>JAOBAS010000028.1:5525062-5536226 GCA_025311575.1 Elanoides forficatus | reverse complement strand
GAGAGAGGAGCCCACGCCGGAGCAGGGGGATGCCCGAAGGAGGCTGGGACCCCGTGGGAAGCCCCCGCTGGAGCAGGGGAATAGTGTGAGGAGTCCTCTCCCCCTGAGGACGAGGAAGCGGCAGAGATGACGTGTGATGAACTGACCCAAAGCCCCATTCCCCGTCCCCCTGTGCTGCTGTGGGGGAGGACGTAGAGAAATAGGGAGCAAAGCTGTGCCTGGGAAGAAGGAAGGGGTGGGGAGAAGGTGTTTTAAGATTTTATTTTATTTCTCATTACCTTATTCTGGTTTGACTGGTAATACATTAATTTTCTCCAAGGCAAGTCTGTTTTGCCTGTGACAGTAACTGGTGAGTGATCTCTCCCTGTCCTTATTTCAACCCACAAGCCTTTTGTTCTATTTTCTCTCCACTGTCCAGCTGAGGAGGGAAGTGATACAGTGGCTTTGGTGGGCACTTTGTGTCCAGTCAGGGTCAACCCACCACAACTGGAAAGACCAATGCCCAGTTAGTCTCCACACAGTGATCTGCCCAGCCAGACCAACTCCCCCCAGTTTATATACTGGACATGACATCCCATGGCATGGAACACCCCTTTGGCCAGTTGGGGTCAGCTGTCCTGGCTGTGTCCCCTCCCGACTCCTTGTGCCCCTCCAGCCTTCTCGCTGGCTGGGCAGGAGAAGCTGAAAAATCCTCAACTTGGTCTAAACTCTTCTTAGCAACAACTGAAAACATCAGTGTGTTAGCAACGTTCTTCTCATACCGAACCCAAATCATAACACTGTACCAGCTACTAGAAAGAAAATTAACTCCATCTCAGCTGAAACCAGGACAAGTAGTTAAGATAATGACATCCCACACTGAATATCTTTAACCCTCACTAACAGAGCATGAACATTTGAAAGCAATGCAACACTACTGAAGTTATATCATCCTATATCTGCATTTATTGTGAAAATTAGATTTATTAAATCCTACTAAATGAGGATTTTTTTAAAAATCTTTGTCTTTCCTCCCTCAGTTCAAAGTCTTACAATGCTTAAAATGTTCTGTTCCTATGTCTCTTAGTTTAAAAAAAAAAAAAAAAAAGAAATTCTAGAAGGCAGAACTTCCTCTTCCCTGTATGTGAATGTCTTAATGATGAGGGGTTTCTCTTTCTGGCTCAGTTAACTTTGGATTATTTTCTGCACAGTTTAAGCAAGTATACTGTAGAGTGCCCATAGCTTTCTATTCTGGAACTCGGTAGCTACAGTGCTTAATTAAAAGACAGGCGTGTGGTTTTGATCTTCCTTAGGTTGGGATGGGGCTCTGAAGTCACTGCTTTAGTATAAAGTCTTGCTGAGGTATAAAACAGGAGATACAGGGGTTTAAGAGAAGGTCATTCTCGCTCTTGCTGTTTCTGTGGTTTTTAATGGGAAGAAAGGGGCAGTCTTTAGAAGCTAAACATGATGGCTAGTTGTAGGAGGAAGGAATGAGGCAAAGACACGTACAACTGTGAATGAGCGTTATTTCTGCCCTCAGGACTAGATGGTTCTCCGTTCAGCATTTCTTATTCAATGCATCCACCACTCAGTGTCCTAGCTGGTGTGAGTTTTCTTAGATACTTGACACTTTTGCCTTATTGACGGAGGACTGCGAGCCAAACTCTTGGCTGAGGGGTTCAGTCTGAGATCCAGGGGCAATAAAATTCAGTATCAAAAGCATCAAGTCTATTTGGCTATGTCTATATTGGTAAATAAAGCAGCGCCAGGAAAATTTCCTGGGCACTGACACAAACTCTTTTTCTTTTTTCTTTCTTTTCTTTTTTTTTTTTTCTTTTATGTGTGTGTGTGCATGTTCAAAGTATCACAACAGTCCCTGTCATGATTTCAGCCTTGACAAGCTAACACCCTCTCAAACCATTTCTGATTGTGCCTCAAGAGTTGCCATAGACCAGGGACCATTCCCAACAGAGAGCTTAGCGGCAAGGATGCCAGCCAGTCCATGCCAGATGGCACCAGCACTGGGTAACAATCCTGAGCACCACCAGTTTAGCATTATAGGCATGGAGATAGTGATTTGAGCCTTAGCCATTTATACAGTTTAACACGGTGGCTGAATAGGGGAAAGGAGGAGAGCAATGTTACTGGAATGGCTTGCTTTTTTTTTTTTTTTTTTTTTTTTTTTTTTTTTCACAAAAAGAAATAGAGAGCTTTCTCTAGCACACACAGATGCTGATACCTTCTCTTGAGGTACTCCACCTTAGTGAACCAGTCTGTTAATAAACAGCAGATGACCAGTGTTGAAACAAATGTTGTTCCACATCAAAACGGATAAAACAGCCACCAACACAGATAGAATAAACCACCCTGATAGTAATCTGAACTTTGTGGGGTCAGTGCATAAGCACTATATATATATATATATATATCTCTCCACCAATGACTAGTAGGATAACCAATGTCACCCATATGCTGAGAAATTTAAAGAAACTTTAGACCTGCACTGGATTTACTGTCTCAAAAAGCATAAGAAATAAAAATAAAATAAGTATTTTTGTAATATTTCAGTGAGCACCTCAAAATGGGGAATTCTAGGGTAGTTTAAGGCCCTTTATTATACAACATTTTCATCAAGTCTAACAGTAATCTGATTGTTAGAGGAAAACAATGTAACGAAAATGTGAACTGCTTAACTCACCTTCTGTGAATTTTAATGATAATGGAGGTAGTCGTGTCTGTACTTTTACATTCATGGTTGTTAGTATCGTAACAGGAATCAGTCCTCCTTCAAATTAAATTAGTAATAGGCAGTTTGTAATGAATGTAACATTTAGCAAGTACACTTGAGTTCTAAAGAATATTCTAAGGCATATCTCAGCAGTGTCTGTTATAATAAGGATGTAATATGGATGAACTTCAACTTTAATTCTAATCAAACTCTTTCAGCTACTGCTGTATTATCATGAAAATCCTTCCAGGTGATATTTCCTGTATTTGATCTCAGTCCAAAAACATTTAAAAGTGCAATCAAAATCAGTGCAAATGTTTCTGAGTTTTGGGTGCATGGAAGAAATGGAGAAAATGGGTTTTTTTCCAACAAATAATTTTGACAAATACTATCAAATTGTTACCAAAATACTATAACTTTTTCCGCTACTCATAAGCCTAATGAGGAACAGTTAGGTACATGGATATGTTTCTAACCCCAGACCTTCCCAAGGAAACTTAGGAAAGCATCAGGCCAGCTTCTTCTCACAGGTGAACAACTAAGCGATGTGTATCTGTCACTTTGCCATCTTGTTTTGCCAACCAGTTAAACTCTGATTTTTACTTAATAAGTAGACAATGCCTGGACTACTTGCCCAAGGAATTTTGCAGGACTGTGTCAAATGGTGCATCATATGGAAGTAACTGGAATAATAGAGAAATATTAAGCTTCAAATGATTTCTACAGAACAAAGCTACATGCTTAAGAAGTCAACAACTTTTGTTTTGATAGGTTTTACACAACTGACTTTAAGAAAAGGCAATGAATATTTTTCTGTATATGCTGATAAACCCTGAAATTGAATGATAATTTTAACTGTATTTTCCTTTTATAATATGTTATAGGTATTTCCTAATGGCTTTTCAGAAAGTAGGTAAACTCCCTAAGCTAAATATCCCCTTATTTGTAATCAAAACTAAAAATATTCAGCCATGATTTGATTTTTACACACACTACTACAATGTTTATGTTACTGAAGACAAGCTCAGAAAACTAGGAAATTCAGATGAAAAGTCAAAAGTATTTGGAAAAAATCAGCATAACATTTTATGCCAAAATTGAAAATTAAGAGCACAAATTGACTTTTAAAAGTAAATTTCTATTGATACAGAACTGGTCTCTTCTCATGATCTAAGAACTCATAACCATGGCTGCAAAACACTGACAGACTTCAGGAAATAATTTGATGAGAAGATACCAGCCCTTCACACAGTACTGGCATTGTAGCCACAAAAATTCTACAGGGGAAACATAGCCATGGAGACTTCTTAACCGATAGTTATAAGGTGTCCTCTTTTGGAACTGGTCTTACTTTGCAGCTGTTCTTGAAGGAAACATTCCTAAATGTTTCTTGAAAATCTGCCTTTCCCTATTTGCTTTTTGGCAAGGTGCATTAAAAGCCCTGCAAAAATATGTGGAAAACATACTTTTATGCTTTTCAAAAGCTTGATAAATTATTCATGGGATGAAATGTAGAAGCATGATAAATTAAATATATTTTGTCCTTCTGACTTGCTAAACCCCCTCATTATCTCTATAGCATATTGAAATACTGACTTGTTTCAGTATTAAAACTCTCAAAAGTTTCAAATGCCCATAAGAAAACCTCTACCTGTGAAACCTTTCTCTCACTATTAAGCATGAAACTACTTTTTGTCTTCAAAAAAATAGTTCCTGACTCTTGAGTGGGCACATGATTGTCTACAGAGCCGTGTGATCACATGGTATTCCACCAAGAAAATAGTTACAAATATGTCATCCTATATTCCCACTGTAGCAAATGCATTTGTACTTGCTGTATTAAAAAAGTACCCTATTTAATAGGTCCTTTACCAGTTCAGCTATGTAAAATCCTGTTCATGAAATTGGCCAGGTGTTTTAATTTTCAGATGTTCCTACTATATACACTAATTTCCACTTTGCTACGTTTTCTCATACATAATGTATTAAACTGCCTCTTGTTGAGGGAAGGTTCTTTTACATGCGGCGCAGAACTGGAGAGAGGCAGAATCCCATCTCATTGTCTGCTTGAATTTTAAGTACCTTTGAAGCAATTACAAGTACAAAATGCTTTGGAAAGGAAAGAAACATTTTAAAGGACAGCCATATCTTCTGAAGCATTGTTCTGAATAATCATGACTATACTTGGAAAGGTCAGCCTTTCTGGAAATTGTGCTTTCATCATAGTTTCTCATTTATCTAACAACTCATCTTTTGGACATATTCAAGACTGATGGATGGACAAATCGGTAAGCTGCTGAGGAACAGGGTAAGAAAGTAAGCATTACTAAGAATAAATATAGGAAGCTAGGAGAAAGAAGCAAAATGGAGAAAAAGTACAACCGGAATAATAAACAATAAAACCAACCTAACTGTCACAGGGCAGTGGCACAGACCAGCAGTTGGTATGAATTGCCATGGCATCCATTCTGCTAATCTAAACAGTCAATGTCAGAATCATTCTTGCTGAGCTTTCACTAACAGTGGTATAAAGTTACCCAAGAAAGATATTGTATAATGAGTTCAATAAACACAATACCAAATTCTGAAATGTTCTGTCAGAAAAGACACTAGAGAATTGCATGCACAGAATAAAATTAAATTTCCACCTGCACAGAAATTCCTCAGAATATTGCATTGTGCATAAGCTGTGAAAATTGAAATGAGCTACCTGCAAGTATTTTCAATTCCACTCCAGATTTCACGATAGTTTTCATGCTGCAAGACATTCTGTTGTCTTCTAAAATAATGTATTCAAAGCAGTTTGCCCAGGGTAGAGTGTCTACATTACATGATATTATCATCTGATAACAGAGAAATGACACTTTTCACTTTATTTCTTGCTTCCTCTTCCAAATATTTAGGGTTATCTACTGAATTACAAAACTGAAATGACACCCAATATTAAATCCCCTGACATCATTATGATACTCAGTTCTATAAGAAAGAAAATATGAACGACAAGACAGTGACTGAGCGAGAGTCTATAAAGTGAAGTATCTTCAAATTCTGCCCCAGTTCCAAAACTTCAGGGAAATTGGGGTTTCCGATGCCTCCAGTTTTTAAATTACAATGCATGTCAGAATTCATCTGTGTATTCAGTCTTTCAGCCAGGGCGTAATGTTTTACATCATGTGCCCCACAATGACTGTCGTAAGCCATGACTTTTGGGTACAAAAGATATAAACCAAAAATCTGAATTTAGCAGTTACTGTTTCATAAGGGATAGAAGTAATCAACATAAAGAAGAAAAATTATAAAAGGAGCTTTACCTTTTCCATTATTTTCCTTTTTGCAAAAAATGATGAAGCAACCGTGCTAAAACATGCAGGAAAATAATGTACTCTATGCCTTGTTCTCTTTACATGTGTTACCATATATATATACAGGCTGGTAACACCTGAACTGTTTTTAAGTTGAACTGTAGTTTTAAAGCTCATTATGTGGTCCATTTTTGTAATTAAAGCTCATTAAAGAATCTTAAGGGACACAAGAATACATAAACTTTCTGCACAACAAGCAATCATGGCAAAATAGCAAAAATCCTTGAATGGAAAAAATAATCAGTAAAAAGAGAGGAACCAGTCATAAGGACCAAGTAGCCTTTTCTTGCAGTGGAAGGAGGTCACTACAGACCTTCCCAGAGATCTGTCCTGTGACATGTGCTGCATTATATCAAATAACTTTCAGATGACCTGAAAAAATGAGTGAATAGCAAGGTCAAAAAAAGTATTGATGAATGAGTTATTTGGGGTATCAAGAATAAGAACCAAGCATGAAAAACTGCAGGAAGACCTTACAACGTATACGACTGAACAGCACAGAAGCAGGTGAAATTCAAAATAGTTGCACAATGATGCACACAGTTAAAAAAAAAAAAAAAAAATCTTAACTTCACAGATAATGTAATGTGCTGTCAGTTAGCCACTACCAGTTAGGATACTTGTGGGGTTTAATAGTTGGTTCCATGAAAATGACAGTTCGATACTCAATAGCAATTCATAAAGCAAATTAGATGTCGGGCTTTTGTGGTGGGTTGACTTTGGCTGGCTGCTAGATGCCCACCCAGCCGCTCTCTCATTCCGCCTCCTCAACAGGATGGGGGAGGAGAAGGAAATCAGATGGAAAAGCTTGTGGGTGGAAACAAAGAGAGGGAGATCACTTACCAAGTATTGTCACGGGCAAAGCAGACTTGACACCTTTCCAGGGAAAAAGCTGTGGGTGTGTTTTCCGTTTACTCAGTTTTCACCTCAGTATCAGTGAAGAAATGGGGACTAAAGTTGCTATCCTTGGGTAGGACAGAGGTGCTCAAAACAATCTGAGGCTCCTGTGATTCTTCTGAGAAGTAACTAATTGAGAAATAAGCAGCAATGTAACGCACAGTAATAGGCACGGATGTAAATGCTGCAGACAATCACAAACACGGTCAAATTGCAGCATTAAAGGTTGCACCATCAAGATCTACCCTCTGCAGCAACAAAGACTTTAGCTTAAAATAGGTTATGTAGCGAGTAACTTCTGCTTGTGCAATTGTGACTACAATACCTAAAAGAGACTGGAAATCTAGCAACAGGGCCTGTGGGGGAGAATAATAAATCTCCTCACACTCATAAATTCACTTCATGCTGTTCATTTGTGGAGCTTTGATTTATTCTGTATGGGAGATCAATCGCAGCCTGACCTTTTTCTGAGCAGAGCCACATTCTAATTCCATAACCTTCCCAAGCTTCTCAGTCAGTGACTAATTTTAACTGGATTTAATCCTGATAACACTAAGATGTTCAAATCCACTTCTGATTTTCCACTTCAATCTACAGAGTGGGTTGGTTTTTTTTAAATCTTAGTATCATAAGGTAGATGGAAACTATCAGTTTCATTTTGATGACCCAGCCACTTGTTTTGTGTCACAGCCTCCATATTGTTTAAACCTATCAGCTTTTGCTTTTTTTCTTAGTGTGAGTATAGATCAGTATCTTACATCATATTAGTCAAGCTTGACTTACTCTTTGTAGTCTTTTGCTGGAGAAAACTATTCTAAACATGACTTAAAATCTCCTTTTTAACCATACACACATCAGTGAACTGTACAATCCAGTGTCTGATACCCAGCTAATCAAGATTAATGGATTAATTTACCAGATGGTTAAAATGTTATTAAAATGCAAATGGTTGGTTTCTGTTAATTGTTTAATATCACATACAATTAATCTGGGGACTTGTACACTTTCTTGTGGTTTTGGTACAGTTCACCTGAAAAGCTTTGGAAACAGAAGCAAATCTGTTTTTTTCCCCAAATAGTTACACAAATAGTAACATTGAAAAGGTAGCAATTTTGAGCTGGAAATGAATTGGAAAATTGTGGGGTTTGGAACCACTAGATGCAGGAATACAGAAGAGATGGAAAGAAAAATTACTAGATAGAATTGCTAAGATAAGAATACTTTTAGAAATGGAAGGGGGGGAAAAATTAACAAGTCTGACCAGAAACTTCTTGTTAACACCAGCTAGGTATTAAAATTTTCATTCTGAATTTGAAAAAAAAAAAAAATTAAAAAAATAACATGTTAATCCTTTGCATGAACCTTTTGCAGAGTCTGACAAAGACTTTGGAAGACTAAGTCAGCTAAGTTGCTGCAGTCTAAGAGATTAGCTAAGGGTTCTGATTCAGAGAGGGAAAGCTGTGGTTGCCAAAAGCTTGGCTGGGCTGCTGAGGTTCCTGCCCCTGCACTGGTTGTTGAATTGCTACAGTTTACACAGCACAAACAATTGTGTGTTGCTACCACTCTGGGCACTGATAACTCAAACAATAACATTTTACCTGTTATTCTGGACTATAAAATTGTGATGGCTCAGCAGATGAGCTGTGCCTGTAACAGAGGTGCAAGCCTCTGAAGGCAGAATGAGGCAATCAGTTAGGAAACACTATTGCTATCCTAGGAAAAGCCATTCCTCTATCGAAATCATATACCTGAAGTGGGCAGCTATGCCACAGTTTGCTCCCCAAATTTAAGAAGGTTCTAGCAAATTTCTTTGCTCCTTTTAAACATGAATAGAGCCAAAGTAATTTTGCTACCTTTGTATATTTTTGGATTATTGTAGAAGAATGGTTATGTGATTAAGACATGGCAGTTAAAGTTTGTAACCGTGTGCTTGGCTCCTAAAGCTCCTCTGTCCTAACTGCTGAATCTAGCAGACACCCAAAGTAAATCTAACACACTTCCTAGAAGAGGAGTTCCCAGAATTGTGGATTAGGTGTTCAGGTTTCCCAGAGGATAACAGGCAGGGCTAGGCACCTATAACAGGTTGTCACAACAGCCAACGCACTTTGGACGCTCCCGCAGTCAGCTGGAAGCAATATACCCAGTGGGAAGCCAGCTGGAGTTTGTTAATAGGAAAGATACTGAGGGCATTTATATTGAATCTTCTCTTTTTTTTTTTCACCCACAGGCAAAGAGACCTAAATTCTAGTCCCTGTTCAAAAATGCTTATGCACAGTGCAAAATGTGTAAGTAATGCTCAGTGTGGACTCATAACCTTGGATTTATCCTGCTGTAAATAACTATGCAGTTGTGCTCTGCTTCATGGTTCAGGGTTTTTTTTTTTTGTTTTTTTTCCAGACTAACTGGCCTTCGGTTCTTTTTGACATTGCAAGGCAGGCTTCACTGGAAGGGTGACATGTACCCTGTCCATAAAGAGCCAACAGATTTCTGGACAGGGCACACCTGAATACTGTGTGAATTTCTTTATACCAAAGGAAAAGAAGATAAAGGAAGCACCTTCTCCTACTCCTCTAAAAGAAAGCAGCAACTACCACTTTCAGACTGTTTATTGGACTGCACTCATTTATACACAGGGAATTAGCAAGAAAAATTCCTATCTCCCAGACCTTGGCAGGCCTTAGGCTCAAGCTTAATGTAAAGATGCTTGAAACTTTTGAGATAGAATCATTCATTTTGCCTAAAGCTTACATTAAGAACTTAAATTCTTTTTTTAATCTGTCTCTTATTTTTTTTCCCATGATGCCATTTTGATGATATACAAGCAAAACACCCACGCTGTGCCAGATCAGAAGTCCACCACTGACACTGTGGAACAAATGGAATGAGAAATGGAGCAACCAGAGAGTAGCTTTGCTCTTTACATCTGTTCTGGTTTACCCCACTCAGCTTTCAGCAATCAGAAATTTATGAACTCCTGAGCCAAAGGCAACGGTGGAGTTATTGTACCTAACAGCTATTGAGCGAGCTATACCCTGAATGTGTCTAATTCCCACTCCCCTCTTTTTTTTTTTTATTTATTTTTAACCTAAAGTACTTTAGCCTTGCCTTGCCTTGCCTTTCCATTGCCTAGTTTTAGTATTGTGGGGAATTAAGAATAATTATTCCTTGCTCACCTAAAATTGTATCTGCCAGGTAGAGGTAGTAATGCTTCTGTCACTTAAAGGATACTTACCAGTATCTTTGAGGTATTTGATATGAAAAGACCATGCAAATATTTAGAATTTTTTTGAAAATGTAATATGCATAACATTTACATGTGAATATTCCAGTTTACAACCATTTAGCATATATTTTTATTTAAAACAGTGTCTTAGAAGATGGAAGAAAGAATTACAGAGTCATAGGATAATTTAGGTTTAAAAAGACCTCTGAAAGTCATGTAGTGTAACTTCTCACTGGAAGCACCAAAGCAAAATAGATGCCATTGCTCAAGGTCTCATCCAGTTAACTTTTGGCAATTTACAAAAGATGGATAGTACAATGTCAGCAGCATGATCTTGTATTTAATTATACTGAATTTGTGGACTTGAACAATGAAATATTGTAAATCCATATCTTTACAAAATGGAAGAAAATTTGAGGTATGACATTTATACAATTAGAAATACTATTTTACTGGGCAGCAAAATTCTTCTGAAGGCACAAGTAGAACCCCTCCACTAAAACTGTGATGGTAGAATATGTAAGAGTTCACAAATTTACTGAATACAATGTGTAATACTACAATCATATATACCCTTGCTAACATAGAATGAGGCAAGAATCTTTGCCCTTTTCTATGAATGTGTACCTACTCCATGTAAAATGGATCTACACTGCACTAGTACTGTTTCTTGCAAGATAGCATCTGATGAGGTGTTGCAATCCTTTTTAATTTGAAATTCCTTTGAATCAAATTCCAAATCTGCACATTGTAGTTTATCTACAGACAACAAATTTTCAAACTTCATGACCTCTGTAGAAAAAGGATCATTTATATTTTGTCCTTCTCATCTTTAAAACCTATATTTAATATTCTCTTCGGTTACTAATTCTTTCATACATTTAGGTATTTGTTTAGTATAATCTCCTAAATATGGTGATGTAAATTCATGACCTGTTTACAGACTTTAAAAATAGCCCCCCCCCCCCACCTCCC
>JAOBAS010000028.1:5477742-5493166 GCA_025311575.1 Elanoides forficatus | reverse complement strand
GACCTCCCTGGGCTGCAGGGGGACAGCCTGCCTCACCAGGGTCTTCATCACCAGGGGCTGCAGGGGAATCTCTGCTCTGGTGCCTGGAGCATCTCCTGCCCTCCTTCTGCACTGACCTGGGGGGCTGCAGGGCTGTTCCTCTCTCATTTTCTCACTCCTCTCTCTAGCTGCAGTTTCTGTTGTGCAGCAACTTTTTTCTCCTTCTTAACTCTGTTCTCCCAGAGGAGCTACCACCATCACTGACGGGTTCGGCCTCGGCCAGCGGCGGGTCCATCTTGGAGCCGGCTGGCATTGGCTCTGTCGGACATGGGGGAAACTTTTAGCAGCTTCTCACAGAAGCCACCTCTGTAGCCCCCCGTTACCAAAACCTTGCCATGCAAACCCAAAACAAACTTAAATTTGCATTTCAGGGGACACACAAATTTTCTTTATTCTGCTGTGATTGTTGTCTGTCTAAAAATGACCACTGACTGCTATTTTCAGTTCATTAAGCTTTATTAAATCCTCCTTAAATGTGTTCATTAACTATAGAATGATAAAATCATTCAATTTAGGAAATGAAACAAATACTGAGGTTCTGATAGGAACAATATATTTAATTTTTCATCCAAATGACAGCAAAAGCTATAATTTTTTCTACTTTTTTTTTTAGTCATCCTGGCTGGCTGCTTCTTCATGAGAAAATGTATTGCAGATAACTAATGCGGCATACAATCTGATACAAGGCTCCAGACAGCTATTTCAGCTTAGAAATTAACTCAAATTAATGTGGCAATAATTGTTGGAGCTCAGTTACATGTTTTTGCTGATTTAAGATTGAGGGAAATGCCATAGAAGAGACAGTAACATTTGTTAACAAAAATACACTGATGATTTGGCTGTTCCCATGGACCTCTGAAAAGGTTAAATTGCTAGAGCTGTTAGGTGAATTAGTAAATATGTCAAATCTGGGTTATTCTTTACGTTGTTTAAAATAGAGAAACCATATTTCATCCCACTGATAAATATGAGGAAAAAAGTAATTGATTTCTCTGTATATTTCATAAAATTACACAAAATTTTCATGCATTGGAATCCTTGTTCTTATATTTCACTATCTAGGTTAATACATTTCATTTCCTTGTATGCGTCTGTCTTATATGTGTCTCCTAATAAATTTTGAACCCTGCTGAAACATATCATCCAATTTGATAGAGGAGAAGCAGTCTCAGGACTACACCACATTCTGAGAAGTATCTTATATTGTATCAGGCCTATAATTTGCATATAACAATTACAACTGTTGCAAATGATGAGTTGGTGACTTCTTTCAAAAAGAAGTGCAAATGCAGCATAAAACTAAAAATATTCATTAAGTAAAATTTGAATTAAGGTCATTATTTGCTTAAAATAATTTCATTTAAGTAGCATATCCTTGGACTCACTGTCTTATCATGTCCACACGAACAAGTAAGTTGCCAACTTTCCTTCCTAAAGCTCAACTAAATCTCATTTAATTTTTATCTAAAGACATAAAATCTCTATTTAAAGCTCAGCAATACTGAAAAGACCCACCAATCAGAAACTGCAATAAAGACAAAATAACTATATTCTCATAATACCAGCAATGCTAAAAAAAGAATCCAAGTCACTCGTGATTCTGAACACGATTTTACACACATAGTAAATCTTAAAATAATGATTATTAGATTAGCATGACCTTGATCTGGATACTATGATTATTCCAGCTAGCCAGTCTTAAGAATGGATTTTTTTGTCAAATTTCAAGAAACAGCTTGAGGATGTGCAATGTCCTTATTGATCTTGTAATCAAAATTTTTCTTTAACTACAGTGTTTTGCACCTTTTAGTCTACTAAAACCAACAAATTATTTTAATTCCAGTAAAAGTGGGATTATAAAATTCTTGGTGAAATTATCATTAAAGTCTGGGAGCCATTCTGTCTATCAGATAAATTTATTCCTGTTTGCGGACCTCTTTAATAATGACCATGGCCTTTCAGGAGCAATATATTGGAAAAGGGAAACACTATCCATCCTTCTTCCTAAGTAGCGATGCTACTATAAAAATGTTGGAAATTTTACTTTGAAGAATATGAGACATATGAATGTATGAGATATCTATAGAGTTATTCTGAAGTGGAAAGTTAGTAAGATTAAGATAGTAGAGCAGAGATTCAGAAGCTACCATTTCTTTGCACTGATTACCAGCCATACAAGCAATGCGACTGTATGGACCTACTTTCGCAGTATATAAAACAGGGACTTCAGATTAATTTAAAAGATTATTTAAAAGAACAACTCTTTGCGAACTTAAAGCATGTTCTTGATGAGTCTTATATAAGTTTACTGAAGACAGTGTCTAAAATTGAGATAGTTCAGACATCTGATATTTTAGAACATGTGTTTGCATTCAGAAACAAATGTTGGGTCATCTCTGGTCAAAAATACATTTTAGAGCAAGAGGAAAAGTAAGCCAGCATGTGCAAAAGAAGACCTGATTTTTCAAGGTAAAAGACACAGCAAGATAGCAGAGAAAGTTAACTCTGAAAAATAAAAAAAAGACCTACACTTTTGATGATGATGATGATTCCACTGTTAGTACAGAACTTTTCAGTCACTCTACTGAAATGAGTCTCATTTTACTTCAGAGTTTTGATTTGCTTTAAAGTAGGACACTTCACACTTTGGTAAAATAATACCAGCCAAAATACATCTTTTTGCCATGTTTTTCTACAGTAGTTCTGTGAAAACCAGCAGAAAATCTGTATCCTTATCTTGTATAATAGAAAAAAACATTTTTAAAAGAGCACTGCTCTTTCTTGCTAGATGTGACTCGTTGCTAGCAAGCCACAAATTCAGTCCCAGACTCCACAGAAGTCCATTCTTATGTTCTGGCCTCTATCTTTTACTCTAATTCCTCTTAGACATACTCAGAAAACTTCTCCAGAACTCATATAGCAAAGTGAGTTTACAGTTAAAGATTATCTTCAATGTTTTTTCATAAATGGAGTGCCATAATGTTATTGCTACTTAAATAAGGTTAGATTTTCATGAAATTTATATATTGACCAAATATTCATTTTCTGACTAAATTCTCAACAATTCAAAAGTTTGCCAGTACTACTCCTCTGAATCTCCTGTTACCAGAAAGACATCAACTGTGCAAGTGAAAAGACCACATATTCTTCGGAGAAGGAACTACACAACTTTTTCTGCTGCCTGCATAGGCCCAAGCAACAATCTATGTCCTGTAAATAATGCAAGTAATGGGAAAAAGCTAGATATGCCTACAGTAAATTAAAACTTTATTTCTAATGAAAGCCTTCTATCTAATCAGAAAGAAATTTCAGTTGTATGCTTGACAAATAAACACCAAAGGCTATCATATATAGAAAGGCAGACACAAGCCCTAACAATGCACATGATGGGATGATAGGTTCTGCCGCTTATGACGCTCCAGTTACAAAAAGGTTAAAGGGTTGCCTTTTTCATCGTACTGACATAGTTTATTGGATGAGGTATTTTTTACTACATAGGCCAATATTGGATATGGTCTATTTCTACAACATGTTTATTTAATAGTTGCTTCAGTACTGAACCACAGAATTGTATTTTTTTAATATTTTACTACTGAAACTTAAAAATAAGTCACAAGACAGGACTTTCAAAATTCATAAAGAAACTAATTTCTAAAGTGTGCCTCTTTCAGTACTGATCTTTCAAAGCACCAGAAATCTGTCTACTGTATCCTCCAATCCCTGTGAATCTGTAGCACTAAACCATAAAACGTTTATTAAAGAAAGAGAGTTTGGGAGAATCAAAAGTACACGGAAGCAGTGCACCCTACAACCGTGACAGTAAGGGTGACTCAGGCCATGCCTATGTGGTTGCGGAGACACATCACCACAAGCAGGCAAGGTCAACGCATTCAGAGTCGGGGGCTTCCAAGTGCACCAGCAAATGGCATTTTCCTTTGAGAAGATACTGGAGAACTTCCTGCACAGGTAAAAGAGACACAAACAAACCTCAGAGAACGGGCCAATAATCCAGTAATTTTTATACTCTTGTTTTACTGCAATTATTCATATCTTCCGTCAGTAACAGAAACGCTATGACTAGTGCTCTCAAGTACAAAGCTTTTCAGACATATGGCAGGAACTGCTCTAACTCTGTACGACACTGAAACAAAACATGCTGGTAACAATGAGCTACCACCTCAGTCAACCATTTGGGGCTCGTAAGGCTACAACACTGAAAAGGAGAAGGAAAGGAAAAAAAAAAAAAGCATGCTGGCATGATCTTCTTGGTGTAACACTTGAACTGCTGAGCAGTGTACGTGCCCTGAGCGCACACATGGCATGGCAAGCAATGTCACCAACCAGTGATCTAGGCTGTTTACAGCAAATGCTGAGCAGCCACTGTTTTCAAAACAGGTCTGCTAAAATATAATCACAAATACGGGTATGCCTTATCTGGAGACAGTGCATTACTTTCTAAGTAACTGAGCAACAGCTAAGGAACATGAAGACAAGTTACAAGGATTATCTTTTCCCATTGGCATGCCTTGTCCTGACTTTCCATTCTAATTTCACAAGGTGAATAGAAGGTAATTCCTTGAGGATTTTATACTTCACTTTTCCTGTTGGCTACAAAAAGTAATTATGAAAATACATAGTAGATCAACAATTCTTTGTATGAGGTAACAATTCTACTATTAACTGGAATAAAATCTAATTAAAAGTATGTCACTTCAAATCTCATGTACTAATGTCTTATTTGGTAGATCAGCACCAGAAAGAATTCCTATTTTAAAGCTCCTTCACTGAAAAAAAGACTGGTAGCCAAAAATCAGCTAGCTAAGTCAATTTTTAGGGATCTCAGTTGTTTGTCTGACACTTCTGAAAATCCCACCATTAATTTGAATGCATAAATTACACTAAGGTGTCTAATACTAGGCACTCATGCTTGGAGGAGACACTTGAATCTGTGGAGTGCTTGAACTTCTGGTCACATGAACGCAATTAATATTAGACAACTCAATCTATTTTGCATTTCACTGTCTACCTCAGAGTCTGGTGAATAGTAACTTTTGAAGTGGAAGAGAACAAACAAGAGACTCTGAGGGTACATTTATGCTGAGTTTTATATGCACAACAAGGATATCTAGTCACCAATTGAATAGTGCAAACAGGCCCACACAATTCACATTTTCTGGCCGTTTACGACAAAACCTGAAATCAAAGTGACAGGAATGAACTCCAGCATAAGAATCATCTCATGGCTCCTTTTTGGTCCAGACTTTATTTTACTCTGACTTTTTTTTTTTTTCCCTCACACACATTTTTTTCTATTATGCAAGCTGTTTTCCTCTCATGACAACATATGTGGTGGTGGCTTCTTCTCACAGCTGGTTCCCTAATACCATCTATGCAATCTGCTCACCGTTTATCCTACAGCCAGCTGCCCTTTCTCTAAACACAAGCTGGAACCTGGGAAGAAGCAGCAAGCATCCAGAAATCTAGGGAGAGGCAAGAATGCAACCAGCCTCTAGTGAATATATAAGTAAATATTTAACGATGGTAAAACCCGAAAACCTAAAAGGTCTAGCTGAAACAACAAACAGAACTTCTTGGGGTATGGAAATTTTAACAAAGACCCGAGTGAAAAGCTTACAGCCCCGTAGATAGATTTTAATGCAAAGATTGAAAAAAAAAAAAATGTCCTTACAATTTGCTCCATGACATCTTTCTCCTGTGCAAGCAAGTGCTGCTAACACACTGTCCTGCTACTGTAGTAACCACATGGTACAGTCCCACTGCTTTGAATTTCTGCTCCGTTGGCTCTTGCCTGGTTCCATTCCCTGTCTTCATGGGCAGTATGAGGAGAGAAAAGGGGACTGACGACAGAACAGTGACAGAGAAACCAAAGCCAGAGCTACAGTCTAATTCCAGTCTGCTCCTACATGAACTACAGAGCCATTTACGATAGTCATATCTCAGCCAGGTCATCTTGCTGAATCCCAACCCACGGGTGATGCCCCTGCAGCCGCTCAGGCTAATCCTCTCCCTACCATCCTGCAGAGACCATCGCTGGGCTGCTGGCTCTTAGATAACTGGAGCTGGAGCGTCGATGGAGGCTTTGGGGCAGTTTCACTCAATGTCTCTCATCTGAAGTATCTACTGAGCAAAGATATTAAGTCCATCAGGGTCCGATACACGGTGCAGGATCACGTGATAGTAGTCAGCTGTCCAAGTCCAGACTGCAGAACCATACGCATTTATGGTCAGCTTTACGTGTGGATTCTTACGTTAGACCAGTTCCTTTGCAGGCTGTGTCCGTGGGACACTTTTTGAAGAGCAACTCTCCACAAGATGCCGTGTGAGCAAATGGAAATGGCCCACAAACCTAAGAGAAATGGACATTCTCTGGAACCAACCCTCCCAAACCATGCAGCCCCACAGCAGCCGTGGGAGGTTTAAGGAACCAGATCACTACAGTTTGCACTCAAACTAGATATGTGGCAGGAACCCAAGCTTGATGTCCAGGCTCCCACGCCTCCAGGAAATAACCCCAGCACAAACTTGTATAGTCTGGATTATTACTGGGTTGATGAACCACAGAAAATGAGACCTCTTCAGTGTGACAGGGTAGAGGTACTCTAAGAGACTCTCAGCAACTTAGTATGCACGTTCAAGGCTATCTGTGAATGGAAAATCGCAGGTATAGAGACAGAAATGAAGCTGTTCCGAATATTCACCCTTAAGGATCTCTCACTAGAAATCATTTTCTAGCTACTAAAATCCTCTGCAACAAACTCAAAAAACATCCTGCACCAGCAGAGCAAAGATGAATTTAAAGCAGGCTTCAGAGCCCTGACTCTTACTATTCAAATTAATGTCTTTGTATTCAGAGTACGTATTCCAACTTGCCATTACATCATTAACTGCAGGAACACAAAACAGACATGGAAAAGGTCATACATTAACACAACGTTATCTAATTTTATTCAGTTAAACTATTGATCAGATCAATGGTAAATAAGTTAGACTCAGGCAGCCATTCCACCTCCAGGCCTATAAGCATTTTACTTTCATTTACTTGATGTTTTACAAAAGGAAATATTTGCATTCTTTATCATTGTCAGAATCACAATATTTCTGTCATGAAGTTATCGTTTCTTGTTTATGCATGCTAATTATGTAAATATTATGTAATCTGATGTATAACTGCAAATTAAATAATTGCTTCAGTGCTGATTGACACAATAGATCTACTGAAGCAAAGATCTTGAAATTGCAAATTAAATTATTAGATATCTTTGAAGTGGCTTTAAAATCCTTATTTGGTTATGGAAATTGGTAAAAAAAAATTATGTTCAAGCAGCAGAACAGAAAATGGAACAATATGAGAGGCAAGAAAAACACCAAGCAACAAAACTGTTTCTTTCAGTACCAAGCTTATGCTTTGGCTACCAAACTACCATGTCCTAGTGAGATATAATTGCCATTTAGCAACTGGCAATGTGCTCGATTACTTATGTTTAATTTTGCCTGGGTAGGCATGGTATTTGGGAACAAAATGACTGCAAAACCTGAACTGTAGTATTACACAAGCTAGAGACAAAATTGTGTGATAACTTGCCTTTTAAAATTCTGAATTTGGTGTGGGATTATTAAAAAAAGAGCAGAGTTTTCCAAAACTAGTCATGATACCTAATAGTTTCTTTTCTTATCTTTGCTAATATTGGGATTTCTTGCTTATATCAAGATCTTTGCTAATATCAGGATCTGTTTGAAAAGAGTTGATCTGGTGAATAATGTCAGGGAAAACCTAGTCAGAGTGGTTCTTGTTCTATTAGATAACTTACTAAGTACAATACCAGAACGTATACTGTACTTTTTTTTTTCTTTAATATCAGTGCTCAAATTTCTGGGCTACCAAAAGGTTAAATGCTAGTTAAATCATGTGTCTTCCACTATAACTTTAGTTTAATCCTCATATACTCTTTCACAGTCTGGCACTGGATTGTCATATATTCCTCAGTATATCTCACAGACCTCAAAAAGGAAACAACTTTATACACTGAGCTACCCACAGAGATAGATTTTAACAAAATTTGTACATTTTGACTGAGGTAGGTAGCTCATTTCTACAGATTAAATTATTTTCATTGTATAGCTCAAACTATATGATTCCCCCAGCTTTTGCATATTCTAAATAAAATTTTTCCTCATGGCATTTAGTTTTCTTGATACAGTCCAAAGGGTAAATCTTTTGCCAGATAAGTGAAACACGGTTTTGGGCTGTTTTGTTGTTGTTTTGGTTTTGGTTTTTTTTCAACTTGGCAAGATTCTGGTTTCTGTGTGTGACTCCTTCTTAAGAAAAAGAGTGCCTGTATGAACAGTTGGCATCCAGTACTGTATGATGAGTAGGTCCCTGTTTGCTTTCCTGTACATTTTTTAGGATAGAATTCAACCATTATATTGACAGTGCTTTGCTAGCTATGTCCTCACTTTTTATTACTGTCCTAATAATTTTGTCCATCAGAGAACAATATCTTGAGGAAGCTGTTCAGGATTTCACTGTGATTTAGTTGAGGAAATCCTCACAGGTGAGTAATGTTTCCTCAGAGCCTGTTCTGATGCACTTTTGGTATTTGCCGCTGTGGATTGAGCGGAGATTATCCTCCTTCCTGAAAGGCATCTCATATGCACCCATCTCGTCATGTCACGCTCTAGTCTCATAAAAAGCCAGGAGCTTGAATTCATGGGCATCTGCTTCTCTCATGATCTGAGAGAACTTTGTTCAAAACATCCACTTCATATCATTAACTGTACTTTAGAAGATTCACAGATATTAACCTTAACTTATTGATTCTTAACTCTATGTTACTTTGAGAGGAAAGGAGTCATAATAAATCACTTCTAAATGACAATGAGAGTTACATAAAAATTTGAAAAAAGAAGGAAGTAGCTGATCATATCTTTCACACCCTGGTTTGTACGTATCCATTCAATTTAACTGTGATATACCCAAGCCAAGTTCAAAGCGGCTTAAGATGTAAGTATATACCACTTTAAGAGAAATTCAGACATCTTAATATCAATAATTCTGCTTACATAGTGTCTTTCACCACACATCTTGCATTGCAATAAAAAAATTGCTTTAAATTCTCCCCTTTTCCTTTTCACGAATTGTGCACCTGAAGTTGCGTATTGCCCCAGTTATGTTTATTCCTGGAAATTATGCGTCTATTTGTTTCTAGGAAAAAACAAATCATCATGATGGTAACACTGTACAGTTATCTCACATTAAAGCAGTTTGGTTATTTCTCTGTTTGGAACAATAAATTTAAGTCTCTGAATAAATTTTTGTTTGCAACTGCTCATGGAAAACAAGTTTTAAAGTTTGTAAGCGTTCACAAGGAATTCTGTTCCACGCCTAACAACCCAGGTGAGTCACTGTAGCTAATGTTTAGTTATGAATATTAGCAGGAGAACTTAAAATGAGGTCATAATCATAATTTTTTATTGATTTAGAGTTTTGATACATGTTAGATTTTTACCAGAATTTTCTCAAGCACTAATATCTGGGTTTATTACAGAAAAGTTGTCTGAAGAAAGGTACAGAAACAAGTAAGAGACTAGAAAATTTAGTTATATTCACTCTCCCTGTTCCCCAGGTGACAGTAAGAGTTTAGAACAAATGCTTAAATAAACAATTAATATCGCCAATGCAGAAATTAATATAAGAGCTTCAATTTGTATTAATCTGGCTAGTTAAAATTCATGCTAGAATGTATTGTTTATAGTCTTTCTGTTTGAATTTATTAAGTACTACAAACCAAAAAAAACCCCTGCTCTCTTGAGACACTGCGACAGCAGAAATATGTTTCTGTCATATCCCTTTTTTAAACATTTAATCGTTTTTAAGAAATGTGCCCAAAGGGCATAGATCTATCAATAGAAAGTATCCACTCTGGCACCAGCTGGAACTGAGCCTCAATAAATATAATTTAACAGCACAGACAACCCAATGTTTGCTAATTGTTGTAAAACTGCCAGCCTGAGTAAGAGTGCACCCTCCAACATGGCTTGTACTGGGACTCTGAAGAACTGTTGAATGAGATGACGTAAGGGGCAAAATACTTTAGGTACAGTTTCTTTGCATTTGTCAGATTGACATTATGATAATAAATTAATTTCCTAATTCAACTGACTACTATGATCTAAGGTCTAAAAATCGAGACCTTTCTGTTGTTTCCCAGGGACAACTTTTAACAGTCATGTTAAAACTCTACAAGTTATCAGTATATTTTCAGTATTTTCTGTAAATTCTTTATTAGTAATTAACATATTAAGCCAGCTTTTATTTCTTCAGTATATGAATATAAATATTCATCTCATCATAATAAACAATTCAAACTGAACAGACACTTGTAAATGAAGCACATTTAAAATCAAATTTATCGAGCAACTACTGAAAAGTTTAATATAGGAATCTCATCTGTTTTGCAAGCTCCACAATCAAGAATTATAATTGTATAAAAAAAAAATCTTTTAAATTGCGCTGGCATTTGCAGAGTGTTACAGGAAGAAGAAGCACAGAAGACATTTTTTTCTTCCAAGACGAAGTATTTTAAAAATTAATTGTGTGTCTAAAGTGTACACACTGTGTTTAATTACGTAACAAAACAGTTTGAAAACAGATAAGACCAAGGATGAGTTATGTTTTTATCCTGAAATTACAAGCTCTATGCTGGGATCAGTTACAGTAAATGTAACTTACAGATAGAGTAACTCAGCTTTTTATTACTCTGATAGTCATTTGCCTTTTAGTTCCTGTCACAGAATTTTAACAAGTTAATTATGTTTTTCTCTACTCCTTCCTGAAAGCTGAATAATATCTTTAGGGAGAAGAAATTACGGTCAAGTCTTCATTCCCTCCCAGTAAGCACTATACCATCACGATATTGTAATGAAACATATAATAGAGTTTCCTGATTAAGAGACCATTGATTTGGTGCCACAGAGCAGAAATCACAGAACAACAGAGAACCACAGCATTACTATGATCATAATTTTTCAAGCTTATTTATATTAAACATCAATTGTGATCTCTCCAAGTGGCCATACGGTTTCAAATAAAGCTAGTAATGTTCCAAATATTAATAATTCATGCCAAACTGCTTCATTTCCTTCCCCTTCCCTAACTAGCTTATAAGCAATTAAAAGACAGTGTGCTGAAAAGGAAGGTATATTGCAGAAATTACGAAAGTGGTATTTGCTTTGATCTTGCCGGCAGCACAGATCACTTTCCTTTACACGAATACAATGACTAGGAAAAAAATAAGATTCCTCCCTACACGTCGGTGACTGCAGAAGGGTCTGTAGGGCATAGGAGCTGCGATTCCCAGAACAGATACTACACAGCGGAGTGAAGTCCTGAACTGAGTTGATTGATGAACTTCAAATGTAACATAGCCACCTGAGAGGTACATAAAGGAAGGTAATTGATTGCTCTATATCTAAGTTACATCTTTTATGTGTCACTGCACCGCTCACGTCCTTTTGTACGCTGCTGACCGCGAGCAAGCAGAGAATTTGGGTCTGCCCCTCGCTGCGGCATCTGCCTCACTCTGGCTGTACTCGAGCATAAGGAAAGGGAGGGAGTAGCTGTGTGCAGCGCTAAATCAGCATAGGCTCAGTACTCCACTTGCAAGGTCATGAGAGACGAGTCATTGTTTCGAGCATAACCCTGTGATTAAACAGAAGAGTGGTCTTCATTTCCTTTTGTACTTCTTATCTATCACACCCCTTGGTTTCTGTGCCTTGACCTTCAACGTCTCCTTTCTGTCCCCCCCACCTCCGTCCCCATCCATTTTACGCAGCAGCCCTTCCAGTTCCATTCCTTCGGTTTCTTACCCGGACAAAATTTCTGGTTTTACACAATGCTGTATGACCTGATCTTGCTATTATCTCATTGTTTTCCTTCTCACGCCTGTTTTTGATCTGTATCTTTGGTGCACATTTCACTTGATGCTACGTCTTGGTTACACAGCTGACTAAACTGTATACTTCTGCAATCAATGCAAAGCTGTGCGACAGATTACTTTCCTAAGCTGAATAATGCCTATAATGATTTTTATTAAAAATCTACTAAATAAAACAGACTAGGGAAAGAACACAGTCAACAACACCAAGGTGCGATTCCTCTCAAAAGTTTTGTAATTTAGCTGTTAAATTTAAAGCGGCAGAAACAGTTGCTACTCCACTTTACAGCTGCAACATACCCATGACATTGCTTAGTAACAGGCGGCCCATTAAACGCCTTTTCTCTTAAGCAGTGTGGAGGTCTGAAGTTTTAGGAGCAATAGGAACCCTTTGAGAAGGCAGGAGGAAAATTCCCCAAGGTAGGGCAGGCAGCCGGGAGAGATCAGGGAAACGCAAAGCGAGTGTCGGAACGAGGGCTGGAGTTGAAGGGCTTCAGCTCTGTTAAAGTGCAGCAAGTTCCATCAACCTTGTGAAGGCCTCGTACTGAAATGAAAATAAGTCGTCCTGCCCTAGTTCAAAACCATCAACCTCTCTGCTTCTTTATCTATAAACTGCTTCTTAATGTATCAGGCTTTATAACTAAGTCTGATTAATTAGCAGATATGTCATGCAGCTTATCAGAAACCTTATCAGGTTTTCATTTATCTACAAAACATATTTTAGTTTAGCTACAACTCAAATGCAACAGAAAACCGCCACTGAACTTTCATAAGAGGACATGCTGTTGCCCCTTAATATAGCCACAACAGAACCAACATATTTTTGAATCTCTGAAACATTTCTCCCTCACCCATCGCTGAGCTCTACCTGGATAAGATCAGGCCAGAACCAAACATAGACTAGGCAACCAAGTGTTTCTCACACAAACAAGAAACAAATTTATCGGTGGCAATACTCCAAGACAGGAGGAAAATGGTCATGATAAATGAAAATGTAAAGATAACTCGGCTCACATCTAATTGAGGAATAGAGCCACTCCTTTGAGACTTAGCAATTCAGGGGTTAAATTTGGGAACTGCCTGCAGCTGGGTACTAATGAGCAATTACACTCTGGCAGCATAATACTTTTCTCGACCGTCATTCAAACTCATTCTGGTCCAGTACACGGCTAAGCAAAATTATCTTACATTTGTCAGTTAGTTACTTATCATTTTACTCTTGGGTTAATGTAACTGAGTAAGTAGGAGTGGGCTGTTTCCCCAGTTTCTGTGGCTGTCAGATCCAGGTGACATAATCTCCGTATGTTCTCCCAAATTCAACAGAGGAAGGTTATTACAGGACCAAACGTCGTGAAGCACTTGGGATACCTGGGCAAGCTGACAGGTCTATATGGTACAAAAAAGCAGTTTGCTGTTACTGAAGCCAATATTGATGCACTCAGCACCGAGTTGAGAGGCCCTGCGTGTCATAAAGACACAACGTCTCTTTAGTTCCAAAACTGGCGCTAAATCCGAGGTCTTGCGTCGGCTTGAACTGTGTGAGATAACCAAAGTGCCTTAGGGTAAAGTTTTCAGAGAACATCAGACTTTGGAGTATTTTTTTTCTTCTGAATACTTAAGAATGCTATTCTTAACACTTGATTTTTGCTTTGTATCTGTTCATACAGCTGCAGTCCTTTGGTATAGTGGCAGGTAGCATACATGATTATTTTTAAAAATGCAGTCATAAATAATTATATTGAAATACCTCATGTGAGTTTGTTGAGTTTTAGAACTTTTGTGGGAATTAAAATTAAGTGACTACTGAAAACTGAAGTGAAAAAGAATTCCACAAACACAACATTTCCCAAAACAGAGGAACATTTTCTTTCATTTTCATACAAAAGCAGTTACTAAGGCACGGTCTGCTAAGGTCTTTCTTGGCTATCTGATATTCTTACATTATATGCAGACTGCCACAACTTAAATCTGTGGTGGAGCCAATGCTTTTATTGGCAGATATGTGCACTATTGGACACTTCTACAAAGAATGACAACAAAAAAGCCGTTACACTGATATTTACATCTGTTCTGGTCCCATCTTCCCCAGTCTTGAATTTTTTTTGTTGTTTGTTTGGTGGGGTTTTTTTTACAAAATCTATTTTGGCAGAATTCAAAGGTAGCATGTGCAAGAAGAATACAAATGCAGGAACCAACCATGAGGTGACTTAAATCTCTTTTTACTCTTAGACTCTTTAATGTCTACAGTATGAAAATAATAAGCATATAAAAAAGGAAAATCAGGAGAAAGAGTAGTTTTGTTTTCCTCTGAACTTTCAAGAGTGCATGCAACAGTCAACAAATGAACTAATAACCCACAGCCACGAAAAATAAAAAGGAATATTTTATTTGGAATATTCTTTTTACATCTGCCTTTATTAAAAGACTGTTCATGTTTGTTGGCACTTGATTACAGCATATCTAACTGTATGAGCTGTATAGTTATGACACACAGAAAGGAAATTATTTTAGTGCATTTCTGTTATTTGCAGTGTTGACAAAATTGCATGCCCATTACTAGTTTCTCTCAAGCTATTTAAATATTTTGGCATCACAATGAGCTTTTCCTGAGTCTAATTAGGCCATTAGTTTATGAACATTTCTAAATTAATAAACAATAACAACCACTTATTATTAATAAGAAACAAGTATTTCTTTATGTTTAATAAAGAGAAAATCCATTTCCACACTACGATCATTCTGCAGATTGAAAAGGTACAAATTAAAAGTCTTTGTAAGTATCTGCTTTCTTGGTTAGGCAATGGGCCTAAACAGTATCTAGGAAAACATCCCCTCTTTTCCCGCAAGCATGGATGTATTATTTGTAGACATTGCAGTTTGATAATATATAGCTTTTGTTTACCTTATATAGTTTCTCTTATAAGAGTGAACAATATCGTCGGTCATTCTTACTTTTGTTTCATATAGTATTTTTGGGAGATGTCTAAAATTAGTGGAGCAGAAGCTATTATAGATAATAGTCATGGGCATTTAGTTATCAGTATTTCTTCTCATAACAAAGGGTGATGTCATGGTTTAACCCCAGCCAGCAACTAAGCACCACGCAGCCGCTCACTCACTTCCCCCTGACCCAGTGGGATGGGGGAAAGAATTGGAGAAAAAAAAAAAAGGTAAAACTCGTGGGCTGAGATAAGAACAGTTTAATAGGACAGGAAGGAAGAAAATAATAATGATAATAATAATAACAAAATGACAATACTAATAAAAGGATTGGAATATACAAAACGAGTGATGCACAATGCAATTGCTCATGGACTGATGCCCAGTTAGTTCCCGAGCAGTGATCCCTCCCCGGCCAACTCCCCCCAGTTTATATACTGGTCATGCTGTCCCATGGTATGGAATGTCCCTTTGGCCAGTTGGGGTCAGCT
>JAOBAS010000028.1:5465085-5477734 GCA_025311575.1 Elanoides forficatus | reverse complement strand
TGTGTCCCCTCCCGACTCCTTGTGCCCCTCCAGCCTTCTCGCTGGCTGGGCAGGAGAAGCTGAAAAATCCTCAACTTAGTCTAAACTCTTCTTAGCAACAACTGAAAACATCGGTGCCTTAGCCACATTCTTCTCATCCTGAATCCAAAACATAACGCTATACCAGCTAATAGAAAGAAAATTAACTCTATCCCAGCTGAAACCAGGACACAGAAATTGTCTTTACAATAGATTCATTAACAGTCATCCTCCCACATCTTTTTTTTCTGGCTTCACTTCCCATCCAACATCTTCTATTCCTATTTTCCCAATGCACTTTTTCTTTAGAAATACAAGCTATGGGTTGTACTCACAGTGGGTTGTACTCATAGAAAGAGCTCAAGCATTATCTATTTTTAGAATTTTTTGTGGTCATAATTGCAATTCTTAATGCAATTTTCAGGAAAGCAAAACTTGTTGTGAATCTCTGGCCACAAAATTAATGCCTGAAACAGAGATGGATTAAGTTTATTTCATATTATTAGTTGCAGATGAACAGAGCAAAACAAAAATTGAAAGCTTTTTCTGCTACCTGCTTAACCCACTTTTAAAAAGGGAAAGATGATCTATGCCAGAACACAACCTAACCGTTAATATTATTGTTTTTCAGTAATTC
This sequence comes from Elanoides forficatus, assembly GCA_025311575.1. Taxonomy (NCBI): domain Eukaryota; kingdom Metazoa; phylum Chordata; class Aves; order Accipitriformes; family Accipitridae; genus Elanoides; species Elanoides forficatus. Next base: position 5,477,079 of record JAOBAS010000028.1, on the reverse strand, counting down.
AAGAAAACCTTATATGTAGTAGCATATGTAGAATTCAATCAGTAATTTCACAGTGTTTCAGCAATGTCCTTACAAATCCATAAAGACAAGAGTCATCGCTCCAAAATGTCTAGCAAAAAACTACTTCAATAACAGTTTACTACTTTAAGATCTGTGCAAATTTAGGTTTCAGCAACTCAGATTTTATAGGTAGTAAGGCTTTTTCACATGCTTCTTTATAGAGCAAACGTTCAAAAAAAATTAAAGCTTCATAAAAATAATTACCTTTAAAAATGAGCTTCATATTGTGCCAGTTCCCTTCATATGAACAAAAATACCCAAGACAGTACCTATCTTTGAGCTTCAATAAGCTGCAGGCTGGGCAGAATATCACAAAGCACTTGTCTTATTTTCCCCTACCTAACTGCTATTGGCCTAAGACTTGGTATTGGTTTAGATAGGCCTTTGTTTTGACCTAAGAGGAGGATTCTTTTACCCTCAAGAGTTATTATCTGAAGCTTCTGCACTAGAACACTTGACCTGAAATGGATGCTAGAAGGATCTGTGATCGCAACAAGTTAGTGGAAGGATGACAGCAAGCAAAATTCCAGACAAGTACTAAGAAAGGATCTTCTGCCTCAAAAGAACATTTAAAGGGGGGAAGGGAGAGAAAAAAAATATGTATCTCCAATCAAGCATCATATTTTGATGCTCCTAAACTGCTGAAAAAAATGGTATGAATAACCCATATCATCATTCCCCAGCAAACATTCAAGAAATTAAATTCTCTATAATAGCTTACAAAGCTTAGCAATTTTGGAATAATCTGATTTAAAATACCATTTTGCAAATCACTGAACTGCAGTAGAGAACATTACAGTTTTGGAAGTGACGCTGGAAGGAAATGAGGGAAGTTGGTCCTCTACTGTTCCTCTGGTGAAGTGTAGGTATAGGTAGTGGGAGAGGCTGGGGATCTGGAAAAAGAGCAAGGATGCACAGGATAGGCTGGTTGAAGTGCAGGGAAGAAACAAGAAGTTCGTGTGAGGCAGGTATGGAATCTGAAAAGCTGGTTCTCTTCTGCCTTTTATCTGCTGATGAGTCAGTACTCTGTTGCCTCACTTTTTTCTCTTACAGTGATTCTTGTTGTCAAAACACAAATTGCATAATCGTTAATTGGCCCAATAACAGGAAATTTCATGAAAGCAAATACAGGGACATTCCCACATAATTTCGTACAATGGAACACTCTAGGAATATATTTCTACATACTTTAATACAACACAGTGCCTTAGGACCTTGATGTAAAAAAAATGGCATTTACATTGGTAGCAAAACTATCCAGAGCATAGATGTACACTAAAAATTTATTACTATCAAAAGTACTGTGAAATAAAATGAGGAAAAATAACACACAGTACAGACTATCTCACATCTGTCAACCCTAGGGTAGCTTTTTGCTTGGGACAGTGAGATGCAGTCACTCCAGAGCCTTATAAGCCTTCGCAAAATCTTTGTGTCTTTTTTTTCCTCTGCATTAAGTGCTGAAGGTACACGTGCTAGCATCAAGCCACAGCATAGCGGAAGAGAATATACTCTGGTTTTCCTAGTAGCTTTACAGGAACCACTCTGACTGCCAGCAGAATCTTCTGTCTTCTATGGGAAGCTTATTACTGGTAAGAAATTAAACTAATTAACTTTGGGGTTGACCCACTATGATGAGAGCTACAACTTTTACTTCACTGGACTTTATCATCAGTAACAGTGAAAGTTAAGGTATAAAGATACTCATCCTAAACACACAATCGCTCCTGCTACCTTTCAAATGTTCTTTATTCACAGGCTTTTTTCCCTGCAATGTTGTCTTGTCATAGGACTTATGCTACACAAACATAAATATGTTTTTTGTGGTTGGCATAGGGAATAAAGAGAAGCACGGCTGCAGCAGGAATTCTCAGTACAGAGGTGAAAAGATGGTAACGTGCTGAAGGTTTGGGCAGTTCATGCACAGCAGGTTTGATATTTGTGTATAGATCAATTCCATGTGACTTGCTGTACCTATTTTAAACCCAAAGAGTGAATATGCCTGAGTTTCTGCTTTATTTTTCATAAGGCCTATAAAGACAGATTCCTGCTCTGTTCATTATTGGCGTACTGGAAAACCTTTGAAAGGCCAGTTTAAGTTTATACCATAAAACTATCTTAAAAGACTTCAGTCAATAGCAAAAATACACAGTGAATGTCAAACCAGGGATTCTAGCAAGAGGACCAGACACAATCTGAGGCTGAGATGTACTGAACAGTCCCTTCTACCCATAGCAATCACGTACGAGGAACTCACTCTCTGGTTATAAAGTCTTTTTAGGAGCTTGCTGTGGTGTCCTGGATGTCAGGCCTCCAGATATGAGTTTGGAAGCACAAGGAGGAGGAAAAGATAAGCCAGCTTCTTTCATCACACACAGTACATGCCCTCAAGAAAAACAGGCTGAGTGATATAGCTTGAGATTTTTTTAGCATTTAATTTCTTTTACCTTCTCACCAGCAAAGGAGAGGAATTTAGTTAGGGATGCAAAAAGCAAGACACAACTTGCTTGATTATACAATTGAGACAGGCAGCACTCAGGAAATCCAGGAATTTTTCTGACAATGTTTTTCTTACACCACTGCCTTGGCAGTTCTGTGTAGAAAGTAATATTTCCACTGCTGTTTGTTGAATGTAAAGCTTAATGCACTGAATGATGTGTTATTAATGTAACCAGTAAGAGGAAGAGGATGTGGAATGTGGCTGAGATGGTTTTCCAAGAGAACTCAGTCTTTTTATGATTTCCTGAGTACCTCAGTTTTCAGCATTAATATTTTATCAGTGAGAGAAACGTTTCTGCTCTCATTACACTTTTGAAATGTGCTGCGGTATATAAATCTGGCATCTCTGAGCTAACTGACACAAGCAATACTTTTATAATAGCTAAAACTGGGCTCCAAGAAGTAGAAGTCTGGGTTCTAGTACTGGATTTACCATAGATTCAGTTACTGATATTGGACAGGGCAATCATTGTACGCATGTTTTCTCATCTTTAAGCTACGCACAATAATACTCTCCATTCCCTCCCTCATTTTTCACAAACAGATGTGAAATCTGATATAAGGCAGGATTTGACTTGTTTGAAGGACGTTTGAGATCATATACAAGTCAAGATCCAGATAAATGGAAGGTATTTCCATCCAGACATGCAGGTTTCATTTGTGATTGCCTTGTAGTTCTTTTTTGCCATGCAAAATCTGTATTAAATGATTGAATTACATTAGGTAGGATGCAGCTCAGTAGTGAAAGACCATGGATGTCTCATCAACTGTCAAGTGTGATTAAAGAGTTTTCATGTGATGACAACACACAAAGTCCTTGGAAACGTGCCGTCATTCTTATTACCTAATTATAGTTTGACTTTAACCATAGAAATCTTACTTAACCATAAAAATCTAAGCTGTATCACAGCAATGTGTTTCATAACCTGGACATTGATCAGGAGTTTAAGATACAAACTACCAGTAGGAAATACAAAAACCCCACCAATAAGAAACTATTTCAGTTATTTCATCACGGAAGATGAGGTCAGTGGTGGAATAAAGAAATGTGATGGGATACTTTACAAAATATTTATAGGAAGCTAAGCTGACATGATGAAAGAGGAGAATTTCTTTGAAAGAGGGCCTGAGAGATAAGAAATAGCAGGAATAAAGTGGTCACGTTTTGCAGCAGAATATAATGAAATATTGATGTCACTAAAATGTTAACAGCCCATGCTGTTCTACAGAGAAGTGATTTGGAAAAGACAAGAGAACTGCAAAGTAACAAAATATGCTGATATTACAAAGATTATTCAGGACAGCCTAAACTAAACTGATTGTGAAGAGTTAGTGGGTTCTACCAGCACCATTCAGGAAGGTACCCAATACATTAGCGGCAATAAACTATGCAAAATACAGAAGAAGAAAAAAAATTAAATTCTTACTCCTTTCAGTATACTGAGAAGTAAAGCTCTCTAAATTAGACAAATACCAGACTCATTCTGAGACATTTTAAAACTAGCCTATTAAAACCTGTTTTCAGAAACTTTGGAAAACACAAGGTTAAAGAAAACAGTCATTTTTGGAAAGAATTTCCTTGATCCTTAAGTTAGAAAGCCTTTTCTATACCTTCCAGAATTTTGGTGGTAACTGTGAAATGTGTGGGTTAGCCTTAATGAGGACAGGTGGAAGGTGGAAGGGTCTGCTAAGATGCTGAAAGCGAGCACAGCACCAGAAGGGGTACAATGGAAGCCACTTGGCAATAAAATTGGCAGTGCAATTTAGTGCCAAGAAACACAAAGTCATTTAGCTGACTGCGGAGAGTCATACGGCCGAAGGTGAAAGCCCTGAGAACTACCTCAGGCCCAATCAGCTGTACATTTTGTGATTTGAGCTCCTACCCTTACCCTCATTTCACGTATCTCTCCTTTCTACCTCATAAGCAGAATGAAACATCGGACATTCTGGGACCCTTACAAATCAATTTCTATTCCTCTGCTGAACAGGATAATTTATCTATGTCATACTTCAAGCCATTCAATCTTAGTAACACAGTTTGGCTTTAATTTTTGGTTTGCTCTACAGGAAGTGGTTCTGGTTTAAAATTATGTCCAAAATCCCCATGTTTAATAGTACACACACTAACATTCAAACAGCTAAAAAAGAATGATGTGACTCACTAGCAATAAAATAGTCATTTCCCTATATACGCTCGATTGTTTATCATGGCATTACTGTTTGCTTTGCATGAATGGTTTCTGTAATATTGACTCAATTTATGTCAATCCGCATTTTTACACACCCTTGAACAGCTTGCACACTTTTTTTCCGAACACTAGAAGTGCTGTCAGTCCTATTTACTTTCCACTGAAAGCACCAGCTCTCTACAATAAAATTCAGAAACAATAGAACAGAAGCTTGTTTAAAATGCTCCTGTGGACATAACCGAATAGTACATATTTGAAGTTTTTAATATCTGTCATTTGCAATATACAGGTATTTCTTTCCCAGGCAACAGAAATTGAGAAGTTGCTTCAAGGGTGCAGGTGCCCACAGCTTGTTGAAAGCAATTTTGACTGCTAATTACTATTTTGTATCATAAGAAACAACAAAAGGGAAACAGTTAGTCCTTCCATTTCAAAATCCCACTTTCCACAGCTTCGAATGCTGAGAGGATGGGGGCAAAAACCACACGGACATCTCCAGTTTTCCCTCAAAGGATGTCCAACAGCACAGAGCAGTGGTAGATCTGGAGACTGGTGGCAAATTTACTTTGATGGGAGATCAAGGAGGGCTGAAAATCCTGTCCTTTCCTCAAGACCAACATTACTTTTGGTGTCTTGGCACATACCCCAAAATAGTCTCTTCGTTATGGGAATTCCAGATGCTGCCTCTGGTAGAAAACTCAAAACAGGATAAGTACGGGAAACACAAAGACATTCCTGCCTACAGAGAGTTCAAGGTACCTATTCTTTCATTGCTGACTCACAAAAATCTGAAGTTGAACACTGTTAAGTCGCCATCCGAATCTGAACGTTCCCAAAGATCCCTGGCTTCAGTCCACCTTCGCTACAGACGAGTAGAGCATTCACCACAGCACAAACTAGTTAGTCTCTGATGTCGCCTCTTCGGGAGCTTTATCTATCAAGTAAAAATGACGCCAAATCCAAAGATGTACGCTCTGAGTTATGCAGAGAGTGAGCATCTACAAAAGGAAGTCATCATTTAAGACTTTTAGTGTAGATCTTTTTGAATGGAAAACAGAGACAGATGAACCTTAATTAGTCCAGAAAACCGTCTAGTGGTACTGAAAAACTAAAACTGAATTCCCCGCTATTATGACAGGAGCTTTTTTTCTGGAAAAAGCACTTCTAACTAACCCATACATCAAAGTGAACAGTGGGTAACATATAAAGTTACCATGACTGTTTTTACTGATTCAAAATTCCCTTCTTCTCTGTTCCAGCTACATCCTACAGATTATTCTTCAATGTCTGTAAAACACTGTGAAGGTGAATATAATTTCAGTATATTTATTACAGAACACTTTATCCTGTCTGCATATTAATAGCACTCATTCTTACCAATGGCAAACTAAAAATCAAAGATGCTTTTCTAAATGACCACATTGATTTGTTCTCTCATATATTTATAATAGACTTCAAACACATCTTGAACAGCAAAATAAATTGTTACTACCTTAGAGTATTTTTCTGAAGAAAATCAGGTTTGGCAGGTAGTAATACTAATTTTTTTTTTATTTTTTTTATTTTTAATAAACCTGTATTTCATGTTTCTCGGATTTCTCCAGTAAACTTCCTCAGGCCCCTCTTTAACAAAAGAGCTGCAGGAGACACGTCAAGCATGGAGGCAATGAGCCAAGCCTGAGGGAGCTCCTTCTCTATCCTACCCTTTCAAGCTACAGTCATTCCTCCAAAAGGCTCTTGTGTTGGAGCTAAAGGAGAAGCAGCAGGAAACTTCTTTTTTTTTTCCTAATAAATGCATAAACCCTTGCCAGCTAAAAAGTAACCATCAGTTAATAACTGGCAGCATTTCCAAGTGTGCAATAATTCAAGCCAAAATATATCAAACTGTCATACTAATTTAAAATCATAAACAGTTTTAAGTTTACATGTTAAGTATTGACTATTTTTTCTTATGTTCCGTAGGCTTTCCTCTCCAGAACAAGATTTGACTTGAGATATGGATTTCAGTGGAAAACCAGGATGATATGAACTACATTTTCAGGGACAAAGAAAGTGTCTTTTTTTGTTCACCTAATAAATACTGGGCAGCATCCCCAGCCAGGGTATTAAAGTCTCCAGCTGAATGCTCTCCTCTGATGGAATTTGAAGCCGCAGCACCAACTCCCAGAAAAACGCATTAACTGCCAGGGTATCATTAAACTTTCCTACTGATGTCTTCAATCAGGACACATTAATCGGAACAAGATCTGGAACTTGGGCATTTCATGTCCCCACTGAGAGTGTTAACTATCAAGAAAACAATGTTTCAGTAGAATATGATGTTATCCTAAGCAAGCCTGTTTCCAGAGAAAGGCTTGGCAGGACACACTCATTCAGTCTGACTTAATTCACCCATGGTTCTGACAAATTAATGTAAGGAACTGAATATCAAGAAAGGCAAAACTAGACACAAATTCAGGTCAAAATCAGTAAATAAAATAAAAATCTTCTGGAAAGTGTCAAAATATTTTATTTATTTTATTTCCACATTTTCAAAGAAAAGAGGGTGTGGGTTTTCGAAGAGCCAATGTTTGGGCTCTTTTAAAACTCCTTTATTTAAAAATTAGTCTAAACTGATAGGTAAAAGATTAAACTATGTATTATATTTTCTTTCAGGCTGTACAAATATATATTGTTTGAGTGTTTCATTCATTTTCATGTTTTTCTTTTAGTTTGCCTGAAACTGACTCTCCTGCCTGTCCCATGTTTTCATCTCAGACACCACTTGGAAGAAGATTCTGATCACTTCTGATTACAATAGTCAACTTTCATCACGGTTTCATCTCAATATATGAAAGAAAATTTTTTTACAGTGAGAACAACCATTCACTAGAACAAGCTTCCCAAGAACTTGGTACAGTCCCCGTCACTGGAAGTTTTCAAGACACGACTGGATTGCTAGATAAGCTCATCCAGGCTCTCTTTCCCATGAAAGGTTGGACGAGATGATCTTTAGGCATCCCTTCCAACCTGGGTTGTTGCATGGTTCTGTAATTCCATGATTCAGAGGTGCTGTTCCTGGACTGGAAAATGGGATACGACTCAGGCTCAACCACATTTTATGGGACTGCTCTGTTAGACCTGATACCTTATTTTTTTTATAGTTAATTATTCCAAATCAGCTCTTAACAGAGCTCCCATTCCCAGAATGTTCAACATCATGGTGGACAACATATTGAGTATGTGCATCAGATAGATGAGGAATGTGCAGGTCTCTTCATATTCTGGATGACTGCTTTAAACACTAAACTAACGAATATAAAGGTAATGACATTTTTTGATAATTTTTTAAGCCTTTTCTTACAAGCCCCTGACTTAAAATATGTAATTTTGAGTTACACTGAGAATGGTGAACGTGTAGTCCTAATGATTAGCCACACAAATTTTTTGAAGGCTCTGAGCTGTATAGATTATGGAGTAGATTACTAACTTCTCTTTGCAACCTAACGCTAAAGCAAATTATTTTTTTTTAATAGACATTCCATTATACAGGAATTGCAGCTTATTTTTTCTTTGTATCTTTTTCAAGCACTCTTACGAAGCATACAGTATTCACCAATCCATCACTGTACTGTGCATGTATTAAAACAAAAAAAAAGGATTAGAAGAAACATACTTCAATACAAACCTCCATATGCAGACTTCTATTGTAATAAATCTATCCAGACAAAACCACTGAAAGAACACGTTCTAAGAAAAACACTGCACAATAGGTCTGACTTTCAAAACCTATTAGTTGTTTTACCTGAAGTCTTATAGTATATTATCAAGCATTATATATTCAAAAGAATGTGAAAAACAGCAGGATATTTCATTACAGTTTGTCTGCTTGCTTTAATTTGGAAAAAACTAGGCAAGGCCTGTTCACTGTGTCTAGATTCAGTCAACGGAAATCACTGGAATTATTCTGGATTTATATCACTGTAAGATAGATCAAATTCACACCAAAATAACTAATTACTGCAGACTGTAGCAAACTTAAAAATAAATCTGCAGAAATAATTTATCAATCCTTTGGTAACACAAAATCATCTGATATCATTAAATACTTCACCAAGCAAACAATATGAATTTTCAAACATATTCAAGCTATTTTAGATTATTTTTCAGGTTTATTTAAAAACTGTAAGACTGATTTTTCTGAATAGGATGCTTTCTTTGTGCTAATGATCTGTGTTGTGTAATGCGTTACATACTTCTGAGACTAGCCAATACTTCAAATAATGTTACGTGCACCTAATGAAGACAATCTTAGCAAATGAGACAATATGTATTGCAATGCCATACAGTACAGTTCTGAAGTTTTGCTCGTGGCAAGTGTCATTTTTCCTACAACGCAGTCAAATTGTTTTTCTTCAGCAGATCTGTGTGAAGTACTGTAAGCCATTTGGGGGAGCCAGTGACAGAAGCATTCTCCATATCCATTCCATCTTTCTCTAGCCTTGTTTGATCATTACTTCACAGCCTCATCTGATATGTGATACCATTCCACCACCATTTTATCTGCTCATCTGCTGATTGCTTTCCTGACACTTTGCCCTCCAGTAATACTTGCTCTGATTGTCATCCAATCTTTTGCTAAAATAGAAAAAGCGTTTCGGTTTTGCCTCTCAGATGTGTATATTGAATGCCTACTGCACACCAGCTGTTGAAGTATCTACCCACTAGCAGTTCCAAATATTGGCTATTACAGAGCAATAGGTTTAAAAAGGAAAATATATGAAGATGATTATTTGAGCATACATACTCTGTTTATCAGGCATGTGAACTGTGGACCAAATAATATTTACATATTTTTGATAGAGTTCTTTTCATATGGATCCTCTATTGAGTGGGTTTACAACCAAGCCACAAATAAATAAATCAATTAGAAGGTTGCATTTTAAAAGTAATATGAATTTTTAATATTATGCAAACGCTATAAGCAAGTTATGGTGGATATTCACTTTAAATTTGAAATTAATTTGTTTTGAAGTGTTTGCATCGCTTTTTCTTTCTGAAAGTATTAATGCTAATAGATACTTTTTACAAAAGTTCAGAGAGGTTAATTTCAGAGTAGCATGCAGAATCATAAAAAGAACTGCAAATTTTCAAATGTCGATATTTATGTTTTGTGTACTTGAATACTTATACAGCTAGGGAATAAAAACTCTGTGATTGACTAATCTTTCCATCTGAAACTAATTCCTATGAAATCAGCAAACTTCACCAGCTCAAGTCCTAAGACTTAACGTTAGAGACGAATGCATTTCATCACAGTGAAGAACAGAACATTTAAAGATTGCACAGCAAATATTTTTTCTTCAGAACTACTTTAAAACCCCTTATGTAAGACTGGACCAAATTTATAAGCTATACAGCAAGTCAGACACTCTCTTCTCAGAAATCTTTCAATTTAAACAATAAAATAAAAAAGAATAATCATAGAGGAAGCTGAGGTGAAACTTAAGTCTTCCAAATGCTGAACAAATGTGTTTCAAGACATTTTGAAAACCTGATAAGGAAATGAAATACAACAGGTAAAATTTTGTTATAGAGCGCTTACTGGCTCTAGTAACTAGACTGCTGCAGGTTACTTTTTGTACTATCATCTGTGGTAAAGAGAAAACGCCCTTATTCACATCTCAAGTCCAGCTCAGCAACTAAATACATTGAGTAAATTCTGTAAATCAGTATACTAAAGCAATGCAAAATTCATACGGTAGTTGCATTAATGTTCTATTCCACTCCCACTAAGTGAGAAAAAAATTCTCTTTTAATTACAATAGTGTTCTAGTAGCAATTTAAATCAGTTATGCCACCTACCCTAACAACCAAACTACAGAATGAAAACACCCAGAAGCTCCCAGGGGTGAAGGATTCCTCCAAGTGTGAACAAAATCTGGGCCGCTTAAACCAGAGGTTCCTCATGTGTGGGACTAGTTTGACCTACTGGCTGTGGCAGGGTAGATATGAGCATCGTGCAGGCAGTGCGGGCTACAGTTTGGGCACTCCGTTTACTACATAGGAATGTATTGCTGTGCTGAGATCACGGTCAAAACATGCAGCTGGATGAATTTCCCTCCTTTATTGACACATGTGGAGCTACACTGTCTCTTGGGATGGATTTCTTGCTGCAGTGCTCAATAAGGACTTGAAAGGAAAGATCTGTCCTACCTGTCCAGCACTGCTCAAGCCACTTATGAAGCTAGAGTGAACAGCAAAGTCACTCCATGGATTTTTATTTCAATCAAAAAAACCCAAATTGCCTTTCTCCTTCACAAACATGAAATGGTGTCATTGTCAGCTCTCACAAGCTGCCCACAGATTTACTTTTCTTTACAGTTTCAGATAGAAATGGACATTTCAGTGTGCAACGTAATTGCAAGATGACCCAGAAAAGTGAACTGAGAGCATCTTTCTGAAATAATAAGGCCAAGAACGGCAGATGGAGCTTAATAAGTCATCATACTTACAGGAAAATGTATATTGTGAGGGCAATTAAGACAATTAAGATGTTTCAGAAATTAATGCAACAATTAATTCTTCCAACATGCTGGAACATTTGAGTGATAATCTACTTCCTGTCCAATCATAGAACTTTAATATTTTTGTATTCTTTCCTTCTCAGAACAACAGAAGCTTTTTGTTTCCAAATGAGTTCTTGGAAAAAATCACTCTTGCCTTTATATGAAAACTCTCAATATTACTAAATTAAAGGCTACCTGAAGCACTGGGTTTGATGCATTGTGCCATCACAGACTTTTTATTTTTATTTTGACATATATTGTTTCAGAATAGTTAGTGGGTAAGGTAACTACATGTGATAATCAGAACAAGATAAGAGGTTTCCTACAAGATTTTTATAGAAAGTATTCTTGCTACTAAGCCTATTTACACTGAGAAGTTATTTAGTAGAATTTCTGTATTTTGTAAATTTATCCAAAATTAACATTTTTATTTCAGGTCATAGTGTTCATTAGGAACACTAATTAACACTTATTTCCTTTTGCAATTCTGTTCAGGTCCTCATGATTCACTCTCCCCAGTGGGATTCCTATGATGTGCCTCAGAAATTTTGTTCAAACAGGGATTTCTAGCAGATAAAGAAAGCAAGGATATATGACACCTTAAATGGTATTTCTCAAAGCAGCCAAGCAGTACAAGACGACAGTTAAGGTTAACTTGAGCAGAACGTCTTCCTCGTGGGCTCCTCTTCCCTTGCCTG
>JAOBAS010000028.1:5446057-5465067 GCA_025311575.1 Elanoides forficatus | reverse complement strand
CCCCAAATGAGGAAAGAATTAGAAAGAAAAAGGAATTATTTTAACATTGTGAACGTGGATTAAATTAGAAATATTTTAACGTAATAAATTCTGTGAACAGTTAATTTTCCTAAGAGAATATATAGAAAAAGTCAGTGCATATCTACAGCCAGTTCTACTTCTTTATGAAAATGTACTTATGGAAACAGAAATAGAAAGGACTGTTATAAATGAAAGTAGACTTTGAAGTTTGCATTCCACTCAAGGGAAGAAATGAAATATAGAAATATTCGGTAAAGACTACTGAGAAGATCACTCCAGATAAAAGATCAAATCTGTTCCATCAAGACCAAGGAAATACCTTTTTATCCTGTATTAAATGTACTTTACTTAACCCGTGGAAAGATGAAGAAAAGCAAGTAGAAGATAGTGTGTGACCTGGAACACATTTGAGAACTATGTAAAAAATATTGTATAAATATCTTCCCAGATCCTGCTTTATTTCTGTAGTAGTACCTCTAATGTATCATTAATTTCATGTGAAATTGCCTTGAAAGCATAAATTTCACACAATTGCAATACATGTTAGCACTCAATTTGGTTTATATACATCAGATACACTTCTGTCTGTGGCACAACTGTTTTATTTCACACTCACAATGACATCATCTGTTTCATACTGGATTCCTTTCCGGACACCACAGCTGTCAGTAAGTATGTAGAACTTAAAACAAAATTATTTTGTATGCCAGCATTTTTTCAAAACTCTTTAATTCAAATACGGAGATGTATGAAAACAAATTACAGGGAATCTCACTCACAGAGACAAAAAAATCAAAGCGCAGGATTCTGAAGGTAGCATAACAGTTTGTTTTCCTTAGTTAAAATGTTCTCTTTGCTCCCTTGGCAATAATGAGCACAATAATTTCTGAAGTGCCATATTATATTCTTTAAGATGAGAACTGCTGTATTTTTTTCTCCAAATAGTTATATGCTGGAGACAGAGTGGTATTAAAGCACCTCTATAAAGTATTTTTTCAACCTACTGTAAGTGTGAAAAGAGGTATGAACGTAGTCCTTGAATAATTCTCTCTGTGAAATCATGGGAAGTTTTAGCAAACCTGTTACACTGGGTGAAAGTACGTTATCTGGTACTCCTCCCATGCAGGAACTGTGCCCCCACCACGTTCCACGTTAGCAGGGAAGAGACCCTCTTCCCCAGGACCTTGCACTATCTCCTACTCTCTCCCTGCAGTCCCAGCAGCAGAAGAATTTGCAGCGGCCGAGCTGTCTGCCAGCTGTGATTCCTGCCACAAATACAGCTGAGGGAGACAAACCCAGCGGTGGAAAGGCAGCTCCAGGGAGGGATTGGATGCATGAGTTTACAACTAAAGTAGGAGATTTGAGAGGCCTGGTACTGTGGTGGTAGGATTATCTGGCTCCATGGACAATGGCATTTTTTGCAAGAGCACACCTACCATTCTTAAAAAAACTTCAACTACAAAGGCCAGAGTATACTCTTTAGAGTAAATATTTTTTTTTTTTTTGGGTATGTTTTTGACCTTTTCTTTTTCACTGCTTTCTAACCTTGTAATTGAATGACTGTCCTAACCTCTGCTCAAAAATATGTACCTTTCTTTCACTGGTATTTTGCATTCTAGAAATCTAATGAAATGCATATCTTATACACTGTACTCTTCTGCTATTTGTTATAATGTTTATAGAGTTGAAAAAAAATTTACACTGATACAAAAAATAACAAAAGCAGAGTAAGCACTGTTTAAAGATATTTTATTTATATTGTACGGATTATTTATATGCATTTTTATAACCAAATGTGGCACATTTAATATTAAAAAGATATTATTTTGTAAGTTCAGAATATATCTATATGTGAAAAGTTGTATTAAATCAGGCTTTAAATTATACTTGTTAACTAACCTGTAGCAAATTATATAATTATTGTCATACTAAATATACAGTTACTATATTACCAATACATACACCTCAGCCTGTTTCTACAACACAGGTTTTTTGATGCGCTCTCAATGAGCAGGTTTGCTCAAAGTCAGAGCAATATGAGCAGTACAAAGAAAGTTGCATACGGGTAAAGGTGAGAATACCATCTTTACCAGTTTCCTTCCTCCTCCACCATCTCTTCCCCCTTGCTCTCACCTAACACCCAACCATGTGATGTGCCTGCAAAAGGAAAAGCACGTATACAGAAGCATTATGTGCTATATAGGGGATGCAGAATACACTCCTCATGGCTAGGATCAAAAGGAACAAGTATGACAATCCACGCTACAAGCCTTCACACCACCAACTGTATGTTTCAAGTGCAGATATGTTCCTGCAGGCTTCAAGAGCTGAAATGGAACATGCATTACAGTTCTTGATAATAGACGGTAACTTTACACTTTGTAAATTTGTGCATCATCTTCCCATTCTGAACTTGAAGTTTAATTGCAGATCACTGGTTTTGCCTATCAAACTGAAGAGGTGGGTGTGTTCTTTGTTTAGAGAATTACAGACTGGGTTCAAGTTATCTCAGTTTGGTCTTTCATGACCTAAACTGTGTGAATTTCTTCAGCTTCACTTTAAAGTATTCTTGTTAAACAATGTATCTTCTCTGACCCTTCATTAAGTTTCCCCTAGTATTTTAAAAGAATGGACATGAAATGGGTCTCATTCTTGCAATCCATGGTTTTAAGGTATCCTCCTGAACATCCAATACAAACTCTTATGTTTGACACAATTTCAAAATTAATTATATGATAAGACGTTGAGAACAGTACCAGAAATAGGGACATCAGCAATACATGGATTCCATTTTGAATCTGTACAGAATTGAGAGTCATGAACACTAGTTCTCTCCTTACTCCTCAAGATACCATAGATATTTACTAACCATCAACTGCCTGTAGTGGAAATATTTCCTTCATCCTTCTTTTATCACGTGCTGTCATTTCTATTGTTTGCCTCAGCCAGGTTTTGATTCTGATTTTCACAAATTGAGCAGAGTGAAACATGTAAAAGCTTCATAAATAAAGTTTTTGTTGAACTGAGATACAGCTGGAAGTAAGCAAGCAATACCAGCGTCAATACATCAACAAATTATAGGTTGTCTCTTGAGACAGTCCCACCGGGCTCAAATTCATTACCTTTACTCACAGTGAATAATTATACAGATTTAATTTCACAAGAGGCTACATACAAAGTAGGGTATTAAATACCACTGATGAATGTAGAATCAGGCCCAGTGACAGAAACAGGAATGCAAACACTGGTCTATGTAAGATTTGCTGAAACAAGCCAAATACTAGTATTCTAAACATACGATCTCAGTTCATACGCTTGAACTTTACTTGTAGCCGTTTTCTAAATCCTACTTGCATACTGACTATTCACCTCATTTACTTTTTGAATTACGTATGCTGCTTAAAACCACTTAAAACTGTGAAATCATTGTGAGAAGATAAGTAAGAGGAAAGACACATGAGCATAATGTTTACAACAGATTTTCCACACCTATCTTTTATTGACAAAGCACAGGTATCATTATACATGCAAAGTCTCTGAATTTTAGATGACTCAGTGAGGAGATCATAGAATCATAGAATAAAGAGAATCATAGAATCATTTAGGTTGGAAAAGACCTTTAAGATCATCAAATCGACCCAACACCACCATGCCCACTAAACCATGTCCTGAAGTGCCTCATCTATGCGTTTCTTGAACACCTCCAGGGCTGGTGACTCCACCACTTCCCTGGGCAGCCTGTTCCAATGCCTGACAACCTTTCAGTAAAGAAATTTTTTTCTAACTTTCAATCTAAACCACCCCTGGTGCAACTTGAGGCCATTTCCTCTCGTCCTATCACTAGTTACTTGATAGAAGAGATCAGTACCCACCTCACTACAACCTCCTTCCAGGTAGTTGTAGAGAGCGATAAGGTCTCCCCTCAGCCTCCTCTTCTCCAGGCTGAACAACCCCAGTTCCCTCAGCTGCTCCTCACAAGACTTGTGCCCCAGGCTTTTTACCAGCTCCGTTGCCCTTCTCTGGACACACTCCAGCAACTCAGTCTCCTTGGCTTTGATTCATTGATCAATAATCACCAACAATAATATCATCAGTTTGTAGCATTTTATGCCAGAAGGGCTATCAAGGTAATTATAAAATAGATAGTTTGGTTGGGTTTTTTTAATGGTAAATTCTTATGATAGTTGTGCCCTAACTAACATGGTCTGTAATGAGCTGGGCTCTACCAAGAAGAATATGGGAACATCACCTGAGCATGAAGAGAAAGTATCAGGAAAGGCAAAGCTTAGCTGTAGTTGAATTCAGCAGTAGAAGTGAAGGATAAGAAGGGCCTCTATCTGCACTTTGCCAGCCAAAGATAGACTAAGAAAAATATATTCCTACAACTAGGGAACTTTATGACAAAGGACACAGAAATAGAAGAGGTTTTTGCTAGCTTCTTTGTCTCTGCCTCTACTGATAAACATGTCTGCAGGCCTTGGCCTCAAGGCAGTCTGGCATAGGGAAATATAACCCACAGTAGAAGAATGAACTAGGGACCCCTTAAGCAAGCTGGACACCTAGAAGCCCACAAGACCAGCTGGGTTGTACCCAAGATGCTTAGAAGTGCTGGGTAATATCATTATGAGGCCTTACTCTATTAGCCTTGCAAGTTCACAGTGACTGGGGGAAGGGAGAGTTTCCTTTGGATTGGGAAAAGTCAAACATGCCTATCTTCAAGAAGATCAAGAAGAAGGATCTGGGCAACTACTGGATAGTTGGCCTGACCTTAGTCCTTGAGAAGGTAATACATCAAATTTTCTTGGAAACCGTACACAGGGATAAGCAGGACGAGAAGCTGACTGAGAATAGTTAGTGTGGATTCTCTAAGGGCAAATTGCACTTCATAAGTGCAATTCACTTCTCTGATGGGCTAACTTCATGGATGAGAGGAGAGCAGTGACCATTCTTTACTTTGACATTAGCAAGGTCTTTGACACAGGTGATACTTGGTGATGTGTGTAGGTGATACTTCAAATAAGCTTTGTTGGTCCACATGGGAAGGTTGCAAACCTAGAGGGACTTGGATTTCTACATTCTCTCTGCTCCGAGAAGAAATACAAGTAAAATTACATGGTTTCAGTGGTAACTAGGAAAATCAATAAATTTGACTTGGAGTAGCAAACATGAAACTCATTCCTCAGGTGATTCAACCACAAATTTCCCTTTAAAAAGACAGAATCTATGAGTGAAAGAGTAAATTTGTTAAAACCAGTTAGACTAGACAGTAGAGTTTTGTGATGAAGCTTTTTCCAAGCCAGTATCCCTCACTCAACCAAAAAAAAAGTCAAGGTCCCAAAATTTGGGAGCCTATCTGTCCTACCAGCAAAAAACATCTTGGGTTTTTTTTCTCCAGGTATGAGTATTGCTTTCTCTGCATTAATCTCTTTTTGCTTCCCCCCCGCCCTTTCCTTTAAAAACTATGATGTGCTAAAGTTATAAGCTGATGCTGCAATGTCTAAAGTCTACAGTTATTGGACATGGTCCACTTTACACCAGTGTAACTGAAAGAATTTTAGGTTTTTTTATGGTGATAGATTTTTGTTTACAGTTCAAAAGGGAAAGTATAATTTGATTTGCAGGGTTTGAGAAAATGATTTATGTAGCATTTTCTGACTACTGTAATCAAAATTGAAGAACTTATACCATGTGCACAGTGATCTAAGATTCCATTTGTAAGCCTAATAGAACATATAATAGAATATCAGGCAATCAATCAAGAAATTGAGACACTGATGACTAAATTATAGAAAATGTGAAAGATTCATGACTGAACTGCTGAGGTTGGATATCCTGGGTACTGTAAATATAAGAGAATTCAGCCTACTTTGATGCAAGTTCATAAATTCAGTTTACAAACATGGAGTCATGCGGAAAAGAGAAATCTAAACACTACGAGTAAAACATTTCTCTCCTAAGAAACATGATTTTCCTGTTTCATATTTTAACCAAGAATACATGCCAAGACACAAAGAAATACAGCACACAGCTCAAACTAAATATATGTTAATAGAAGACATTTTCCATTTGCACCAGGAAATTAAAAAATGTTTGTCTCAATGTTACAAGCACTGAGCATCAGCTTCGTCTTCTGGTACAACATGGGGAAATCAGGAGCCAAATCATACTTGATATACATTTCTTACAAGTTGTAGTTCAAAGTAACTCTGACTAGCAGACCTGACTAGTCTTTAACTAATTTATAGACGTTGCTAATAGCTATTGATTTTTGTTGATTGTAATATTAAAAATAACCCTTTATGTAGCAGAAAAATGAGGAATACTGCACTATTTCAGGATGTAATAATGTCACTTCAGGGTTAGGGCCAACGCCTAGAATACGAGGGAGTCAAGTGTTGTATTTGCCAAAAATGAGCAGTGGTGCCTGAGCACCATTGGCACTAGGACACTGATTCCTCATTTTTCCTACCTTCTCCTTTCTTCCTGTGGAGTTTACTCTGTGAGGCAAGTGCTATCGCTTCCTAATGTGCTGGCACAGGGAGGCTCAGCATTGAAGCAGCACCTCTACGTGCTTCTGTAATACAAAGAATAACTAAAGGTTAGTGACACTTTGAAGTACAGCTGAACCCCAGAGAAGTTGTATGAAATCTTTGCTGGAAGTTCTGTCACGGGTCTGAGTAGGCTTTAGGGGCTGGCATTAAGATTCGGTAGGTCATCACACTGACTTTTCTACAAATGTAGATTGACTTCTGTCTTGCAGAAAACTGAGAATGGATATCCTCTTTTTTCTACGCCCATCTGCTCATGGGGAATCAGTTTGTAACAGAAAAATGTGAATTACTTCAGTCTTCGACTCTTTCAGTTAATTCCCTCTTGAGTGTGTTGACCACAAATTCTCAAATTCCAAAACATAAAAGAAATGTTAAATGGGAAGCATAAGAGAATTGTTCCTTTAAATGCTAGTTTGCCTTGTATGTTAAATGTACCTTAAGGTAATTTTCTTCAGTGACTTTGTGCTTGATCTGTTTTAACAATAACAACTTTCAACAATGGAAGTGGAGACTGAGGCTTTGAGCAGCAGAGAGCCATATGGTATTATAATTTTTTTTAAGCAGAACTCTGCACTGAACTAAATAAGCTGCTCTGTGTAAAACTTTGACATACTTTATATACAGTATGTGTTGAATATATTTTCCAGCACATTATCAATGGTTCTCAGCACAAATCAATAAGGACACCTTGAGAACAGCTTATAAAGAAATGTGGATTTTCATATTTTGTATTGGTGTTACGTTTTCTGGCATTTGGCTCTATATTGCCTCATTTTTTTACTAAAGAAAATTAACATTAGAAACCTGTCAGGTTTTTAGGTTTGTTTTGCCTGGATTAAGGGTATGTTAGTTGAAAATTTTCAGATACTTCTTAAGTGGAAAGGAAATGTTAAATGTTATACTGCTGTAATGTATCACAGTGCTGGAGGTTTTTTTCCTTTTTCTTTTATTCTAGGTTCCTTAAATTATTTCCTCTTTGGCAGTTCTCCAACAACATAGGCATCTTTGCTGACTTGTTATGCGATGCCCTGTTATTCTAAAAGACAAATAAGAAACTGCACCCCAAGGTTAAATGAAAGCAATTTCTAATAAGATATCATATTTATTTAATAAAGTCATAGTTATAACCCTATCTAGCATAGTATTAATATTTTAGTATGTCTAATAGAACATGAAAAGTTCTGCAGTATCAGTGAGAATTTCTTTATACAGTTCATGTCTAAAAATGTCTTTCATTTTCAAATTACTTATGTATGATGCTTGAATTGACTAAGTTGTAGCAGGAAGGATATACCACCAGGAGTAAATTTGCAACATGCTTTTAATGACAAAATTTTAATATCTTTACCAAAAAATTAATTGCGGTTTGTTTACTGCAGTCTACTGTTGGCAAATGTTTACTTGTTCAGAAACCACACAAATACTAACATATTACTTTTGCTGGTTTATTTGGAAAATATTTAGTTATTTCAGATGGCATTTCTCTGAGAGTAATAGACCCTGCAGCTGTTTCCTCTTAAGTTAAATACCAAATATTTACATTCCTAGATTCTCTCAAACCTATATTCTCACACAGTCGTATATAAAATTAGTTTCAAGGTATAGACAGAATAAAAAATACGAAACTTGTTCAATCAAGACTGCCTGCAAGCATTTGATAGAGGCACCCATGTGGTCATTGTAATTACAAAGGAAGATTCAGAAGATATTTCAGATTGATCGCTCTTCTATCATAAACTTATTGTGTTATGTTCCTAAAAGAAGACTACCCTTCCTTCAGATATGACAAAAGCTGACACCGAATGTCATACAAAAATAGGAGCATGGTTTCTATAGTATATTTGACATACATTAAAGCATAATGTAAAGCCATGCTACAATGTCAACTCTCTTCTGTAAAAAGAAATAAACACTGAGCCAATGAATTCTTTCACCAGGATACACAAATCATTGTCGAAAATTTCCAGATTACTAATTAGAGGAGACAGCTTTACTTTTTCCTTTGGAGTTTCTTGTAACAACACATTATTCTGTTTTTTCAACATAATTCTTACACATGCAAAGTTAACCAGTACAGCTATATTTCTCACTAACAAATACAGTAAGACAGTCATGTTCATCAGGTATGGTATGTAATAAGTCATTTTCCTCTGTGCAGCTTCATAGGAGCAACATTATAATCAGCTACATAAACATATAATTATACTCTATTATCTGCAATTGTGTTGTAGGAACCTTCTTACATCTCTATGTTAACATGACTAAATATCAGTTTTAAACTACAGTTAACAAAGAAAAAAAACAAAACAAAACAAAACCAAAACCGCTTTAAGCATAACCTGAGTTCTGCTTTAAACATAACCTTTTTTTTGACCAGAAAACCAAACGTTTCTAGAGGTGCTTTTATTTTAGCTTTTAGCTTAATTAAAGACTTGTGCTTATCTAAAGTAAATAAACATATCAGGCTATATTCTGAATCCTGCAACGGATGCTGAGAAAACATAAGGGTCTTTCACTGACTAGAGGTCAAAGATAGTGATGGTATCCCTGAGATATAAAACAAAACCTACAAGACAGGATAAGGGAGAAAAAAAATCAATGTTTTCACCAATCATATATCCTAAAAATCACCTAGCTCAATTAACTTCTAACTCATCTCATATATTTTCCTCTGGATGGAAAATGAAGTTAGAGGATTTTAGATGAGGTGTACTGGAATAAATATGTGTGGTATTTGAAAGGCAACAGCACCAATCTTGAAAATAAAGTTACAGACTGCAGATTTAAATAATCTGATACTAAAACAAAACTAGTCAATGACTGACTGTGAGATTTATACTTTTCAAATTCTTAACTATTTAAATACAAACACTAATATTTCATTCTTTGCTAGAAACTCTATGAATAAATGACTGATATAAAAATTGTTGTACAAAAACGCCGTGTCACTTCCTTAAAAAAAGGAAGGCGTTAAAACCAACTTCTTTCTAAATAAACAAGAACCCTGTATATATTTAAAGGATGTACTGAAGTTATTTTTATTAATAATACCTTGGTAAGATTCAATATTTATTTATCTAAACTGTAGAAGAAAAATTTAGATATACCATTACAGCAAAAAAGACTAGTTACCAGGGGTCCAAAGACAGACCAACTTTTTCAATCATATCCAACTTCCATGTCTGAAAATCACTTAAGAGTAATATAATTTTGTAATTTAACATTCCTCCCTACTAACAGCTCTCATCTACATGGGTCTGCCAAGGCGCAACCATTGAAGCATGTGGTCGAAAAGATTCACATACATCATAGAATGAATGGCAAGTAAAAAAAAGTGCTGTAGTAGGTATATATTTGAACCATAGCCAGATCCTAAGGAAATCTCTTTTAGACTATAAACATGAATATCTTCCTATTTCTTTGTCACTTTTTTCTGCAACGGAAGATGCAGTATCTTCTTCCAAAGAGGCTATCTCCTGCAATATAAGCAATTATCAAGTGAGAGTCATATTCTCTTCCTTGGACATGTGAAATGTGGGGGTTTTTTATCTCTCTTCAAACATAATTTTGAACTATCCCAAAAGGTTTCTAACATATATCTACATAAACAACGGTAAGAGCTGTGAAAATAGCAAAGCTGAAAACAGATTTCACCTTACACAACTAACAATCTGAAGTTTAGGAATCCATTTGAAACTAGCTGTCCAGAAAGCCCTTTTATGGCCAAGAAGAGTATTTCTCAAAGCCATTTAGACCTATCCCTCACCTGATGTCCCAAATAAGTACAAAAATTCTCTGTCTGAAGTTGCCATTCCTTCTCCATTAAGTGAGGACTTTGGCATTTTAATAAATAATTCCTAAATGATAGGCTTAGAAGGCAGTGTTGGAGGGTTGATGTCTTTTTAACACAGAGAAAAAATTTGGTCCCGAATTCATCTTCTCTCTGTTTCACAACAGAATCTATCTGTGGAATACTCATACTTCACCTAGGTTTTGGGTTTGTTTTTTTTTAAATACAGTGCATTTTTATAGACACGGTATACTTAAAGCTCTGCATGTGACCCCAAAACTAGCAGAAGAAATTCATTTTCCACACCTTTGCATTGCAGAATAATGTTTGTTAAGGTATTAACTCACTTGAAGAGAGTGATCCTGGTAAGCTTTTGTGAACTTAAAATTAAGAAATTTCATTCTAGTATAGTATAGTCCTATTAAAAATTAAATATCTTCATGTATTTGGGGCCCTCAGGATGAAGTTCACATTGAAGTACAACCCTAGAGGATGGTGCTATCACACATGACAACTGCTGGCAATGGCATGGTGCTACGTTGCTTTACAAACTTTTTTAGCCCATTAATTTATTTCTGGGTGAACACAAGGCACTGACCAACCAGCTTGAACTCGCTGATTTCAGATTTTTACAGGTCCACAGTAAACTTCAAGATGTGTCAGCATCTCACAGCATCAAACGGCACCAACATTGCAGTATACTTTCATAAGAGAGAGTTTAAATTTATCTTGCCTTTCTGTTTCTTGAACTGGAGAACATTTTAGATACTGTAATACACATTCCAGTACAATATGTGTTATGTTTGACTAGATATTTTAACTTAAATGCAAGTGACACAAAAGGCCATGGTATAGTTATTATAGTATAGTTATATGTTATTTATGTCTAGAGTTATTAGTAATGACATGTTTAAACATTTTTGTCATGAAGCATGTTCTTCATGAAATGTATTTTTTGTGTAAGAGGACTGGCATCTGCTCCTACTTTTCTCCTGCAATATACATAGTTGCATGGCAACAGAGACGTCACTGTCCCTCACTAACTATGCTTGGCAATGTGTTTAAAAATTATCTCATGCCAAAAATTGACTGAAACATTAGCCTGCTGTCACATACATTAGATATTGTTGAGAAAGAATGCTGTCTTCTTCCTATCATATTTTCCTGCTAACTTCACTGCTATGCAACTACACGCATCGTCACAATACACAACACATGAACTCTAGAACCATCTTCATTTTAAGACACTCTTCCTTCTAGGAACAGCCAGCTTCTAGTCTAAATCTTAGACTAATTAAAAAATGTTAATTCCATCTGCTTTTGCAGAAACAAAGGATTAACAGACTCTTACTTCTAGTGCCACAGAAAATATTTTCCTACACATCCAAAACCACAGAGCAGTACAACTAGTTAGTAGACCATGATCTGTGCATCAGCTGAACAGTATGTAGTTAAAATAGATTTCTATTCTTTAAACCAGAAGATATTCCCTGTAACTCTGTTAGGTATTAGAGAACACAACTTCTTAGCCCATGACTCAAGAGTTGTAATATGACTTACTTCATTCCGCAGACTGAAAATTTACTCGCTCTCAGTACTTTTCTCCAGTAAAGACAATCTAAGTAGGCAGTGTCATGGTGCAGAATGGATGAATAATTAATCAAAACATTGGAAAGATGGGACAGGAGAGAACGATTTATTTTCCCAGTGGAGGGAGATACCAGTAGTATCTCACAGACATTTCTGAGGGAACCTGTACAATTCAACATATTCTCAAAAAAGGTGAATAATAAAGCAACAAGATTTGCTATTGATGCTAAGCTACTAAAGGTAAATCAGGACCAAAAGAAGAACTACAGAAGTTCTTTCTAATACTGGCACATGAAATTAATTGTAAATAAATGTAGAATGCTGTACATCGGATGAGGGAAATCAGTGCTAATGTTACATGTGAAATGGTGAGCTCTCGACTGACTTACAGCTCAGATGAAAACTTGGAACTATAATAGATAAAAAATGTTGGCTCACTACTCAGCAGCTGTCAAAAATAATCCATTTAAAGCTAGACACCATTGAGAAAAAAAGAAAGGAAACAAGGGGATTTACGCCACACTATGAATCTATGGTTCAGTAGCATTTTGATTATGGTGTGCAGTTCTGGGTACTGATCCCCTCCATCTAAAAAAGGATTCAAAGGAATGTCCGAAGACGTACAGAGAAACGATGACAAGAGTGACGTGAAATGGCTTCTGTGCATCGAACAGTGGAAATGGAGGAATAGATGACTAAAGGAGATATGAAAGAGGCCTTCATGGTCATGAGGGACAGTGAAAAAAAGTATAAATCCATTTTTCACTGTCTCTTCCAAAAAAAGAATTAAGTGATGTCAGATGAAACTAGAGGATGGTGGTTACAAAAAAGTCTTCACTTGATGGATAAGTAATCTGGAAAACAGCCAAAGGGGACTGAAGACAATAAATGCTTGTAAGGGTTGCAAAAGTAATTTGATTTTTCCTCCAAGGATTTGTCCACTAAGGGCTACTGAACACAAGGACACATACTCTGGTATGTATCATACATGCTTACTCTATTCTTATATTCTTACCTAAGCATGTGCTTTTAGCATACTTACTGTCATGGGCAAAACAGACTGAACTTGGGGAAAATTAATTTAATATATTGCTAATTAAAAATAGAGTTGGATGGTGAGAAGTAAAGACAAAATCTAGAACACCTTCTCTCCCCTTCTTCCCAGGCTCAACTTCACCCCTTCACTCCTCTACCTTCTCCCCCCAGAGCGTCACAGGCGGACAGGGAATGGGGGGCCGTGGTCAGCCCATCACAGCTCCTCTCTGCTGCTCCTGACTGTTCCCTGCTCCAGCCTGGGGCCTTCCCATGGGCTGCAGTTCTTCATGAACTTCTCCAGCGTGGGTCCTCTCCACGGGCTGTGGTCCTTCAGGGAAAGACTGGTCCAGCATGGGTCCCCATGGACTGCAGTTCTTTCAAATCTTTCAAAGGTTTCAAAAGCTTCTTTCAAGCATTAAACTGAACAGAACTTTGCTTTCTTCTCGAAGAGGTGATTATATAAATTGCAAACCCAACTTTCTCCTTTCTGTGCAGACAACTGCTTAGGCAGCCAAGCTAACTAGTAAGGCTACTTGTAGGAAAATAACAGAAGATTGGCAAGGAGGATTGTAAATGCGCTCAAGTGACTTGCAGCTGAGGTGTAGAAAAACACATCTATCATGTTAATTGTTGTTTAGCCGTGTATGTTGGACAAGTAGGACATGTTTTCCAGCAACATAGGCCTGTGATAGACTTGGAGGCACCCTATCAAACATGCTTGAAACTGCTGCCCTGCTGGGGGAAAGATCAAACCACAGTGGTAAACTACACCTGCGCCAATCCCTGAAACAGAGGTGAAAACAGCAGGTTCAGTGATCCTCTAGCAAGGACCGAGCTGCGCGGTGCCTGCGGCCCTGCTTGTGTGCCTCTGCCCGAGTGCTGCTTCGGGGATCCCCTTGGTGGTGAGGTAATGAAACTAAATTTGCTCTTTGCATTTTATCTGTGGTTTTGTGGATGTTCCTGCATCCTGCCTGTGCTGGCTCACACGCTGCCCTAAAGCATTCAGAAAGTACTTCAAGCAGGCACTAGAATAGAAGTCAGAAAAATTCTGAAATTTTTTCTTACAAAAACCAAAAACTATGAGACTTTTTTTTTTCTTCAGTTATGGGTTCTGAGACAGTTATAGTTTTCCCTTTTTTTCATGTTACTGAAAACTTAAAGCTCTTGTAACTATACATAAAAATGGTTAGAAACTCAATTTAAAAGACTGAAAATGCTGTAAGACTCAATACTGAAATACCATTGCTATAACTATTGCAAATTTCAGGATAAAGGGCTTTAAATTTCTGTTTTTAGTTGTGACTTTCTCAGAACAATAGGGATACAATCAGAAACACCTTCTCATCTTTAGTTAGGAGAAGTAAAGAAATGGCTGTATGAACAGACAACCCACTGATATTAATTATGTAGCATTTTAAAAATTTTGACTCGGTTCACAGTACAAATACAAAGCTGAAAGGCCCATAGAGATTTTCAGTTGCTTGCAGTAGTATTCTCCAGAGTACGTTCTCACCAACGTTACAGGAATAGAACGAAGAGGAGGGGGAACAAAAACACATTTCCGAAAAACTGTATCTTGGCATAGCCACGATGGTTTCAGCAGGTTGGCAGGGCAACTACATCCCAAGTACTACAGATACCATTTCAAAGTTGTTAAGCGAGAGTTATCTTTTCTTCCCCATTGATCTTTATGTCTGCACAGTTAAACTCACAATCAATGCCCTGGGCCTCCTCTTCACCTTCTCAGTTCCTATACACCATGCATGAAATGTGTGGAGGAGAGGGAAAGGAGAAACACAGCTGACACAGTACAACGTTTTCTCCTTTGAAACCCCCCAGAGGCTTCCATAGCCATGGACATTACCAGTGTTGTGCACAACGTCCATACTGGAGCCTGTACTTTCAGTACACCCGGCTTAGATATGAGGTGCATGTTTCCATGCTGAAGAACTCTCTGCCAGTCTTATAAATGCACATGGATTAATCTCATCAGCTGCTCATCTGGGATTTGACTGAAGACCCACACATTTTTCCATCAGCTGGATGAGGAATCCTTTGACTGGGTTCTGACCTGAAATCTGAGGCAATTCTGTTTGTTCACTTATCTGAAGTTGATTAATTTCATTATTGATCACTGCAGCTTGTTTACCGTGGCTACAATATCACAGGTTAATTCCACTTGCTGTGGTCTTGGCACCATATCTCCTAAATTATTGACTTTTGTGCATGTTACTCTTTCATTTTGGTTATTCGCAGTAATAAATCTTCAACTTTGTTTACAAATAAACAACACAGTGCTGCTTAAGTGACTTAAATGTCACTCTGAGGGAAAAAGCCTGAAACTGCATCAAATCTTTACCCCAAGGTAACGTTACTTTCTAGCATCCTTAGTATTCCCATTTGCTTCAAAAGTTATAGTCTGCTTTATGAAAAACAGATAATTTTCCTGATACTTTCAGGACTCTTGTAACAGAAAAGCCTAGTTGAGTTCTGCAAAGTTCTAGAGTTAATATCACTAAGCTAAGACAATCCTGCACTAAACAAATTGGATTCTGCACTTCTGTAAATTGTTATTTTTATTTCAATTAAAATTCTTATGGGTAAGGAAAAAGAAACATCAATATTCGCATGAGCAAAATGATAATGCAAATAAATGCAAAGGACCATAGAAGCCTCCACCCCCATCATTAAATGGAACAACACCTTTGCATATTTGATCACCCAGTGCTTGATAGAAAGAGTATAGATCTTTGTTAGGCCACAAAGCTAACTAATCCTTATCTTAAAATTGTTCTTGAAGCAATAAATATTGGCAGTTAAATAGGTACTTAGCATATTCAACAGTTCTGTTGTGAATATCATAAATTACTGTAACCTTTTGATTTCAGTACAACTACATTGAAATTTTTCAGACATTTTGTTGCTATCCTTAAGGGAAACTAAGCTTCTTATTGTACTTATAGATACTATACACAAGAATGATGCATTTATGTCCTGAACATCATTGCATTTAAACACCATTCTAATTTCTTTACTTTCAGAAAAGTCAGAGGTCTCTACACATAACTTAAGAAGAAAATTATATAAAGATTTACCCTGATTTACATTGTCATATCAGCTCAAGAGTCACCCAATGAGCAATTAAACATCCTCTGTTGACAGCTCCATAATGTATATGTACAAGTGCCTACTACCAGAAATAATCATATTAATGTAGAGTTTCATTGGACACAGTAACAAGCTGCAACATTGCAAAAATTTACATCTGAAATGATTTACCTAACACATTGATTTGACAAGCTGTCAGAAAAAGTCTCTGCTGGAGATGTATTTAAAGTTACATTCACAAACAATTTAAAGCAGTTTATGACTTCTAAAAGTTTGGGAAATGAAGTGGGACTCTTCCTTTTTTGTTAAACATTTACATACTAGTAAAGATTTCGCATGCAATTGAAACAAAAATGTTGAGTTCATCTTAAGATTCATCTTCTCGGCCTGAAAAAGTCAAAGGTCAGAAAAATAAGAAGAGTCACAGAAAGCATACAGTGTTATCATTTAAGAATTAAGTAAGATTTTTTTCAGCCAGGCACCTGTTTCTCAC
This sequence comes from Elanoides forficatus, assembly GCA_025311575.1. Taxonomy (NCBI): domain Eukaryota; kingdom Metazoa; phylum Chordata; class Aves; order Accipitriformes; family Accipitridae; genus Elanoides; species Elanoides forficatus. The sequence continues at coordinate 5,448,479 of JAOBAS010000028.1, read as the reverse complement.
AGGTCTTCTCCCAGCAGTCAGACCCAAGGGCCCACCGCAGGGCTGGATCGCAGGTGGCCTGGAGCACAGGCCGTCAAACTGAGGGCCCTCAAGGGTGCCTTAGGGGTCCTGGCCAGGGAGGAGCAAATATGGGTTGAATAAAGAGTTTCTATTCACAGCCTCTTCATGCTAAGAATGTCAGTTTTCTCTTTCGCAACAGCTTTTTTCCCAGTTTTCCTGTTAGAAAAGCCGGATATGAAAACAATCACTTTCAAAAAGTGCGGAATTTTTGAGGATGAACTGGAAAGGATTAAGGACAACCATTCAGCATATGGAGTTGTGGAACCAGTTTTTTAAGGATTTGGATGAATGTTTAAAAATCTTGTTATACTTACAGAGGAACTGAGAAGAAATGAGTTGATGCTGGCTGTAAAGAGAATGACCAGTTTGGGAGGAAAAAAAAGAACACCTATACTACTGTGCAAGTGATATGAGGTAAATAATTAGAGATATTGATTTTCTTTGAGAAGTGTTCTTGAAGAAATGAAATCATACCATCCAACAAGCTATCATGTCTGCTGGTTTAGAGGCAAAACAGAAAGTTGTTGTATTTATACAGCAATTCAACAAGCACTATTCAGGCCATTGGCAGAACAGATAAAGTAAGATGACAGTTCTCCTTCAAGTTGCTATTTTACTTGCTTCATTACAAATCAATCCAGATCATCTCAGATGAATAATCTCCATAAAGATTTGCTTGACTGTATTTGTGTACTCAAGTGGGAGAGTACCTTCACTCATTTTCCAAACATATGTACTTTGTATCAGAAATAATTTTCCAAAGGCATATTTTCTCTCTAGCAAAGTCATCTACCTGGCTCTACAAAAGTTACAAACTTCAATTCTACCATGTTAATCCAGCAGTAGGGTGATTTCATTAGGTACTCCAAAAAAGCAGTAGATAGTATTTAAAAAAAAAAAAAAAAAATTATATATATATACACTGTTCTAATATTTTGCATCTATTCATGACCCTACTTGTCCAAACCATTTAGTTAAGAGATGGTCATGTCATCCGCCTGCCTGAGCTCTCATTTCCTTCAGTTTAAGGAGAGGCTTCAAATTTCATTTTCCCTTTTTCGGAGCTCAAAACTTGCTACAAAATCTTATCTTCTCAAATGCCCTGAAATCCATTTAACAGTGCATCTGAACCTCTTGGTAGATTTCAGAAAGCAATTCTAGGTATTGGAATGAGAAAGTTAATGGTGCAGAGGGGTGGGGAACATTGTACCCACAAACCCACAAATCTTCTGCAGGGATTTAAACTGCTGTATATTATTCTACCCTAGACAAAATTTTAGAGGAGCAGAATAAAAACTAATGCATCCTAAAGTTCAGTGATGGCAATTTTAATAATGTAAGACAAAGCAGGGTAACACCTGGAAGAAACAAGGTTACTATCCACAACACCCAACCTTTGGCATCTCCTTTAGGCAGCTGATGTTTCCAGGCTGGTTTTGTCAGGCTCCTGGGGGCACTGCCAGCCCTTCCTGGCACTCTTCGGCCTGGCCTGGGCCATCACCCCACCCCTGTCCGCGGCCCAGGACCCCATTTCAGCTCAGCCCTGGGTGTATAGGCGCTGCTTGAGATACCGGTTGGGGCACCGAGGGGGCCAGCAGCTCCCTGGGGCCTCTCCCAGGGAGGTGACGGCAGGGCCCGGCAGCCATGGCCTGTCCCACCTCCCCAGCCAGGAGCGGGGCAGCCGGGGGGCACGGGGGCAGCCCCAGTCCCGGGCACCCCCTCTGGGGACAGGGACGGGCTGAGGGCAGGCTGGGACGTGGGTCTGCAGGTGGGCCCATGGCCGGGCCGGGCTGTGGGGAGCTGGAGGGCGGCCCTGCTGCGGCCTCGCTGGGGCAGGGGCTGAGGGCCCCGGGGGGGTGACATGGCCTCCTGGGCCGTGGGCAGGGTGAGGGGGAGCCCTGGGCTCTGGGCAGGGACAGTGAGGGCTGGCAGTGCCCTCGGGGCCGCGACACGTGGCATAATGAGCTGAGAAAGATGCTTCTCCAGAAATGATGCAGAGCAGCAGTCGTTTAGGGCCTTGAAATCCCCTTTGCAGTCGCCGCCTCCCTCATGGAGTAAAGGAGGTTGCTATGGAAGTTCCTGTCTAAATTATGATGAAGTTCGGTGCTGAGCATCATGCCTGCTATTGTCTCCATGATGGCTTTCTACAGATTTGGTCTATAGTTCGGTAAATTCAAATTTGCTATGACTAGCAGAAAGCCCAAGGCTCTGTACTGCCCTGACAACTCAGGGATCAGGACTTGTCTTTCTCTAATACTTTGGCATCTGTTAGCATTATTGTAACTGAAGTAACAAAACTTCTGGTTGTATTTTTATTAGAGTGTTAATATGTTAATTTGCTAACAGTAAATTGCTGGCTCCC
>JAOBAS010000028.1:5423569-5445957 GCA_025311575.1 Elanoides forficatus | reverse complement strand
GGCTCCCCGTGTCAGGTGGGTTCCAGTTTTGTCCATAACAAGATCCTGAGTTTAACAAATGTAATTTACTTTCTTTGGGCCTCTCATTTTTAAATGTAATATAAACACCCTACCGAATCTGAGCATAAGTGAATGCAAAGGCTGAGATCCAGTCATCCTAACGAGTTACCTTAAATAACATTCCACTTTTAGATATCTTACATAGTAGCTGTTTTAAATTACCTGTCCAAATGCATATATAGCCAAGATTAGTGTTTTTGTTAGGAATTAAGACAAAATAAAATTTTTAAACCACCTATCTGGCTTTCAGAAGTCACCCAGATGCAATAAAATTAGCATTCACTGGAACTATATTTCCCGGAAAATACTTAAGTTATTCAGTCAGCTAAGATACTGAAAAACTTATGTTTTTTCCAGGATTCATAATTTGTAATTCAATGCAAGAGTTTTACTGAAATTCCTCTATGTTCAAGCTAAGGTATAAAAACATAACTGTTTCAGGAGTAAACAGTTAAAATCTTCAGCACCTTCCTCCCCCACCTGATAATTTACTTTGATAAGAAAGAAGCACAAAACAATTGGTCAGCCCTAGAGTGACACCTACAGTTCAGAAAAATAGCCAAGAGAAGAAAAGTTACATCCACTCATCCTGCTTTAACTAGGAATCAGGAGTGTACTAATGATGAACTGATGTATGAATTGGGGAAAAAGGAACACATTTTGCCACAAAGCAACCTGATGGCCAGCAGCAACAGGAATACCTCAGCCCACCTGTCAATTCAACTCTTCTGCCAGTAGTTTCCCACCTCTACTTTTTCCTAACAGTTCTATGAAGTTTAAATCCTGGAGTAGGAAAGGGACACCAATCCAGAGTAACTGTGAAATAATCAGATCTAGGGAAAGAAGCCATGTCATGAAGCAATCTTTTTGGATGGAGGACAGAAGCTAATAGGAAGGACAGCTTGAGCAGGGAAGCAAAAGATTCAGTACAATATATTGTAAGACAACAAAACTTTACATCATCCATGTAGATAAAATTCCATCACATTATGGGCAACTGTGCAGTCTGCAATACTTGCTTCAATGATAATAAGCAGAACCATGAATTTCAACACCAGGCAGCAAAGTTCTATTTTTTCTTCTAAATGCACTATGTTCCTTACATGCTATTTTATGGGCTAGATGTATTTTCAACTCATTAAAGTAAGAAAAACCCAAGAAATTCAAATATTAGTAGACATTTCTGAAAGAGGGAAGCATTAATATTGGCTTTAATGCACAGATAAAGAAAATAATTCCACCCCATTGATCAGGTCAATGGTACCATGGAAATACTGATAGGCTTATTTGATCTGATGGTATTTCTGGAACAACACATATGATGTTTTAACCCTGAAGATTTCATCAATAGAGTAAAACTTAATCATATGCAGTGGATTTGTATGCTGAAAGTCAGAAAAGCTGCAAAGGTCTTTAGAAGAGTCATCAGAAGATAAGAAGTGCTGATTGCAAGAGGATGCATGATCTGTTCAGACACAATAATCAATGATACCTAATTTGGAACATGTGAGTCTACTATGGGCCAGCTAACTTTGAAATATGATTCTGAAATCATGTAGATCTCTTGCTAATGTCAGGTTGTGAACAGTCAATGCAATACTTTACTTACAGGAGGTTGATAATCTCTTTACATGTGGTTAGAACAGCTGTAGGAAAAATGAGCATCAAAAGACTTCTGTAAGAAGAAAAAACAACTTAAATTTTCTTTTTAAAAGTTTCTTTGGCTTGCTTTTTACGCTTCCAATTTTATTAGTCTTTCAGTATCTACAAACATAAAATTCTGATTTCTGTGTACCAACGATATTATCTGTGCACAAGAATTTGTAAAAGAATATGGGAAGGAAGAATTAATTTTGAAAGGTGCTGGAAAAGATAGGAGGAAGAACAGGGGAAGTATCACAATAAATAACCCATTTGCAATAGACTTACTGTCCTTGTCAGAAAAGAACACACAGTTTAAAAAGATTTAAACTTTGTGGACATGACAGGTTTATTTTTACTGAACACAAGCCAAAGATAAAGCCAGTCTGAGTGAAGGTGAAATGAAAAAACTAATGCATGCTAACTACTTTGTGCCATTTTAACAACTTGGCCAATAAATGTGTGTGTGTCCTATCATTCAGAATAGATACAGAGCTTACTCATTAACATGTTCTTTAGCACAAATTAGGTCAACTGCAACAATTGTCATGTTTAAAACCAAACAAAAAAATCTGTATGGAAGGTAATATTTCTATTTTTTGCAGTGGTGATGGAGCACACCAAGATGTTAAGCAGTCCCACCATCACAGACAGAATACTACAAAAGATTTCAGTATAACTCCCCCTCTCCACTCTACTACATATACTCAGGGTTCAGGAGCTGATCACTGATTTTTATTAATGTTAAAAGATACCAAATTCACAGTAAAATTATTTTTATTTGATTTTTACCTATTCTCCGGATTTTCAACTTTTTGATTTCTACTCTCAAATTTATTTGAGCATGTAATGGCAAACACTGTTTCTTTAAAAAAAAAAGGTAAGATCTTCACTTAATCGCAAGGTTCTAGAAGTATTAAGAAAAATAAAAGATTATAGAATTAATGAGATTTGGGGATACTGTTGAACTCTTTGAGAGACTATGATTTTCCATGTCATTTCAGGTATGATCCTTTACATGTGTTTCCTCATGGGTGTAACTCTTCTTTCCAGTCATATACAGCATATTATTTCATACAATGCTTTGGTGGAGCAAGAGATCTCCTTACTGACCCTCTATCCTTTCTCTGATGAGTTGCTCCAAGGTGGAGGACTTCTTTTCTGAGAGTAGTTTTCCTTCCATTGCTATGTTTTGGGCAACTTAAAGATGCTTCTTAGATCATAGTTCCCCACTTGACAGGAACAGGCCCTAGCATTCAGCACTCAGAAAGTGGGATTACCACTTCTTAGCATGGGGAACAAACAGAAGGAATTAGAGGTCTATGTGTAGTTGCAGGGCTACAATCTGACTGGTATCACAGAAGTATGATGAGACAGCTTACCCATGTGAAGTGCTGCAGTGAGTAGATACAACCTCTGTAGGAAGGACAGACTGAGAAAGCAGGAAGAGGGAGTTACCTTTTATGTGAGAGACGTGGATGATGACCAGTCGAGAGCTTATGGGTTAGTTGTAGAGGGCAGACCAGCGTGGACAATGTTGTGGTGGGTGTCTGCTACAGATTGCCTGAACAAGAAGCAGGAGTATATGAGGCCGCCTTCACACAGCTTGAAAAAGCCTCATATTTTCAGCTCCTGGACCTCATGAGGAACTTTATGAACCACTCCAATATCAGCTGAAGGCACTACTCGGAGCACAAGCAATCCAAGAGATTTCTGGAGTATGTTGATGATAAGTTCCCAACAAATGTGATCAAGTAGCTGATGAGAAGAAGCACTCAGCTGGACCTGATACTTACAGACAAGGAAGGACTGGCCAGGGGGTAAAAGCTGGGGCAGCGTTAGCTGGAATGACCATGAAGTAGGGGAGCTCAGGGTCCTGAGAGGAGGAAACGAGGAAAAAAATGAACAATCACAGACCTGGATTTCAGTAGAGCAAATTTTGGTCTCTTCAGGGACCTGCTTGGAAGAATCCCATGGGATGCATTCCCAGAGCAAAGGGGCTTCTGGAAGAGCTGATTGGCTCACAAGGATCAGCTTCTTCAAGCTGAATAACAGCCCAACCCAATGACCAGGAAATCAGAGAAAGATATCAGAAGTCCTGCATGGCTGAACAAGAAGCTCTGGTCAAAACTTAAAAATAAAAAGGAAGCTTACAAGAAGTGGAAGAAGAGTAACATGATCCATAAGGAATACAAAGGCATGTGAGAGCTTGCAGTGTTAGGAAGGCCAAAGCTACCTGGAGTACAGTTTGGTCAGAGATATGAAGGGCAACAAGAAGGGTCTCTGCAGGAATATCAGCAGCAAAAGTAAGGGTAGGGAAAATGTGGGTGTGCTGCTGAATGAGAGAGAGGAGCTGGTAACAAAAGGCATGGGAAAGGCCAGGATACTCAATGCCTTCTTTACTTTGGTCTTCACTCATCATATTTCCCTTCAAGACTCTGAGGCTGTGGAGACCAGTGGGAAGTCTAGATGAAGAAAGTCTTACCCTTAGTGGAGGAGGATCAAGCTAGGGAACATTTAAACAAACGGGACATACACAAACCCATAGGACCTGGCAGAATGCATCCATGAATGCTGAGGGACGTGGCCAATGTCACCACAAGGAGACTCTTGATTATCTTTGAAAGGTCATGGTCGTCAGGGAAAATTCCTGAGGACTGGAAGAAAGCAAATGCCACTGTGATCTTCAAGAAGTGCAAGAAGGAAGATCCAGTGAAGGACAAACTTCTTAAGGACAGAAATTGTGGAGCAGTCAGTATGGATTTATGAAGCGGAAAACACGCTTAACCAATCTGATAGCCTTTTAGAAAGAAATGGCCAGCTCAGTGGATGAGGAGAGAGCAGTTGTTGTTGTTTATCTTGACTTTAGAAAGGCTTTTGGCAATCTCCCATTAACATCCTTACTGGCAAACTGATGAAGTACGGGGTAGACAAATGAACAGTGAGGTGGACTGAAAATTTGCTGAACAGCTAGACTTAAAGTGTTGTGATCAGTGACATGAAATCCAGCTAGATGGCAGTCACTCTTGCAGAAAGCAGGTCTGCAGAGAAGGACCAGGGAGTCATGGCGGGCAAAATGTTCGATATGAGCCAGCAATGTGCTATCAACCAGCAAAGAAGGCCAACTGCATCTGGGGCTGCACCAGGAAAAGCATTGCCAGCAGGTCAAGTGAGGTCTTTCCCCTTTACTCAGTACCAGTGATACCTCATCTTGAGTGTTGCATCGCAGTCTCAGCTCCCCAGTAAAAGAAAATTATGGACTTACCGGAGCAAGTCCAGCACAGGCCTACAACGATGATTAAGGGATGGGAGCACCTGTCATACAAAGAGAGGCTGAGAGAGCAGGGATTGTTCAGCCTGGAGAAGAGAAGGCTCAGGGGGATCTTCTCAATCTCTACAAATACCAGGTGGGAACAAGCAAAGAAGATGGAACCAGGCTTTTCTCAGTGGTGCCCACTGAGAGGCCAAGAGGCAATGGGTACAAATTGAAACACAGAAAATTCTATTTAAACATAAGAAAAAGCCTTTTAAATGCAAGGGTTACAAAACACTGGAACAGGTTGCCGAGAGAGGCTGTGAAGTCTCCATCCTTGGAGAGACTGAGAACCTGACCTGAAACAGTCCTGAACAACCTGCTCCAATTGATCCTGTTTCCAGCAGAGGTCCCTTCCAACCCGAACTATTCTATGACTGTGTGATATAAAACAGTTTATTGCAAAGGGTCATGATTTAGTCAGATGAACATTTGCAACAATTTTTATCTATGTCTAAGTGTGTAACATCTATGCCTTGGCTTTAGGAAGGGTACATGAAAAATATTCCATCCAATAATCAAATCAACCATGTGTGTCTTCCAACAATTGTACTTTTAGAGGAAGTTCATTTAAATATTTTTCTGGATGCCTAGATGTATTAAATGAGTTTTCAAACTTTTTTTTTTTTTTTTTTATCCAGTTAGGGTTCATGCTGCCAGAAGAGTGGTGAATGCATGTAACTGATTTATTTTAATAGGATCTGTTTGGCACAGATCGAAGAAGATATTTTTGATGTATTGCTTAGTACTATTCCTGCAAGACACAAAGCCCTTGGGGTAAACGAAAGGTACTTCAGAGAAGCTGAAATCCACTTTACATAGCTAAATGCTTGGAAATCCCATCTTCCTATAAAAAGCACAGAGCACCATGCATTTCTGATAACCCAAGACATTTCTTATGCCTCTGTGGAGGAAATTGAGTTAAATAGGTACTACTGAATTTAACATGAAATCATATGGGACTAGGGCAACTCTACTTTTCAGTGGAGAAAAATAGCTACTGTTCAAATGCTACAGAGAAAACACACAGGAAAACACGTAATGGAAGGCTTATAGAGAAAATTACTGCTTGCTTTTCTTTGGATTATTCTAGGTGGTTTGGGGGAGGTGGGTTGTAGCTCAACATATTTTTAAAAAAAAATCAAAATTATTATTTGTCTTTAAAACTATCAAAACATGTACTTATGACAATCAAGGATATCTTTCAGATAGAATAAAACTACAAAACCCCATTAATACTCTATGGGATGATGTAGTTAATCTGTTTAACTTATAGACAACATATTATACTTATAGAAATAATTTTTTTTTCCTAATACCAGTTAGGTAACTGTATGAAATCTCAGATTCTTTTGTATTATGAAAAAGTATTGTCAGTATCACAGCAATTATAGCTAGTCTGTTTTGCTAATTTTCAATGTGACAAAGCATTTCCACAAATAATCATTTGCCTTGGAGAATTAATGATCATTAGCACTGTAATTATGTATTTCATGAATGTGTATATTCCACTGACATTGATAAACATACATTGCTTACCCTTGTGTTATGTATGAAGTATTTTTCAAGCATCAGAAAAAAATAGGGTTTGTTTTTTGCTGGCAAGATGCATTATCTTACTTTTTTTAAGTCATAATGAGAGACTGAAATACATAGCAAAATATAATAGCAGGCTGTCCATAGATGTTTTTAGAATCAGTCATATCAAGCTCTAAGCAGCAACCAAATCTTTGGGAAAAAAAGATACACAGTCATATTAAAGATTATAATTATTTTCATAAATAAGACATGATAAAATAGAAACCCACAGCAAACTGGTGATCAATATTTTTCAGGAAGTTCTCCCTTATTTCTTTGGCTCCGTATAAGGAGGACTAGAAGAAAAGCATCAACACCAGCCAAAAGTTGAATAGTTTGTGTTCCTATAAGAAACTGGAACAACTATAAGAGCTTTACAGCAACTTTGGTTGTCTCTTGTACTGTAAAGTAAATGTTAAAAAACTGTACCCTGCCTGGTCATACTGATAGCTTTCTACTATGAAATGAATCAGTCAACGGGGTGAAAGCAGTAGGTGTTCATTACCTAGATTTTAGCAAGCCATTTGACAGAGTCTTTAATTGCTATTGGAAGGTCCTTACGGCCTGTGCCCACCTTTTTCAAGCTGCCTTGTTCTCAGGCAGCTGCCCCATACTGGTTCCATTACTCCCCACTCACCATGCTGTTAGACTCAAGCCAGCAGGATGGCAAAGTCAATTCTACCACTGGTCAGACCACAGCAAAAAGTAATAAAAAGGCAGGTCTCCCAAGCATAGTACAGACTAAATACCATAGGTAGAAGTTCCACTTCAAATGAAATTTATATTCCAATACTACATTAAGTACACTTAAATGCAGTAAAACCAAGCTGTAAACAATTTAAATCAGCTACCTTGGAGAACTGTAGCAGTCCATACCAAACAAACTTCAGCATTCGTGAGGACAATCAGCTGAATATTTGCCCTGCTTCTAATTTGTATCAAACGGTACTGCTGCCAAAAAAAAAGCAGCGCGCCGTTACCTCGCGCATGTCGAACAGAGGAACTGTAGCACGGTCTTGCTGATAAAGAATTCTCCGGGGTTCATGATTCCCCTTTAGCAGGACACGTCTCCAGCAGTACTGATTTCTACAAGGCATTTGTGTTGTGCTTTTGTATATTATTCTGCGTCTGCTATGCCAGTCATACGTAAAGTCAAAGAAGTCTTTGTTTGATTCAAAACAGCATCTATTAAAAGATATATAAGCTTTGCCCACGCAAAGACTTCTACTGTTGGCAACAAATAGAAGAGGAATTTAGCGTTATTTCCTTGTGTAGGTGTCTTTCTGCAAAATCTGTGCCCTCAGCTAGTCATTGTACACAAAGGCCACAAGATGGTAGTCTTGCCTTAAAAATAATACGCTGACTTTTTTTTTCTAAATAAGGGAGTGGCTGTCTCCTTTCGAGATCTGGGATTTCCCGCTCCTATCCTATTTCTCTGAAATATCTTCTCGTGTGAAAGTAAGATTAAAGCACAGAGAGTTTAAATCTCAGCCCAGTTTTCAACATGAGCACATGATATATTCCTAGGGAAATGAAGAAAGTTCATATGTGAGTAGTAACTTCAAGAAATTCAGAAAAATAGTGCAGCTTACAAATAGTACATGTATTTTAGTGGGGTAAAGCTCTTTCCTTACAGGAAATTTATTATTGTAATGTGGGCCTAGGTCTGATTGTTTCTTGTGATAAAAATAACTATAGATTATCCATAACAACCAACTACTTCAGCTTCCATAGTACTAAAAATATACTGAGCATCAGCAATTTTAAGAATCCAAGACAGGTTTACAAATGTTTGATACAATTAAGCACCTAACTACAGCATTCTAATACCAGTTTTCCAGTTCCATAAGTTATTCTAGCTGTTGTTAGTTGAAACTAGATTGAGTAGCTAATTTCTTCTTCACATGCTTTGACGACTAGGTGATTCAGTTTTATACATGGAAAGGTGGGGTTTAAAATACATTATTTGAATTAAATATTTAGAGTCAATCTCTAAGTCCAGCAATTCTTACATCTGTATCCTAAACTAGCCCCCTAAAGGTAGATATGCAGCCCAATGTGTTTGAGGGGGGCAAATAAACAAGGAAACATGCATGAGATTTGGATTTCTGTTGTGGCTCCTATTTCTTCAAATCTGAGCTAGCTCTCTGAGCTTTTTGTTCATTCCAAGCTAACAGAACTAAGAAAAGTTTATTTTCTTTGCCAAAAGTGGTAGAACACTCTGTGATGAAGTTATGCCAAGCAAATGGCGAAAGAATGAAGAGTTTTCTCCCAGAAATCTTGTGATATCCTAGTTCATTGAGATGCAGACAGCTGAATCACCAGGTACACAGCTTTTCTGGACAAATCTTGTTTTTGTAACTAATGTGGACTTCAGCAACCATTCTGTACATACTTTGTTCTCTTTATATCATATTCTACCTCTGGTCCCACCTATAGTGGTCATTGATGGCCTTGTTCAAAAAGAATATCTTTCAATTTCCTTAAGTCCAAGTTTTTCATGTATTCAGGTTTTGATAATAATCATGATGATGAGTATTGCCAGATCTTTTTTTCAAAATGACAGACTATGGGTACTTGAAATAAATGGTTTTAAACACTTTCAAGTACTGCTGAAAAAAAACACGGTTTATGTTTCAGAGGAGAAATAAGAGAATTTTTGGATTGCTGGTGGTCTACACCCAATCTATGACATCAGAGGAGTTAGTTGTTCTGTCACCATGAGATGATATGGTTAGAAAGGACTTACAAATTCATAATGTCCAAGAGCTAGTATTCTACCACTTCTGGCAGAGAAAAGACTCTTTTCTCAGTGCTGTTAGCTGGGAAGGAACCAAAGGCTCAGAAATCTAGCTCAGCTTTGAGGAATTCGAAGATTTATGTAGCGAGCTATAGGATAGAGCAATATAATTTATTCTTATATCAGTTTGGTAAATTTAACACAAATGTTGTGGGTTTACTGGGGTTTTTTGTGGTTTGGGTTTGGTGGTTTTTTTCCTTAGTAAAAAAAAAAAAAAAAAAAAAAAAAAAATCTACTTTTCAGCAAATAATTTATTCCACAAGCATATTACCAGGAATTCACTAGGCACGCCTCTGGAGGTATATTGCCATCAATAGTTTTGGATCTATAAACAAAACCAAGTAATTATGGAATAACTTTACACAAAAGTATAGAAAAATAAGGCCATGGATAATTCCTTTAGGAAAAGATATTTTACCTGTAAATCATTATTTCCCCCCTGAGAAATTAGACTTAAAGTGTCTTTTCTAAGAAAAAGATAGCAAATATAAATAGAAAAAAAGGAGTGTCACTTAGCAGAGCTCCTATTATCCTCTAAACCAGGAAAACAAGTTTGATGGCTTTTGTGTACTGGAGATGTCTACAACAGCAAATAATATGGCACAATACTAGTTAACTAGTAGACCAAAGCATTTAGTACTGAGACTTCCACATGTTAACTGCACGAGGTGCAAAGGTTTTCACTTTCAAACAGATTTAGTCTGCTGGACCATAAGCGAAATTGTTCAAAGCTGCCTGAAGGACCAATGTTTGGGTTGGAGACATCTCCACCAGATTTGAAGTTCATTTGGTGCCCACCTGGAGCTTGTAGTTTAGTTTCCTTGGAAAGAAATCCAGTCTATACACCCTAAGGTTATGGTACTCATAGGCATCTCCACTAAGAAAAAAACAAAAATATTTCTACTAAAAGTTTCATTTTGAGGTGTGCTTTCATCTAGCCTTTAACTTAAAATAGAAAAAGAAATCTGTAGAAAACTAATAGCTTTTAAAATATAAAAATTATTTATGAAGAGGATTTTTATATTAAATTATTTCATCAAGGGTTTGGTGTTCCACACCAGATGACAAATATGATGTATAGATACCTTCTCACACACACACACACACTCTGTTTACTCAGGTTAGAAATCCTCTAGTAACTCCTAGGTGACCAGGTTAATTAGGAAAAACTAGGTTTAAGAGGATAGGTCCTTGAACCACCTGCATTATAGATTGCCATCCCCGATTTAGAAATAAGCCTAATAATTACCCTCATCGTATGATCTTTTTTGCCTCATGTTGTCCCTTCAAGTTACCCACCATTGGCAGAAGAATAATTTTTGGGAGGAGAAAAAAAAAAAAGTATTTTTCTTTTTAAGGTTCTGTTTGAAAATACTTTTCTTTAGAAAACCTTAACACTATTTCACTAAAAAAAGCTAAAAATCATTCTAGAATTCAGTCATACACATTTTCAATCAGTGCAACATTCATTCCTCAGAACAAATGTGAATCTAATGGTTGTTATTCATTGATTTAAAATGTGAAGCTGACCCTGTAGTTCCATTTCCCAAAGTAGTCATGTTCTCATCACTGACAAGTCCATCCTTCCTTCCTCTGCTGCTCTATCTTCTCTTTTAGGTATTAGATGGCTCTTGCCTTAATGGACTATAAACTTTTCAGAGTACTGTATCTGACTGACAGAAAAGTGGAGCTAATCTTTCTCCAGTTCTGGATTAAATAGCTACCCCAACATTAAAAAGCAGAAGAGGCACGTCAATACGTTACAAAAGGAGTGGTTTTTCTGTTTCATAGCTTTATGAGAAGACAGCTAAACCAGCCTGTAAGAGTGAGGACACATTTCTGCTTTATGTTATGATTCCAACTATATCGATAGACTGAAGCTGTTCGTCATTAACTTATAAATGCAAAATTAAGCAACATACTACACTCCAAAGTTTGTTCTCTGTCAGCTTCGAGTAGAGTAGAGTGACCACCCCCTATACCGCCAGCTCAGAGAGCCAAGAATTTGGTCTTAGCCAAGACTCCCATCTGCAAGAATACCCCGACAGCTTACAGCATCAGAACTGAAGCGCCTGCATGCGTTTACGCAGCAGAGGTCACTTGTCACATAAATGCTCTATTGCTTAGCTCCACTGTGGTCCAGACAACAGTAGCTGAAGCATCTGTTCTCTGGCATGTCATTTACTTTTCAAAGTAAACCTCTTACCTATTGATGTTATGATTACTTATTTACTTTTTATTATGCCCCAGTAGTTCAACTAATAGCAGCAAAACCTGCTGCTAAATTTTTACATTCAGCATGGGAAATGTTAGATTGTATGTGGCAACACTTACACTTACATACAACGGTCATTTACAAACAACCTTTGCAAGTAAACTCTTCAAGAAGAAAACTGGATCTCTGATAGCTTAAGTCACATGTTACATAGGCATTTGAGTTACATCAGCAAAACGAACGGCTCAACATCTCCAAAGGGATGAGAAATATGCAAAAGGGAAAAAGAAACAATTCCTTTAATGGCTGTATTTTTACACAAGTTTAACATGTTCTACTCTCAGATTGCAACATGTCAAACATTAAAGACAGTGCCAGTACCTGAGCTTAAAAGCAGTAAGCTGCTTCAGAAGCTGGTCTCTAATTTCTTTTATTTTTTTCTATCTTATTTCACCGAACTATTTGTTTCATTACATGATTTATTTGGCTATAAGATTAACACATTCTTCTGGATTTCCTGGCTGCCTAAGATTAATGGCTCTATTCAATCAGATGCCAGAACTAATTCAAGTATTAAGACCATCACTGACAAAAACTCTTCTTATTCACATTTCAGTTGCACTCAAGACTGCTACAGTTACGCAAGTGTAAACAGAAAAAACAGTGTGCCTTTAGACATCTTCTATAGCTGTTAGTCTTATTTTCTTACTTGGTCAGTTAGAGACTCCAGAAGAACTTGACAGGATATATGCATACCCCCTTAATGAAATGCTTGAGAGTCCATGCAATATCTGCGTGTCTGCTGAATAAGTAAAACAACTTCTACATGTAGGTTTGAAACCATAGTGAAATATTTTGGTGACCACAAAGTTTTTGCAAAGAGTTGCCATTCATATTTAATTGCTTTCCAGTTCTCTCACATCTGATATTTTATTGCTTAGAGAATTCTTTGTTTGTGAAAAGCACTTTATAAAACAAGCTACATTTTGCTGCTGATAATAATAGTGTCTCTGAAGAGAATGCTTCTAATTCTAGTGTTGCAATAACAGCAGTCGCTTCACAGCTGTCACCAACCCATTTCATTGACAAGAAAAGGATTAATTTCTCAATGTTGGTGACGATTTAATGGAGGAGAAGTACCATTTGCAACTCTTTACAATTAAATTATGCCTGAACATCTTACCACAGCCATCCTCAACCTTTGTGACCCATGGGAAACAACACTAAACAGACACCACGCTGAAGGCAATGCGGTACCTTGCTCTCCCTGTTTAGCTTCACCACAACAGTGGTGGCCTTTCTGGGCACACAACCAACAAAGTATTTCATTAGCAACGCACTGTATGGAACTCATGCTCTGTTGTCCACCACTTTAGGGTCTTAGAAAGCTAGTTCAGACTGTAAACTCAGCAGAAGAAAAGCTAGATTTTCACATGCTTGTGAAAAGCAGCCAGTATATTGTCAGTACCAATAGCAATCAAAAAGTATTGTGAAGCTTGGTTTAAGTAATTTCATATTTATTTTTTTCTTTGGTTTACTTTGACATCTGTATCCTGTTAGTCTCTTTTCCTTGAGTCGCTCACTGTGGGTAATTCCCTACCTTTTAATTTGCTGTTGTGCTCCCAAATGGAACTGAGCTTAGAAAGCAATCACATGGTTCAATCCTAATTTGCTTTATGCATTGTTTCTCTCATCTGCTTCTCTCCCTCCCCCTAAATAAACAGATAAAGAGCAAAGTTTTAATAAGTTTCAGCCAGCATTTATTACTCTTTGGGGTTCCCCCTAGAATCTACTCAACTAACACGTGCAACCAGATGTCTGACAATTTGAGGTCAAAAGATCAATTAAGCAGAAGTTACACTTTGGTTTTGATCACTGTCTCCTGTCTTAGAGAAGCAGAGATGCTGCAAATGCTTTTAGAAATGCAGTAGCTAAGCAAAAAATTTTCACAGTCTGAAGCTTTCCTAAACTGGCATACTTGTCTTTGTAACAATTATGCATAGTCAGAAGATACTGTAAACATATGTATCTTTCTCTTTTATCCCATACTATTTTCTGGCATCTAGTACATGGATTTAAATCTCTGACCTGTGCCTCTGTAGACCCTGAATTTAGGTAGAAATTGCTGCAGAAAATAGTTTTGCATACGTCATCTCTGAAGTATAGAACTCCTAGACAAGAGGCTGCTTTGCAGAGAATATCTTTAATTTTTTTATTCTTCTTGCATTCCTGTAATACTTCAAATGAATTTGTGCCTTTTTTTAAAGCAATAACGTGACCTGGGGGCAGAAAAACCTTTCCTACTAGAACAAGCCTATCCTGAATGGGTGTGTCTTGGTCCCTGCAGTTTATTCACACAGCCACTGGATGCCACTGCTAGCAATGTTTGGGTTTGGGGTTTTTTTTGTTTTGGTTTGGTTTGGGTTTTTATATACTTAAACATTTGAATGCTTTCTATTTTCTGACCAGCTTTTAGCTTGTTTTCTACCATCTCTTCCAAAGCTAATGCTGTTGCCATATTATTTTCTTTGTCTTCTCAACTTATTATGCACTTTATCCTGTTTAATAAACCAATGCTTGTCATATATCCGTTATCTCTCAGTCCCAGTCTTCAGTCTAAGAATTGTTATGGTTAGGGACCATGGCTCATGTATGGAGAAATTACGAAAAAAAAATCTTTACTGGGACACACATATGTTTCCATTCTTTAAACTGTTAAAACATATTACACTCTCTGCTTTTTTACTGACATGCTTAAGAAATTCAGTGGAATTTTGGCAGCTAAATTTGTGTCAGTCATCAAGATATTTCTCCATATGGAATTAAATAACATTCAGACATATTTTCATATCAGAGTAGACTGATTTCCAAAATTACATTGTTTAATTATAGCAGAAATGGCTTCTCTATAGCAAGTCTGAATACAGATTTTTTTAGTTAACTTCTGATCAAATGATCAACATTCAGCTAACAAAACAACCCACAATTGCTTGTGGAATACCCAACATGCAGAAATTCCCTGAAAAGTACAGTGCAAATATTAGCAAATCATATGAAGTTACAGCCTCGTTAGCAAACGGTACTGTGGCCTACAAACGATTTTGTTCCCTTAAGGGGACTAGTCTTCAACTGTAGTATCATTTATATCACTACTGTGAGTTCTGAAAAAATCAGGAAAAAAAAAATCTCATTACCTCAGGAGTACAATTATGTCAACAGAGTGTATAAAATAAACATTCTACTTGTACTGGCCATGGAAAAATATTTGTTCAGAATAAAAAGGCTTCTAAAATCAATGTATAATACCTAACCGCTCTTAAACTAAAGATACAACCATGAATACGGATGAAAGAAAGAGTCAGATGCGTTCGCTAACAAGAATATAGGCTCTATCAGAGAAAAAAAATAATTTCCGTTCCTACACTTCAAGAGGAAATGATCATAGGGCCAAGAGAAACTGGTGGTTTAGAAGACTGCCGGTTAGACAGGTAATGTAGCTATTTTGTCTAGTTATGAATTGTAGTATTCTAAGGAAACTAAGATTCAAAGCCATCGGTGTGGGATGGAGCAGCAATAAATGTGAGAAAAGTGTATAAATAAATTCGAAAGACTGTGAGAGTGGAATGCAAATGTAATTTAATAAGTGCTTTTTTTTTTTTCCCTTTACTTTTCTATGTAGAAAATTTTGGGGTAGAAATGGTATAACTTTGCTAAGATACCAGAAATGAGTAGATACTAAATAAAATAACAAGAACTAGTGAGAAAATAGCATGATATCTTATTCCCAAGCACATCACAACTTCTAGGTCAAACTATTTCAGATAACCAAGGGCAAAACTCTTACACCTGCCGATTTGAGACTTCACATAAATTAAGAATAGAATCATAGGAAGATGCAAGTGTAACAGTTCCCATATTAATTTATTTAGAAATTTACTGTATTCCTTATTACTACTACTGAGTGTTTGTCTATAAGATGCTCAAGACCTAGGTGAAAGCGAATCAAAGCCCCACTAAGAAGATGCTCCAGTTTGCAGAAACACCAATGAAGAAATTTTGCTTCTTAAATTAAGTTTTCACAGAAAAATTGAAGGTCTGATACAGCAGAATCAGAATCTCACCACAGAGATTGAAAGGATGGTGAATAAACTACAGAAAAGCAGTAAAAGCGTTGGCTATACTGTGACACACCTGTATATAGAACTAGATCGTTAACCTAGCTCCTTTCACAAGGATTATATTTAGTACCACCATTTGAAATTTCAGAAAAATTATTTGCTACTGTCCTACAGTCTTACTGATTTATATGTTTTACATCACTTGGAAAGTTTAGCACAAATTTTATATAGCTTTTTTTGACAGCATGAAGGATGGTGCTAAAAGTTAATAAAAATATTTACTCAGTTTTACAGCGGTATAATCAATAAACCCATTGATAAACCCAAAGATGCTTTCTTTCTCTATCCAACACCTTTGGCAAATTCAAAGAAAAAAATCAAGCTTCCTTTTTTTTTTTTCTGGAAACAAACTCATTATTTTTTAAAAAAATCTGTTATTCAGATGTGAATGCTTGCTTGCTCTTTTCCGATACAGGCCAAGCCCACCCCAAAGTACAGCGAGACTAGTAGGTTGCGCCTAGAGTCTGTGCAACTGGGGATCAAATCATAACAGATGTACAGGAAATAAGAGCTATTAATATAAACCATACTTCTTTGAGCTTCTCTTCATGTTTCACTCTTTACAAAATTTCTTTCCTTCATCTCAGCCTCAGTTAGTTTTTTTGTAAAGAGATATGACTGAACACCTGTTATGCGACAGCACAAACTTTACTGGGGAACACGGCACAGGACAAAAAAACCCCAACAAACTTGTAGGGATTTAAAAAATGAATTTTAATTTTTCTTCAGGATCATTAGGTGTCTATAATAAATGTATTTCCCTCTCCCTTTGTAAGCCTACATGCCTATTCTCCAAGGAATCTCACAGTCACATTCTTGGGTCTCCAGTTACCTTTGCTCACAGCAACAGGCAACACTGTGTCACTTCAAAGACGTGTTCAGATAATTCAATTAGGTCCTGTATCCATTTGAACCTTTAAACGATGGACTCAAAGTGTTTGCTGGCTGAAAGCATTTTTTATGGTTCGGGTTTTTTTCTTCACCCAAGGTAGAACAGCTAATTGGCACACCCGGCTGTGTTTAGCTCTCAAAAGCCCATGCACACCTGACCACCTACAAATGAGAACACATTCTCAAAACATGGCTAGAAGAAGTCATCCACATGTGAGAAAGCAACAAAGAGGTTTATAGAAGCAAGCCTGATTTTTGCTTTGGATTTAGTTGACTTTCTATGTGTTGCACAGATGTCTTGGTGATGATGCCATTTTTTTTCAGCTATTCCTAAGTGGCTCCATGTTCTGGGTGTACAAGTAAGCCACAGATAGAGTAGTTCTACTATTCCTAGTAACTTTAATTTCTTTACACAATATTGTGTCATTTAAATTTAGTCACTTTCTACTAATTTAAACCACCTTTCCTAACTTCTGTTTCTTCTCTTGATGACAGATTTTGCTTAATTTCTGTAACTAGAGAATGCATGCTCGGAAAAGGGTACACTTACGTCATTATTTTTCATCATTCTTTGGTTGCATTTTCCTATGAGGAAAGGGCCTTACAACAGCAGTATTCCTTACAAGAGAAAAAAATGACCAGAGGTGTGACAAGCTCAGCCTGATGCAGGAATCGTTTCTGTTGGACTTCATAAATTCTTTCCTTATAGCATTTTCTGATCTTCTTATGGCTCAATAGCTCACATTTTAAAAGATATTATCTCATATTACTTTCTGGTGAGAGAATGCCATACTTAGGCTATGAATTCCAAAGAAAGATTACACAACCGCAATACATCTACACAGAGATATATCCCAGGGAGTTTGCTTTGGCTCCATTTTCTAGATAGAGACTGACTAATCTTTATAAAATCTAGCCTAATTTATCTTCAGGAACTGGGAAATGGCTCAGATTACTGCCAAGTCTTCAAATCTTATTTGGAGGCAGAACTTGCAGGGTTCCTCCAGCTGTGGTTTTCAATAGCTGGGTAGCCCCTTGATACATGATGTTCAACAGGAGAGTTTCAGTTATTCAATTCCTAAGAATCTTTAGCTAGAATCAATACCAACTTTACTACTGCTTTTGACAACTAAACTAGTAATCTAAGTACTAGCACGTCACTACCTCTCTTGCTTAGGATCCTGGACATTGTCCCGGTATTCTAAGACCTATTATAAATACTGATGGATTGAATTCCTCAGCTTTTAAGGTTCTTGAGTTTAACAACTTGTCAAAATGGAAAGTTTTAAAACTAATGCTTTCCCTAGTTGCAACAAATATATCCCATTTTCATAACTGTGAATATTATCTGTGCATATAATTGGTTAATGAAGAAGGACAATAAGTATTTTCAAAAGTTTATTCAGATGATGAGCCAGGATGGAATGAAGATCTGACCTGACGGGGGAGTCTGGAGAGCTCTGAATGTGCTAGGTGATACAGGCACACAATAGGAAAGCTAGAGGGGTCATCAAGTTCATACTGACGGTACCTCCTGGAGTTCCACACTCTAGTATACACTACTACATCCAAAAAACCCCAAAAACCAACCAACTGAGAATGGCCTTGTTAGGTTAGGCAAAGCACCACAGCAAAGTGACGTGACTTGACCAGCTTCCAGAGCAGAGAAGTTCAGGTCACCCTCATCCACACGTAGATACATCCTGACCAATTTCAGCAAAGAACGCAAGCTTTTCTGAAGAAAGGCTTTGAGTTTCTCCAGATTCACTGCTGCTTAGCACACATTTCCTGTGTGCCAATGGCCAAATAAGGAATTTCGACACACACTGCTTTGAACACTTGATTGGAACTGTTATATGAAATTCAATTATGTGAAACAGAGAGTGCATGTTGTGTCTCCAGCTCTTCTCCCCAAAACAAGTGGAGAGCTTTCTTAAAAGGAAAGTTTTTATTTGAGAGAATAATTCATTAACAAAAGACAAATGTTTGCTTAAAGAAAGTGAAAATTTGCAGCTGAAATTTGGTCTTTGTAGTGGAAGGAAAGTAAGGAAACTACAAACGGTTATATATAACTACATTCAATTCATTGCTCAGAAGTAGTAATTCAACACAAATAGAGCAGATGACATAATTAATCCTTTAAAAACCTGAGTAGGGAATCCATTAACAAAATCACAGAAAGGTACTATGGTCTGAAAAGAAGAGAGATGCACTTACTGTCAAATGCTAAGGGAGAACCGATAGAGACCTCCATTCAGTAACTAAGCAGTCTTTTGTGTGAAAGAGTGTTTGTATTTATACTTCCCATTGCTAGATTTAAATATAAAGAAAGGAAGGCCTGGCTGTCAACAATGGGAACTACTTACAGTACTTTAGAAAAAGTGATGCTAACAAGAAATACATTTATATAAAATGGTAACAGGCAGACAAAGGAATAAAATTATGGAGCTGACCTAAATCCAAAAAACATGGGATGTATGCCACTCAGCTTGAAAAAACATTTGCAAATGTGTCTTTCAAAGTGTATGACCCAGCTAAAGAAATATTTTTTAATTTTAATGTACATAAGCAGACCAGTTACAGTTTTACTGCTACATTGAAATCTTAACACATTTCTTCAATAAGTTATAAAAGTATCCCTACAAGAAGCATAATTAAACATCCTACCCTTTGTATTTCATTTGTTTTCAAGAATCTAATAAAATTCTAAAGCTTGCAGAACTTAATGGCATGAAATAGCCATCACATGTGAAGCTCTCAAAGGGTTTCCTAGGTACATGCAATCTGAGTTTCAGGAACAATGTAAGCCACGTATCTCAGAGGCATGTCCTAACACGAGCCTATCTTATTCAAAATTCTGAGCCTGTGTAAGTCCTCTCAGGTGTCTTTTTTCCTCCACACGTCTCATGGGACAAGATTATGCAACATCATTTTACTATTTGCAATTTCTTAAATGTTTAAAGTGATACCTGTTGTTGGTTCCAGCTTTTCCTTGTTGGCTAGTAACAATTTGAAATATTTATGAACTATTTTAGAGCTCAGCTACACACAAAGCTCTCCATGCATTCAGAGCTTACAAAAGCATTACTACAGCATAGTAGCAGTAGCAGTATATTTGCAAACTATGAATAGAGAAAATTCCATTGGCAAATTCCTTATTGGAGGATTACTTTATTTTTTAAATCTTAAGTATTGTGTTGCAATATAGATGGTTCTGTCTCCAGCTATGCTAAGGATCAGGAACAGGGAAAAGAAATATTAGAAAAAAACTAGTTTACTTTCACTAGCCTCCAAAAATTAGCCCCCAGTCCAAGAATTAAGGAATGTCCTTTAGTATTTTGTTTTCTCTAGTACAGTTTTTATGTACCAGAATTTAGGAAGGTCGTTCCCAAAGGCAATAATTTCTAACAGAAATTTTCCATGTTTGTTTGTTAATAATGCAACTTAATACTAATGATATGTAGTAGTATTGTATATGGTTGTCCTGGTTCAGCTGGGATAGAGTTAACTTTCATCCTAGTAACTGGTATAGTATTGCGTTTTGGGTTCAGTATGAGAAGAATGTTGCTAACATACTGATGTTTTCAGTTGTTGCTAAGTAGTGTTTAGACTAAGTCCAGGATTTTTCAGCTTCTCCTGCCCAGCCAGCGAGAAGGCTGGAGGGGCACAAGGAGTCGGGAGGAGACACAGCCAGGACAGCTGACCCCAACTGGCCACAGGGACATTCCATACCATGGGACGTCATGCTTAGCAATAAAAGCTGGGGAAAGAAGGAAGGGGAGGACATTCAGAGTTATGGCATTTGTCTTCCCAATTAAGTGTTACACGTCCTGGAGCCTTGCTTTCCTGGAGAAGGACCTGCCTGCTGATGGGCAGTGGGGAATGAATTCCTTGTTTTGCTTTGCTTACATGCCCGGCTTTTGCTTTCTCTATTAAACTGTCTTTATCTCAGCCCATGAGTTTTCTCACTTTTACTCTTCTGATTCTCTCCCCCATCCCACCACTGGTGCTTAGTTGCCAGCTGGGGTTAAACTATGACAACCTTACAAATATCTGGATAACTGTATTTTGACCGCTTCATTCATATTATTTAACATTTTAACACACTTACTAAGGCCACATTTATCAAAGGGAGCCTTTGGGGGATAGAAAATAAACCTGTCTGATTCCCAAAGATCACGTTCTCAGATTTTTCTGAAACTCCAGTTCCTTTAAAGTTGTCATTCCATGAGTATAGAATCATCCCATAAATTTTTCCTGGACTTTCTCATTAATTCTTTTATTTTCTGATGGTCCTCCCTGAATTTGCCTTTAAAAATTTTCCCCACTTTCCCAACTATCCCAAGTACTTTATATAAATGTTCCTCAAGCTATAAGTAAGGTTAAACTGAATCAGGGATTTTCCTTCTTCGATGAAGATATTTTAAGAAAAGTGACTGTGTTGTTTGGTCCTCCCTTTCAGAAGGTCACTATGCTCTACAATGCAGTGTAGAACCAGCCACGTTAAAAAAATCTCTGGATCTCATAGTTGTTATACTATGAAAAAGACACTGGAATCTCTTTCAAAACCGTTTTGTGGCTTTTCAAAAGGAGATCCCAGTGCAGCATACTACAGCAGGCAGCTGGAGGCTTGCCTGCGAGTTGTAAAATTATGGATGCCTATTTGTGGATAGCTGTAGTGTAACAAAAAGCAGGCATAACTCTTGACTTTACTTCCTCATTCAGAATTTTTTTTTTCTTTTATTTGACAAAATGACTAGTATCTATAGCAAAGAAAACTCTTGGGGTTAGATGATTTTGCTTGTTTTGCAGGCTATGAGGTAAGAGATGTTGTTTTACCTTCCTAGTACTGAAAAGGAGAACAGTAAAGCAGCGAAAGTCAGGATATTATCAGATACTACAGATGACTAGTGTATACACTACAGGTGCCTAGATAATATATAGCACATTTCTTAACCTATCCCAAGTTCACAAATCAAAAATAAAACCGGAAAGAATAATTTTAGATGTATTTCTAATACAGGAGAACTACAAGAATTCATTTCTGACTGTACTATAACAACTCATGGAAAAAATACCAATACTGAACAAGAAATTTCTGCAGGTAGGAAATCCTAACAGCTCCTGCTTAGCTTTCTCAATAGTCAATTACTCTTACTGCTGGAAGTGTTTACACTTATCACCATTTTTTTTAATTTGTCCAATTTCAGTTTCTGTCCACTAGATCTTATTTTTATCTTTCTGACAAGTTGAAGGGATGTTATCAAAGCTTTAATCCCTTGAGATAGCTGACAGTTATACCTAAAATGTCTCTCAAAATGAATTGAGCTGCTGAAGCTTATAGTATTTTCTAGTTCTCTGATCATTTTCATGAGCGTGTTTAAGATTAAAAGATTCTTTTTCCAGCTTTTGTTGGGTATGGACCAAGTAATCCAGAACTGACTATACCACAGAGAGATAATAAACTTGCTGCAGATCCACTGTGGATTACATACGCCAAAGATCATACTAACTTTCCTGGAGAGATAAACCCCATCATTTAAAAGTTAACAGAGTAAACCATTGCTATTTCTTTTTGAAACAGGGAAAAGCCTATCAGTTAAGCAATTTATTGTATTAGTGAAATACATGTATTTAAGGCCAACTGGCCGTAAACACTCGTTTTGTTGTGTGTCATGTGTCGTGTCCCGTCCCGTCCGTCCGTCGTCCCCC
>JAOBAS010000028.1:5393567-5423469 GCA_025311575.1 Elanoides forficatus | reverse complement strand
GATAACATTGATGCTTAATTTAGGGATAAACCCATTCTTCCCTTAGCTTTAAACAGCTTTGCATGTATTGTTATAGACCACTCAGGGTTTTACTCTTATATCTGCAATTTCTTATTGATATTCAGATATAATTATTCCTTATCTTAAAATGCATTCTTTGACAAGTACCTAGAAAAATAATTTGTTAAAAAGTAGTTATTTTTGCAATCAGGTTAATAATAGCAGATCCCTTTGAAAGAAGGCTCCAGTTGACATGATCCATCAGAAGCATTTTAGTAATTGTGCTTAATTTATCACCGTTTGTCTCTTATTGTTTTCAAAATAATAATATAAAATCCTTCAGGAAATGCATACAGAACAGCAACCAGCAATGTTACAGATAACAAGGAAAGATAAGTCTAATATTTATTTTATGAAGTAAAATATGAAGTATCATACCCTTTCTCATAGCAGTTCAACTTCTTCTAAACAGTAGAACTAATAGACTTACCCTATGAAGAAAAGTATTAACTGGAATTTAAATTTCGTTCAGAACAGGTGCCATCAAATTTATTATGATAAAAGCTTTTTTTTAATGCAATGAGTACAGGAATATTAAACAGATTGATATGTATTTTAGAAGTTCAGCACTACTGAAATGCAATTACATAGTTCCTAAATTGGGTATGTAGTACAACTGCCTATGCACTTTTTTATAGCTCGAAGTTTCAAAAGGAAGTTTAAATTATCTTTCAAATATATTTTGTTTATTCTCCTTCTCATTCAGAAATATTTTCTACGATTTCTTTTTCACAGTCTGCATTGGCTTAAAACAAATAAAATATATGATTTAAATAAGATGGATAGACTTTTTTTTTTCTTCACCCACTTTTCTTTGCCAGTACTTCTGCAGTAAAAAGTGACTTGGTTTCCTCAGCTCTTCATTCATGAATTCTCCACTCCCCTCCTTGCACACTCTTCTTCTGTATTTTCCTTTTGTGAGCATGTAAGTTCATCTGGAGGAGAACTGATAGTACTTTGAATGACTCCTATGGCATTTTCAGTCAAATATGTGAGGTCTGGGTGTACTAGACTCAGATTACACAGAGGTGCCTCACTGCTAGTCCGATTTGAGTACTTCTCCCGCTTCTTCAGAACAGGCAAAAGGAAGATAAGAAGCTGTGATTGGTAATACTCATGGGTATTGCAATAAAAATGGAGGCTGAACAGTTTTCCTAACCATATATGATATAATTTCAATTCAGGGGTTCTTGTTTGTTTGTTTGTTGGGGTTTTTTTAAGGAGTTTTATTGCCTGCTTATGATTCTCTGGTGAGGCTCGTTTGTACCAGATCAAAGAAAGGTGCATGAACCAAAGAAAGGTTCAGCAGCTTTGGTAGGTTGACAGCCTAGGCTAGTAACCTCCTCCAGAGTAGCCAAGGCAATAGCACAAACAAAACCAGCATAGAACCATTCAATGTTATGCTAATTTTCACTAAGGAACTGTTGTACCAGACAACCACAACAGAGCTCAGATATATCAGCTGGGTACCCTTAAAAGTGATAAAGAGACTCACCACCTTAGCTGCCAGTAGTTTGGCTTCTTCTGCATTCCGTCTTCAGTTTTACTACTTCCCATTATGAATCGCTCTGTATTTTGAATTATTATGCTTTTGCTTTCTCCAATTTAATTCCCCACCCTCTTTCCCCTTGGTATCTTGTAAGCCTGGAAAATTGGAGCTGAATGTACCCAGATGAATAAAAGATAATGCAAAACATGACTTTTGCACCAGGAAATTAATTTAGGGGGGTTGCTTAATGATACAGTCCCTTCCATATAACTACACTACAATACTACTCAGGCACTGTGACAAGCATGTGTGATTATGTGCATTGCCCACATAACATCTTTTGAAGCAAACAGGTTTCTTCTGACATTTGCAAGAAATACAAAGGTATTTTGTACCCGAGATACTGCGTCTAAGATCCAACTGTGAATCACCCATCTGCTTCCACAAAGGGCAATGCCCTATCAAGAATGAATGGTGATTTGCAAGTCTTAAATGCAATACAGGACTAAAAAAAACAGAACTACGCTCTGAACTGATGGTACGTCAGCTAGAATAATCCAACATCCACAAACACTCATTTTAGATAGCCTACTAGTACACTTGTAAGGCAAAGAATTTGACTCAGAGCTGTTATGAATTATATTTACTGGAGAGTTGGAATAAAAGAGGAACATTTGCACTTAAAGCAATTATATACAAATACACCTGAGGTGTACTGCAGAAATCAGTAGAAACTTGCTAAATTAGAAATAAAAATGCATACAAGCCTATACTATCTATGCCTCTTCCCCTACAAATCGTGCAAATTCCTGTTGTGGGGTGAAAAAATTATTTTCAGACAAGGATTTTTTGTGTGTCTTTTTTCATGCCATGACTTTTACTTTGAATTCTTCCACCTGCTGTATTTTGATAGTATGCAGAGGAGTTTTAGTAGCTACAACATGCCAAACTGACCATAAGCCACCGACATCAATATGGTAATATGATATAGACATAGTAAAGACAATATAGCTGTTAGTTCAAAGTAGCAGCTAAATCAAAGCCAACTTGACTAGCGTTGTGTCAGAATGTAAACAATTCAGCTTAAAAAGTCATACCACAAATAATCAGGAGTCAGACGGGGTTTTAAAGGGTATGAGACTGCTATAGACCTCCTATTAAAAAAAAAAAAAAAGTTTTCCCTCTCCCATTCACCACCTGCTACATCCTGCACCCTGCTTCCCCCACAAAAAACAGTACAGTTTTGTCTTGAGATGTGAAGAGTGCTGGAATCTCTTCAGAGTATTTATAGCCCTTATGTAGCACAGTGCACAGCTAAAAGGGGATGCCTTATGCACCAATGACATGATATTTGTCTGTCAAGTAGAGAGGAGCTGAGACTGTGGTGATGGGGTTTATGTGAGGTAGTTTAAATTGCTACCTCCTGGGGGGAGACAACTTGTGCTTCACAGATGTTGAACTGGAAATGGTTTTTTGCCCAGTTCAATGTGGAAAAGAAGATTTGTTGAGCTGAATAAAAGTAGGATTTACCATACACTGAACAGATTAGTAGTCCCATAATAAAATTCTAGTGCAATTGCTAAGTTCTTGAAGGTTGTGACACCTCCATAATGTTATTCTGCAGTCCTTGAGTCATCTGGACTCTGTAAGACTGTGACAGAAGACGTGAAAAATCTTTTCCAGCATTCAAACCTATACATTTAATGCAGAGGCAAGCTATCTACATGCAATGAGGGTAGATTTCAGTAACACTTAGTCTCACTTTAAACACCAAGATTTTCTACTGATTTCATAAAAGTAAAGGAAACAGATTGGGAGCCATGTGAGGTCAAAAATCTTCCTACACACATCTGCCAAGTAAATATCAGTGTGCTAGAAACAGATAATAGTACAGATGTTGGTGAACTAAGATCCTAGCCAGAAATTCAATTTCCATTTTAAGTTCTATTTACAACTTAAGGAGATACATTACTAATCATTAGGATGTTATATATTCATCAGAATAAATAGCATCAACATAAACTTTGATGATTAACTCGTGACTTTATCACGAAAGCATCATCCTAAAACACTAGCTGATGGAGAAAGTTCAATAAATTAGGAAGCCTTCCAAATATTTTTTCAAATTTGCTAGCAAGAAACCCAGTGCTGAGTGTTCTGCTTCTCTCTGTAGATAAAAACAATGCTGCTAGCAAGACTGTTTTATATACCTGTACCTATCCATACCTGTTTTACCCGTAATGAAAAATCAGGCTTGTTTCAGAAAATCAGTTCTTGTTAAAGGTCTCCAGTCACTTTATGTTCATTAGAGGATCATGCTTGACATCTCAATAACTCCATCACAGAATCATAGAATAACTTAGGATGGAAGACACTTATGGATGTCATCTAGTCCACCTTCCTGATCTAATTGGGGCCAAACTTGAAGTAAGATCCAGCTAAAAAGTTCAAGTAAGTTGCTCAGAGCTATGTCCAGTTGAGTTCTGACCATCTCCAAGGATGGAGATTCCTCAACTTCTCCCAGTCACCTGTTCCAGTGTTTGATCACTCATTTACAATTTTTTTCCTGATACCTAATAGGAATTTCTCATGTTGCAACTGGTGTTCATCATCCCTTGTCTTTTCAGTGTGCCCCTCCAAGAATAATCATAGTCATATTTTTCTTTCCACAAAAAGAATAAATTTGTTTTGATTGAATCTGTTTTTTTTCCAACACACTCAAATGCACTGAAATTCAAAGATTAACATACAGAAGCCACAGCCATTTCATAATTATTTCAGTAATATTTTTATTGTTTCATAATGTACCAGACTGAAGAACTAGAGCAGGTAAAGGCTGACAGCAAAGAGAATTTTTTACCTTCTTGAATCTTGGAGACTCTCCATGTATCATAACTACAACATGTAATCTCTACCTTTTTTATATATATGTGAAGAATGTTTTCAGGATATCAGCTATGTTAAGAGGAAAAAAAAAGAGCAAAAGAGCATTCTAAACCATGCCTACCGGCCAAGGGAAATGTCACCTATCAGTGATCATTGCTTCTCCCACCAATATCAGCTAGCAAGTGATTTCTCCAGCTGTAGGAAACTCCATACTCTCTTATTCCAGCCAAACTGATAGAACAATCTAAGAAAAGGTAAGCTTCAAGCATTGCAGCTTCAGAAAAGAAAACTAACCAACCTTCAAGGAGAATCACCACAATCCTCCATTTTAAACGTGCTTATTAAGGCAGCTCAGATGATCACTATTTCCGAGTTGTTCTACAGTCAGATACAATTATGAACTGGGAAGTTGGAACCAAATTGAGATTCTGAATGATTTCATATACCTCTCTTACCTCCACAGCAATATAGATGATACAGTCTCCAGATGGCAACGTCTTTGCTTTATGTAGAGATAAAAATCATCATCTTTATACTTTGTATGTGAATCAGATCAGTTATGTTCTTCCCCCCAAATTATTCTACAACATCTATAATTCTTAAGTATGAGAGAGAATTAGTTGTGCTTGAAAAAAGTGAAAGATCAAAGTAACTAAAAAGTGTAAGAAGAATTGACCCTATCACCAGAAACATAGGCCCTTCCCAAGTTTTTGTAGGCAACTCCACCACTCTATAGGAGTAGGATATTTAACTTCTGCACAACCGGTATTTAAGTGTGAACTGTTTATTGGAATATTGTGGAATTCTGTGCCTCTAGCACATCTCAGACTTTTCATTTTCTTCATAAAATAAACTAGCAGCACAACATCCAAGAGATTACGATCTGATTTGTGCTGATATCCCTGTTTCTGTACAAACTTAGCAAGCCCAGCACTTCTGAAGGTTATAGGGAGATCAGAGCAAGGTATAGGAAGTTTTCATACATTTGTGTTTTGTCTGAATATATATTACAACATGCATAAAAATAGGTTTATTTGTATTTCAAGTACTCTTTAATGAATGAGCTAAGGGATTTTCCACACCTACATTTTTTGTGATTTATGGCAACTCTGTTCAACTTTTTCAATATTTAATTACTATGGAAATGCCACTACTATTTTGCTGGTGTTACTTGAATCATGAAGGAAAGAAAGCATTATTAAAATTAAATTCTGACCTTTCAAGTAAGTCCACCTGACCTCAGAAGAACTGATGCAAAGCAGAAGTACACCTAGGGACAAAATTTGACAAGCCGGTCTTGACTTTTCAACCCATATGAGACACACAGTTCAGGTCTGTAGGGAAAAGAGGAGAAAAAGGAGAAGAGAGGGATTGGTAGGAATAGGCAGGGAGGACATGAGCAAGGAAAAGGCTTTGAGATTTTTCTGCAAAACTATTCTAAGATTTGTTGCAAAGGGATGAAGTAAAAAACCATCTTTCCAGCTATTCTGCAATCACAGTACCTAGCCCAAATGCTGATATTTAGATTTGATGAGGAAGATAGAGGTTTCCTGTATGTCCTGTTCTAGTAACAATGCTGCAATACTTAATTTTTACTGTAATCAATTTACAAAATTTAAATATTAACCATTAAAAGACTAAATGCTTTTTCTTGTATTGCTTTTCACGTATCATTCCTAACTATATTAAATCAAAAGATAATAAAAGAGCAGCATTATGAAAGCACAGATGCCAGAAGAGTCAGATGACCAGAGCACTTTCCTGTGCTAGGAAACAGAAGAGATCTTGTACACACAATACACAGCATTTCCACATCAAATCTTGACCAGAACAGACAAGTTCAAACCTGACAGTACTTTGAGTTCCATCTACTACTGTTCAGAGTTGCTGAAAAATGTGAAACCAGCACTACTGAAATAAATATTTGCAAAAATAAGACTAATGGTCCCCACAGATACTATCAGAATGACTTGGGTTTAGCTGACCTTGCCCATGCCTGGGGGATAAATTAGAGGAGCATTCGGGATCCCCTCCAGCCTGGGACTCTCACAGCCTTTATAAGAGCTCAAGGCATCGCTGAACTTAGTGCACTCTTTATTTCCCAAAGTGACATAAGGAACTGATAATAGGCTTTGCTAGAAGTATTCCTCCCTCCTTTTGACACTGCATAACAGCATCTGTGGGCTTACAGCCAGGCTTTTAAGCAACAACCACAATTCATGTTGTGAAAGCTACATCAGACAAGAGTTAACATATTCTAGAGCTATGCATACTGTGAGTGCAGATCATTCCAGCTGCACTAAATGCAATAAAATGAAATCTAACTCTTAGAGTTTTTTTAAAAAGTTGAAGTAATAAAAGTTTGTGACAATTGAATCTACATTCTATATATGCTGAGAAGACAAACAGACCACTGATGTAAAATTGCTTGAGTTGTCTCTGGTATTAACATGGGGTAAATGTGAAATTATTGAAGCTTACAATATCCGTGAATTAGGAGAACAAGTTGCTTGGCCCATCTCATCATATAAACACAGCAAATGAACATTTTAAGAGACAGGTTAGTTAAAAGTAAAATGTGAACACTGAATGAAAACAGATCATCAGCTTTTGTGAGATTGAAAAAAATACTTTACAGAACTTTCTGCACAAGACAATAAAACAAAATATACTTCGGTAAAGAGAAACCTTACAGTATAATAGCCATCAGCTCTATTGTGGGAAAATCACCTGATTGATTAATAATGGCCGAGCAAAATTTTAAATTTGTTTACCTAGTCATCCTTTGGGGCCTTAAAACTACATATTTACATTCATTTGTTTCTACTTGTTTCAGTGAGACCTTTTGGGAGCCAGTGACAACAGTCCCTTCCTCAGTCCCTTTCTCTGTTTTGCTCTCTGCTGGCACCGCATAAGCTCAGTTGTGGAAGGTTCTTGTGAGCCTCCTCAAGACAACTCTGTAAGCAAACAAATTACACCGAGCTCTGTGCTTTTATCAGGTATGCGATGTGACAGTTTAGATAAAGCCCCCAAAGGGAAAACAGCCTGCAGTGCTTTGCAATATTGTAAAATGACAGAAACAATATAATTAGCTTTAAAAAAAGTCTAAAACGTTACCCACAGCATTGTATAGGAAACCTTCACAAACCTTAGTAGTGTGATATTTAAAGACAGTTCTGCAGAGATAAGTTATAACAGATACACCTTCATACTTGATGATTAAAAAAAAAAGCTCAACTGTAATTTGTATTAACTTGGTCAAAAGACTAGTTGGAGATGTCATTTCACATGTAGGGAAATCTAGGTCTCCATCTAGATTTTTTTTTTTCCCCCCATCTAGGAAATCCCATCTAGGTAAAAACCTTGAATTTATTCTTACTTATGCCTAATTTAAGAAAAGCAATATAGAGTCATGATTTAATATATCACCACAATGAAGAGTTCAAATAAAGTGAAAAATTTAAAGAATATTGTACCTACTGTATACTAAGGATATTTTTGCACACTCATGATACTATGCTATAGTTGAATAGAAAATAGACCTGAGTAATTTGATCTCAGGTTTGATGAAAACCATGGAATTCCAAATCAGTTTTCCTGGGGACATTGTCGTTCCCTAAATACTCAGACTCACAAAACTTTTGAGGACTTCTTGGTGTTTGAGGAAAGCTGTGGCCTTTTACATCAAACAAGAGATGAAAACCCAAAGCCTTCAGATCTCAGGATTAGTAATCAGTGCAGCATGAGTGGGAACGCTCCGGCTGGACGAACGATCACTCAATCCTCAGTGTGGTGCTGGGTTTCCTCCAGCTGGGGCTGCCCGTTAGCTCAGGTAACAGCAGCCAGCATGCAACTGCTGTAACGTAGAAGCCAAA
The DNA here is from genome assembly GCA_025311575.1 of Elanoides forficatus. Taxonomy (NCBI): domain Eukaryota; kingdom Metazoa; phylum Chordata; class Aves; order Accipitriformes; family Accipitridae; genus Elanoides; species Elanoides forficatus. The sequence continues at coordinate 5,415,159 of JAOBAS010000028.1, read as the reverse complement.
TGCTGTGGCCAACAAGCAACAAACCACTGCTGGAAAATATGTTCAGTATTCAGTGTGTACAACTTAAGACTACGACATGAGCAAAAGCGTTTCTATACCGTTGCTCAAACTGCCTGTGTCCACGGCATTGTAAACCTAAATTAGCTTAGACTTCTGTTTTAGCCATTTTTTCAGAACTGGTGACTTGCATGATACTACTGAAAGAGACAGTAGTTTAAGAATATGAGATTTCTTTCCAGTTGAAAGAAATGTCAGTGTAATAAAGGTGAAAATATTGAATACATCGTATTTAATAGGATCTTTTGCTCTTTGTCCAGCTAAATAAGGAAATGAGAAAGGGCTAGAATCACGCCCTCCTCTACCTCCTAGGGAATGGGTAGTCTCAGACATTGTGTAGCTCCAGCGGTTCTGTGTGACCCAAGTGGAAATACACAAAGAGCACCTGAAGAATGTTGGCTTTAAAAAAATACTAGCCTTCACTGTTGGAGAAATTTAGAATACAGACAGACTTGAGACTCCAGAACAATAATGTTATAAAATAGCGTACTCATTAGAAGCTGACATAGGAAATTATGTACCAAATAGTAAGTTAATTTTACCAACGCTATGACTGTGTTCTGGTTAGTAAAACTAAATAGGCCTCAAGACCGTACTCCAGTGCTAAGGACAGCTGCCACTGAACCGCCTGCATCCACAATACTAGACTCGCTTATCCTTCCGAACAGGCTCACATACAAACTGCCAGTTGGGTGGGATTCCTGGAAAAGATCACTCTAGCTCACAGACTGCACATGCAAATAACGCGAGGGAGTGCCACTTGGCACAGCCCAGGAGCACACAAGGTATCGTGCTAACAGTTTGGTGACACAGAACGTTCCTGGGCACTATTTAATTTACCAGTATAGATACAGCCTACAGACCCTCTATTTTTAGTCTGTAAAGTATAAATAGCACAAAAAATTACAATAATAAAAGACTGAATCAAATAAAGACTTTGCAAATTGAGTTACTTGTGATTCTTTTGCATAAGCATGTCCAAAGCTCGCTATAATTCTTAGAGTGAATGCAAAGTGTAACATCAGCTCAACATTAAAACCCACCACACTGGATTTTAGGAGTACTATTTCAAAGGAAGCTAAAAGAATTTGCTGTCAAGTTTCCATGGGAACCTTTAAAATTTCCAGTAAAGGTATCTTAAGGAAATGCTCCACATTTCAAACATACAACTCTACTAATGCTATTTTACCTGGATTGTCTGTATATGAACATTTGTTTGCACTCCTAGACTCTCACGTAATTAAACAATAGTTGCCAGACTATTAAGCCCAATATCCTGTCTTAAACAGAGACTGTTCTCAAACTTTCAGACTTTAAAATGACACAGAGAACATAGTCATAGGCAGATACGGAATAACTCTCTTAGAAGGCTCTTATGATTGGCATATAGCTAGACACCTAAGATGCAACTGTGCAAATAATTGCTATGCCACTCTCAGGTAAAAAAAGGATTACAAAAAAAACCCCAAACCACAAACTTATATGGTGAATGGAATTTTATAAATGTCTTCTGCTTGATTTTAACATAAAAACTACATTTAGAATAATTTCAAAAGGACATGTTGTTTCAAAGGCAAAAAAAAAAAAGTTTGCCAAATATTTCAGGTGGTTGATATGTGTATTTGTAGAAAAAAATATTTTGACCAATATTTCTTGCTCAGCACTTACTTTGCTAACATTATTTAACACTGCTATTCTTTGAAGGTATCATATTGGTTTAATTTTCCTAAACTTGCTGCTCCGTAGTAGTTTGCTGCCAGTCCCCTGTCATCTTTGTGCCAGTACTAGGGCCTGTGCAGCCAGATGCAGACAAATCAGTTAATTTATCTTAATTTTCTTTCATCTGGGTGATATCCTGGATCTGGTTTATCATGTTTCCAAATATCTGTTACAGTTAACATAAGTGGTCTTGAATACATAGCCAAAAACAAAGAGAAAAGGAGACAGAAGGAAGATAAGACCAAAGTGGAAACTGGAATAACCTCCTTGTGGCAGTAGCTTAATTCCTTCATGGCACTTGCCTTAGTTTAGGTAAATTTCAGGACCGATTCAAGTTTGTCACCACGTTTTCTATGCTATTAAATCCTTCCTCAGAGAAAAATATTCAGCTTCTCTTGAATAATTTGCTCCCCAGGAAGGAGCAACTATTAAGTCACAGTGTCAACAGTTGCTTTATATTTAGAATATCCTTATGAATTATGTATTTTATATTTATTTTAACCAATAAAGTTAATTATTCATGAACAGACAATAGTTATTTGACTATTTTCAATAGCAAATATTTATAATCAAAATGAGAGTTTTCATTATGTCCAGCTTTTAAATCAATACTCATTACAGTCTTCTCAGAGGTCATTCCACTGGATTGAAAATGTCCTGAAAACAAGAGTGATACAAAATTTTAGGTGGGTGTGCTCACATTTCTGCAAAGATTTTTTTTCTTAGCAGGAATACTTACTCTCCCCAACTGGATTCTATTGAAAGTCTTTATAACAGCAGTGAAATTGTGAAAAGCAAGAAAGACCTCATCATTCTAAAAAGAAATCAGAGTAAATTTTCTGATTGTGATAAAAAATTGTCCATGTTATATGATAATATTTCATTTGCTCTCTACACGTGCTGAAAATATTTCCAACATGCAGCAGCTAAATAATGGAAAGTACTTGCAAGTAATAGCAGAAACTGAACATCATCCCAAATTGTTGATAAATTTGATGATTTATGCATTTCCATCTGAGCTTTGATTTCTAGTACCCTACTAAATGCAATAGTCACAAAATCACAGAAGTGCTGAGGCTGGCAGGGACCTCGGGAGGTCATCTGCTCCAACCCTCCTGCTCAAGCTGGGTCACCTGGACCAGACTGTGTCTACACAGCTTTTGAGTATCCCCACGGATGGAGACTCCACAACCTCTCTGGGCAACCTGTGCCAGTGCTCGGTCACCCTCACAGTGAAAAAGCGTTTCCTGATGTTCAGAGGGAACCTCCTGTGGTTCAGTTTGTGCCCGTTGCCTCTGGGCCTGTCACTGGGCACCACTGAGAAGAGCCTGGCTCCCTCCTCTTGCACCCTCCCTTCAGGTATTTACATACATTAATAAGATCCCCCCCTAAACTTTGCTTTCTCCAGGCTGACCAGTCCCAGGTGTCTCAGCCTTTCCTCATATGTGAGATGCTCCGGTCCCTTCAATCATCTTTGTGGCCCTTCTCTGGACCCTATCCAGTATGCCCATGTCTGTGCTGTACTGGGGAGCCAGAAGTGGACCCAGCACTCCGGGAGTGGCCTCACCAGCGCAGAGTAGAGGGGAAGGATCGCCTCCCTCAACCTGCTGGCAATGCTTTGCCTAATGCTAGTTCCTGGCCTCCAACCAGATTTTGAGCCACTGATCACCACCACCCTCTGAGCCTGGCCATTCAGCCAGTTTTCAATCCACCTCACTCTCTGCTTATCCATTTTGTACATCAACAACTTGTCTCTGAGGATCTTATGGAAGACAGTGTCAAAGGCCTGACGTGTGAAGTCCAGGTAGACAATATCCATTGCCTTCCCCTTGTCTACCAAGCCAGTCATTTCAGCATAGAAACTGAACAGGTGATTCAACATTACAGGCAACTAGAACTTAATACAGACACCTCAGGGTGCCCACAGGGAAGAGATACATTAATATACATCAGTGCCCCTCAACCTAATGAGCAATATAGAAGAAAATTTAAAATTATATTAAAATCCTCCTTTTTTTAGTACCCTCTTGGTTTACTGAAATGCTTCCTGTCATTTCCTACTTTACTTGCAGCTCTGCAAGTTTGTCTCACTCCAAGTTTCCTTTTTAAATACAAATAAGTCAAACATTTCAGACCTGTGGGAATGCACTTAAGGAGAATGCCTTTACTTTCTGCTGCCTCCCAACCACATTAAAATATTAGTGACTCACTGGGAAGCTCAGATGTTCCCACACTTTTCAGCAGGGATTGAAATGTGAAACTGAAAGACATGTATGTACACAACAGGTAGAGTTTTGTGCTGAATGAAAACTGGCCCAAACCTAATGAAATCATAATATTTTGAAAAATTATTTCTTCTATGAGGTTTTTTCCCCCCTCCCCCAGCTTTATCTAAAGGAATATGTTTGCTGACAAGTTTCAGACTTGTGCTGGCAGATTTTTTTCCGGTGATTGTGGCTTTTTAAGTGGCCTGGATCTGGGCTCAGAAAGGACATCCTGGGTTCCTTGCAGAGTGGAAAAAGAAACTGTGCAGCTCCCAGGACAGCAGGTATTGGAAGTGGTTGGTGATGACAGTGGAAGAAATAGATCTGTGCAGGAGAACAAGAAATATAAAGTAAGTATGTACCTTTCGGGGAAAAGAAATAGGTTCTTGAACAATACTGGGAGCTGACGTAAGCAGACTTGAGGGATTTATAAGAACAACAAAGCAGAAGGAAAAAGATGGGGGGGAATAAGACCTCAAAAACTGACAGGGGAAATCTGGTCTAGATCCAAATGGATGGTAAGCACAGAACAGAAGCAGGTAAACATAACAGAGTTAGGCGAGGAGACAGTTGAATGCTGGGGGAGAGGCTAACAGGGACAAAGGGGCATCATTAAGTGGGAATGGGATTTTCTGCATACAGGGACTGGAAAGACCAGTCTAAGAGGAAAACAGTCTTTGCAAGATGAGGACAATGGAATAGTGGTGAAGAAACTAGCATGGGAAGGAGACAAGCAGGCAGAAAGCTCCAGGTCTATCAAAAATGAGAGTTCAGCTTGTAGTGAATGCTATCAGCAAATATTTCATACCCTCTGGGAAAGCAGGTATTATCCACTTATGGATCCCATCCTCTTTCACACAAGGTGCTGTCAGCTAGGGCTGACATTTTCTCCATGGCGTGGACTGCTTGCCTCAAAAAGCCTTGTTAACTTATACAATACTGTATTAAAAACATTGCAGATTTCATTTTGTGTGTTCAATTCAGTCTAATGACATGTTTGCACACATCTTCCAGAGGACTACCACTTTCTTTTATTCCCAAAAGGGACACTGCTCATTAAATGAGCAGCTGTTAAATAGTTTATTCTGTTATTCAATGTCATTCAAAAGTCTTATTTACTATGCACTGTTTGATTCCACTTTGAAGGAAGACCTACTGAATTGTTAATTTCCCTGGGGCTTTTCGTTGCCCCATCATTATAGCATTTGAAGACTTTGACCATTAATGTATCTTTACAACATATTCTAAGTGGGGGAGCACACTAATCTCATTTTGAAGATAAGATTCTAAGGGCCTCTAATAGTTTTGGGTGCCCATTTTGAGAGAAATTGCTATTTACGTATCATACAGTCCAAGCACAGTTTGAGTAGATTTTTAATCTTGTAACTTTGAACATCTAGCCTTTTGCAATTAAGTCCTTAGAATCTCAAACTGGTCACCCCAAAATGAACGGACAGCCTCCAAAACTTATAGGCAGGTTTCCTAGTATCACAAATTCTGATGTAGGTACTGGAGGGATACAAGTTCACTCTCCGTTATGACTTTCTGCTTTGTGGGCTATCAAATTGTCTGTCATCCTTCCTTGCCCTCACAGGAACACGCACCAAAGCCCGGGAAGTGATCCTCTGGCTAACAGGAGTCATCTGTAGTTGCAAACATAGAATTCAGTTCATAAATCTATTCAATACATAATTTCTAACTCTTGCAGAGTGGGATTTCTTCAAAATCTTTAAATCATTGAAGATCAAGTTCATCCTTTATTTCAAAGAGGCAAGATTCCTACAGAAAAAGCGCATGCTATCATAGAAGTGAACACTATTGTACTATACATTCACTGGGAATCTGAATTCTGCTATTCCTTAACCAAAGTGTTTGATTTTACTGTAATGCTCATACATACATTGTGTAGTTGCAGTACATTCAACTGTGTCCTTGTCAGATTTTTTTTTTTTTACCTTGCTGGTCCCATTTATAAGATAAATTGTTCCTACTTTTACAGAAGGCCCATTATAATAGCTTGCATGAAGCAGTGAGAACACCCAGGATTTTTTATTTGAACTGTTTTGAACTCTTTTGCAGGTTCATTTAGGACTTTACACCTGGTTCTAAGGTTCTTCTATGTCTTCAATGAAGTTAGGCATCTGCAACAGTCTTTCTGCTTGACTTGTCAGCTCAGTCCTTCCAATGTTGAATAATACCAAATTTAGCAATTACAAATTCCCCATCCCTTCCTTCTCCCTGTTCCCCTCACCCCTGTCATGTTTGACTGTTTCATATATTCCAATTAAAAAAAAAGTGGGTTGATTTTTTTTTAAATAAATCTCAGTTCAAATGTCACCTTTAATTGATTGGCAGGTTTACATGCTCTAGGAAACTGAATTACTAAACAGTTCAGCAGCTTTTAATGAAGAGTGATCAAATTACATGACTGCTTACATACACAAGCTATTTCTTAAATGTGAAATCAAACTCTCATTAAGACACTCTTCACACATTTCCTTTTCAAAAGCAAAATACCTTAGTCTTATCTATTAAATTGTTTGCCTTTTGGAGTCAGAATTTAATCCTGTCTAGTTAGATCAAGAAAATTCATAACATACTGAGTACTACCAGATGTGGTCAAGTTTAAGAGTGAAGGTAAACTCAATATCTTCCACAAAATGTGCAGGCTTATTCGGTAGTCACTCAAGCATAAAAGCCAAGAGTATCACAGGGAGACAAGACAAAATTAATATTTTTTGCTGTTATTTAAGGAATTTGGGGTGGGGAGGGATTGGCATTTAAGAATTTTTAAAGTAAGATTAGTATTGGGAATCTTACACTGAGATTTCATAAACCTACATAGATAACCATACAAAACAAATGCATATGTTCTATATGGAGTCAGTCAACTGAAACTTAGCCTTTCCTTTCTGTGTGAGAAAAGGAAGAAATGAACAACGAAAAGGAGAGAGGCAACGTGTTGTCAGTCACAGAAATAATTTCCCTCCCCACAATGTGATAGCAATTGCACAATAGGAGGAAGATGAAGCTCAATTCGTACAGGTTCCCTTCGTGATTGGAGAGGTCTTTAAGGCATATCATGCAAATGAGGATATACGTGCATAACTACATGAAATGGTAAAGATATGCAAAGGCCATTGTAAAAGTTACTCAAAGTCCTTACTTCACAGGTGAAAACTGAAGTAACATGCTAGGTTATGTAATAAAAGCTCATCTGCAGACCCACAAACCAGCACAGAGACAGTGGCAGGACAGGAATCCAAATGGTACACTAACTTCCAGCAACTGGAGTGAGGATTTGTATGCCCTGGTGCCAGTACAGCTGGGGAGACTGGGATCCAGGAGCCAGCAACCGGACAGACAGAGAGCCCAGCTGCTGGAGGGATCTACCTGGTACATACATACATATATATATAGACACACACAAGTCGGCACCAGTGGACTTTCATCCTGTCCAGCCAGGGAGAGGAGCAGGATGAGGCTGTTGGTTCTATCTGTTCACACGAGCACTCTGAGTGTCTGTCTGCGATCTACGTGGCTGGCCATGGGTATACGTGGTGTGGCATGTGCTCCGAGATCCGTGCTTACTAGGAATACACCTTCAGCCTTGCTACTGGTTGGACCTGGGGACGCAGAGCTGCAGCAGCCTCATTTCTTCTCATGCTGTTGGATCCAGGAAGACATATTTTCATCTAAGAACATGGGCCATGTAATTGCTCTTTGTCACAAACAGGATATTGAAATCTACTGATAAAAAGGCCATTACAAGACGGAGGCGATACTAGCTATTATATTTTTTAAAAAATTGATCGCACTCTTTAAAAAGCATAAAATTAAGCTTTTTTTTTTAAGTCAAAACTTTCAAGTTAAAACAGAATCTATACAAAGCAGCTGTAGCTCAAATTAAAAAATACCCTGTCAATAGTAGGGTGGGGTTTTTTTCTACTTAGGTATTAATCCATTGCAGAAGAATTATGCAGATATTCTATATTTAATATTGGCACATACTAAGGAAAATGATGATGTTAAACATCTTTTTGAAAATATATGCTGAAGTAACCCTGGGAAAATGCACTGCTTCAATTAAACTCTTAATACTCTCATCTTCAACAAACCAGACTTTCATGACAGCATCATTTGAAGCCCTACTTTTAAACATAAAACAGATTACAGGATTTTTGGTTTTCCTCATTTGCACTGCCTAGGGCAGTAAGCAAACACATGTAGCCTACAGCCTAGTCATATAATTTAAGCCTACTAAATCATGTGAGACTTCCTTGCCTGCTTTAATCTGATCTAGATGGTATTAACAATTTGTACCTATATGGGCAACCAGACCTATCTACGTTCTCATCTGTAGTTTAAGCCTCTAAGAGTCTTTCTTCCAAAGCTGATAGTACTGAGAAAGGCTGAACTAATAACAGATTCTGCCAGTTTCTCTGAATCCTTTCAGAATTTTCTCCCTCACTTTTTGGTAAAACTTATTTCCCATCCCTGAGAATGCATTTTAATCCAGCTACCCATCCCCCACACCTGTTACGATTATTTAGCAAGATTATTCAACTGCAAAGAAATTCATTTGTACTACTTCTGTGCCTGTAAAGTGGATGTAAGATCAGGAACTCCAAAAATAAACTTTCACAACATAAGTGTTACTTGCTGGGGAAAAGCTTAATACAGAGTTATACAGACCAACCACTGTTGCCATTCACATCTCAATGTAAATGTCAATTTACATCTCAATGAAAGTCAAAGGAATTGGATTTTTTTCATACTCTCCTGTCTTACATTTTTAGGCTGGGAGTTCAAAAGATTTTAAGAGAGTGATTTGCCCATGGGCAAAAGAAGTCAGAGTTGAGCAAATAGTTCGGCTAAATCCTGCGTAAGAGTTTCTTCCTATGGAAACATTCTACCTCACCAGACAATAAAGATCAAATTCAAAGACATTCAATCTGTTACGGTTCATCTCTCTTGCATCTCCCTGTCACCCTTCACTATTATCACAGAATGGTTTGGGTTGGAAGGGACCTTTAAAGATCATCTAGTCCACCCGCCTCCATGCCATGGGCAGGGACATTTTCCACTAGACCAGGTTGCTCCAAGCCCCGTCCAACCTGGCCTTGAACACTGCCAGGGATGGGGCACCCACAACCTCCCTGGGCAACCTGTGCCAGTGTCTCACCACCCTCATCATATAAAACTTCTTCCTTATGTGTAGTCTGAGTCTACCCTCTTTCAGTTTAAAAGAATTACCCCTTGTCCTATCACCACAGGCCCTATTAAAAACTCTGTCCCCATCTTTCCTGTAGGCCCCCTTTAAGTACTGAAAGGCCTCTATAAGGTCTCTCTGGAGCCTTCTCTTCTCCAGGCTGAACAACCCCAACTCTCTCAGCCTGTCTTTATAGGAGAGGTGCTCCAGCCCTCTGACCATTTTCATGGCCCTCCTCTGGACCCGCTCTAACAGGTCCATGTCTTTCTTGTACTGGGGGCCCCAGAGCTGGACACAGTACGCCAGGTGGGGTCTCATCAGGCCAGAGCAGAGGAGCAGAATCCCCTCCCTCGACTTGTTGGTCATGCTGCTTTGGATGCAGCCCAGGATACAGTTGGCTTTCTGGGCTGCAAGCGCACATTTCCAGCTAACGTTTAATTTTTCATCTACCAATATCCCCAAGCCCTTCTCTGCAGGGCTACTCTCAATCCATTCTTCACCTAGTCTGTATAGATCTTGGGGATGGCCCAACCCAGGCTCGGGACTTTGCACTTGGCTATGTTGAATTTCATCAAGGTCCCTCTGGATGGTATCCCTTCCCGCTAGCATTTCAACTATACCATTCGGCATCTGCAAATTTGCTGAGGGTGCACTTGATCCTGCTGTGTCACTGATGAAGATGTTAAACAGTACTGGTCCCAGTACAGACCCCAAAGGGACTCATCACTGATCTCCATTTGGACATTAAGCCATAGACAACAACTCTTTGGATGTGGCCATCCAACCAATTCCTTATCCATCGAATAGTCCATCAAACTCATATCTCTCCAATTTAGTAAAAAGGATGTTGTGTGAGACAGCATGAGCCTTACAGAAGTCAAGATAGATGACATCAGTTGCTCTTCCATTATCCACCAATGCAGTCAACTCCATCACATTGAGTTACCACAATTATTTAGGAAGCCAGAACATAACAGTTTAGTTGGAAATCCTAGAATTGCTACTGACACCTGACTTCTCCTCTCATAAATCTAGTGGGTTTTGCTCCATATCAGAGAAATGATCCATGCTAGTACAACTTGAAGCAAATTATCAGAAATTTACATACTAAATCAGTATGTTAACCTATGCCAGACAATAAAGAACATCAGGAGGACAACAAATTAGCCTTACGTCAGAGATTAAAGTGAAACACTTGCAAAAGAAGTAAAAGGTAAGAACATTTGCAAGAGAAAATTCCAAATAGTCCTACTGGAATTTAGCTAAAGTAGAATGATTAGTTTCACTGTTTTGAAAATTAAGAACCCCTATAAACTTTGGTCTCCCTGCTAGTTCAGCAGCATATCAATAGAAATCTATTAGACTGAACCCATTTCACATTAGTGTTATCTTTTGTCTTTTATTTCCAAAAACTATTAGGTAAATCATATTTGAATGCTACCACAAGATCAGAAAAGCATTGATTGGAAAAGGTTGTGTAATCCAGCCATCCACTCAAAACAGGTTGGTAACCAGCATCATAAGCTAGCTGTGGCTTTGCCAGAGTCTTCAAAACTTTCAAGGATGGTGACTCAAGTCCCTGGGAAACCTGTTCCAGTGCTGCACTCAGCATTTTTTTCCAAAGTCCAATCCAAACAGTCCCAAGTCATGGGTTTTTGCTGTTGTTCCCCGTTATATTGCCTGGCCCTACAACAGAGAGTCTGGCACCATCGTCTTTGTAAGTCCCCTTCCGTGTAGTTGTAGGCTGCTACAGGGTGGCCCCTTCGCCTCCTCTTTGTCGGTCTGAGCAAGCCCAGTCCCCGCCACTGCCAGCCTCTCCTCTTAGCTTGTGTGCTCCATGCACCTAACCATCCTAAAGCTGTATATGGGAACCTCACATTATTGCCTATTAAGCTTCAATTAACCATCTGTTGAACATGCTACAACATCATGATGTTAATTCTATTTGTACTTTGATGTGCAAGATATTAATAACATTAGCATGTTAATGCTAACATATGTTTCATGACACTAATGTATGTTTTAGGACATGGAAATCAGAATAGTTGACTCAGATGAAAAAGGAATGGGAAGTATTTACCTTTAAGTCTTTGCCCTTTATTTGTTAACTTGGGATATTCAGCACCATTATTATTTATCCATTCAACTAAACCTTCCTTAATTATTGGCCTAATATCTTCCCATGACAGAAGTGCCCTAATTAATAAAGTCTAACTCGGAAACTTCACAACCCTTTGTTTAAAGGAAAGATAATATTCAAGTTTTCCATTCATACACTGCATTACTTGCAGGAGTGACCACATCCCTTGACATGATTCTTAAAGCTCATGATCTCAGCAGATCATGGAAATGCTGAGAAACAGACATTGATATTCTCTATTTTTTGTACGTGACCATATAAATCTAATCTTAACAAACCTCTTGCTGCAGCTATAGAATTATGAGGTCTGTGCAGTTTTATGTTGAATAAAAAGAAAACTTTACTGCCTCTTTTTGCAATCTGTTTGACTGTCGTGGTTTAACCCCAGCCAGCAACTAAGCACCATGCAGCCGCTCGCTCACTCCCTGCACAACCAGTGGGATGGGGGGGAGTAAAATTTGTGGGTTGAGATAAAGGCAGTTCAATAGGACAGAAAGGGAAGGGAAAATAATAATATTATTATTAATAGAATATACAAAACAAGTGATGCACAATACAAATAGTAGCTCACCATCCGCTGACCAATGCCCAGCCAATCCCAGAGCCACAGTGTCTCCAGGCCAACTCCCCCCAGTTTATATACTGGACATGACGTCCCATGGTGTGGAACACCCCTTTGGCCAGTTTGGGTCAGCTGCCCTGGCTGTGTCCCCTCCCAGCTTCTTGTGCCCCTCCAGCCTCCACTGGCAGGGCAATATGAAAATCTGACAAGTCCTTGGCTTAGTATAAACACTGCTTAGCAACAACTAACACATCAGTGTGTTATCAACATTATTCTCAACTAAAAACCAAAACACAGCACTATACCAGCTACTAGGAAGAAAACTAACTTTATTCTGGCTGAAACCAGGACATTGATAAATCAAAACAATAAATATGTGCATGATGGGCAGCATGGTTCCGTTTTTCTTTATGGACAGGAAAGTATTTCTGTCAAAAGCCCCTGTGTATTTCAGTTGTCTAGCCTTACATTGCATTGACCCATACAGAAAAATTAAATATCAGCTTTTCACTAGAGGAAAATATCAGGACTTTTAAGCCTGAGATCTAAAGAGTCTGTCAAATATTTTCAAATGTTGTCATCATTAGAACTTCAGAAACTATATACTCATTCTTTATGGCATAAAATATTTTCAGTTGGCTACAATAAATTCACCTTGGAATTTTTATCCTTCTAGATTGTGTTTATATACTTGAAGTTTTCTGACGTGAGTATCAAGTGTCAAAGCCACTATTTTCTTTTCTCCAAGTATGTGTCAGTGTATCTGAACACACAGATTTTGTTCTGGTTTTAGTTCATTAGAACAGCTTTGTCCCCTCTAAGAGTTTATTTCCCAAGTTCCTGAGTAGCAAGCTACATATATGTGGATATCGAACTCCAGCGTATGGAGAATACATGACAGCTCTGGACCTAATTCCCAGTTATTTGACTTATCAGCAGTGAATTCTACTTAGTTTAATGCTTTCATCTCAGATGACTACATTGTAAGAACTGTTTGGTTTTTTTTCCAAAATGTCAAACACACCTTGTTTTTATTCTGTCCTCTGATTGAAGTTAGAGAGGCCTGCTTGTATGTTGAAATAACAATAAATCAAAATGCACTTTTTTTATTAAATATCTTCAAATTATCCCTTCCATCCTGGTATCTGTTTACAATTAACATGTTTAACTTCAAAGGGTCCCAAATCAAACTGTGTAAATGGGTAATAAAAGATTACTATATTTTCCTACAAACCTTTCTACCAAGAACTCATTCACAGTGAGTTTAATAACCTACTTTAGCTACTCAGCTGAATATACAAGATTTACTGCATACATACCAATTTTGTAGCAGCATATAGAATAGGGTGGTATTGTCTAACCCAAATCATGATTCAAATTAAAGTGATTTTTTTTGCACTTTCTTCTATAGCCAGACATGTCATGGTCTAAGTAAAGACACAGTCTGGGAAATAGTTGTGCATCTTTTCACGTGTCATCTCTGTAAAGTCAGAAAATAATCATCTTTCTAGAATCAGACCCTAGAACTACAGCAATCGTAATTAGCTTGTAAACTGGATTAACACAATATAATTGGTCAGATTGATTACATTGCCTACAGTGTTATTTATACAGACAAAACCCAAAATTCAGTAGTGGGATCCAACACAACAACAGGTCTAACCACTACTGTTGTGAAACTCGTTAGAAGAAACATACCATTGACTAATTATGAGATCTTGTAACAAGTGTATAGCTTTATCTTTCTTCCCCCATGAAAAGCAATCTTTCCTCAAAATCCAATAAAGAAAAAATGCCTGTACTTCCAATTTCTTCTGCAGGCCAGGCTTTAGGCTATAGTAGAACTGTTACAGTGCAGTGCTTGCCTTCCTAGATGAGGAGAGCAGATTAAATACTGGAACGTCTTAGGTGAGAAACATGCCAAAAAATGGGCTTCAAGCCCAAGATACCTGCACAAAACCATTTACTCAACACATCAAAACCATTGAAAACTGTTCAGGTATTAGACTGCTTTAAGTAGTTTAGGTAATATCCTTCAGTCCTCTTCTCACCACTTTGGTAAACTGAGAAGTAGCTTGACCAGCTTTTTTTGCTATTCAGAGTTGCACCCCAAAATAATTATGCAACAGATGGAACTACATTTGTCTTCAAGTGCTTTCTGTAACAGGAAAAGACCACGAGTTCAGCACTATAAGAAGTGTTAGGGGACATCAAGTATTGAGAATGAAGTATTTACTAAAAAGAACTGCAACTGCTCATGAATTTTTTATTGCAGTATTGGAAATACAATTCCATGTCCAATTTTTCTTTTTTTTTTTTTAAATTGATTAAACAAGCAAAAATTTATATGAACTAGTAACAGAACAAGTTGTATGAGAAATTCTTATATATCTTTGAAAATGGAGGAAAACGGTACTGCAAGGGAGGATTTTTGTAAAGCCAAGTTTTTCAAGGCTAGTAAATTAATAAAACCGCCAAACCCAAAACACTGAAGTTATTGCAGGAAAGGTTAATTACAGGATTTTATTCAGGTTTTGGTTTCCATTTGTCAAAAATGTCATGTCAAAAGATGGTTAAAAATGTATCATTGACATTTGTCCATAGCAAAATAATCAAAAGATTTTCTGGAATAAAATAAACATATCTTGACACTGGGATTTCCTTAACTTTCCTGTGTAAGCTTCCTTCAATTACTGGTCATGTATTCACTCAAAGTCCATTAGATAAACACAAGTAGCAGCTGATTCCGCCTTCAAACTGATACCCCCCAGAGATACTTCTCACCTTATTTTCAATGATTTTGTAACATATTTGTAATTCTGGATAAAGAGTGCTGTAAAGGAATTGAGTTTTAAACTTGGACTTTAGGATATATCATGGTTTGAATTACAGAACTTTAAAAGCTTGAGTTACAGCATGGGCAAAAATGCCTGGAAAAAACATAAAACATAAAGCACAGTTATAAGTGAATAGCATTTCCTGACTTTTAGCTTGTTAACTCGGAAGACATTTCATTAAGAATTTTACAGTGACAAATTATTTTCATGGGTATAATAATGTTCTAGATGCTTAAATATTAGATAGATTATAAATAACCTTCTATTACTTATAGAGATTAACTATATGGGCTGCCTAGGTATTCCTCTGCTCACTACATATTAACCAAAGATAATACCCTTGTCTTCTCTGTAGAAGCATACAGAACATATTAGTATACACAAGCTTCTTCCCAAAATAACCTTTTCAAAAAATTTTACCTTGTTTTTGTCAGTCAATCAGTTCAGGTAAACCATCAGACCTCTTAACAACAGGTTATGCTTTGGTGATATAAAAGTCCAGAGCTATTTTTTGACCAAGCAGTGCAGAATACCATCTCAGAAGCTACACCAGTTTCATATGAGACTGGGAATTTCAGCATTTCCTGTTAGAAATACTATCACTAAAGAAGCCTGATAATACTATATGTAATCCAAAGCACTTAAATATTGAAAGTGCTCATTCTTCCTCAACAGGTCTGGACTTCACATAGTTGCTTGATTATTAATTTTTTTTTGTAATTTTTTTTTTTTAAGTCTCAGGAAGAGGAAAACATTTTTTTCAAATTGTTACAGAACAGATTATCTCAAATTTTACCTCCCAACACCTCAAGTGAACAACCTTTCTGAAAAAATAGCTTGAAATCATAACAGAAATGTTAAATGAATGGGAGATATATTGTATCTGTGCTCAGATCTGAGATTAAAATTCTTCCGATAGGAAAGTAACATTTTACTCTTTGTACACCAGTTTTCCTTCAAGGATATTCTAAACACCTTCTGATAGTAATCTACTATTTGTCCTCATCCATCCTGACAAATGAGGCCAAAATAAACGTTTTACATTGCTCCAAATAAAGTGTTTTAAAAGAACGTTAAAGAACCCACTTTTTCCTTTAGACTTTTATTCACACACCCACCATAATTAGCCCCAGCTACAAAAGATCACATGAACTAACTTATTGTCCTGAACATAATCTTCGGTTTATGAATTTGCATTCTCCTCAAATAAATGCAGTGCACCTACGGTAACTGCAGGTAAACTGACCAAGACATATATAAAGAGAGGAGATTCAATTCAAATAACTTGTCATCATTTTTTCAGGGAACGAACAAAGTAATCTGAAAACAGCAAAGTCTCCCCCCTACTGATAAATCAGACAAGTCTCAATTTTTCAAATTTGAAGCTACAAAAATATCTATTGTGAGGTGAGCATGGATATCTGATATATCCTGGAGATATCACCACAGGAACAGATATAATTTTCACTAGCTGACACCTAAGAAGATAAGAAGTACTATTTAAGTGGGCTTATTGGTATCTACATACACATTTTAGAAGGCTATGGCAAGAAGAAATGCTTTAAGATCACTGGAAGCTTGTGTCTGGACAAAACCAGATACATTTAGAGAAAACATCAGAGAGGGATAACTAATTTCCTGAAGAAGGGTATTTCTTCTGCTATTCTTTATGTATAGATAGATATATATAGCTAGATTTTAATGTTACATGAAAAAGTGAAAATAGAAAACCTAAGCTGAGAATAAAAATACTTGAAAGACTTTATACCATTTATCTTTCAGCTAACACATAATGTGTTTTGTCATGAAACACACTCATTACTCAGAGCAACTATGCCTTTGCTAGTCCAGGAAAATGTGTACCCTTCAGCATATGGTTATTCCTCAAAAGTCTTTGCTAAAGGAAAAAAATTCTTTCATTTTTTCCAGATGAGTTTGATAGTGACTTAATGATGTTAATTGACCTCCGGTGTTTCTTTTCATGTGCCAGCTCTGCACCTCATTTGACCTCAGGCTTGCAGAAACTAATTAAATAAGAGCATAGAGGCAACTTCAAAACTCAAAAGAGCCAAGACAGATAACAAAAGACGACTTTCTCTACTTTTTTCTCCTATTTCTTGAAGAAAGGAGTTCTATATTCTTAGTAAAATCCACAGACTGTCCTAGTTAATAAGATCATCTGGGATCAATTACTGCCAAGCATAATGGTTCTTTACTTCAGTTTGGGGAATGAGATAGCTGTATATATATCTCTGTAGAAAATGAACATTGGCATTCACCTTAAAATTTTAGGCTTGCAACATTTTCATATATGCTTATTTGGAGGGCCTTCTGTCCACTATGTTTTTCCTCAAGGGGACAATAAGGGAGGTAAATCAGCTTGTATAAAGAGTAGCACCCTATAAAAAAAAAGGCGTATTTTTCCCTACATAAATAGTAGACAGCTGATTTCTTAGAATTATGCCTGCATTTAGATGTTCTCTATGAAACACAATTTTCTGCCTAAAGAAGGATGCATTCTCAAAAGCCAGTCTAAGCCTGAGCTGCTGGAGGAGATGGTTCTACCTTCCTCCCTGCATATGCTCTGTCTTCCATGCTCCTCCAGCTCTTCAGCTCCTGCAGCTTTGCAGTCAGCCAGGTCAAAGATCTGATACACTGGAAACAAACAGACAGATATCCCCCAAACCAATCAGGTTTAGCTCAAGTATGATTTTGGCTGCCACACAAGCATCAGTCCCAAAATATACAGGAAAGGTAACATTTTCAATAGCAAGAGTCTTAAGGTAATTTAAGTCAATCAAGAAATCAAGTAGTAAGGGGAAAATGAGATGATTTTTCATTACCTATACAGTGCAGGGTTTACAAACAGGCATTCTGTAGTGTTATCCTACTGTAGTGTGTATGGCACTTTCACAGAAGTATTTTTTTCACGTGCTGCAAACAGGGGTTCAGCAGAAGGACAGGCAGAAGAAACCACAAAGTCAATGTGTTACAAAACAAAATTTACACAGCTGCATCCTCTTCCATAGGAAGTCTCATCCACTCTTGAGGTTTTGCTTATATTTTTCTATATACTATTATTCCTGGACCAAGTAGTCTCATCACAGGGCACTACATTGCACAAGACTGCCCGGTAAGGCATGAAGAGTGCCGGGTGTTGTAGTGAATACATACCAACTCTTTCAAGACAACGTGTGTTCAATCTCATACTATTGAGCTGGAAAATGAAAAAACTAAAAAAAAAACAACAAAACAAAACAACAAAAAACCCTAGCAGAGACACAAAAAGGCTGTCTAGCAGCCACCTTCATTTCTTCATCTTCTGCTTGCAGCTGCTAGACTCACGATGAGTTTGCGCATCTCTGGTCTACTGCTGTAGGCTTTGCACACTTCAGAATATACCTGAAAATGTCACTCGCTATGATCCTACCTATCAGAGGACAGATATTATCCTACTGGCTATAAATATTTCTGCATATTGTACAATTGACTATCCATAAGGGTAGGTGTCTGAGCCACTGGAAAGGCCTAGGAATTGGTCCTAAATAATTTGCTTGTAATTGAACAGCACAGGCTGCCTTCAGAGTATCGTCTCCCTTGTAATAGATATGTGGAGAAAAGTTATCTGTTGGAATACATCCAATTCTCTAGACTGAATCAATTAAAAATAGGCTGTCCTGCTCCGAAACTCCTTACTACAAATGCAGTTGTTTTGGAGTGTCAGGATAGAAATGTTGTATAATAAAAGCCTGTTTGGGATTGACAAGTAATCCATTGTGTAACACACATCGTCTCTAGGTAGTTCTCTGCCTGGAAGGCTGCAATACCTTCCTTCCAGCCAGCAGGTGGAGAAATGCTTCCATTTAAAAAACCACAAGTGAGAAAAGACAAGTTCAGCAGCTATGGAGGGAAAGCAGCTGCGCTTTCCAAATCTATTCCTCCCTTATACTCACGACATCTACACCAGTTTTAGTTTCCTAGGTAACCCTGCGAAACCGAGACTACTAGTAGAGTCTGGAGGAAGTCAAAAGCAGACATAGTTTCAAGTTCACCTTCCATAAAATAAGTGAAGAAATGTTAGCTTTGATAGGATTCAGAAATTTATATATATATTTTTTTTTCCCCCCACACACAATGGCTTGTACATGACACTGCCATTTCCACACAATGGCTTGGAATGACTTTGTAAGATACCAGAGTGTTGCACAAATTTTTTTTCAAGAATGCATACGCTGGCCTCTCCTGGTTATTACAGTTGGCACAGAATATTTTTATTGATCACTTGCACTGAATATAAGCATGGACACTGATACTAGGGAATATCAGCATCACACAGTCACTACTGAGGAAGCCTGTTCAGAAAAGAGCCAGCAGCTGGCACACATTAACATTGCTGAAACCCATAAAATCTGACTCAAGATGCTGAGATAGCCAGTGGAAACTCCCTTCCCACATATCTTTATCTATTGTCCTTCTAGGAAAAAAGCCACATTGCACTGGAATAGAATTGCACTTAAACTGTGCACAGAATTCATGTAAAGCAATACCAGTCACATCTCCTTCCACAAAATGGAATTTCTTGCCCCTATAATCACACCGTCCGCTCAGTATCCATCTGTGTTGAAAGCATGGGGACACAGATTCTGAAAATGCTCTGGCTGAAGAGAGGCTATAAACCAAGGAAAGAACAGAACTGCAAATTCATATGTATTCACTCTATCTTTTTGTCATTTACAGATCATGCACGGGATTGAAGTATAGAAAGGAAATATCCATCTCCTTCAAAGAATGAAATCTGCCCATTTCAACACAGCACTGCACGCAAAACCGGACTTGGCCAAAGTAGACTGACAGGTTGGCAAAGCTGGTAATTATATTTCAGATCTCTAGATAACTAGCAATCTTAAGGGTTCTAGTGTTAACTATACTTATAATTTAAGTAGTCATTCTGCTTAATTTCTATTGTTTCTTTTCAACCTTGGCCCATACTTGGAAAAAAAATAGAAAAAAATTCAGTACTAATATGCCTTAAGTATATCACAGAAGCAAGCAAATGAACCTTTAAATTAAAACAATGATTTTTCTTTTTTAAGTAGGGGGTAATAGTGATATTGATTTTTTTAAAAATATCTTTTAAGTAGAGAACGTACTTTTTCAAAACTCCTTAGTGATAGACACAGGTACCAGCACGCAGCTATAGCTGCACCATCTGCTATTCCAGCTTTCAGCTGGAGACTTGCAGTAAAATCTAGGGAAGAAAGCTGATTTTGTACAACTTGGTCTTTGTGATAAGTTTAACTGAATCCACAAATTAAGCATCTGACTTAACCACTCAGTAGTATAATTTCTGAATACAGTTCCTACAAGATGTGTAGTTTTAGCAAAGTGTTTATGCACAGTTAAGAGATGTTGCATGGTTAGTGCTCAGTCATAGGATGTGTTTTGGTACCCCAGGTACTGAAAAAACAACTGTGGAATACCCAAAATACCTAAAAAAAAAAATGTATTCAGTGCAATCACCTTTGGAAAAGTAAGCAACCAGATTCCTAGAGAGTACAGGAGACATTTTCAACAGGTGCTGCCTTTCAGCCTCACGTAAATTGTGTGAAATGGAAATCAGTTTAACACCAGAATTCTCATTAAGATATTTTTGCATTTTATTTGTGGGTAGTAAAAAAGACCTAATATGCAGCCTTTCCCTACAAAGCTTCAGATCAGCTAAGATTAAATAGAGGTCAATCTGTCTGTGACATCTTACCTTCCATGTTTTTTCACCATTTTGAGGGTTTTCTGACATGCCCATAGCATCAGAGACCTGTAACCCTTCCACTGTGTGCTCTGCAGCAGTGTCTGCCAGCAAACGGTGCTGAAGGAAGGCTGTAGTTGGTACATCTGCAATTCCTAGATAACTTGGGGACCAGCCATTTCACAATTTAGAAGTCCAGCTGAAACTTTGAAGCATTTTGTATGGGCAGGCGCACACAGAAATAAGCCTAATTAGCCTGTGCCTTGAACAAACTTGCCAAGCTGGCTGTAATCTAGAAGCCCAAGTTAGCCTGGAGACACACCTGAATTCACATGCCCTGTCATGGCCATGGGCTATACAACTTACACCGGCTGTCAGTCAAGTCTGCAGGTTTCCTTGGATGTACCCCCACATAGACATACCTCAGAATGGTGAATTAAAGGATTTAACACGCAATTGATAGTTCTTCTCCAGGTAAAATTTTCCCAGCAGTATTAAGGTTTAATTGGTTTAGATATTTTAGATATTTTTTCTAAATATAGAGAAAATAAACCTCAGCTGCTCTCTAGTTACCATAGCAACTGTAAGGTATTATGGCACTTATCTGAGACCAAACACATACATACAGCATTTTCTATGTATAAAAATAATGTCTGAATCAACTTCTATATATGCAAATAATTTTTTTTTTCCCCATTTTGCCTGTTTTACAGGTGACACTTCAGTGGAAATAAAGGAGCAGAAATTTGTTAGAATATAGTTAGAATCATAGAATCGTTTATTTTGGAAAAGACCTTTAAGATCATCAAGTCCAATTGTTAACCTACCACTGCCCAGTCCACCACTAAACCGTGTCCCTAAGCGCCTCATCTACACGTCTTTAAATCCCTCCAGGGATGGTGACTTCACCACTTCCCCAGGCAGCCTGTTCCAATGCTTGACAACCCTTTCGGTGAAGAAATTTTTCCCAATATCCAGTCTAAACCTCCCCTGCTGCAACTTGAGGCCATTTCCTCTCGTCCTATCTCCAGCCACCCGACAGAAGAGACCAGCAC
>JAOBAS010000028.1:5362289-5387335 GCA_025311575.1 Elanoides forficatus | reverse complement strand
GATGATCCACAGGGGTAATACCTGTATATGCATGCATATAACTATATAAACTGGGAAAATTCATAAGCAAATATAACTTCTGGGATTTAGTCTTAATCTCTGCTAAAAAAAAGCAGACATATATTGGCATAGTAGAAATATGATAGTAGTAGTAAAACATAGTTAAACTTGATATAAAAAAAATTGAGCAAATGGCTCAGAACAGTGAAGTTGAGGTACATTCCACAATGGGAAAAACTCATCTCCTTGAAAACTTCCAAAACAATGCCATGATATTTAAAGATGGTGAAATGCCAATAATTTGTGATCTTCCTTGGCAAGATATCCATCCATATCTCAAAGACCAGAACTAGCGCTGTGACTAACTTCAGTTTTTGTCAGAAAACAAGCAGAACCTTGATTGCATACAGTTTCCAAGCAAAATTTTGAACATCAAACTGAGATTGACTAAATTAGTGCCTGTGTTAATAACATTGTTTTACCTACTGTGCTAAAATGTTCTTGGTACATAGCAAGAAGCTGACAAATTAACTCAGTGCACAAAATTGGAAGTTTGCTGTAATTTAGAACAAGACAGGCACCCAGCACCACAGCCATCACAATTTCAGGAACATTAATAAACTAAACCAACCTCTGTCACAATCATTCACTTTTCTGTTGAAAAAGTAATATTAAGAGAAATTAGTAAAACCAAAATGAATAAATATTCACTTTGCTTTGAACTATGTGGCTTAGAATTTAATCACTTTATAGGGAGGGAGGACATGACAGGCAGAAAGAGAGATGAACTTTAACTAACCTGTTCTAATTCTGTCAAGATAGTTAAGAAGTGTAATGCTAATTAGTTTCTCTTCAGAGGTATCTATGTTCATAGTCAGATTTTTTTCCTATAATTGCACATGAAATTTAATCTTGTTTGTGGATTTTTTTTTTAAGCCTTCCTTATTTTGTCTTTTTCAAACTAAGTGAGCTAAATTCAGCTCTATACTGAATGACAGCTTTGAATTTCATGACGTTTAGATTTAGAACCATGGAAATAAAAAAATTGGTCTGCAGTATATTCCAATTTTTCTCAAAGCAGAACAGTTGCTAATCAGCAGCGATAGCTCTCAACTTCAGTATGACATCTTGAAAGCATACAATAACACAGACACAATACAAACTAGAGTTCTGCAGAACTATACATCTTCTAGGCAAATGAATAGTAGAGTGGAATAAGAAATGTTGCTTAATAGCTAAGAGTATTTTTAGGAGACCTGATGGAATGCTTGCTTCTCCCTCTGAAAACTACACAAAAAGCATTTCTTTTAAATGGTTGGACAATCAGGCTGTGATATGCCATGGGGCCTGAATTCAGGGAGCAGCTTTTAGGAGGTGGTAAGAAGCCAGGCTGCTCATTAATTTGGAAATAAGCTTGCTTAACAATTGTTGAAGATGGCCAGAGATTCCGTCTGGAGGAGGCTGTACAGTGTAATCACCATTACACTGAGAAATCTGGTGAGTGGGAACTGAAGATGTGACCCAATGACCCCAGGAAAGGGTCTTTGAGAGGGTGAGAAAAATTAATGTGCTTCTGGTTTTTGTCTTTCTGATTTAGATCAAATTCAGAGTGTTAGCTCTTGTGCTAAGCCTAGAACAGGGAACCAGCAAAACATGTTTAACTAGATTTTAAAATGTTCATTACATGTCCCTTGCAAGTGAACTTAGTGTTGAGTGAGACCCCAAAAAGGAGATGGTTTTTAATACCAGATATTCTGCTTGTGCTTCTTTCATTGTCTCAGAGCAAACTCCCCCCAGAGGCAGTGCAAGGTCAAAGACCTACTACTAGGCTGCCTTCAGCATCTGGCACACTTGGAAAGAGAGATGCGGTGGTGCCGTACTGAGAGGAGGAACAGTGTCATCTGGGGTGAGGACTTCCTCAGTATAAAAAATGAGGCTTCAGGACAGCTCGATTGGAAAGGAACGTGCAGACACAGGTTTTATCTATTCTTCTAAAACTGCAAAAAACTCATTGACATGCTGAAGAGCAACTGGAGTGCTCTGACTGGTTCTTCCCAGAAATAATTCAGACAAGAAAATTTGTTCCTTCAGCTGAAGTGGACACTCCAAATGAAAATCTAATTTAGCAAGCAAGAACAAACAGCTTATGCTTTTCAGTGTTGAGAAAATCCTTTGAAGTTGAGAAACATTACAAAATGTAAGAAGAAACTGCCACTCTTTGAGAGGTAATTTAGGAAGTTGTAGTATACGAATGGTCACAAAATACAAAATCTGGCCTTTCAAGTCTGAAACACTGCTTCACAGTATATCCATAGTATATCCAACATACTGATGAGATTAAATGTCCTGCTTATGATACACTGATTGCTTTTCATTCTAACCTTCTGGATTCATTGTTTTCACTCATGCAAATTATTTATTTTCTAGCTGTAAACTCTACTGTATATTTGTTTTCATCCTCTACACAGCAGATTAAATATAACATCTCCACCACCACAAACATCTCTAGGCTTTAACAGGTGCCTTTACGCAATTCTTTCCTAAACACTTAGGAGTGATCACTTTAAGACTCCATTTCTACCAGGACCACTCTACAGCAATGAGTATTTATATGTAATCCCTCGCTCTGATGTAGAGCCCCAGCGATGGCAAATGTGACAAACCACGTGGTTAAATCAAGGTGTGGTAAGAATACTTCTGAACTGCTCTCTAAAAAAAGAAAACATCCAACCTTCTAAGGAGTTGGTCTTGTTTGAATCCAGTCTGCCAAACATCAGATTACACAGTTGTAGGAAAGCACATCTGAGTTTGATCATATGCCAATATCTTCATAGAATCATTGAGGTTGGAAAGGACCTTTAAGATCGAGTCCAACCATTAACCTAACACTGACAAGTCCACCACTAAACCACGTCCCTAAGCACTACAGGGACAGGGATGGTGATTCAACCACTTCCCTGGGCAAACTGTCCCAATGCTTCACAATCCTTTTGGGGAAGAAATTTTTGCTAATATCCAATCTAAACCTCCCATGGCACAACATTTCCTCTTGTCCTATTGCTTGCTACTTGGGAGAAGAGACTGACCCCCACCTGGCTACAACCTCCTTCCAGGTAGTTGTAGAGAGCAATAAGGTCTCCCCTCAGCCTCCTCTTCTCCAGGCTGAACAACCCCAGGTCCCTCAGCCGCTCCTCATAAGACTTGTGCTCCACATGGATTTAACTCCATTCAAAACCAGTCTTTGGACACAACCATCCAGCCAGTTTTTTTATCCAGCTAAGAGTACACCCATCCATGCTGTAAGCAGCCAGTTCCTCCAGGAGGATGCTGTGGGAAACTGTGTCAAAGACTTTACTAAAGTCTAGGTAGATGACAGCCACAGCCTTTCCCTCATCCATTAAGCAGGTCACAGGATGATTAGTTCATCTTACAAGATAAAGAATAATCCAACCATTCAGTCATAGATGTGTTGTGTTTTTATCTTCAAAATTATAAACCCCCTGTAATATTTCCTAGAAAATTTTTCAAGGAATGGGCAATAAAAGTGCTAAAGCCTCTCCCTGTGGCAGCAGAGCCTCCTCAAAGGGAGGACAGTCTGACATCTAATACAACCACTGAAACACAGGCCCTAGATGATAGGCAGAACAGCCCTGAGTCTTGGAGGACATGTCCTGTAAAATTTAGTTGTGTAAAGAGCACTCATCCACAATGGAGACTGTCTCTGAAACAATTAAACTTCCTACTTCACATACGTGTGAAGCTACACATGTAGCTTTTTAAGCTACAATAGCTGCAGTCAAGTTCATTTGGCCAGAGTCAAATGCAAATTCCACTCTGCAGAAAGAGAAGAGTATCAAACATGAGAACAAGGTCTACAGCACAGCTGAAGAGCCCTAAATTCATCTGGAGAGAAAATTTCTCCCTGACATTTCCTCCCTGCCTGTCTTCTCACCTCAAGTCCCAGCTCTAGAGCATTAGGAGCTTCTGTTCACAGACTTGTTAGGACTCAGCCTAGCAGGAGACCCAAGAGTCATGCATGTTCCCAGAGCAGAATGACGTGAGGCAGATAGACCCTGTCCACTTCAGCCTGGGAAGGTGACAGTGTTAAGTGTTCTTGCCTAACTTCAGTTTAAGCAGTAATTTAAATAGAGCCTAAATCTTAGCCTGCTTCAATCTACTGCCAAACTAATTGCCAACAGAACAAAACCTAAGCTTGTAACATATAACCTCAAGACCTGTGCAGTAAATATTTGTTTTCAGGCACTTAGTTTTTCTCAGATTTATCTGCTGTGCTATGAGAAACTTCCTTCCCACTTTATGCCTGTGTCCTCTGAACTGTAGCTGCCTTGACATTTCAGCTCTATTACTGCTTGGCCTGAGCCTTCGATGCTCACAAGAAGCACATGAATGCCTGATTTGTAGAAAATGTAAGCACATGTGTTGCAAGGGGATTGGAAGAGATACCCATGTCACTGTATGCACATGCTAGAAAGCTAAATGAAGTTGTGACTTCTGTATAAACTGCTTTCAAAACTAATGTCACTCCTGAGTACTTTTCTTACCAGAACATGTTACATAGCAAAAAGGAGTCTACTGAGACCCACAACAAGAAGTGTAATAGAAAATTAAACATATCACTTAAAGCAGAAAGGTAGCAGGCAGGAATTTGTACTAAGATAACTTCCAACATACTAGGCAAAAAAGATGTATCAATGATTCTCTAAAGGGCTGACCACAGCAATAAAGATGAGGTTGAAAGTAAAGAGTACTTTCCTTGTTGGATAAAAGTAGGGATCCTGGAAGGAGAAAAATAGAACCTAGTAACTTAAAAGTGGGAGTACTCAGACTCAGTCTAGTTGTTATACCAGGATGTGGGAGGGGGCAAGGGGAAGAAAAAAGAAAAGGGAATAGATGTTATGTTTCACTGAAGAGGAAACTGGCAGTTACATGTGGTACATGTGCACACAAAGTGTGCAAATTGGTGAGTTAAAGGCCTGATTACATGTAGAGGATGTAATTAGCTCACAGTAGAGAGTGGAACACAGGGAAATGTCCAGGGTCAAAACCAAGGACAGGCTTTCTGAAACAAAATGAAGTTATTCTGGGCAAATGACGTGGCAGGTAGAGTGCTGTATCTCAGTTGCAGCCTTGAACATGGCATTGAAGTAAAAATTTTGGCATTTTCCCACAGGAGCCTTGAAAGATATAGAAGGTAAGAAAAAAGCCATACTTTCTAAAATGAAGAAAGCCGACAATTCACATTCAGATAAAAAGTTCAATCTGATCACAAGCCACTCTAAAGCATCATGATGAAGTATACTCATGACTGAAGCTAGATATTACCGTCAGGAAACCTGTGTTAGGTGCAAAGGTAAAGTACTGCCCCCAAAATTTTTCTGAAGGTCTTATTACAGTATTACAAAAGCATAACATCCATCAGAGCAACAAATGTCTTCTGAAAACTGCTGGCATGTAGCCACGCTTTGGTCATGCAAAGGGCTGCATACAGTTGCCAGTTCTAACTGGCAGGAAATTTTCTACCCGAGGCAATCTGCTGGCTTTATGCACAACTTGCTCTGACACCTCCACAAAGCAGTAGAGTCTGGCCCCTGGGCTCTGTCCTCAACTGTACGCAGATACGAGTATGGTGCAGACACGCAGCATCAACAGCAAAACACACACATGTGGCCAAGCATGAAGAGATGTTCTGTAAAACTGTGCCTAAGATCAGGCTGACTGAAGTATTTCCCCACTTAAAGTGCTTAGAGTGCAAAAAACCCCCAACTATTGCATAGCTGAATGGGTGAGGAAAACCAATTAAAATGTGCAAAGAGCTAGTGTTAGGCATGGTTAGAAGCATTTCATTGTATCACGCTCTTCCATAGTATTTCACTGATACATGATAGATGATAATAATATTTATCATCACAATGATAAGCTTCACCACAACTTTACAGCTGGCCTCTTGCCCTTTGGTACTGTAATAAGATTAGCTTTATCCATTAACCAGCCTTAGTACACCAGTCTATCCTAAAATGAGTTAAAAAAATGTGAGAAAGGTGCTAATTACAGTGTGACTACTATCAAGGGGAATGACTACTACTACCCTCAAGGGGGCTGCTTGACTTTGAGAGTGCAGTCCTCTGAACCTCCTATTCAGAAAGTGCTCATATTTAACTTTGCAAAAGCTTAATAGCTTTTAAGCTATTAAGCAATTGGCAATACCCCTGCTTCAGATGATCTAGATGTGAAAATAAAGAAATAATTTTGCAAGGATTTTCTTCCTTGAAGAGAGAGGAGTCTTCAAAAAAAATTTCCTTGGATTTATAATATTACCTTCTTAAAATGTAAAAGTTACAGGAAAATAAAGTACAAGTCTCATATTTAACCTTCTTGCTTTCCTCTGTCTTTGCCCAAAATCCCCACCCCTAGAAGAAGTCAGCATTTCATAAAAACTCTGAACTCGCCCAGCACAAAATTTAGTTGCACCAGAACTTTCACCCTAGAATGGAAATCAAGTTAAATGTTTAAATAATGCAAGTAATGGTTATTATACTACTTTACATTACTATTCCAGCCAAAGCAAAGCCTCTCTAAATGTTTCAAAATATCAAGCCCACTTCCTAGAAGAGGTTCAAAAAAAAAAAAATCAAAGCTCAGGTCAAACCAAACATCTAAACATTGCTGCTGACATTGACTTAGACCATTAATTTTATGTTAACCCTTTTTATTCTTCTGCATATCTTCTGAAAGTCACTAACTAAATATTCATGAGGCACAAAAATGAAAACATGCTCATCCTCTTCACACACTTTCTGCTAAGTTTTGCTTAACATGTTCTTTCACAATTTGTTGCTTGGCACTGTAGGAAGCCTGAAGTCTCCATGCTACCTTAGCTTTCAATTCTGCTTTCCAATTATCTTAGCCCTCATATGTACAGTTCCATTGCAGTTTTAAGAAAACAGCTCCACAATACTCCAAAACATTTTTAAAATATGTTGCATAGAACAGTCTTTGAAAGGAATATATTTGATTACATATTTTTGAAAACTGAGCCAGTTTTAGATATCTGCATCTCTAGTATACATATGCCCTCTTTCATTCTAGAGAATTATTGCAAATAAGCCCCAGATCACACATGCAATAAAAAAAAGAGGAACCATTGTTAAATTTAACCTTCAGTAGAGTCTGGAACAACTGTTTCACATAAACTATATGTCTTGGCATCTATATTTAAGTTAAAGTAGCCGGTGGGCTTTAAAGCAGCTACATAAATGGATTCAAGACCTCACCAAAGCATATTTAATACATAGGATAAAGGTTGGATTGACAGCCCTGGAAACAACTACTTGTTTTTCCACAGAACAGGATAATGGCAACAGCTGCATCCAGTATTCACATGGGCACAAGAGGGATTGCTGCTATTGGGAAATGATACTTTCACTTTACCTCTAATTCAAACCTCACCATTATGCCAAGGAGAAAGGTTAGCTGCGGTGATGCAGACAAGGTAGGGAGGCATGAATTCCAGAAGGAACAATCTACTTGATAAGATTAGCAACTGAGGTTTTACTCTGAGCTTTAGCCCTGAAGTCAAACTGAAGGAATCTATAGACAGCCTTGTGCAAGATATAATCTCTCCTTAGAATGTCCACATATGATAACAGAAATATAGGAATGTTTCCACAGCAGACAAATAAAGAAAGCTTCTAGGACTTAGCACAAAAACTTTTAGTTTGAAATTTAAAGAAAGTGATTATTTAATGTTATTAGTCTTCTGCTCCTACTGAACAACTGAGGAGGCTTCCAACTTTATGCTCATAAGTAATGAAATCTCTTTTGAGAAAACCATTATTTTTTATTAGTACAGTTTGAGTCAAGTATTGATTCAACCTCATGCCCACTATCTAATTACTATAAATCTGGGAGATTTATGCTATAAAGATATGTATATTCTGCCCTGTTAAAACTGTTCTGTTTTATTCTGCATATAAGACAGTTATCTGAAGAGGCAAATAATTACTACTTTAAAACAATCCTCACATTTCATACTGCCTCCTGTTGTGTTTAGAGTTTCCTTCTGAAATTACTAAAAGGAATAAAAATTAGTTATATAGGTTATAACTTGTGAAAGTTATGAGGTATGAAAATAGGAGCAACACTGGATTTTTTTGTATCTAGCATATAATGCCTTTTAAGGTTCAAGTAAGCTGTAATGGAAACTGTTTCACCAGGTGTCTTGGGCTGATTTTAAATTAAGCATAAATAATAGAGTCTCATATCAGAACACTAAATTATACTATCAAAAAAGAACAGCTTAAATCCTTTCAAGGCTGTGGTATTGACTGCACAAACATTAAAGCTGTCCAATTTGTAAAATCAGGCTGTGATTTACAGCAAGCCTTGTAAACTGATCTCTCATGGTGACCTGCTGAAATGAAGAAGTCTGTTACTTCAGATTCAGCAGGCAAATAAAATACCTTTCACTGCTGATATAAATAAAAACACAGTAGAGTAGTCTTAGTAGAGATCCTTAGATTGTTAAGCTCTTGTTACTCCAGGGGCCATTAGTTCAAACAGATTCCTTCATTTTCCTTTATCTTTACTTACACACCAGTCAAATCACCCCCTCCTGATTCCTTCTTTTTTTCCTTTTTTCTTTTTCTTTTCCTTGGTGGCAGGGTTACACAGTAGAACCAAATACTTCATGTACTCTTTTATGTGTCTTGCCATTAAACTTCTAAGTGTTTTACAGATATTAACTTAGTTTTACACACATGATGTAAAATAAAGGCTTATGAAAATCTCTGTGCCCTATTTCCAATAGTGGATAGGCGTTAAACAGTATTCACAAATCTGCTTACCCAGCATGACTGTGTAAAGCTGACTCTTCTTCAAAATAGTTAGACCATTGCAGTACTTGATGTTCAAAGCACAATCCCCACTGATCTCAGCTGCAGCAACTGTGACCCAGTATCTCCCTTAAGCAGCCAAAACCAAGCACCTCACCCATTGACTAGCTGTAAACTGTCTTGAATTCACGCAATCTCTGGCACAGACAAGAATACAACAGGGTACTCCCAGGAAAACACCTCACTGGCTTAACCACTGAGTCATGTTTCCTTTCCTGCATGCTTTCTAATGACTGCAAAAAGTGAGGCAGTGGCTTTATAATCAAGCCTTCCTCAAAGTGGGTACAGAATTCATTTAAGTCCTATAGGAGACACAGTACAGTATAATAAAACAATCATAAAGCCTATGCATATCGATAGTGAATTAAGACCACATAGGCATCTAACGCTTTCATTTTTAGCAACTTTGGAATGCTTGGCCTACAACCTCAGAAGTTCTTGTGCATTAATCCCTCATTTTTAAAAAAGCAAATTCAAACAGCATTGAATCAGGTAGTAACATATTGCAATCTGCCAGGATACTACCAGGGCTAGAAACTCTAAAGCCAACACACCACTTGAGTGAGCAGGAATGCTGGTAGCAGCATTTGCTTATCTTCTGCTCAGAAAAGCACTTCAGAGAAGTGAGAGACCTTAGCAGTGGGTTCCCCGTTTGCTGACAAGAAGCAATAGGGAGATTTGGAAACCTCAAAGTTAGTTCAACACACTGTTGATGTGTTCCCTTATCAGGACAGATTTCTGCCTAGTTCTTCCCTGAGGACACTGTTCCAGGTTGCCCCCCGTGTTTCAACCTGAGTCCCTCAAAGCTGCCATCCCAGCTACTTCTTGTCCCAAGTTCCAGTTCCATCTACCTACTTTCCTCATCAGTTGTCCATAAGGACTCCTCACTAAACCTTTCCTCATAGCTAAGCTGGTTTTCCCTTCACCACACAGAAAAATCCCTGTCAGTAAAAGCCCATACATTCTCAAAATTCCAGTGCATTTTAATTCTTTTCTAATATTGCAGAAGAATTTGTTCCCCTTTTTATCTCAAGTGATTCAGACTAGAAAATCTTATGCAAAAAACACAGTCCAGAGACTGCGTGAAGCAATCTTAGGGTTAGAAAACTAGGCCAGAATGTTGGAGACAAAATGCGTCAAAATGGTATTTTATAGTGAGAGAAAATATTGGCTCCCTTATTACAGGTGGTGCTGCTCAGATTTTCTTGCCTATCTAAAGCCATTTAAAACATACAGAACATTTTAAATGAATGCAAGTTTTCTTTATTTTTGCACCAAGAATGTATTAACACAAGGTCAAGACTCATGAGAGAAAGTGGGTAAAGCAATGACTGAGCTTTTATCCGTTTTGGAATATTTACAGAGTAATATTTTAGACTGGTTATTTGTTTAATCTGTATAGGTAATATTGCTGTACTACTATCTATAGTCTTTAGCACCATCTTTTAAGTATCTGGAAACTGTCACACATTTAGAATGATGCACAGTTTTTTGATCTTCAGAATATGTTAGGAAGCTTTCCTTATGTTACCACATCCTCTGTCCTGTACTGAGAAAAGTATATTTTCAAAACTGCACGTAGTACACAAACCACTTGTAGCAATTAACACATCTTGAATTTTTTAACAAGTGTTGAACCAAACCAATATTCTTAAACCATTATGTATCTTATGCCTTTTATTCTAAAGCTTAAAAACCACTGACAATTTTCCCCCTACAGAAAAAATATTTTGATAAGTGTTCATGTTTAATTATTATTTCTTGGAGATCACCTTAATGTATCAGCTCTGTTGTCACTACAAGGTAAAACACCTTTATTGTTACCACAAAGTATCTCATAGCTTCAGAATAAAGCAAGTCAAAATACTACCTCTGAAAATGCCACAGCTTATTAGAATATTTCCTATGTAAACAAGGAAAAAAATCTGAGAAAATATAGTAGTGTTTTTGCACATGACAGTAGGATCACACCTTTCTTGAAGGAATTAATACCTTATCTTACTCAGAAACAAAGCTTGTGTGCAAGCACAGCCTTAGACTACAAGCTTACTGATACCAGATATAAATTTAACTATTAGAACTCTTGACACTGAATTATATCAGCAAGTTGTACAGGAAATTACTGGTGCAGTGAATCACAAAAGATAACAAGTATAGAGAACTAATAATAGTGGTTTGATATTTTTAACATATGTTTTAGTGTCAATATTAAAATACCCCAGATAATAAGATTTAATGTACACTGTTGCTAAGATTTAACATAAAAATATTTTACAAATATAATTTTCTATAAAAGGAAGAGTAGTAATTTTAAAGGAGAATGTTTTAAGGCTCTCCATTTCCTACATTCCATAGGATCAATATCTCCATGAGACTTATGCCTTATGCCCTAATTCACCAGTTAAAATACATCACTATTGAATATTGCAACCCTGCAGATGCTGCATGTTGTCACAAGTAGTATTATCTCCTTGAAAGTCAACTAAATGCCACAAAAGCTTTGAAATTTTATTTAGTAAGTCTTCCTGATACTGTTTTAGCAATAGTAGATAAAAATGGCATCTGGGTTCCTTTTCAGGAAAACAGACAAATTTCTATCAGTGCTTCAGTAGGTAATGCTGACATGGGATCAAGGCTAAAATCTTCATGCGTGCAGGAGCATTAGGTGCCCAAGTCCTGTTATAATCAGCTGCACATTAAAATCATAATTCTACTGCTCTTCTTCACATGGCTGATCTGCACCTTCATTGTAGGAGGAAAAACTGACTCAATCTCATGGAGCTCAGTCCATAAGAGTAAGCTAAACCATTTGTATTCATTTTCCATAGAGTAATATTCATTGAAGTCTCCATTTAAACAGGAGCTAAGCTAGAGCATGATAAAATTACCAGAAAAAAAGCAAATTATGTATCTTTTGCTCTACCTCAAGATGAGATGTCACCTCCAAAATTAGGCTACAGATCTTCACATTACAGTGTTTCCACCAAACATTAAACTTAATGGTTTCCTAAATGAAGTGACCCTAAAAAAAAAACAAACAAAAAACAAAAACAAAAAAACACAAAAAACCACACATGAGAACATTCCTAATAGCCACCTGCACCAAACTACATGGACTTCAAGTCAAATTTATATGAATTATTGTGGAAGCTAAAATTAATTAAAATTTAAGTACAATGTAAGCAAACCATAAAATAATCAACTTGATAAGTGGTTTCTAATGGCCAGTGGAGCTTTACCTTGTCAATGAGGGTTTCCATCTCAATTCCTTGTGTGCAAGCACAGGACTTCTCTCACATCTAGTTGTTGCCCTTCTGGCTTCTGAGACCATCTCTGAATACTTCCTACCATAGTATTCTTTTTAATGTTGGAAAGGGGTGGGGTTTTTCACTCAGACTAAGTTTTGGGATACTCAACACCAAGATTTATCAAGGGATTATATCAGCAAGGCACCAAGCAGTATTTCCTCACAGCCATCCCAAGTTCTGTCAAGTGAAGCAGTGTCAGGATTTAAGCATTTAACACCAGTACAGACTGTGAGCTACCAGAGTGTTGCTCCAAATGCTGCTATGCCTCAGAAGCACTCCTATGGCCTGAACCATAAGCTCATCTGAAAAAAAAAAGTTACCTATATACACCTGCTCAAGTAAAAACACATATATATGCATACACATATGTGTGTATACATCTACTAGCTGAAACGAGCATTTGAACCAACCACGTGCTGACTGTAAGGTGGGACGTCTGGATATGGAAGAGATGAAGTTTCCTGAAGGGTTTCTCTTGTTACCTGGCAAAAAAAGGGGGAATTACGATTACGTAGGCCAGACCTGTGTTGGATATAGGGCTGTATTGGGTATAAATGCCATGGTGTTAGCAGTGGGGGGCTGCAGGGGCGGCCGCTGTGAGGAGAGACGAGGGGCTGGCCCAGGCCAGACCCAGCCGGCTCCCGCTGAGCCCCTCAGCCACGGGCAGGCACCTCGGGGAAGGTGTATTTAAGAAAGGGCAGAAAATGCCACATCAGCAGAGGAGGAGGGAACAAGAGAGTGATAAACAGCAGAGGGAACATCGAGGTCAGCATAGTAGGAGGTGATCCACGAGAGAGCTGTCACACCCCCGAAGGGACTGCAGCCCACGGAGTAAGCAGGTCAGAGCATATGAAAAGAGTGAGAAGGAAGAATGCAGCTTGCATTGTTTTCTTTTTTCTCTTCACCATCCTAGTAGACACATTCTATTGGAAATCCAAGGTCAAAACAAATAAAGATTCAGCAAATGCAGAGACCTTGAATTATTGAATATACATGATTAAATCTACTATTACAAATAGTTGCACTGAAGTTATTGAGGTTCAACTGTACTGAAGCTAAGTTTATGCAAACCGAATAAAGGAGTAGGGATGAAAGATGCTTGTATATTTACTTCCACCTATAACATAAAGAAATTTTATACTTGCTGTACTCTTCCATTTTCCAATTTTCTCTTAAACACAAGAGATTAAGTTGATTTTTTCAACAGATCAATATAATTTGTCTGTAAATAAAGAGTCTAATACAAGTTTCATTTCAGAGGGGAATAACATACATATAGGCACAATAGGTCTAAGTATATTTTAACAAAAATGTTCCACGCTAAATGAAAGCTACAGAAAACATAAGAACTACTTACACTGACCTATGTTTCAGAAGCCTAGACAACTGAGTGAATAAGAAGTCTTTGTAGCAGGTCTGTCTAGACCTTATTACAGTTAGTTCTCTTACAGGTTCTTCTTTTAAGGCACAAAGAGGACAAAAGGCTTTCAGTCTCAAAAGTCATGTTTTACTGCAACATAAAAAGTAGGATAATTACTTTCTTAAATAGAAAACTTACCAACTAGGAAAAGTAGAACACAAACAGAAAGTGTTTACACAGAATCTCTCCCCCTTGCCCACTGTGTACTTATGGAAGGTCTTACTTCCAGTCCTGGAGCTGGTTGACTCGGCTGCTTTTTGAATTTCAGCAAACACTGCACATTCTCCTCTGATCTCCATCTATCACCATCAAGTCACAACCAAGCAATGCCTGTCTGTCTAATCTCTGCTTTCTCATGATTCTGTTGTGTTGGAAAATGAAATTGTGAATCAGTGTAGTATTAGCTGTTGCTTCAGTTCATTCAAATTGCAGGTTTGAAGTCAGTGCTGTTGATATGCAGAATAGGATAGGACGAAAGTTGTGTTGTCACATTCAAAATTTCTAACTATACTTACTTTGTAAAGTTAGACAAAAAAGAAAGACTAAACTTGGCAAATCATGTCTAAAATTAAGGACTGACATTACATGACAAATGAATCGCACAAACAAAAAGGGAGCATGCAGCTCAGGGCAAAATAAGCAGACAGCTGATGTCCATCGAACCTTCAGTATGACTGTCTGGTTTCAGTGTCAACACAAATTTATTTCTAGGGTATTTCAGACACACTGAAATTGTTTGAAGTGATTCAGACAGAACTGGAATGTGGGAATGCTTACCCACTTGCTAGTGACTAATATGGAAAAAATCCCATGTTCTCATCTGAAGGTTTAATGATGGATGCTTGGGGTTAGTTTTCATTATCATGCTCAGAACCACACATGCAATACTTCATTATAAAAAAAGTTCTGTGTGATTAAGCTCTAAACTCATAAAAAAAAATCTTCATTTTCCCATTACAAGAATGTATGTCATACAACAAAACTGATTTCAGCTTAATCTGAGTCCTTCAGGGTGTTTGTTAACTAATAAACATTCTCTTACTCACTACTTCTATAATGCCATTAAACCAGATTATGACATAGGGAAGGATGAAAGAGACCATACATACTATACTTACATTTATTTTCCAAGATCGAGTGTAGGAGTACCTGTTCTTATCAAACTTATATTTTTCTGGTTAAGTTGTTCTTATTCATAGTTAGTGTAGCATTTCAGTCTTCACAGTATTTGTACTAAGTTAGATGAACACAGTCTATCATTTCAAATTATTTGTGATTCAGACAGTGTTGTATTCCTTCAAGTCAGGCTAAGTAGCAGAGGAATGTTTTCACTAAAAGTAATAGTGCATTCAATTAGTTCAAAGTAACATTTATGCAATAAACAAATGAAGCTTAATAATATTTCTGACCTACAGCACTGGTGACACGGAATGAAAGTTTGATCAACAGACACTTGCCTGCACTTCTTTCAAGTATTGAGATTCCTAGAACAGAAATACTACTGCTGCTGTTCAGACTAGACTGTCCAGCCAATACCTAGATCACAGACTTTTCCACGCAAGACTTTGATTAGGTAATCTTGTCCTGCAAGTTCTTAGCTATGCTGGTTTTGGCTGGGATAGAGTTAATTTTCTTCATAATAGCTAGTATGAGGCTGTGTTTTGGATTTGTGCTGGAAACTGTGTTGATAACAGGAATGTTTTGGTTATTGCTGAGCTTGAAGGAAGGGTCTAGGCATAAGTTGGATATAGATACGTGGTTAAAAAAAAAGAAAAAAGGTGGATCATTCTGTCTTGTAAGGAGGAGTTCAAATACCTAGTCTAAAACAAGATGTATCAAGTATATCCTAAACATGCCACTGTTAGATAGCCAATAGAACATGCTGTCACTCTTGGTTTTCCTATTCTTTTTAAATAGTAAAGCCAATAAAGCCAGAGAGACTGACTTCACAGCTTAATGTTTGTTCTAACTCCCAGCACACTTACTTAGCAGCTAGAAAACCTGTGATTCCCATTCTTGTTCTAAATTTCTTTAATGAAATATGACAGTGTCATCAGGTGTGAGCGAAACCACCCATGCCCAGATCATTATATACAGTGACACGTAATGGCTTGTCACTTACATTGACCACTGATACTACAGTAGGAAGGACTGATGTTATTCCCCACCTTAAGTTGAGGTCTCTACTCCAACCTCCTACTTGGTCAGCTATAAGATGAGACTAGGTTGCTCAGTGCCTTAGTCAGACCTTGAAAGCCTACAAGTATGAAGGCTGCACAGCCTGTGTGGGCAACCTCTTCTTCCACTGCTTGACTCCTCACAGTCAAAAAGTTTTTCTGTATATCCAGTCCAAATTTCTCTCGTTTCAAATTATGTCCATCACCATCTCCTGTAAATCTATCCCTCACTCCACTTGTTTACTTACAAGTGCACAGACACAAAACACTTCCAAACTGAATGAAATCTGCATGCCATCAGTCTCAATTCAGTCTTCTGTCCAGGATGATGACTCCTCCCAGATTTTCATTTCAGCATGCAAGATTACTGTAATTACTAGAACTCTAGACTCTGAGAACAGACTCCAAAACTGACAGTCAGTCATTCATACAGCCTTTGTGAAAAGGAGCTTTAAAAAACCCACCAAAAAAAAACCCCAAAAAACCAGCACAGTACAAGATACTAGTTGACTTTGGCTGCAACTAAATGGGGTAAGTATGCGTCTGAATGATTAAGGCAGCAAAACTCTACCATAGTACTTTTTAATGAGAGCTGCACATTTGCAGAGCTCCTCAGCCCTGGCAGTAAGTCAACCACAAAACTAATTCCCATATGAAGAAAAATATTAGAAACTTTCCTAAAGCAGTTCATTTTTCTTTAAAATATATTAATTTTTAAACAGAGAAGAGCCAGGACAGAATCAATACTGAATTGCAGAGTCATTCAGGCTGGAGAAAACTCAGGAGGTCTCTAGTCCAACTCTGCTCAAAGCAGGGTCAGCTCTGACATCAGACCAGGTTGCTCAGGTCTTTACGAAGTCTGGTCAGAACAGACATTTCACATCATCTCTGGGAAGCCTCTTCCAATACTTGTCTGTCCTCATGGCATTCCTGCTCCTCTCACCCCTTAAATTGGCTCTTCCACCTCTTCCAATTTATATCCGTTATCCCTTGTCCTTGTGTCATGCGTATGTGCAAGGAGCCTGACTCCATCTTCTTCATAACCTCCCCATAGGCATTGGAAGGCTTCTTTTATGTTCTCTTTGCAGCCCACCTCCCCTTTTCTTATCTAGGCTAAGTAAACCCAGTTCCCTGACCCTTTCCTGGTAGGTCACGTGCTTCAAAGAATAAGTCACAATTAACTTCAGCACTGGGACACAGAGCTGAAGTAATACACAAAAAGTCAGCTCATCTTGATCTAGTCTCCTTTAAGTTCAGTACATTCTTTTCTACATGGCCCTTTAGTTTTATTCCATAACTGTTTAAATGTTCCTCCACAGCACCACTAATTCCCCACTTTCCTTGAATACTGAAGGATACATTTTCAGAGCTTTTCCTAATTTGATATAGGTTTGCAATTCAAGAATCACCTTGTTCCTTGAACAAATTGCAAGTATATTTTACATATCTTCCAGCTTTAATACTGGATTTAATGAACTTCAGATTTCAGGTGCTTATCCTGAAGAGGCAGAGCTATAGTTCTTAGTTGTAATTCCCATAAATTAACATTTACTTGTTCTTGTTATTAATAGTTTTCAAACCAGTTTTCCAGTAAGTCTAAAAAAGTATCTAGTAGTATCATTCTAAGCTCTAAAGGTTACTGAGAGTTAGGTTACCTCTATAAGCTAAATAACTTCTTAGAAAAAAAAACAACCCTTTTTAATTTGCTTTTCATTGTCCATTAGGAGGCAGAGCCCTGCTGATATTTAATCACAAGTTGAGAAAATTTACCACTTCATTTTCAATTTTTGGCAAAACCCAGGTGAATACTTAACAAGATCCTTCTCACATTTATTATCTGTTTTCATCACCTCTGTCTGACTGTCAGGGAAACCTACGAAGGATATTTAGGTTGCCCCACATGTAGTTCACCAGATTTCATGGAACCATAGTCAGGAAGGCAGGGATTAAAGATCAGTCCACCTACTCAGAGCATAAACAAGCTGCAGCATGTGGTGAACATACTGTTTAACCCTACATGTGACTGAAATGCTAAATGAAACACTGAATGAGTCTAAGTTTAGAACTTCTGGTCAAAGTCAGCTTTTTTTTTTTCTTTCCAATGAAACCATCCCATTTCCTTGGTTTAACTGTCATTCTGACTCTCAAAAGAAGAGTACTGGGCCTATGTGTGCTGTATTTGGAGAGGGAATTGCTGGATGAAGAATAGAAGGAAGACACAGGGATCCCAGAGACCTTAAGTGTAGAATATTTTGATTTTGTTTACGGTGGAAAGCCAATTTAGGAAGAAATTTCTAGTCAAAGATAATATTATTCTCTGAAAAAGTAGAAAATTGAGATTTTTAAATATGGTTGCATAAACAACACAAAGGCCCTGGTTGTGTTGTGTGTAATCTAAAGCAATTACTGATAGCTGCACTATAGGACTGTCCTAGAAAATAAGAATACCCTGCTTGAATCCTTCCAAATGATTATGTTGTAGTAAAAGACTGGAAATTAAAGTGTGCTGAAAGAAAAATATTCTTTACAAGGAGAGAAGTTAAATACTGAAACAGGTGCCCAGAGAGGCTGTGGCATCTTAATGCATGGAGATTTAAAAAAAAAAAAACCAACAAAACACAAAATAATAATCAACTGGACAAGGCTCTGAGCAACCTAATGGACCTTGAAGTCAATCCTGTTTGGAGTAGTGTTATGGTGGGTTGATCTTGGCTGGCCACCAGACCTCCACCCTCTCTTTTTCACTCTTCCTCCTCAACAGGACAGGGTAGAAAAATAAGAAAAAGCTCATTGGGGGTCTAGATAAGTAAAGGTAGGAAGAGATCACTTACTAATTACCATCACAGGCAAAACAGACTCAACCTGAGGACACTTAATTTGTTGCCAATTAAAATAGAGTTGGATGGTGAACAAAAAAATTATAAACACCTGCTCCAGCACCTCCTCCCCTCCTCTCACCTTGGTGCACAAGAGAGGTGGGCAAGACCCAATGGCATCCAGAGGTGCCTTCCAACCTCATGTATTCTGTGATGAACCTGTTTACAGCAGGTAATAAGACATATAAGAACAGACCTATCCAATTATTAAAAGCTCATTCAGTTTGATTATCTGTAACTTAACACAAGTACGGTCAGTTCTGCTTTTTATCAGCTTGTGAACTGCACATCTGCTTAAACTTATTTGCTAGGAGGGATTGCTACTTTAAATTTCAAATTAGTTTAAAGAAAAGCAGTCCCTCATGCTTTAAAAACAAGTAAATGTTGCAAAGTAAAAATATTTGTGTTTTCTTTCTGGCTAGGAATCTGCAAGGACAATAAACTGTAATGCTTAAAGTACCTGTATCAAAGGCCTCCAAAGCATTTTAGAAACTGTCTTAACTGTATGAGTCAGTTTGCTATTAACATTATTGATATCCCCCGACTGAAACATGGAAGTCATTATGAGCACACTGTAGCTGCTCCAGACATCATACCAGGTAAGAAAGAGGAATGTTGTTCAGTTTCAAATCAAAAGGTATATAAAAACACAGGCTTGCATAATACCTCTTTACATTGAGCAGAAGGAAGGCTAGCTGAGCTGTCCTGTGTTAATTGTTCTAAAATATCAGATAACCTCTAAAATCCAACTCTAAAATTCTTTCATTCCTTAACTGGATATTAAATTGCAAAACAAACACAGGTAGGGAAGACAGCAACAAATTTACAGAAAGAAACCTATACCAAAATTTTCATATGACTTGGAGTTATGTCTTATCCTATCATAATTATGTCTCTATATGCCTAATTTTCACCATCACTGTACTAAGTACATGTATTTCTTCATACCCCTACAAACACCATGACTACAATTCTACAATTCAGCCAGAAGAACAGGTACTTCACAAGTAATTGTGACTTCAGGAATGGTCATAGGAGCTACAGGCTACATTCTAGTGTAGAGAACATGTAATGCGGAGGAATATGCTACCTTGTTATTGGGTTACACTTGCACGAAGCGAGGGTGTTTCTGTATTCCGGACAGGACTAGCACAGCAATTTTTTTCCCCTCGCATCACTAGGTGAGCTCAGCCTTATCTACTCACAAGCCACAAAGCAAACTTTCCTCATGCAAAACAAAGACCAATAAACTCAGGTTTTTTTTTTTTTTTTGATAAAACAGCGTTACATGTACAGCAACCTTACAAAAATGAATCCCCACTAGAAGATCTAGAAGAACCGTAGTACAGTTTGGTGTAGCTTGAAGCAGTGCCGCAGTTTATCCCCGCGAGCTGTATGAATCTGGGGGGGCTTCGGGGAGGCAGAGAACAGGTCCCACATACTCATGGGCTCCCTGGCCACAGCCTGCTGTCACTGTTACAGGGACAGCCACTTCACACCGTCCTCCGGAGAGCCCTGCTACAGGGTGCTGCAGGTGTCCCAGGTGTGCTGTAGGTGATCTACTGTTCCTGATCTACCTCAGTCTGCAGAACCTAATATTAGCTTCCCACAGTTAGGTCTCCTAGAACCCACAGCAGGATCTTGAGTAATTTTCTTGATATATTCTGTCCATGGATAAAAGAATTTTAAACTGACCATGAATCTGATTACCATATGTCATAGCAGTAGTTACAAAAGGATGCT
Organism: Elanoides forficatus; assembly: GCA_025311575.1. Lineage (NCBI taxonomy): Eukaryota > Metazoa > Chordata > Aves > Accipitriformes > Accipitridae > Elanoides > Elanoides forficatus. The sequence continues at coordinate 5,366,899 of JAOBAS010000028.1, read as the reverse complement.
ACTAAACAAAGAAACATTCCTGGTTTGCACTGGATGGGAAAAGGGCTTGTGTGGTAAGAAATCTCTCTCTTCCGAAGAAAAAGAACCTAAGAAAGCTACCTGTGGTAGATGCAACATCAGCTGTGAGCATTATATTAATGTAATATTATTTAACCCAGCACGATACAAATAACACCTTGCATCTTTGGGACAGCTTGTGCTGCTTTTTTCTCAAGAACATAGGGAACTGCTCTGAAGCTCAGGCAAGCAGCAAGTTCTGCTGCAGGTATGTACTCAGCAATTGATAGAGTTGGGTTGCTGCAATACAGCTTTCTGAAACTGATCTTAAAATGTGAATTCACTAGCATTTTCCTCTTATTTCTCTATTCAAGGCCAAATTGCAAAAGAACTGCTAAAGGAACATTGCAGGCATAGAAAATGCACTTATACACTGGAAGTTGTAAACAAGATCATCCAAAATAGTCTTTTTTTCTCACCAGGATTCTCAGTCTTTGCCTTTTCTCCACAAATCAACACTGTGTGCTGTGGACGCACTTAGTACTCTGCTCTTACAAGCCAATTTCTCATTTTTGCCAAGATGTTAAGCCATATTGACTATCTCTGGTTTTCCACAAATTATTCCTAGACCCATTGCCATTTTAATTTGTAAAACCACGCAATGAATTTGTCAGTTGACTAAAGGTTCTAAAGAACTTTTATTCTCTTCACATGTTGATTTTCAATTTGCTGTCAAACCCAAAGATTTTCCACCAAGTTGCTTGTGCAATGTAGTTGCTAGGCAACCAGAATAATTTTTCCTATCATAGTTCAGCAAGGGAAGATATGCGTTTACCAGCCTGAACCTTGCAGGAGCTTTTGTGGTTTAATTAAGTCTCTAATGTTCATAATCCCTTGTCACTCATATTTCTGCACACTCATTTCTTCTCATTGGAGTTTCATGCAGATGGGCATAGATGTAGCAGTTCTCAGACTGCCTGCTATATGTACAAGCTAATAGCAAATTACCTGGATTCATAACTTAGGAGGGAGCTGTGTAAATGTGTAAAGCTTTTCAATAGCTTTCTATTTGGCAAAAACGTCATAAGTCACAGGTCAGCTTCAAAAGTCAAATACAGAACAGCTGCTGGTTTTAGTTTTTGCAGTGTATAGATATTTCTAGATCGATAGATTGATGCAAAGAAGTCGTAATAGCTATAGTTTTCTGTGAACAATATCTTACCTTTCCCCCATAGTTTATAATTTCATATTTAAAATCAGACACATTCCATATTTAGAAGCTTAAGTGATCTCAAATAATTTTGCTCATTAGATTGCCTCTTATCATTCAGCAGTGAAATGTTTGTATCCAGACATGTGTCCAATGCAGCAACCATGAACACAGTTTTAAAAACATAAGATTTAGCATATTCAATGAGTCATAAGTTATATATAGCTTTTTCAAACTGGGAGAGAAAGATGGGTCAGTCAAGCAGATGACTATATTCTGTTTAAGATTACGGTGGTTAAGAAGCAAAATAAGAACTAGCAAACTATAACAATTGTTCCCTTCATGACCAGAAGAAATCACTACAGGAAAGGTAAGACAGTACTGGCAACAAAGCCTATGCTTTAGTGAATAATAGTGCTGTTTCAAAGGGTTCTTCAGTTCCCACTTTGTCAGCAGAATGATGAATTTGCATGCTGATTCAGTGTTTTCTAGGCACACGAGTTTTATGATAACTGCCATGGCAGACCTAGCTTCAAAAACAGTCCCCAGAAAACAGGTTTTGATTAACATAACAGATTCCCTAACTGTTGAACAGATGCAATTCATTAAATGTTGGGTACCAAATAAAGGTAGAGTGGTTTTTATTTTTTAATCTCCACAGTGGTTTCCAGTCTCAACAACTAAAGCTAGAAAGTGGCCATCTTTCAGAACAGCTGATAAAAAAATTGTATTTTTCCAGTTAGGCTCCATATAACATTTTTCGCCTCCCACTCAGCACTTCATTTTAAAATCCAAGACTTTCAAATTAAAAACCCCAGAACACTGAGAGCTACAGTAATAACTGGGCCTCAGTACTATTTAAGCAAGGTTTCATGGGGATTAGGTAAGGGAGGAACTTAATCATAAATATTTCACCTCTAAAGAAAGAATTTTCAGCATGAAACAGAATATACAACTCTACTACAAAAAGATGTCACATTAGTTATTCCAGCATTTTTAAAGAACTAATTTGGTATGTGGCAAAGGTAGGCTTAAGTGAGAGCAGTACCTGCCACAGGACCTAATATACCAAGTTTGGTGGCTATATTGCCCAAAAAGAAGTGCATGTTACAGGCAAGAGGGTTCTGAGGGTCATTACAGAGAAAGGAAACAGACAACAGCAGGGGGTTGTTTAGGATGCCAAATGATTCATTACCTCAACTCTGCTTCTGCTATTTATGCAGAATACAATAATTAGGACTCATTACCTGGGCAGTAGTTTGGGGACAGAACGACCCTACATTTTTATATATGGCATATGAATCCAGGCACACTAAGACCTCAGCTCGCTCTGAACCATTACCCAAAAATAAGCCAGAATGGACCATTGTTAAAAAGGATGCTGCTCGAACAGAACTTTATTGCCTTGTCTGCCATACCAAAACGACCGGAGGAACATCTGCCATTTTTATACTAGTAAGGAATTTGATGCCTTCTTAGAAAAAAGAAACCCAAACAAAACCAACACACAGGCAGTTAGCTTAGTCTGCGTTACTGTGGACTGCAAGAACATTAGACCATTAGACATTGAGCTTGTTTGTTTTCTGCAGCAGCAAAGATGTGAGCCTTACTTTGATACCGAGATCAATATTTTAGTAACTTCTAGCCACACTTCATAGGGAAAGCCATCTAAAGTGTCAAGACTATGTACTTTTGCTGTCCTACAAATAGCGTGGCAAGCTAAAAGCAACATTGCAACTACAGGGGCTACCTCTGGTTTGTGTTTTTGTTACGTAGCCATACACAGCATTACCCTGCTGCGCTGGCGTAGCATTTGGACCCGATTTCTGCCCAGGCAATCATTCAGTTGAGTCAACCTTTCCAAAACACTGAGTTGCATCTTCCATCTTTAAGCCAGCACAAATACAGTGGTAGCCAAAGCATGATGCACAGCAAAGAAAAAGCTTTTCTTGAGGTCGTGTTCAGACCTTCACAATTATTCAGAAGGTTACCCTGACTTCCAGCCATGCATAAGCACACACATGTATTTTAGCATGGGTCAGACCCATGGGATGAATAAACTGTCAAAACCAATTACTTAACCTGTGTACATTTGAAACTTGCCAATAATTATACAGTGGGCCAGATCCTACCCCGAGTGACTGAAAACTGAAAGTCCAAATGACAAAAGGGAGGAAAAACTAGGCTTCCATTTAGATTTACATCAAATACCCCAGAACTATTAAACGGTGCCAGGTGAACAGCTAGCAGAATTTCCAAACCGCCTGAACTGCTGTGAAGCCTTGAGATCACAACATTGTCCCTGCGGCTCCTAAACTAAAAAATGGGGAAGGGAGGGATATGCACAGTGCTGGCAAGCATGCTTGGAGAGAAAGGCAACGGAGCAGGGGAAACAGCAGCCTCTTCAGAGTAGCAGCAGCCCAGCAGAGTCCTTGATTAGAAGGGCAAAGCCAGGACTGATGTACCCTGCTGCCTGCTAAAGCCATCAGTGTCATTCCTTGTTCCTTTCATGTCTGCAGGCAACCAAAATGCCACATGGAGTTTGCTAAAAGGAGAGGTTCCTAGCCCTCAGTCCCACTCAGTTTGCCTGTGCTGGAACAGCTGTAATACAGCACCAAATAGTCTGAACTCATGATTTACAAAAAAAGCAGAAGCTTAAAAAAAAAGTGCAGCAGGAAATGAGCGCCCAGGACACTATGGTGAGTTCATAATGCAGATGTATCAAAAAAGCTTGCCTTAAATTTATTTTCTTGAACACATTTCTCTTCCACAGTTATGTCAGACATTTTACAGTAATGGTTCACATAGAACAACAGAAAGAAATTTGCATTTAAGACAACAAAAAGCATCCAGTCACTTTTTTGAAAGATGCTCTCTGAACCAGCTTCATTTTTTTTCCCCTACCATTTGCAGTAAGAAGAGCCAAAAAAAAAAAGTGCGAGCAAGGATTTAATCACATAATGTGCTATACAAAAATAAAGGAACAGACTTACATGGAAGTTCCTGGAGCACATCTTGCCATTTACAGCTGCAGGAAAATTTAAAACGAAAAAGGGAAAAGAAATCTCCAGAGACTCATTAATCCCCTATTTTAAGGCAGGGTATAAGTAATGATTAAATAGCATCATTAAAGTGTAGGCAAGTTATTCGCCATAAATAACATCACTAACAAATTACATTTTATCTCTTCATAGGTTGTCCAACCAAATTAGCCATACTTTTTTAATTAAATCATCTGTAACTACAACAGTGGCTTTATTCCCTAAACTGTCTTGTAAATAGAATTTTTTGGTGAATTCAGTCTCCTGAGTTTCTGGGGAAAGAAAAAAAAACCAAAGACCAAAACCCAAACCCACAACACATACTACAAGCAACATCCCCCCCCGCCCCCCCAAAAAAAACC
>JAOBAS010000028.1:5326279-5343973 GCA_025311575.1 Elanoides forficatus | reverse complement strand
GGGCACAATCCCCTCCCTCCACCTGCTGCCCACGCTGCTTGGGATGCAGCCCAGGACAGGGTTGGCTTTCTGGGCTGCGAGCCACATTGCCGGGTCACGTCCGCCTCTTCACCCACCGGTACCCCCAAGACCTTCTCGGCAGGGCTGCTCTCAATCCCCTCATCACCCAGTCTGTACTGATACTGGTGGTTGCCCCAACCCAGGTGCAGCACCTTGCACTTGGTTTTGTTGAACCCCATGAGATTCATATGGGCCCACTTCTCCAGGCTGCAAAGGTCCCTCTGGACGGCATCCCGTCCCTCAGGTGTGTCAACCGCACCACTCAGCTCAGTGTCATCTACCAACTTGCTGAGGGTGCACTCAGTCCCACTGTCTGTCATTGATGAAGACATTAAACAGTACTGGTCCCAATACGGACCCCTGAGGGACACTACTCACTGACCTCTACCTGGACATTGAGCCATTGACCACAACTCTCTGGATGCGACCATCCAACCAATTCCTCATCCACCAAACAGTCTGCCCATCAAATCCATATCTCCAATTTAGAGAGAAGGATGTTGTGGGGGAACTGTACTGAGTTGTTTCTAATTTGAGTGTAGTCAATCTTTCTTCTAAACTATGTAAAGAGAGAAGCATTTCCAGAAGTGCAAGGAAAGGAAAACCAGCACACATGAAAAGCCTTTAAAAAATTCTGACTAGCTTTGCTAAAAGCATCTTCCCTGGCCTGGACTAGACTGTCATTTTGGAAATATTTATGCTGTGACACATAAAAGGTATAATTAAGGTATAATTATGTTAAGGAAGGATTCAAATTCTACTGAAAATATACCTTCCTAAATCTTGCAGCTGCTGCCCCATATAAAATGCAGAACTGTTTCAGAAAAGATTAAGCAACTCCTATATCCTACTAATTCTTACACCAATTACTAGGGGCAAATCACTGTTGCTCCAGTTGGCTTTGAAAAAAATCCTTTTACTTTGAAGAAACTCCTAGTAAGCTTCTCTTGGTACACATAGACAGGTAAATGAAGCACAATTTTTTTTTTATTTGTAAAATATAAATCAAACTTGCAAACACTGTATGTACGTATGGCATGGGGATAAACACAAATAGTCTTATCCTCATTTAAGCTGACTTAATTTACTTAGTTATAAGGAAGAGATTTTGATGTAAACAAAAATATACTACTACATTAGTGTTTAACATTATTGGGAAAACTATGTGTAGTTGAAGGCATGTATTTTGGGCAGGATCTCAGTTCCTCCTTCTGCTACAAGTTTTCTTCATGTTGAACAAATTCTTTACCTACACTGTTCTTCAGCTACCTTCTCTAAAAAGTAGCTAATACCATTTCCCCTTCTCTAGTTTTCTTCCCTCTACATTGTCTGGTTCGCCTACACCTAACCTTTCATATTTTCTTCTTGATTAGTACACAAAGTATCACAGGAATTGACCTGTGATCATCTGAATATCACCTTTCTCTTCTACATACATAGAGCACAATAAGAACCCTAGCTCCCTGCAAGCTCTTCATTATTATGGCACTTTGCAGTTGTTTGTTTTTTTTTTTTTTTTAATTAACATTTAACTGCTTTGGTGTTTGCTGTTTTTATGATCAACATTCTTCAGTTCTTCTGTGTAATCACTGATTACACTCTGAAGCGAAAACTCTAAGTTTGAGACTATTCTCCATCATGTTAGGCTGCCATATAGATATGTAAAAAATGCTACCACTTTTATTTGCTTCCAGGGATAACTTCTAGTCTCTTCAGCCAAGGAAATCTAATAATGAACTGCATTTGTGCAGATGAAATAAACTCCTTACTTTTATTTCCAGTTTATTAGTACTGTTCCAGCAATACCAGACTCTCACCATCAGAAACTTTCAATAGATTCTAAACCACAAAGTAACAAGCTAAATTACAAAAAAACCCACATGTTTTTCTTGTAAATAGGAAAGACGGTGCATAGTATAGTCTGCTAATGCAGGAACTAGATTGTTACAGAGAACACTTTCTTCAAAACATTTTTAGCTTTCAGTTTTCCAAATGTGAGATGGCTATCAAGCCATTTATTTCAGTATGTCCTTGAAAAACATTTTATTTTGAATAAAACACTCTGATCTGGGATATAACAAAATCCACAGCTAACAAGTCAATACATATCCATGTAGTGAGACTAACAGAATTTTCAGTCTTGTAAATAGCAAGTCTTCTCCAACCAGATCAGGCACAACTAGGTCTTTTAAGGAAAAGGAACATGTATTTTCATAGTTTAAGTTGTTACAGCCTTTGATTTTAAAAGCAAGAAAAGTACAAACAAATTATTCGGCTTTAGAATGAGTTCTAGTGATTTTTTAAAGAGGCTAAAAAGATTGTTTATCCCTTTCTTTAGTGAATAAAGAGTTCATATTTTCACAATGGGCTTATGGATCTATTTAGTGGTTACTACAGAAATCATCACTAGAGCAATTATAAAGTCATTAACAATAAAATTATGCTTTATTGTAAGCATGACTTTGGCAAAACATCGCAAGGTTTCCCATGGAATATCCTGTAGTTGTCATCAATTTTGTCACATTCCAATAGCAAAAAAAACCCAAAGCCTAAAATCAATTCTGCAGGCAGAAAAATCAAATCAATACAACAATTAAATCCACACTGGGAGATGGCAAATGTGTTAGTACAATAGCCTGAAAAACTTGCTTGAAGCAGTGCATCCAATAAAGCTTTTTTGTTCATGGTAAAATTGTAACTGAGACAGTTTCTCTTCAAACAATTTTTCTAGTCAAAACAGTTATCTTTGGTGGTATCCATAACCAATACTAAAAATGTTGCTCAGAAGTCTCAGACTCCCATTGTAGAAGATATGGCTTTGAATCATAGCCAGCCTCTCACATTTGACTACATTAATCACATTTTGATAAAGTGAAAAGAGTCCCCAAGAAGGGTTCAGTTACATTATTATGAGCAGAAAATACTTTCATTAATAGAGCAACAAAAGCAAGGAAAGACAAAAAATATTTTCCAGATACAGCACTTGAAAATTCTTCAAAACTAAAGCCCTTAGTCCAGTTTTAAAATATTCTGTCGTTGTCCCCCCCCCACCCCGATGTTGACTTCATGAAAGTTTAAAAGTTACCAAAACACTGGAAGGTTTGGAGGGGGGGGGAGTGTTTAGCTGTTTTCTTAAGTACCACTACATTGGGTCAATTTGTGTTGGGGGCCTTGCTAACAAAACCATTTAGAAAGTATTATGCATTTGCTCTTCAAATATTATAGTATGAAAGTTGTATACAGCACAGATTTTATCTGGCTGGATGCCCATGTCAGCAGAGACAACAGTATCTGCTATCAACTGAACCATAGTGAAAGCCAACTCTGAGAAACAATGGATTTAGAGCAGGAAGAGACTGAACTAACTTTTGCCTAAAAAAAAAAAAAAAGTTTTCCTAACTCTGCTCCTCCTCTACAAGTTTACAGAAAAAAACTTTACACAAGCTACTAAATAGTAAAACAATTCTCCATTAATTCCCTGTCAAGTGAATTAGCTAAACTTAACATCATCATTGCTACCAAAGCCAGAAGAACAAGTTGCACTAAAGAACACAGAGCCCTAATTCATGTGAAAAGTGAAAGCACATCGAAAGACCTCCTGCTTGGCACTTACAGGTTTTTGTCAAGAAGACCAGAGCCCTTTTGAGACACTTTTTTCTCCTATTTCAGCTAAATTCCAATCTGAGATAAATAGATTTGGTTTCAGGAAGACTTGCAGAGCATTCCTTAAAATAGTAAAAAGACCAGGAAATTTAAAACTTTCACAGCCCTTGTTACTTCCTCAGTGCTAGTACCAAAATTCATTTACTGTCAAGGAAAAAAAAAATATTTAAAATTACTTGTTTTTAGTCAAGAAATTTCTTGGAGGAAAGCTTATCTCTGAAAAAACTGCACACTATGAATGTAAAACTGGGTGGTGCTCAGAGGTACCTGAACTTAGGCTCACAATTTAAAGTTTGTCTTTTGATGTTATAGTGCAGCATTAGATAAGCCTTTATATTATTCCAGCAATTGGTACAAAACATAGTTTTCTTCACAAACCTATCTCCATAGGAGGTTTATCTAATAGTAATCTATAAGGTTAGGAAAAAAAAACCTAGTTCCTTTGCCACACTCTTAAATTGCTCCTGAATCTCTGCATGTTAGCAGGAAAGTAAAAAATACTCTGTTCCTACTTGATACTGTGTTGTGCAAGAAAATGTGTAAAATACTGAAGCCATTTCAAACCCATATGGTTGGTATAATTGTTCCGCTATTAGGGATACTTTGAGTTTACAGTGATTATTGTATTTCTAGTGATGATCTTATAGATGACAAATATTATTAACTATAATGCCACCTAATTCTAAAAGTGCCCGTTAAGTATGCTGAATTCTATGCCATTAACAACTCAGGAATATAATAATCACTTTGTGATCCACCACTGTCTGAAGAAACAGTGAAAATACAACAGAAAGTGCTTTCTAAAAATAAAAACACAAAGGTCACATAGCATACCTGGTTGATCCCACCTCCATTAACCTTAATGCAGTTGAAGAGCAAGACACTTGAAATAAATCTTTTGAAAACCATTCTCTACATTCAGTCTCTACCCAAGGAAATAAAATCACAGCCTGGATTTTGACTTTAGCCTTGTGCTCATGGCCTGCCATGCCACAGCTGTGCACACCTCTGCTGTAGAGAGCAGAGAGATGCATAGGAAAAAACCCACTAGACAAATAACATGACCTTAAGCTTTTGGTGTTAACATTACCAAGAACTATTGAATTCACTATTACTTCTCATTTAAACAGCTAGTATATGTGGAAGGCTTTTCAGTCTGAAAGCGTTGAAGGTTAAATAAGCAAACTACATCCCAAACCTTGCAAAGAAAGATTGATTGTTCCAAAACCTAAAAGTATTCTTTGCAGGATAGATTTTTCTTCTCCCTGCTTTTTATACAGCATGAGTGCTTCTACATGTCAATATTAGGTAGCTTCCCATGGAACAGGACTGCAATCCCAATGAATAAAAGAAGGGTACAGTTTAAGTATAAAATGAACTGGAAAAAGCAGGTAGGATAAGGTGGAGTACAACAGAGTAGGTACAATAATTAAGTGGTTTATAGATGTTAAGTATTGAAGGAATTTTTTTTTGATAAATGGCAGTCAAATCTTTCTCCTGGATGAAGAAGAGAGCACTTTGCATTTTTGTCTTCATAGCACTCAGTAAGGAACTTGCATTCCAAATAAATTTAAAATTTAATGCAGCAGGCAATCTGCCTTTAGTTATGTGGCTTCCTTTGAAGCCTTTATAGCAAGTTTCTAAGCAGCTGCAGTGTGCTACAACTCAGGGAAAGGAAAACTACTCATCTTATCATGACTGATGTCTCTCAGACCACCAAATTCCTTGGTCTCAGTACAACTTACATCAAACAAACAGTAGATTTTTCTTTTAGAGGAGAAGATTGTGGTTTAAGCAGTTCTCCAAGAAGATTGCAAGATTAGCTGCCTGATAGCCAGGAACCTCTCTGTCAATTAGCAACAGTTGGGGGAAAAATATTTTAGGATTTATTCTACTACAAGAAAAAAAGCTTTACTGAAAACACATCTGGACTGACAATGTGTCATGTCTGTCTTTTTACTACATTCCTAGTTTTATTGAATGACTTAAAACAATCTCCCCAAATTTTATGTCAATGTGAGCTGAGATTTCTGAATCTTAAAGGCATTTCTTCCAAGGTTTCAGAACCTGCAGTTATCTCAATACCTATACGACAGGCCTATCTGAAAGAATAAAGCAATCTTCCCTTTCTCTTTGCCCATTCACCTCAGCTAGCAGACAGTGCACACTAGGAATTGGGCTGGTGATTCTGTAGGGGGTCCTTCCATCTCCATGGTACTATGAAGGCAGTAACACTATTTCACTTATGTCCTCTAGCATTGCTGGAGGTACAAAATTTCTCTTTTTAGGACTGACACAGAACAGAAATTCTGCCTTTTTACATCTTCCTCCCCTTCCCTGTCCCCCTTCCTAGGTTATTCTCTTCTCTGGAGATTTTAATTATCATCCAAATCATCCCTGGAGCATACTCCCTGCTCAGCTGCTTATAGAACAATAGATCAGAACACAGTTGCTTATACAGTTGTGCAGGACAGATATGTATTAAGGTTTCAGGTTTGACAAAGATTAGGTATTTCAAGGCGCAATACAAATAATGAAGAATTATAAGACTTCTTGTTACCATATGCTTTTGCATGTAAGGATCAGTTCTGAATACTGTTTAGATTGATGAGGATAATCAATACAGGAGACAAGGAGGTAGTTTGCAGTGGTTCAAAGCAAAGTTGAAGGAGTTTTGAAAGCGTTGCAGTTTTAAAGAACAGGGAAAATGCCAATGAGGAAAAAAATAGTGTGTCAAACAGGATCCCGCTCTAAAGCAAGAAAAAGAGTACATTGTTCAGATCAGCAGATAGATAACATACAACCACAAAGCTAGGACTGGATTCAAGAATAACATGCAAGTCTCACTGTTTAACCATTAAAAAAAGTATTCTACAGCTACTTGAACACTTTCCCTGAAGCCTAAAGAAAAAAAATGCCAACCCAAAACCCCATACCACCCATAAAAACACCCAAACACTTTGATATGGAAGTTTCCTAAATAGCCTACTGTATATATTTCCAGACAGCCTTCAGTAGATTAGACCTTATTTTTTTTTAACCTGACCTCAAAAGTGTTTAACATAGCTTGCTTTTACTAGATTTTATTTCTTTTATGATGAACTTTGCATCAGTGTAAATGCCTCTTGTAGGAATAGTTTCAGTAAGTAGTACACTAGATCTTGTTGTGTTTGGAAGAGGCGGCTCCAAATATCCCAATCAGGCACATTCTTGGCAAGGAAGGTCACACATCCCCATCCCATCTCCTCCCATCCCATCCCCAAGTTATGCCCAAATAAACAAGCTATAGAGTGTCCTTCAGAAATAAGTGCCAGTGTAGCATCTTCTGTCCACCTGTAGAAATTACTAGTCTCTTACAGTAGATAATATCAACACACATGTAGACCAACAAAATTCCCTATCACTACTTCATGCTAAATGACAATATTTAATTATATTCAATTACCTGTAACAATAGTATCTAATTTGTTCACTGCCAGTGCAAATACTTTACAATTAGACCTGCACTGAAGTTTGTTATACCAGACTGAAAAAGGTTTGATCCAAGTCAAAACTTTGAGAATATATGAGTCTAATTCAAGTTTCCTAGGAGTACAACATAGAAGGCAAATTTCAAAAGCAAGACCCATTGTCCTTGCCTCTAGCCAAAAAATGTTTGAAAACAAACAAAAACCCACTGAAAACAGCCACCTTTGAGCTGAGTTCCAACTCGAACAAGGAAGGAAAGACAGACAAATGAAACATGAGGAGAAAGCCACCATTTGAATTTGTGTTGCAAGATTTTACCCAAAAATGTATGTGTGATTTGTATTATTCCCTCTTAGTCCTACATGGACAAAAAAAATTCATAGTGTTCTAACATTTTAAAATTCATAGATTGTTAGATGAGCTTTTTTGTTGCTTTGAAGTAAATTGGTTCAAAGTTTCTCAAAGTACCACTGGCACTGAAGACAATACCACCACCTTCTCTTCTGCTGTGCTAGCACAGCCGTGGGGAACATTATTAATATAGCAACTGTTCAGTGGATATATTAGTTTAGACAGTCTCCCACACAGACTTTTTATCCCAATAACAATAAACCAGCAAGTTCACCACCATGTGAACTTGGAGCACTCTTCAGAGAAATAAGTACATTTTTCATGTTCTCCTATATTAAAACAACACTGGTTACAAGACATATCAATCTTGCTGAGCCATAAAATACATATTTTATTCATTACTATAATTTGTGGTTTAATATGTACAAATGCTCATTCTCCTCTTGTACTCCTCAATATGGACATGCACCAAGTAATATACTAGTTTAGGCTTTATTTGTACTACAGAGATATTTAGAAACCTCAGTAAAAGTGTGCTTTCAAATGATAGTTAATTCTGATCATCCCAAGTAAATTGTAATAACTTACTTTAGAGATTTGGGCAGAAATACACAAATCAGTCAGTTTAGAGTCCAGGCTAATTGTTCAGCATTTCATTAATGGAACAATAACTCCAGATTAAATAAGTGTTTTCATAGTCAAAAGAGAGTAGACTAAAAAAGAACTATATTACGTCACAATTAACAGCTTCACTATAAATTTATTGAGGAGTATTAGAGTCAGTTAAGCAGTTTCCAAAGTTTGTTTCAGCTGAAGTCCCCTGGCTGCTGGCAAGTAATGAACTCTTTGGGTATCAGCATATTCTTTTGTGTCAGTATGAATCTACTTAAGAAAGCTTTAACTGAATCTCACTTTAGAGTTAGCATTTGCTTTCCAAGATGGAAACTGTACTTTTTTTGAAGATTAATTACTGTACCTGAGGTTCAATTTCTTATATTAATAGAAAGGTTCAAAAGAAACATGTTCTAGCCAAGACTGGGAAAAGAAGAGTACAATATTATATCATTTCCTAAAGGAGAAGAAATACACTTTCTTTTACCTTGATGGTACTGCTAAGACAGTTCCTGATTTCATTTAAAGTTTATGCCTCAGGGGGTAGTAGCTCAACCACTCATGACCATATTCTGTTTAGCTGGCTGGGATGGACTTTTTTTAATTATTATTATTATTTTTGTGAAAGAAAACTCCTTTGTGAAAAAGCTATTTGAAAAACCTTCAGTTAAACTCGGGTTTATAATCTAAGAAATAGATGTTATTTCCAAATTTGTCTAGTAATAAAAAAAACAGTTCAAAAAGTGACATCCACTATTTTATCTTGGTTTTAAGTGAGGAATATTATAGAAAAGGAAAAATGCTTCTTCGCTACCTTTAATTACCATTGTTTCTCTCAGTCTCACCTGCCTTCCTTTCCCAAAACCAGAGAAGTTAATTCTTTGGAAGTATGCCTATTTTTCATTATACACAAGTTAAAGCATATTCCAGAGGTAGCTGTCATGGATAATGCATATAGTATGCAATTGATACGCAGATATTCCTTCCCAGAGTGACTCAGACACTGACCATATCATCATATAAACTTGCACATGAACTTTGGAAAAGAGAAGATAAGGCTTCTTTCTCCACCTTCAGACATTTCTGCAGTATGCATTTGCTGTAAATGTCAGCAAATACCACAGTTTATATAAACAGCAAAAAAGGCCTTCCGCCACCCAACACTCAAAGCGTTCATTAATGTTAAAATTAACAGGAAAAAGACACCAAAAAACTGACAACAGATACAGATTAGTTTTCCTCACATCTAAATAAATCCTATCTTGACAATTTTAACTCAAGAATCAGATTCTAAGCTATATTTATTGCCACTTGATTTGTTCAAGTGTTCCGCAATATTTACCTGGGAAGTAAGATTTCACATTTTCAACTCTAACTGTATGTTAAAAGAATGGAGAAATAACTCATTGATTCAGTGCCATAATTTTGTTTTCTTCAGAGAAGTATTTAAGGAATCCTTGACTATTTCTCAAAGATTACTACAAGTTAACCTGTAACTGGGCTTGCTCAGGGATACATAGAGACATCAATAAGTTTCTTTCCTTGTCTCATGGCTTAAGTAAATAACTACACTAAGAAAAACATTTTAGAGATCCGTTAGTTTTCTCTTCTGTATAATTCATGTGTCCAAGTGTTCTTTTTCCTAAGCAGCTAAAATTTTTGGCCACCCATCTATCTTGATAGATAAGGAGGAACAAGTAAAAACATTTTCCTTCCTAATGCAAAGTGGTTTAGATATTTGAAATACATGTTTTATACTCAAACAGCAGATTACTGTACTATCAAGCAATATTTCAAAGCTGTCCCTGGCCACTAGGCTCCTTAATTTTCTGAATAACTGTGACACATTGTAAACTGCTCTTTTAACACTTGAGGTTATTACAAGAGTTCCACATACATTCAGAAATCACAACAGGCTGTATGGACAATTTGTTTCCTTATCATGAAACACAGAAGTGAAATTATTCATAAGAATTTATTCAATTTTAAAATACCTGTTACTGACAAACCCACATGAACTGCCAAAGGTTGAGACAATTTGAAAGCAATATAGAAGAAATTGCTTCAAACAGCTTCAGAGAAAAACACATTGGATGGGAAAGTAGCAAACTAAAAAAACCTCACAAAAACCTAATAGAAAAAACCCAATAGAAAAAACCCAAAGGAACCAATATTTGAGGAGTTTAACATACTATTAAATAAGCTATAGCATAGTGTATCATAAGGTCATTTTACATAACTTTTCAGACATAGAACAGCTTCATGTTTATTTTCCATTTCTGCAGGATTAGTTTCTCTGCATTAATGAAAGACCTCTATTTTTTTAGATACATGTCAAAGAATCTCCAAATGTTAGTTTCAAATGTTTGGAAACAATGAGCTCAATCATGTTGAAGAGTGTCAGTGAAGAGTTAAACATAAAATATAAGGCATCAGAAAGTGGGAAGGTGCTGTGTAATAGTCTTAAATTAAAAGATCAATTTAAATCCAACCAATTTCTACATGCATGCAAGTTAAGAAGTTTCAATTGGAATTCTACATTTGTAAAATGAGAAAAGTCTTGCTGGATTCTTGTACAAATTACAACAGCATTTTTCACCTTTCTTTGAAGTCTCAGAGAACCTAAGCATTTTAAGAACAAGTAAAAATATCTGGTCCCCTTTCTGCTTAAAAAAAAAAACAAAACAAAACAAACAACTCCTTAAGGGGACTAGTATGGGCTTGTATACTCTGCTTTCCTACAAAGCAAACATTTGCTGTGATACCATAGGACAAATTAATACAGAAACAAGGCAGTAAAGAATTTCATGAACTATAAGCAACTACTCCACCAGAGTAGACACTATGACATATAATCTTCTTCATAACCTTAAACAACTGCCACCTTAACTATTGTCAGGACTTTCCTGCACAATACACATTCACACAGCCTACTCCCAGTAGCAGGCCCTTTAAATGCTTAGCAGCAATCTCTTGTCTAACTTCATTAATCACTAGGTTTTACTTATTTGTCTTCATAAAGTGTTGCATTGATTGCTAATAGGAGTTTCCCCACAGTTACTCCAATTTTCTGAGGATTCCTTTTCTACGGAAGACTTACTGCCCCTTTTCAGTACTGGCTGTAGCTGACCATGCCACACTTTGCTTTTCTTATGAGATGAGCTCCTCCTCCAATCTCCCAATTACTGTTCACAGCCATCATTGCACTTATTACAGCTCAGATGGCCACACCACAGACAAGAAAGTTTCATGACTTATGTGGTGTTGACAACAGCACCTCTATTTCATCTGATACTTGAATTTCTTTTGCCCTTCCTGCCACTGCATCATACGTTTATTTCAGGTTCACCTACCACACTCCAGTCTGTCTTTTTTAATTTCAGGGTATAAGCTCCAAATAAACAGCAGAAATTCAAGAATTAGTTTTTAAGTTCATGTCCTTGCCTTTCATACTCTTAAGCACCACTGACCCTCTGTTACAGTCACATAGTTCACCTGAGACTCATTATACACTAACAAATACCATAACCACACACCTGCTTTTTCCTGCAAAGAAAATAGCAAAGTAAATCCCAGGAGGGATCCTTTAAATTCTATCAGCAACTTCATGCCTCCATACTACTTCCTTTAAGAAAAGTTCTTGTGACCTCAGAGTGACTTCATTTCTTACCTATCAGTTTTTCTATTAATTCTTTTCCATCCTTTAACACCTCATGAAGTGTTATTCACATCAGTTGATTAGTACTTGCTTTACTTCCCACCCTCACCTCCACCCTGATTAGGTTGGCATGACCTACAGCCAATAAACCTATATTAAATTTGGAACCTATATTCCATTTACCTTCAAAACTTTCCCAAACTTAAGGTCATTGCATCCCCTGTAACAATAACAATAACATCCCATTATAACAATAAAGCCTATCAGTGTTAAGTTTTATTGCAAAGTTAAAAAAAATAAATCACTAACCACATAATTCTAGACATTCTGGAAAACCATAATGTGGATCCTATTTCTACAGCTTTAGAAAAGCATCTGGCATTTCAAGTGTTTAATCACAATTCCAAGGTTTTTTTACCTGGAAATGTTGCTGTCTCAGGCTCAGAAGTAGACTGTCTCCTGAGATTTCCTCCACTGCTCTTTCAAAAACATTCTGAATTCAAGTATTAGTCTCTCAAGATTTTAGAAAGCAAGCACGTGGTTAAAACTAGAGGGTATTAAAAAAAAAGCTGTCATGCATGAAGTGTATCACTCATTTGCCATTTAAAACCAAAATGAACAGAAATAACATAAGGCAGGTGGTTGTTTACACAGCTAAAGAGGTTTGCAGTGTTAGCTACTGCCTACCTGCAAGGAGTTTTATTTTTCTTATTCTTGCTTTATGGCAACCATGGTGTGCCCATTTCTTTGTTGTTTGCCTAGAGACCTCAGTAACACACCAAGATCTGGCTTGCTGCAGTACTTATGAGGTAAGGAAACTAAGAACTGGTAACATCTGGTTCTGCTTCCTGCTGACAACAAGCCCCTGCTGTTGTGCATGAAATGGATACAGCTGATGAAGCTATTTCTAAACCACCGTTTTCCACAAGGATAAAAAAAATATCCCCTGCTATTCAACTGTGGTATCTCTCAGAGTTTGGAAAGGTTGAACAAATTCTGTATTGCACATACCATAGTTTAGCAAAACAAATAAGTAATGAAATAGTACAGAGGTAAGTTAATGTTATGGGGGTTATTAAATACTTCTGCACATGCAAAAAATGGAGCAAGAGAACTGAAGTTTTAGAGCTTTAGTGCTTTATTGGTTTCCCTGCCACCACCCCAAAGCAATTTGCAAAATAGGCTCAACAGAATACTCCAAGCTAAGCAATTTTACATTTACATACTAAGAAGAGTATCAAGTGGCAAACGACCTTTAAATACTTGTTACTAATAAGTTTGGTAGCATACTCTTGGTACACAATGTTCTAAGTATCAGTCAAGACTTTAAATTAAGAACAGGCAAATCAAATGAACTATACTTTAAAGTAACATCCTCATTGACACTATCAGACTTTGTTGTTGATTATACACACTTGATGAATCAAGCAAATGCAACAGTGTGGGGGTATGTGAATGAGCCAGATTTGAAAAAGCTAGAGAGCGTGTATCATTCAGAAAAAAAGTCACATAAGACTACTGATGTAATCCTGAAAACATCCATCGGATATCCTTTTTATAGTCACTTTTTGGTTATTGCTCAGTTCAGAAATGAAAGTGTCAGGCCAAGGCAGAGAGGTAATACTTTCACAGTATCATCCACTGCATACAAGTTGCTTAGTATCAGGTATTTCTTTAGTGTTCTCTTCACAATATTTCTAATTCCTGCTAATGAGCTCCAGATGGCTCATTACAAGTATCATCAAGGTACCAGGACAGCAAGTGCTGCCTCAAAAGGAAGTTAAGCTTCAATTAATTGTTAGAGGATTTTCCACCCATAAGGTTGCAACATCTGCCATTCAAATTATTTTCCCAAATCGTTCTGGACAACTATTTTTTAAGGAGGGACCAGAAAAGAGGAACCACCATTATGATACTATTTTACCATTTACTGGAAGAAAACTTTACACGAGATGAAAGGACAAAGCATTTAATTGCATACTACTTTCTGCATAAATCAACCAACCCTACCATGGTTAAGACCCTGTCTTACACTCCAGGTAGAGTCAGAAAAAAAAAGTGCCAAAAAAATCAAACAAGATTAAGGTAAATTCAATTTTTTCCTGGTGAGAAACCGCACTGTATCTCCTCCAGAAAAATATAATTCAGTCCTCTGGTTTTGTTGCTCAGGAAGTTTGCCTTTTTTTTTTTTTTATAAGTATTTTATTAAGAAACTGTCAGTAAGAAAACAATCTTGATATAATTTATCTTCTACACAGTAAAAAGATATTGTCCGAGAAAGACTTTTGACATTCCAAATTTGTCAGCCTTGGCAAAGGAGAGTTACATCTTTTAACAGTCTGTTAATCCTGCAACTTTCTGACCACTCTTAAGTCAGTGCTGTCTTAAGACACTTGTGAAAACGTCTGAATGGTTCTACTTCACATCTGCTTAATTTTAAAACCCTCAAAGAGCTAAATATCTACTCTATTAAGGAAACAAGGAGACAGAAGATACCCCTTCACCCTTTGGACCTTGAAAGTACAGCTCTGTGATTTTGTAAAGACTTGCAGAGTTCTGCTAAGCACTGTTAGGAAAATGTTTTGCAGGACATCAGAGTCCACATACTTGGAAAGGTGAGTATGTTGCTATTCTTCCCCCTATTCATACAGCTATGGTAATTAAAGCATGATTGAAGAAAATGACTCTTCTCCATTCCCCACACCCCACCTCAAATGTTGAGCACAAAGTCAAGGACTAGTTATTACTGAAGACATGCTCTGCTAACCATAATAAAAACCTTGATGAATTCTGGTAAGGTCAATGGAAAACTAGAACATTTTGTAGAGCAGAATTTTTTTTAAAAATGTCAGAAATTTGTATTTGTTCACTTGTTTATAAGAGCCCATTCATAATGGCTATTCTAGACATGAGGTAATGTCTGTTGATAAGTTTAAGATGTAAATGCAGCATAAAAAGATGTAAGTGATGTTTCCTGACATGCCGATATATGATGTCTTTTCAATTACATGCAACTTGAGAGCCTTGCAGCTCAGCTTTCGGGCACCCAAGAAAACCATAGTTCATATAAAGTTCATGCTCTCCAAGTCCTCAAAAGCCTCAAACTACAAAAATAAGTAAAACAAAACTAACTCAGATACAGACAAGCTTTACTAAAAAAAAAAAAATTACAAAAAACCATGTGATATTGTCAACCTACCCCTCTCCTCTTGTTTTCATTTATGACCCTCTACTTGCCATGGTTTGTTCAGTTTGATGTATAAGCTCTCTAGTGGAGAAGGAACATTCCTTAGTAGCTTGCCAGCTCTGGTGCCCAGCTTCCTTGATAAGTGTCCAAACAGAGTTAAAAAGAAAAATATAAAAGTCACTATTGTTTGATTATGACCTGGAAATAAGCTTCTACAATTTTATCAAATTAAATTTATGGAAGCTTTTCAGCTGTTTTTATAAAGGGAAAAAAAACCCCTTATGTTAGTTTATACATGCTAGTTAGCAAAGGACAATATTCCAGTGAAATCAGATGGTCTACTGCTTGTCAAGAAAGCATTTTCATTCTGTGTAATCTTTACCACAAACTACGTGTTTAAAATATCAATTAACTTCTACTCTGAGAATTTTACCTCCTGCAGCACATTAGCTAGCAGAGGTAGATACATGGTTTTTCTTAGAAAAACTGCTATAATCATTTACTATGACACAAGCAAGCTAGTTAAAAGTGAATAATATATCCATACTACATGTAACTTAAGAATTTTAATGTTTCGGAAACAACCGAAATTAGACCAGGACAGATATCAAAATCCTTTTTTCCAAGGATTTTTATATTTCAAAATTCCCAATTCCAAATAAACCTAAACAGTTATGTGGCATATCCTAGTTCACAGAAAGACTACTTGGCAAAGGCCCTAGAAGCCCAAACCAGTCTGGTAGACTGGGTGCAAGGGAGAAATATGGCCAAATTGTCAGAAAACCTGTCTGGCATGTGGCTTACCTAATGGACCTTCTGGGTCAGTTTTGCCAAACTGGAAAATTTCAAATGAAAAAAGTTTGCCAGGTTGTTCCTATCCTACTGCTCCCTCAGAGAATATCAACCTCAACAAGGGGCAGGCAATTTCTAGTAAGGATTTTTTTTTAACCTCATATATAAAGCATTTCCTGTGAGTTGGTAGGTTTGCATGCGTGAAGTTTTCTACTTTCCCACACAGTGACAGAAAGGTGAAGTGTAAGTTTACATCACCTTTTCTGCTAGATAGATGACCTCTACTTTCAAAATCAGACCCGTATATTGCTCATGAACTTGAATTTTGAACAAAAGGTACGTAGTGCTTAATGGTAGTTTTAAGATTTTGCAGATATCAGCGCTATTTGAAATGGGAGTTAACACATAAATGCAGCCTGAATAACATTACATAGGAATAACACTAACAGAGGAATAACATTTCTTTCTGAACACTGGTCTAAGGACAACAGTGATGAATAGAAATTGATTGTTAATTTCTGCCAGACTTCCCCACACACACCCAGAAAACACCATTTTGTTAACACATCAGCAGGACTGTATTTATCTCAACAGATGTAATGAATTTACTTAGTCAACCATGACATCTCAGCAAACTCCCTATATCAAACTCCTCTTTTAGCAATACTACCAGACTTCATCTCCTACTCCAGATAGTGTTCATTCACACCATTACAGCATGGCCATGTAGTATTCAAGATGCTTAAAGAATCCTTTACTAAGTTAAAGTTACAGATATTTTGAAGTAAATAATGTTCCTTCACTCAAAAAAGAATTATAATTTCTGACAATAAACTTATTTGCCTGATCTTCATATATTCTGTTTTTAATCTCTGGTGTCAGTACTTTCCACATCTCTAGACAGACACAATTTTTGTTATATACTATACAATCTTTTTAAGCCAGTTGCTACTTCACTGTGAAGTCTTGTTCTAAACTTCTGGCCAGAACACTGCATAATAGTTCAGGGGTTTTTTTGCTACCAAGAAATCTAGCAACCAGCACAAGATAAATCTTCCCAGGGAAGGGGCTTTACAAGTGGTGACACACATCACTAACCGGTGTGTTCAGTGTTTCATAGAACTGTATGATGGACCCTAACGTCAGTTATTATGAAGTGCCTCTGACATCAGAAAGTTTTCAATAAAAAAAGTGTCTTTCAATATGTTTAGAACAGAGTTTTGTATAAATCAGATGTCCTACCCAACTTCAATTAGTGCAGCCAAAATATTAATCCCAGACAGTTTCCCTCTCTAATGCAACTTTTCCCACAGGTATTCTGGAAAGAAATAGTGTTCAAATATGATACAAAACAATTGATTCTTTGCATGAAGATTAATGAACAATAATCTACATCATAGACAGGGCATACACAGAGTAAAGAAAATTCATTTTAAGATTCAGGAAAAAATGCATAGTTTTCCCAAAAGTTCATGTAGTTAGTTAATAACTGCCAGGATAGCCAATCTCAGGCTATAATTACCTCTACCTAAATCATTCCATCATAACAGCCTTACAGTCAATTCCATAATTTCTTATTTCAAAATTGAAATGAACATATTTGACTGACCTACAGTCATTAACAAAAATTATGCCATTGTTTAAAATGTTGAGTGAACTGGGAGTCCTGAATTAACAAAAGGCTTTTACTCTCCTAAAAATTATAATTTCAGTACTAGCTGAACACCATATTAATCATGTGAAAAATAACATTAAAAATGATTTATATATTTTCAGCTTTCCTGAGAAAAGTTTCTAAATCAGATGTATCAAAAGGACCAATCAAACCTAAGTTACAAAATCTATCTTTATATACTTTTCAGAATCAGGAAATTTAAAAAGATTGAACAACACCCCCGCCTTG
>JAOBAS010000028.1:5281750-5326179 GCA_025311575.1 Elanoides forficatus | reverse complement strand
GGGGGGCTTTCCTCCAGCCATCGCCCAACACCGTCGCTCCTGCTCTGCCCCACAGTGCAGCTTCAGAGCATCCATCCGAGAGCACCGAATACTGTAGGGTCGGGCACGGGGCTCCCTGCTGTATTAGGGATCCTGTGAGCATTAACGAGGATACGGTGATAACTTTTGCAGGGTTATTTGGTACCTACAATGCCCCCTGCAGCAACTGGTAACTCCCTGAGCTCAGGGGATGACACACTGGGAAGGTGGAACAGGAGGAGGGAACTGACCACAGGATTTGATATCATCACCCATGTTCTCTTACTTTTCCACTCATCCTCACATCCCTCCGCTCATCCCTGTGGATCTCCACCTTCCTCATCCCTCCCCCAACACAGTGAGACACCCGAGACACCCGGTAACCCAGCTCCTGCCTTCGCAGCCCCAGCTGAAACCCAACCCAGCCCTTTGCTGCTCCTGAATCATTTATGCCAGGACCCGCCACAGCCCCCGCCATGCCCGGGTGCCCCTGTGGCAGGGACACCCCGGCTGACACCCCACGGGAGGACGGCCGGGGCATTGGGGTTGCTCCAGTTCCCGGCTAAAGAAGCAAGCTCAAAGCAAAGATTTAGATAAGAGGCTTGAGGCAGCTCAGCCTCCCAGGGAGCCGGGTAAGGCTTTGCTGTTGTATTGGGGCTTTTACGCACGTATTTGTGCTGGATGGTGGAGAGAAACCTGGCGCAGGTGCCTCCAGCCACAAGGATGAGCCCAAATCATCCCTGACAGCCTGGTTTCTCTGCCCCAGACTGACTCTCGGGAGTTTTTGAGCCACCACCGGGCAGTGTAGGTCCTGCTGCATTTCTGGGAGTTATTTTAAAAAGGGTGCAGGTGACGAGCGGATCCATTTTCTGGCCTTTGCTCCGCACCCAGGATGTATTTTCACAGGAGAAGCAATTTCTTTCCAGCTTCCCCCATTTCTCTGTGCCCCTCCTCTCTCTTAGCTACAGGGAAAAGTAATTAAATAGAGGAGAAACCAGCTGCTTCCCAATGAAGAGAAATGCTCTCTGCAGACCGAGGAAGCTGCCCACTGGCCTTGCCGCTCTCCTGTCCCCAAGCCAAGGGAAAAAACCATTGGCAAAGCATGAGGCAACTGCCCCAAAAGTGTTTTCTGGTTTACCAAGCACCCGGTGACAGAGAAAAAGCACCAGTACGGGGCAGGGAGCATCTTGCTGCTGCAGCAGGCTGTGCATATCCAAAAAGGGCAGGGACAAACATCTACTTGTCCAGAGCTCCCACCACGGGGTTGTTTTTGGTGCGAGAGGAGCCTGGGAAGGCCTCATACCTGCACAAAAACATGTAAAAGACCAGTTATTTCCACGCTCTGCACCAAAGTAACAGTGGAGGATGCAAAGAGCCTCCGTTAATCACATCCCAAAGCCTTGCAGATGAGCTTGGCTCTCCTGCCTCCTCAGCCCGGTCACTCTTCTTGTCCAGCAAATACAACAATTTCTCTGAGCTTGGGAGGAAAAAAAAAAACCACTTCTGAGATTTTGGGACACGAGCCGCTTGGCAGAAGACAACCCTTCGGCAGCTCGCGTTGGGTTTGTTGCAAGTCCCGTGGCAAGGCCGCAAAGTGGACGTGCCGAGGGCCGAGCGGCCGCCGAGGTCGCGTGTGTGCCGGGGTCAGGCGATGAGAGCGGCCGCAGGAGGAGCCGGTGGCTCATGGCCGGGCTGGAACCACTGCAGCTGAACAAGCAGAATTAATCTGCCTGCAAAGCTGCTGCTGCCGGCAGCTCTACATTAGCAAACTCTAAGCTGAAATCCAGCTACGCACGGGGCAATAACAAGGTTCTCCTCTTCGTACAGACTAAATCCATCCCGGTTTTGTTTGGAGAAAATAATTCTTTGGAGCGACACGGCCGGGGACGTGTGCGGAGGCAGGAGAGGAGAGATGTTGCCTGGGCAACGCAGCGATGGGAGATGCTGCTGCAGCCTGTCCTTGATGGGGAGCCCGTGCCGAGCGCGTGGGAAGGCAGCGCGCTGGATCCTGCTCCTCCCCGGCTGCAGCGACATGAAGGAAGCAGAGCCCATGCATGACGGGCAACCACAGGGCACCTTTAAGCCCAGTTAGCCGGTCCATAGTATTTTATCTGTTTGTAGCATCGTGCTCCATGCCCCTCTACCTACCCTCTCCCCGTGCAGTTATCAGCTCAGGAGATAGCTCACGGCTGCTCCAACGTCCCCCTTTCCCCACCGCTACCGGGCTGATGATCGGCTGCCTGATCTACCCCGACGGCTGGGACTCGAGCGAGGTGAAGCGCATGTGCGGGGACAAGACGGACAAGTACACGCTGGGCGCCTGCACCGTGCGCTGGGCATACATCCTCTGCATCATCGGCATCCTCGACGCTCTCATCCTCTCCTTCCTGGCCTTTGTGTTGGGGAACCGGCAGGACAACCTCCTCCCATCTGATTTTAAAGTGGAAAATAAAGGTAAAAGCAGCTGGGGCTGAACTCCCAGCCCCAGTCCTGCTGCAGAGCATTTCCAGCCTGCAGCTGATTGCTGTTATTTGGGAGTATGGTGGCTTCCTCCAGTGGGAGAAGCAGGAGAGCTATCGGGGTCATCACACTGCTTCAGAGGGACAAAGAGAGAGCCAGTAACAGGCAGAAAATTGAAGGGAGCACAAGGCAGGAGCCCAAATTGAGTTGGGCTACATTTCACCCACCTGGGGCTTTCTCCCCATCCTGTTTTAAATTGGAAAACAAACCTGGAAACCACACCTGCACCTTCAGTTTTATACCATACCCTACTAACACTGTAATTATCTTTTTGTTTTACAGAAGAGGGCAATGAGTGACAGAGCTGATCACCACGTAAGTGATGCCCACAGTGGTTTTTAACACTTCTTCCCAGCACATGTAATGTTGCTGAAGGATTGACACCTGTATAGATTTCAGTGCTATACTCGCATTGGTTTTATTTGTGGTTAAAGGAGAAATAGTCTTTGTTTTGCCTCCTGAAACCAGGAAAACAGAAATCCTTGCCAAGTGACCAACAAAAAAAAAAAAAAAAGTTAAAATTTGAAGTAATGCTCCATTTGGCAACAGCTGACCTGTTCTTTCTCTTCCCAGGGACACCTAGAGCTCTTCTTCCATCAGCCCTTTTCTTTAAAGTGACTTTTCCAAGAGCTTTAAACTTACCAACTTCTGTGGACTTTCTATAACAGTTCTTTTCACCAAAGGGACTGCTATCGGCTCACAGCTCTCGTGGAGTTTATTTGATGGGAAGAGCCCAAACCGGACACAAATTTTTTTTTTTTTTTTTTTTTTTGAGTCTGTCAGCAAACCTGGGGAAGAGGGGAGAGACAACAATTTGCTGCTTTCTTGGGGTTTGTACACCTTCTTTCAAGTAAATTACTTCTGAATAAAAAAAAAAAAATTAGTGTTTTGGGGTTTGTGCTACTCTCCTCAGGGCAGGGGAAATCCTCTGCTGTGTCCCAGGTTGCCCCCTTGTACTTGAAAAAATACAGTGACAGTCAATTCCTAGCAAAGCCATGAATCAGCTCCCTGCTCCGAGCAACAATTACCAACCACAACCTTTCAAAAAGGGCACTTTTCTGGGGAAAAAAACCCCAAACAACCAACCCAAAAACCCAAACCAATCTGCTGGGCTGCAGCAGGGCTGCAACAGTACCTGCAAATTGCAGCAGATGGTGCCAGTCAGCATCAACTCACTGCACTGCCCAATTAATCTGATTTAGCCATCATTTCTCATCACATCAACACCCACCTGCAGCAGCCTTCAGCACAGTCCATTTCTGCAGAAGACAAAGCAGCACATCTTCCCATCCAGCTCTTACCTGGTCAGGACCTCAAGTTAACCTGTATTATGATTTTCATTTCTACTTGCTGTAATTGGTTGGTTCCTACAGCAGTCAATTCAATTCAGTTCTAACAAGCACCTTCCAGTTTTACACTTCCCTCAAAAAAAAAAAAAAAAAAAAGAACAGTGCTTGGGAAGGTTTTATTAAGACACTTTGCTAGGGAAGACAGCAGAGAGATGACAGGCTTGGAGAAAAACCTATTTTAGAATGGAAAAATTCTAGCAGAGCTGTCCTGCTACTGACCACTCTTCTCCCCCTTTTAAAACAGATCACAATACCAGCAACAAAATCTTCACCTACACCATCCCCCTACGTCTCATTCTGAAAATCAAAACTAAGTGCTCACTAGCAAAGAAAATTCAATCGATGGGCCACTAGCTCAGAAAGAACAGACTTACAGAGGGAACATATGAGGAATAGGGCTCAGTTATTAAATAATCTGTTTATTGTATGGCTTTCACAAAGAAAAAAGACAAAGCACCCAAGTAGAAAGAATAAAAATGTATTTTCCTTCAGGTTTTAGACTGACACAGCAAGTACAAATCCTTTAGTGTGAGCACTTTATGGCAATTTGGAAATTTAACAAACCCCAAGTGAACGAGCACGCGGTACAAGGCTGAATCCTGACAGCTACTTCTGCAGGTCTTCAACTCACAAACTGGCTCTAGCCTTGGCTATCACGGTAAAAACATCCTCCTCCAGTCAGGGGTGGCAGAGGGAAGGGAAGGAACTCTCAGAGTCAAAGCGTGCAGACCCCTTCTAGGAAAAGTTCTTTAATCAGCCAGTCTCAAGTACACAGGACACGGGTGAGCTTTCAAGACAACAGAAATTGTTTGCCCTGCCAATGTATCTTCACAGTATGTAGACAGTAGGTATTTTGGAACCCAGTCCTGTCTGCAGTCCTTCTGTAACAGATATGGAAGTGACAGGCAACTGGAAAACTCCAGATGAAAGGGAAAAAAAAAAAGTCAAATCAGCAGTTTAAAACTCTTTTGGTTGTTACCTTCCTTTAATTTTAGATTATATGCATAGAGAACCTGATCTACCCCTAAAAGAACATGCAGCATGATTTGTGTTGATAAGCCCAGTCAAGCACTGGACTGGAGAAACCCTTTTCAAGTGGATTAAAAGACACCAAGGTTTATGAATGAACGATCCTTATGAACCAGGATTTCCAAACACATATACAGAAGTGACATATAACAGTGGTCTTGGCAGCTTTGGCAACACCATCATCTCAGGTAGCATCTGCGTGGCCTCCAGCATGCTCCTGCAACAACTTCTATCCTCTGAGAGCCACCACAAATCCAAAGGCCTGTTTGGTCCAGGGTAAGGAAGTGCCTCCAAAGTCTCAATGCTGCCAAATCTTGCTTTAGAGTAGGATGCACTGAATCTGTAACAGGATGGGCAAGTCTAGAAGAAGCCATCATAAAACTATCAACTGCCACAGTGATTTAACTTTTAATTAAAATTAACCCATTTACTCATTATATCCAACCCCTTCTGAGAAGTTTATACAGAAACCCCACAGAACTTGGGATAACTCTAGAAACAGCTTCTAATCCAGTATCTACATGGAAAAGTCAGTTCTCTTCCACTTCTGCTAGCTCTCCTTGTGCTAATGGCCCAGAAAATAAAAGGCAGTCCCATCCTGGGTAGTTATTTCTGAAGGCCAGCACCTGAAGCAAGTTAAAGAAAAAGAAATCTTTACACTGGGCCTTCAAGTGTTGATTTTGAAAGTCAAGAGCTATATAGCATGGCTGTGACACAGATGCTGTCACCCTTTTCTTGGGAAAAAGTGAATGGTCAAAAATTAAGGGCCAGAGCAGACTGCATCAGTGAAAGCCAAACTCTCACAGATATAGCAACCGCCTCAAGCAAGGCAAAAAAAGTGCCAGTAAGGGATAAAAACCAAAAAACTTACAGCTCACTAAAATGTTAGAAGAGTTGCCTGCAACAAGGCTACCTCTCTGCAGCCAAAGGGCGCACCCATCTGTATGCTGAAGATTGTGCGTTGAGTCAGTTCCAGCTTTTGCTTATTTTGCTTGTCACCTTTCCATCACAGGCACAGGCATTAAAGTAGAAAATGTCACCGAGTTCAGAAATTATTCTGACTATCTGGGCACAGGGAAGGAAAAAGTAAAGGGGCAGGGCACTTTGGAAGAAGAAATAAAGGATACTAAAACCTAGGTTTAAATAGCTCTCTTCAAAAGATTTAAACAGCTAGGACTAAAGAAAAGTTATGTGACTGGAAAGCAAAGAATACAGTAGCCACCTAGAAAATGATGGAGGGTTTGGAGGTCTTTGCTCTACAAGGAACTAACACCACCTTGGTGCCATCTGTTACTTCTCACCCAATTGCTAGCTACTGGACGAACAGCGGGAAATTGACTCCTGAGTCAGTGAGATAAGGTGGTGTTCAATCTTCACATCCCCTTCATGAAGAAAGGAGAGTTGGAATTTAGCTAAGGGAGCTTATCTGAGCACAGGTGAGCTCACATCTGTAACACACGGTGCGTAACAGTGAGGAGACTCAAGAAAAACTTCATATTCTAGTCAATTAGTCTTTGGCGAAGCCCAATCAAGGCAAAACACAGATGATGCCCACTGGCTGAGGAGAGTCCCCATTGAGTCACACAAGCAAACTCAGCAGAACAGGTTAGATTTATCTAAAATCTTGGAAGCCTTGAAGGAAGAACTTCACACTGAAAATGAACAAGGAAAAAAATGGATCTGGGAAGGGGCAGCTGGGTGCACGTATGCTATGCTGTAAACCAGAGTGTAGTGCTGTGGCATTAGGTTGAAGCCTCTACGAGTTAAGCCAGGGATGCCTGAGACACTCTGCTGCTGTAGCTCGTTTCTCTGGGATCAGCTCCAACATAGGTAATAAGAAGTCTGTGAATGCAGCTGCCTCATCTTGGGACCACTCATATTTTTCCACCAAGACTTCAAAAAGGCCCCAGGGCTTCAGTTTGGTGATGTGCTTCAGATCACCTGAAAACCAAGACAGACAGGTTAAGTGCAAGACATGGGAGTAGAGCAGCTGAATAAAATAGGCCAAAGATGACACACTGAACTCAGAAACTGTTCTGAATAGTTGGGCATAGGGAGTATAAAATGGTAGGGCATGCTGAAGGAAGAAATAAATTATCTTACAACCCCTTTTCTATCTGCTTTTGAAGACTGTTCTAGAAACGTACTTCCTTGAAGGCTTCTTTTTTCCCTTCTGCTATTTCTGATCCAATATCAGCAAATACTGTTTAGCTTCATTAAATCACCAACTATACTGGTTGACATCACAGATAAACACTATGCCGTTGACTTTGGAATATATGCAGCACTGTTTGAGGAAGCAATACACTACTAACAAAAAAGGGTTTGTTCTATTAAAAAAAAAAAGTATTAAACTAGGTCAAAAACTTCTTCTCAAGACTCAATACATTTCTGGGCTACTTAGGGTTTTATGGTAACTGTATAATGTGTCCTGAGCAACACAGCTCGGGATGCAAGGCACTATTTAGGTGACTGGCATGCTAGAAGTGGAACAAAGTTGTCTAGAGAAGACTTCAAAGGTGAGTCAACAACTGCAGTTGACAAAGATCAGCTAAATAAAGCCAAATCAAGTCTGAAGAAATATCTACAGTACTGTTTTTCTACCTGCTGCATTTGATCAACACCAAGATGTCAAGTACTAGGATGCAGGATACTTTTAGCAGTTAGACAAGAATGCCTTATGTTTAGCTGCAGTTTTACTGAGAAAGCCTTTCATAAAACAAAAGGAAACACCTAAAGAGGCATCTTTGCTAGCATCTATCGTTAACTGGCATTTCCAGCAAGGCACTCTTGTGTATTTGGGGCAGGGGATGAGGGGATAAGTGACATTTGCTTTGTTTCCTTTTACCTTTTTTGGTGAAAAACTCCTTGGAATATTTTCCTGCCAAAATGAGCTTGCGAGGTATTTTCCCCAGAAGTTCTATGATCAATGCAATGTGATCTGCATTTTTTCAAAAGAAAAGACAATGAGACATCCACACAAGACATCTCTATGCCCCAGTTTCCTTCGCTAGGATATAAGGACAAAGACATTATCTTCCTTAAAAATTACTCTGAGATCCACTTGAAATCAGATTACACTAAGCAAGGACAAAGTCAAGGGGCAAGGGGGAAAAAAGGTAAGGGCCATTTGAGGGATGAACAGTTTGAGAAGCAAGATAGAGAATCCAGTGACAAGAGGAATGGAAAATATCAGGACAAGAACATGGACTTTACTGCATGGTGGTTTACTGCAGAGGTTTGAGCACAGCTGTCCCCTAACACCATTGATTTGGGTAAACAATCTTTTTGCAAGGAGCCTTTACATTACTAACTCATAAAAGAAGGCTCATTGTGAAGAAGCATCCATTGTTTTTCACAGCCCATTTTAAAAAGGAAAAAGACTTAGACAAACACACCTTCATCCCGTGAGTAATCTTCCCCAGAATGAGGCTCAAACAGATAGTCTCCTGTTGCTAACTCAAATGCCTAAACAAACAGAAATGAGCATGTTAAATCACTTTAATGCACTTCCCAGTTAAACGTACTGCAAGTTGATTCTGGGTATCCCTGGGCCAGAAGCAAAGCAGTGGGAAGAATATAACCTGTAGAACTCTAGTACACCATTACCATCTTACAATGTACAATTATTTTGCAACATTTTAATGAATACATTAAAAAACATCATGGGCATATCTATGATGAATTCTGGATAACAGCATAATGCAGTACACTTGTGTGAAATTGTACAAAATTAAGGCATTTCACAGGCTTAGCCTCTCTTCCGCATCAACAGCATTTTGCAAAATGATGTCATGTCCAAATTCTAGATTTTTTTTTTACAAAGATTCCCCCCTCCCTCCAAATTTCAGATACTAAAGACATTTTTCAAACAGTTAATCTCTGAACATTCATATGTAGATACGAAAAAACACATTTTAAATGAAAACATTTGCATTCATTTCACCTCACCACTTCTAATTTCCATGATGCATTTACACTTTTACGTATTCACTTTTACTCAAAACAGTACCTCTGACCTTTTGTATTCTTAAGTTTTCTTTACAGACTGCTGTAGTCTAACTATTGAATTAGGCACTCGGAGTAACCACTGCATAATTTTGGCCACATATTCTGCAGAGGCAACATGACCATACTGCATTTTGTTTTACCACATTCATCAAAAATAACAGCTTGTTTTCCAAGACAGCAAAAATGACTTCACTTACAATTTTCCAAGCTTGAAAAGTAAAACCCAAGCTTTGATTTGTAGAAAACAGAGTGGAGACAGCGAAGAGGCACATGCAGTAACTGACTAGACTGATTTTTTTTTTTTTTTTAATTTTTTTTTTGTAAATCAGCGTATTCTACATTTGCCAGCTATTACAGGAACAGCTTCAGCCTCGTCTCAGCATTACTCAGATTATAAAATGATTCCAAACATGCAGAGGATGCATATGATTAAAATATGAATTTATACTGAAGACATCTGTGAAACAGTGCTGCATGCAGCGGAGACGCTCTTTGTATTTATACAAAGGTTTTGTCTTCACAATTGCATAGTTGTCTTGTTTCTCCACAGAGCATGATGCCAAAGTACAGTTATATTTGAAATCTGCTGGTGCTGTAGAACAAAACTAACTTTCAAAAGGAAAGCCACGTGTGGCAGAAAAAAAATAAAAGAAACAACTTTTGTATGGAAACATGGTATTTAGCAAGTCTGGAAGTTGGTTGAACACCTGTGAGGTTTTTGCCAGGCTTGGCTAGTGACTCAGCAGTCCAGAGTGCACAGCACACAGGAGTTCCCCAGAATGCTCTGCAGAAATGGTTTAAAATCTCCCAGATGACCCCACTCACCATACACGCTGTGCTCCAGATGTCAGCAGGGGTGTTATACCCCGACCCTATCAACACCTCCAGGGATCGGTACTGTCTTGTCTGGATGTCTTCAGTGAAGTGCTTGTGCTAAATAGAAGATACATTTTACTAAACAGTTAAGAGACTGTTTAAAAGAGGAGAATCAACAACCTGGAAGGTCAGAGCAGATCAAAGCTCATTCCCATTACATTTAATCCAAATTTTACATCCTCATTAAGTATTTCCTTATATTCCTACAAGTACTGTTTAAATGCTCTACATGAGACACTCCTTGAGTAAAACAGTCCAGCCGTTTAGACAAAAGCAAGCCACAAAAATAGAATAAGGGAAGACTGTTTCAGAAGCTGCACCTGCTCCTATCTGGTCATGACAGATAGGCCATGATTCAGCTACCTTAAAGCAGATAAGCAACACCAATGTAAGAGACCACCTTGCCAGATGCTGCAAGCTTGATGTGCAGTTCTGAGTTTAAGACTCACCTCTCCCATAAGATCTGAAGTATTGTGCCATTGAAGAAGCCAAGTAAAACAGACATTTCTATTGAAATGTCAAACGTTTAAAAGCAGCACAGCACAACCATCAAAGAATAAAACGGAGTCTCTTTCATGTGCTCATGAATCCACTACAATAGTTTGACAAACTAATTAACTACAGAACTAGCACATCAGAGCAATTGTTTGCCACTTTCTCATTCTCCAGGAGAGCTACAGACTCCTTCAGAAGTTTCACATATGCAGATTTCTATGCATTATATGTGACACTCTTCACAGGCCTATTAGAAGTAATCTAATGACCAGTGAGGCACCCAGAACACAGGCTGAAATCCTATGTTAGAGGACCATTTCTTTCTTTGTGTCCCTGCACCCTCCTCTTTTTTCCCCAACATAAGTTTCAAACTGTCACTACTGTCACAAGCAGGTCTAAGAATCCGTTTTACAGATTCTTTTCCATCTTGGCATACTGTGAATGAATTAGCAGGTTTAAACAGTCAATGTGAAAAGATTGTAAACTTACCACCCAGCAGGCATTTCCTAGGTCAGCTATCTTCACTTTGAGCTTATCTGCATTCTTGGGCTCAAGAGGATTAAGAAGGAAATTCCCAGCAGTTGATTTTCCTACAGGCAACATGTACAACAGCTGATTAAAGCTACATGGACAGTGTCACCATCTGTCATCCAAATCCTATCACCCTTTCCCTACCCAGGAAGGGTTTTGCTTATGGATCAGAACCTTTCCCTCCCCAAAGCCTAGGTATAAAAATCAGCAGTCTGCACTATGAAAAACAGAGCTACCACTATTAAGACCTGACCCATGTTATAAAGCAGGACAAGAAAGCATATGCAACAGTGACTGTTTCCCAACACTCTTTGCACAGCCTTAGAAAGTCTGTCTATACCTAGACAGGTTTTTTTAAATAAGGGCATTGCCAGAAACACAAGCCTCTCAACGCTTAAGACTTCCTAAATCTTTGAAGGAGAGTCCACATATTATACCATCTTTTTGACATACCTATCACTCACTGCTGCAACGCAGACAGTTACAAGAGCTAAAGTATATATTGGGAGAACCTCAATGACACAGTGGAGAGCAAAAATATTAAGTCACTAAATTACACCCAGCTGTACCTCTCAAGCAATTTGGGAGAGAGCCATGAGAAGCAAAATACACCTAGTAATCTAGCAGGGGCATCCAACTAAATGCAGTTCAAGATTCAAAGTCTTGACATTTCACTTGCTACTTTTTGTCCATGTAACTCCCCGGCACTCTGCCAAGAAAACGCTGCAGAAATTTTTTTTTAAACTAAATACAAATGTTAGTTTCCCCCTCTTTCTCCAAGCAGATATAATTCACCTGACCTTGACTCAAAGATGCAAAAAAGGACAGTTTTATCAATTGATTAAAGTTTTTAAAAAACACACACCTGGAATGTGTTTAAACTGCTGCACACTGTTGTGCATCTTATGTTCTCCTAAACCTACAAGACTTACAGTTTTTTTCCCCTCGAAACAAATCATATTTAAACAAAAGCATTAAGAGGTTTTCCCTACGCTGTATAAGCTTTGTTTCAATCGAACTGCATTTCCAATTCTGGGAAAACATTTGCTCATCTCAAGCAACTGAGAGGAGTTACCTGTACTCCATGTTAAGAACAAAACTATCACAACACACTAAACAGTACTTATACCATAATTTAACAGCCAGTGACAGTTTGTAGACTTACATTTCTAACTATTAATGAAAATCACGTTAGAAACATCTGATACAAAGGAAGGAGTGCTCCTATACTGAAAAACAAATGTATAGGTACTTTCTAAAAGTGGCAATACTTATGCATTCGATAGTCAAAACTAAGGTGCAACTATCAGTGGAAGCTACAAACAGCAAATGTCTCAAGAGTAGGAGTGTCAGGTTAATTACTCCTGGCAGGAAAAAGTCTCAAACAGGCAGTTCTGATCACTTCAGCCTATAAAAGTGGAGGTTTCTATTAATACTCTGAAGTGTTGTAACACAACTCTCCCACATCAAGGAGAAAGGAGCCCTTTCTCACAGGGTTCCTCTTATACCTTTGTTGTCTGACGGGCTATTATTCTCATTCTCATCCTCTGAAGGTATCTCTGTCCTGATGCTTTCTTGCAAATGGTTAATCTCCTGCTCATTGAACGATCGTTCTTCATTGGACGTGGGCTGACACACCATGGAATCTTCTGAAACTAAGGGCACGAACGAGTCCGACATTGCTTCTTGAGGCCTGTTCTCCGAGTCACCATTACGCTGACTGTAATTACAACTATGGAAGTTCTCCTTCTTCTTTGTATGAGGGTGATCGCCACAGTCATTGGCATTATGAAGGTCATCCTCAAGTCGCACAGACCCTTGATTGCTGGAGTCTGGGAAGTCCGTCATTTGTATCACTCCATTGCAGTTTATTTCTGTAACACATTTTTCCACGCTGCTTTCCATTAGAACAGATTGCTCTTGTACAACAACTTCAGCTGGAAGAGTGGAAAAGGAGAAGATAGCAGAATATATCTAAACAAAGTAATAGCTGAAGCTGTTCAAGGGAGCCCTCAGAAGCAGGTAGTTCTCAAAACATAACTGAACACAATCATTCATTAATTCAGTTTGTAACAGGACATTTCCTAGCCTCTTTAGATGGGTAGAAGGCAATGCAAACAACTTAAATGACAATGGCCACCTCTACTAAAGGTGCTCACTCTACTGATGCCAGCATGAGTGAAAGGACAACATTGGGCTACTTCAGCAATATTTTAGGTCCATACCTGTCTTTTTGCTGACATTTTCCTCTGGTGGACTAACTTTTATGAGCATTTCCAGAGGGGTCTGTGCTTCTTCCTCCTCTTCAGGCTGTGTCTGCCCAGGGCTTGCTTCCTTCTCCATTTCCTCTATCTCTTGCATTCGCTTCTCTAACAACTCAGCCTGGCGTTTCTGCTTCTTTTTCAACTTCTTTTTCTTATTCTTTGACATTTTGTCAGCCTACACAGAAGCAAGCAGAGAAACTGGACTTAGCATTTCATATTTCAATAAATCTAAAAGGCATCAAGTTTTAATTTATTTTAGAGCTGAGGAAGCAGTCTGGGATGAAAACTCTGGAGACAGTTCTTCTCCCAAATAAAAAGCAGACATTAAGGTTTTTGGAGCAGTTGCCTATGGCTCTTATCAGTGCATTTCTGTCCTGACCTGAAAAACCTCCAGTATTCTCCAAATGAGGGATCTCAGACTCCACAGTCAGGTCACCTTCACAACAGACCTTGAGACCACCAAAAAGACTACTTCTTCTGGTGATACATGAGCTAATACTACTTAAATCTCCAAGACAGCATTGAACCCGATGCCTATGTCTATGACAAACACAAATCACACTTTTCCTTCTGATAGAAGGTTGCTTTCCCTTAATGCTGACTGCATTATGAGACAATGCAGTCGATCCCGTACGTAGATGGATACTTATGTATGAAATCTATTACACTTACTGGTTTTGGCTGTGGTGCAGTGCTCACTGAAAGGGAAAGGAAGATCAGTAAATTAGTATGTTTATATTAAAAAAATGCAACTGCATTCTTATCTTAAAGTAAGTATTTTTCCTACGTGGTTTGGTAACGACATTTTAAGATATCAGCAAATGTTATTTTGAAGGCTTATTTCTCTACAGAAGTAGAGCAAGAAAAAAAAACATTAAATGAGTAAATGCATAATTAAAATTCCAGATAGTAGACCTGCTTGACTGATGTCAAAGACTTAAACTTCCTGTCATGCAGCTTCATTTACTGCATGTATTATGCACCTTACTGAAAAGGGAATGCAAACCAAAACATTAAAATACCAAAGTTAAGGGAGCTTCCCTGAGCTAAGCTATGCTACAATGGGCTCAGCTAAATGTTGGTGGCATAAGATTACGACTGACAGAGCCTTCCAATGCACACTGCAGTAGTTCTTGAAAACTACACACTGGTACAGATGGATATTCTGAGGAGGAACAAGAGGAACTAGGAACAAGAGAACATTTGCTCTCAGATCTTTAGGGATGTTAGCATGTCAAGGAAGCTGTTTCTGTTACAAGTTTTTCAGACTTCCGCAAACTGACAACAGGTAAATCATCTTGCTGAGACCTTCATGAAATGCATTTCCAGTATTATGCAATGAAAAGAACAACTTTTGAAGAAAACATGAGAAGTACCTCACCACATTTTCACTCCAGCACTAGATTGAGTGCATTAGCATTTATGCAGTGTGTGCTATACAAGTCTGACTGCCCTACTGCTTTATCAGTGCCAGATGAGCTGTGTTAAAAGCAGATGCCAGCATGCATGCATCCTCCCTCCATTTTTCTTAGACAAACAACTGCCTTCCTGATCATCTTTAAGTTACAACTTATGACTAACTTCACAATTTACAGTTGGCTTTTCAGAGGTTACTTGCATTATTGTTCCACTGTACTCAGGCAGTTTTCCCTAGTGAGATTAGTGATGATTTGGGGGTGTGTGTGGGAAGTAGCACCAATTTTCAGAAAAAGAAAGCACCTGCAGAGCCAGATGGTGGGGGAGCCCCAGATCTCTGCCACTCTGTTGCTTCTGCAGCCAGCCTGCGGATATACTGGTCATTAACACACAGAAGGATGTTCTCAGGTTTAATATCTGTATGAATGATTCGACATTTTGTGTGCAAGTAATCCAGACCCTGAAGAACCTGCAGACAGAAGAGAAGCAAATTGATGATTAGAAAAAGCAAAGAATGAGCAAACAGAGTGAACTGAAAACACAAAATTGCCTAGGATGACCAGTGAACCTGAAGGACTTCTGTGTTTGAGAGTGTTCCAGATTAAAGCTAGTATGATCAGTGGTTACTACTCAGTTCCAGAAAATACAGATTTTAGCTACGAATTTAAAATACTGTCTCTTTACTCTCATAACATAATTTAGCACAGTTGAAAATCTAATCTTAATACCCTACAATAAAATCATGCTTTCCTCCTCTCCTCCACCTCACGTGTAGAAAGATGTTTTTTCTTAGGCAACCATCCAGTAGGAAAAACAGGTTTCTCTTGCTCTTCCCATCATTAAGCACTGTACTTACTGTGACAGTTTTAAAAAAAATACTTGCACTTACGAGGAATAACCAGGGTAAGAAGAGGTTAAAAGCAAAGCCAGCCTCCCATCATGGTTGAAATGTCAGAAAATAAATATCTGTAGCAGAAGGTTTTTGCAGCAGAGAAAGGAAATATTAACCCAAGAATGATTTTCTTGCATGAAAGATACACCACTGATTTTTAACTTTTGTTTTCTTGGATCTGAGAAAGATTAGTGAAAGAATTCTCACTAGGCCAAGGGGAACAGTGCAGTCAGAACTGGAACTTACCTGTTTGATG
Organism: Elanoides forficatus; assembly: GCA_025311575.1. Taxonomy (NCBI): domain Eukaryota; kingdom Metazoa; phylum Chordata; class Aves; order Accipitriformes; family Accipitridae; genus Elanoides; species Elanoides forficatus. Next base: position 5,310,522 of record JAOBAS010000028.1, on the reverse strand, counting down.
ATCTTTTTGACACAAGGGAGTGGAAGTCCCTGATAATTTGACTTGATGATCCACTTCAGGAGATGATGCCCTAGAACTTCAAACACCATACAGATATCTGGAAGTCAGTCAAGGAAAAAGATGGACAACCTGACCCAAGGAGTGCTGAGTTCCCAGGACTGAGGATCAAAAGAAATCCATACCAGTTAAGCGTTTTCTATTAAAGAGCCCTCATCCTTCTGACACAGCTTAGAGAAGCTGCCTTCCTTAACAGCACCATCCTATCCTACACATCAGTGTTGTTATCTAAAACCTAAAATACCGCAGGATGGAGTTGGTTAGGACAATGGTCCTAATGCAGCAATAGCAATCTCCTCCTGCTTTGAGTGAAAGCCAGTTACACAAGCAAGTTTGCATTAGTATTTCCTGCTAGTATTGAGACAGCTTCAAGGCAACAATGTACGTTTTGGAACTGCCTAGGCTCTTGCCCCAGGCAAAACTCAATGCCAGATCTCTCTGTACCAGCATTACCTGAAAAGATAATAAAATTTCCATTTCATAAGTCATCTTCAGAACAATTAAGTTACTTTCTCCACCCTCCCTTGCCTCTTTACCAGTAAAACAAACTTTTGACTAGCCTGGACTTCAACAATATTTACATTATCTACTTTTTGTCTATAAGATCTCAACAACTATAGTCACTCTAGTGACACATTCAGTATTGTGCCTTTGCTTTAGAAGTCAAACTTCTAGGAGTTTGTTAGGCTGCTTTTCTTCTACTCTGGCAGAAAGCACGGATGTGTTTCACAAGAGTGAAAGAAATACAAGATCAAGTCAACATTTACTCGGTGCTACACACCAGAAAAAAAGTTAATTAATAGAGGAAATACATTACGGGGCTCCTGTTTTCTAGAACTGTTAGAATGTTTATAACCTACAGCTCGAGTCTCTCAAGCAGCCTAGTAATTCTCACTGAAATAAAATTCAAGGTACTGCAAAGCAGAAACATGCACAAAAGTCCAACTTTCAAATTTTATGGATGCATTATTAGGACTTGCCACAGATCACTGCCTATTAGAAGGCTATTCACAGAACTACAGGGGATTTGCAAAGCAATACACTTTAAACATCCTAACAATGTTGATAAAGTCCAAGGTAAGATGCTTCCGTAACTAGAAAACAACCTCATTATCAAGTTAGACTGCATGTTTGCTGTTTTTAATTACTGATCTTAACAATTTGTACTGCTTTACTTGAATAAGGGATTATTACCAGGCTGCTTGCAAAATTGAGGGGTTGAGATAGATGGACTCTCTTACCACAAAGGTACCTCAGACACTAAGCCATTCAGTCCTGATTCACAAATCAGATGCAGCCACCCCATCTCTCATGTTAAAAGCATGACTAAGCAGTGCCATCTCCACAACTTACACATATTATGTCAGGCAGAGTTATCATTCTGGATCTGAGCTTAGCAGACAGTTTTGAGGCAGATGATTCTACAGCAGGTTTCCTTGGGCAGTGAAAGGGATGTCTGGGTGTTGCTCACCAGCACTGACATGACAGCTACGCAGCAAATTCCCATTTTGATGCAATTCTTTGCCTTTATTCCACAAAAGGATACGAGAACCATTAACTCCTGAAATCTTGAAGTCATCTAATAACTGAACAACTCTCTCTTTACTTGGATCATTTGGATCACTGTTGCGGACCTGCAGAGAAAAAAAGGATTAATTTTGTGTTCCTTGCGGTAATTACCAGGCAAGAATATATTTTGAAGTTGGAGCTACTGCACTACTGTCAGGTTCCTATCCAAATTCTTTGCAGCTAGACAATCCAGAAATATCAAGCATGTGACTAATGTGAAGTTCTCAAAATGAATTAAAAAAAAAAAAAAAAAAGATTAAAAATTGAACCCCACTATCAGGCACTCACCGATTTTAGCAACTTGATTTCATCCAGTGCCGTTTCTGTGTAGTGCTCTGCACTCTTCACCACCTTCATTGCCACAAATCTCCTCCCTCTATGCACACATGGTAAGTAAATTGGAGACTGTTAACACTCATACAAAGAACTTATTCTCCAGGATTATCCTAATTCTTTTGCATATAAAAGACAGCTACTTATTTAAGGTGTCATGGAAAAATAAGGTTTAAGCACTCATGAAGATTGTCTTTGGGTCTCTTCTATAAAAACATTAATGTTAACATTTGTTTCTCTTAAAATGAAATAACAGGTCAGAGAGACTGCTGAACGCAAGAGTACTCTCCACATACATGGTTTGTCCTGTTAACTCTCTGCCACACACTTGCATGCACAATACCAAAGGAAACTTTTGTGTTAAGATGTGGACAGCTCCGTTTTGTGTTTTTATCTAAAAGTAAAAAGATGCTTTCTGATCATGTTTGTGCAATGCTCTGCATTCCCACCAGAAACACTACCTAGAACAGAAAGACTTACTGGATGTCCCAAGCTAGCCACACAGTGGAGAAATGGCCCCATCCGAGCTTCCGAATCACATGGTATCGTCCATTAAAGAGATCTCCTATTTTCACAAGGTGATAACCACCTAGAAAAACAGTGGGAAGTTTATATGTCAAGAGGTCATGCAAGTGCTGAAGAGCAGCTATGTGGAACAAGCATCACAACTCGAGGCAGACTTATTTGATGTGTTTACATTTTTAATCATATAAACAAATGCAAATACTTCTCTAATTGGATCTTGCTAGAACAAATATACAGCATGTTAGAGGAAGAGCTGCAAACAGCCCTCTAGTTGATAGAAAATTTTTAATATAATTGAACTAGAACAAGTGACTTTTCCTCCTTTTCAATGTAGGTCACCACTGCAGCATCACAAAAGAATATTTCCTCAGTGAAAGCATCTGAAGTCTGCTAGGCTGACCACCTTTGGAAAACACAGCTTATGACAGCAACAGAATCTTACAGCTAAGTATCAGCATTGCTTTTGCACGCTCTGGCCCCGTAACATGAAAGAGTACTGCACCCAAGATCCCAGCAGAGTTTCCCTTCCAACTGTTTTCCTGACTGAAAGGTACTTTGCCATTTAACATCACCACTGAATATAGGAAAGTCTCCTCCCTGTACCCCTAGTATCTCTCAAGCTGCTGACTATGCAGAAAGATTCCATGATGGAAGCAAAGATGTGAAAAGCCAGACAAAGACACAAGGGAACTGGCAGAAAACAGAATGAAGAAAAGAATCTGTGATTGCTAAGGTATAAATTTTTGCCAGAACCTGGAATTACAACCTAGATTCCAGGCTCTTACTATTCAGTTGTGGTCAGCAAATACCACCCATGAAATGCATGCTTTGCCAGGAAGATTCAGCATTCTTGTTTGGTTCACAAACAAGACATAGAATTGCTATCCATTACTTCATTAGCTCAAGCAGCAGAAGTCCCTTTTCTTCACTTAAATATTTCAGTTACAACAGTGACAGATGCACCAATTGCTAATTCACATAATAGCTTTCTTCTTCCCACTTGCTTTACAACAAAATCCCCCAAATACTTGGGTAGCGTGCTATAAGTAATGTAAATGCTTTTAAGTAAAGCACTGAAGGGTAAGAAACATTGCAATTCTCGTTCCCTGTGCTATTTCTACTTGGCATTTTTTTTATACACATATATGGCATTTGTTACATGATTCTCCCTCTGTCTTATTCAATACATACAATGAATAGTATCACAGAAGTAGCCTTACAAAGCGCTTGGAGATGGGGACACACATTGAAGCTTCAATTAATTGATCAGTTGAATTTGTATGATCAGTGTTCCATCTTTTTTGAAGTATTTGCTATGTTAAACAGCCTGATCCTTCTGATATTGAATTATATACTGTGGAATTTCCATTTGCTCTGTAGTTAGTTTCGACTCAGAGAAACACTGGAAGACTATATTTGCAGACACAAAAGTTACCTAAGAACGGATACCAAGATGATGATCTTCAAAACAAAACAGCGAAGAATTTGAAAGTGTCCTTTTTCTGATGAAAATCAAAAACATTCAAGGCCTACTTGCTTTTACCAATTTTGAGAGCCCTCTGGCACAGAGGAAAAGCTAACAGCTTTAAACATATGCATTAAAAACAGCTCTCCAACTCAAATCTAAACTGGTAACAGAGAGAATCTTAGAGAATAGTTTCTCCATTTCAGGTTAGCTTGAAAATGTTATCATCATCATACAGTTTCAAAAAACAGTTAAAGTAAGAGAAAGCCTATTTTCATACTCTGTAGTAGATGGGAAATCAAGGGAATTTCTTGATTACATTGAAAAACCTACAGCTTAAACAGGCAAGTTCTCACCTTTACAGTAATCATTTGGATCCTCTTGTTCATCGTCATCTGATCCCAGGATTTCTTCCTCTTGCTCTGGAAGATCATTCTCTGAATGAGCAGCAGGGCCCCGATGCTGAGTGTCAGGTCTGAAAGAGAACACACTGCATGTCTCACACACGTTACTCTTCAATTCAGTAGCTTTCATTTCACATGAGGGACTGCTAATAATGGAGGAGATGCAATATTCAGCCTTCAGAAAAACTATTTTCACATTTAAATGCTTTCATATATATATAAATAGTAGACAGAAACAATTTTTGTATTTGAGAAACACAACTTAATGCCCTAGATTCACTTTTATAATGGAAGAAAAGACCAGAGAAGATAGTGAGTTAAAAGCTTAGTGATCCCACCAAAACACTAGTGCCTTTGGAACCCTTTTCAGCCTTTCATTCAGCGAGGACTTTTCCAACGCAAGTTTATATTTTCAGATGTTACCTCATATAAAACCTGAACATTTAAATGTTGATGAACATTAAAGACTAACACCAGTTAATTCTTACTCCTTTGGAAAAAAAAAATTAAACCAGTGCTTTAGAATCTGCGCCCTTTGTCCCTTTCACCTTTGAGATCAAATGAGCATTTAACAATCCATCTGCTTCTAACACTTTAGAAGTCTAAAATCCCTAATACTGCCCTTGATTTCTCCTGTCCTCCTGCAGTAGGCTGCACTTCTAGTTCATCTCTTCACTGAAGGTCTAAAGTTTGCTAGCTGTTCTGAACTAGCAGAGTTCAGTGTCTCCCACTGAGAGCGGGAATACGCCGAGCAGATGTTCTGTAAACTCTTCCAAGAGCTTGTGATTGCAGAGGAATTGAAATCAGGGACCAGGGTGGTGTTTTGGGTTTGTTTTTTTTTTTTTTTTTTTTTTTACAACAACTGGAGATAGAGAAATGCTTGTTGGAAATTCTTTTTTCCAAATTACAAAACTGAGAATTTCCTGCTAGGAAGCATTTTCAAGTCATCACATTTGTAGACAAGACCTTATAGGTTTGGATTCTAAGTTGTCTAGGGAACTGTTGAAGTCATCACAGTCAAAGCACCCACTCCCTGACCTATTTCTGCTATTACAACTGCAGGAGGCAGTAGGTCCTCTAACATGTGAGAATGAATTTCAGGCACTTCTAGTCAGCAGAAAGACAGACACAAAATACATGTAAAATAACAAACAACTAAAAAAATCTTTGACTCAAATACCTGTAAAAATCTACAAATACACAGACTGGTGTTTAAAAATAATAGAATACTGAGGCACAGAATAAGTTCCACATTTCCTGTCTTTTGTTTCGTGTAGCCAGAATATTTGGTGTGGTTTTGATTTTTTGTTAGTTTGTTTTAGAAGTCTGTTTTGAGATTGTCTTCTCCAAGAAGAGAAGAAAAGAACTAATGTTAGAAGATAAAATTAGACTAGCTAGAATATTACCAGATCTATCCATCAATCCACCCTAAGTTCTTATAGGACTGAACCTGTCATCCAGGTTTTTTAATGTATTTGGTTTGAGAGCACCCCATCATAAAGTTACTTACTGTAAGTGTAACGTAACTTTAGCCACATTGCAAAGATTTTAAGTAGATTCCTTATTTGTGAGGTGAAATTCTCCACAGAAATATTTATCCTACACCTCCCAATGTTCCTCAGCCCACATTAATTATCTGTCTTCACTTGTAGCCATATGATATGCATAAAACAAGGAAAAGATACAGGAATATGTAAACTAAGTGAAGCTAACACATATGAACTACTCGGGTACTCCATAGGGTCCTTTGTCACTGTGCTGACCTTACATTTGCAGAAACTCCAGCTTCACAGAAATAGTACCCCTTCTGCCCAAACCTGTCTGGTAAATACAATTTATTTTCAGAGAGCAATGAGAAACAGCTGCAAAAGGAAGAGCTACAAACCCAAATTTAGTTCTGCCATTAACAAGAAGTCTCACTCTGTGGGTACATTACAACTGAAGGCAGATATGTAAGCCAGCAGATCAGTTCCCAGGGACAGCGCAACACATCTCTGCAACCCTTACTCATTAGGTTAGATATTTGCAAGCCTAGCTAAACTAAATTAATTACACATCAGCAAGTTTCATGAGTGAATCGAGAGGGTAGTCACACAACCTTATATAGCACTAGAGAGGACTGAAACTACAGGAGGTTGAGGGCAACTGCCTTTTCCTTTTGGTACAGAGGAAGCTCAGCTTCAGAAGACTACATTGCAGAGCTCTGGATCACTCAGAGATCCCTTTAAGAAAGTTGGCCAAGCCTAAGCCTCTGGGCTGCTCCCTGAATTAACACCTGATGTTCTTTCATAGCTGTGATTTTGCAACTCAGATGGCTTTTTGTCTCCTCTCTTGGGGTAACACTACTCCCTCAAACTCACACTGGCTGTCACATTTCCCATTCCTTAGACCATCTGGCCCTGCATCTGCTGCTACCCACATATCAGCCAAACAGCCACTGCTCAGGCTTCTCCTTCCCCACCTGGCTCCTCTTACAGCCAACAGATCACCAGTAATTACTTCTTAGACCAAAGCTAGCTACAGTGCTTGATGGACAAGGTGACCTAACAGAAGTTACTGTGTTTACTTACAGACTTTGCCTTGCTTAGAAAACAAACATACTGAAGAACCATAGAGGTCCAAGTCTCTTTAGAACCTCTTCCAACTACATAACACCTTCCAGGCACGCATGGCCAATGTATATTTATGCAACACATAGAAAAAAGAGCCAAAAGAAAACACTCAGCAACAAAAATGCATGGTATTTCTCTGAGGAGTCGCTCTTCCCTCTACACATTACACTACATTAAATTCACAGACCAGGACACAGTTCTTCTGAATCAAAACCAGGTTGAATTACCTCAGAAGTGAATAAATATGCATTACATAATACAAGCCTTCCTAGAAGAGGCTTGGCTCCTTTGTTACAGGTGCTGGAAGTGTGAATAAGGTAAAGAAGATAGCTACACAAAAGAAAAGAGCTCATAGGCAAAATGCTTTTAACATTGCCTCAGAGGACTCATAGCAGGGTTTCTGTTAGGAGTCTAAACCAAACTTCTCACAAATGGTCAAAGGGCACATTGCTAATTCTCTGCCACAGACTCCAAGTTTCAGTTTGCAAAAAAGCTAAACACTCACCTCAATATCTGAGGTTAGTGGGAGATAGACTTTAAAAGCAGTGAGTGGGATAAAATGCTAAGTGCTCTAGGAATACGTAAATTCATGGTCTGGAAACACCCTGAAGGCTGTATGTAAACAGGCAAGTCAACAGCTTGCAGCATGCCAATAGCTTTATCTGAAGTGTCCATGAACCAATTTTTTTGTGCAGTAGACATAAACAGCTTATTTTCCAGTAAAAGAAAAATGAATTAGCTTAACATCTGCCCAATAAGCACATTTGGACAGTTACTGTGCAAGAAAAAAAAATCACACTCAAGCTAAATCTAATATAATTACTTCAGTGCCTTTGCAGTACAACAGTGATTAGCACAGAAAAATACATGCAAAATTAAGCCTCACATCTCCATATTCAAATACTGTGATTGAAATAAGGCCTGACCTACACAGTAAACAACAACAAAACATGCCTGTTGATTTGCTGAATACACTGTACTGCACCCCAAGCAATGTGGAAGAACTATAGCAACAGACATAGCTAGAAGTTTCAAGAGAGTTTGGCAAATTAGGATTCTACAGACAACCTTAATTCTAGTATTCCTTAATGCTTAACTTACACCTTAGACTTTTTTCAAAAAAGTTTTACATCAGATTTCCAGCCTTTATGCTAAGCAAACTAAAAGAGGAAAAGTTCACCGCATTTTCATCCCAGAAATCAGTAAAAACAGGACCACTAGGAGAGACAGGGTGAACCAAGGGTGACCCTCTGCAGGTAGGGCACTATCCCACGAGGCCCATACCAGATCGCAATAACAAGGTCTATCTGCACACCTAGACGCAATAAAATAACAAGCCAGCCGGTCCCAGGTCTACACAACAGAGTCCAGTCAGGAATAGCAGGACACGGGGCCAAAGGCAGGACCGGAGGGAAGGCACTTACCACACAGGTCCGAGGTTCACCGAGGAGTCGGAGACCAGGCCCTGACACAGACCCATGGCGCATCCATGAGACAAGGCCCCCTCCTCCCTTAGCTCAGGTTCAAGAGACAAAACCACCCCAGTATGGAGGTTCGGAGTTTAGCCAGAAAAAGCCAGTCAGCCAGACAAGCCTGAATCCAGACAAACCTCGGACAAACCCCAGGCTGCCTTGGCCTGCGTTCAAATAGACCCATGAGCAGGGCGGAGGGCAGTTAAGGCCGTTAGGGCAGTTAAGGCTCATTAGGGCAATTAAGGCTAATTAGTGCACTCAGGGCCCTGGCACCACACCCAACGGGGATCAGGAGCAGGGTCAGAATCTTCTAAACTAGCTCTTTTCTCACCAACAAAGAGTTAATTGACTCATAAATTGATGAGCTTTCCATCCTGGGTTAAGTGTGCAGCTCTAGTTACGGTCAGAGCAGCTTCTACACAAGCATAAGAAAACTGCAGTGGTAAGAGAATATCAACATGGGCAAATCAGGGTAGATTTTTATCAAAGTGGCAAAAGGCACCTCCTTAATCCCAGGCTCCTGCTGGGTCCTTTGCCTACCTTTTTAGCACGCTGACTTGTGAAAACACAGCAAATGCTGTGGTTGCTCTATAGCTATGTACACGCTGGCTGGCAGTTAACAAAGTTAATAGTCAGTCCCTCTGTTCCCCCTTAGATGAGACTGTAACTTCCTTTTTCTCCCCTACACAGCTGATGATTTTTACAAAATCTGTGATTATTTGATGTCCTTGAAACCTATGAAATTGGCACTTGGAGGCAAAAGAAGTAGGGGCTAATATGACAGCATAATTGAACAGGTCTTGTTTCCTTGCAAACCAAGTAAAAATACATGAGCCATGAAGAAGGTAGCCAACATAGAAAATTTCAACCCGAAAACTTCAGCCTGTCAATGGCCTAAGGAATTAGAATTTATGCTATTAAGGAAAATATTACACATCTCGTCTCCCCTATCTTATCATCTTACACTAGCATTTCCTTAAAACAATTGAAATCAAATAATTACATAAGAAAACTGCCACAAGTATGGACAAGATATTAGATCAATACATTGTAATTAGATCAATTGTACTATAAACTGTAACCCAGTAATGCTATATCAAAAAATATCAACCACTATTAAAATAAAAGTGTGTGATGAAAAGCAGTCATTATATTGGGACTCTGTTTTACACTAAGTGGATAACAGATGTAGTAGCAAATATAATTATTAGTGATTCCAAATGAAGAAGTATCAGATAGAAAATATTAGGGTTTTGTGTCCTAGATTGTGTCTCTATTTTGAAGTTGATTCTCCTTGATCTTTAATATGACTGCTGTACTTTTTAGATTTTTTCATTTTTCAGATTTTCATCCACAATAACTTTCTTTATGCATTCACAGCAAAGAAACAGTGCAAAAGACCTCTTCAACTTATGCTGTATGAGAGAGTAAATGCACAAGCTTCATATAGTATTAAAATATTGTTACGTAATAGTGATGTCAAAATTTGAGTCTGTAAAGACCTTACAGTATTTTCTGCATGTTAAACATTGTATGACTCTCCACAAACAGGCAGTACTATATTATATATGAAAAGTAGCAAAGCTTGTTAAAGTAGTCTTGGAAATGTGATTTACACTACAACAAGCTGTAGAAAAGTATTTATTGCTTCCCTGCACTCTCAGCTATCCAACTGGTTTCATTCTACTACTTATTTTACATATACTACTCTTACTATTTTAATCTGCAAAATTCCCCTGGGATCTTATTCTGAAAAGATCATATTGACAGAAACCACAGTGAGGAATTCTCACAGCATTCACTAAAATACATTGAAGTGTTCTCACAAAATAGCTGCCAAAAGAGTGTGGCTTCTCAAATACGTCGATGCCATAATTTATTAAAACAAAGACAAATGTGGGTTATTTATTGAGTGCCAATATAACCAGTCAGTTAACTGAATACTGCAAACCGTTGAATCATCTCAGCTATCAGTAAAATCAAAGTGTGCTCAGTATTTCCAAGTCGATGTCTGACCTCCTTCAGAATAGAATCATCATTTCACAGAATCACAAAACCACAGAGTATTTGACATTGGAAGGGACCTCTTCAGGTCACCTCATCCAACCCCCTCTGCTCAAGCAAGACCACCTAGAGCCCAGGACCATGTCCAGATGGCTCTTGAATATCTCCAAGGAGGGAGACTCCACAGCTTCTCTGGGAAACCATCAGTGTTTCCTGACGTTCAGAGGGAACCTCCTGTGTTTCAGTTTGTGCCCGTTGCCTCTGGGCCTGTCAGCGGGCACCACTGAAAAGAGCCTGGCTCTCTCCTCTTTGCACCCTGCCTTCAGGTATTTACATACGTTAATAAGATCCCCCCTAAACCTTGCTTTCCCTAGGCTGAACAGTCTCAGCTCTCTCAGCCTTTCCTCATATGTGAGATGGTCCGGTCCCGTCATTATCTTTGTGGCCATTCTCTGAACTCTCTCCAGTATGTCTATGTTTCTCCTGGCCCATGTTCAACCTGGTGCCCACCAGGACCCCCAGATCCTTGCCTGCAAAGCTGCTTTTCTGTCAGCCAGCCCCCAGCATGTACTGGTGCCTGAGGCTGTTTCTTCCCAGGTGCACGACTTTGCACTTCCACTTGTTGAACTTCAAGAGGTTCCTGTCAGCCCATTTCTCCAGCCTGCCCAGCTCTCTCTGGATGGCAGTATGACCTTCTGGAGTGTCAGCCACTCCTCCCAGTGTTGTGTCATCAGCAAATTGGCTGAGAGTACACTTCCTCCTTGTCTACCAGGCCAGTCATTTCATCATAGAATTTTATCAAGTTAGTCAAGTATGACTTCCCCTGGGTGAATCTATGCTGACTACTCTTGATGATTTTCTTGTCATTCATTTGCATGGAAATGGTTTCCAGGTTGAGCTGCTCCACCACCTTCCCAGGGATCGAGGTGAGGCTGACCGGCTTGTAGTTCCCTAGGTCCTCCTTCTTGCCCTTCTAGAAGATAGGAATGACATTTTCTTTCCTCCAGTCTTCAGGCACTTCTTCAAACCACCATAATTGATCAAAGATTATTGAAGGTGGCCTCACAATGGCATCTACCAGCTCCCTCAGCACTCCTGGGTGCATCCCATCAGTGCCCATGCATATATAGCTTGCCTAATTATTCCTACCACCAAGGGTATATTTTCCTTACTCTGGATTATTCCAGAGCATTTCTAAAGCCACATTCTAAGGCTGTTCTTTTCAGTAAAGATTAAGGCAAAGAAGGCATTCCGTACCTCAGTCTTTTCCACGTCCTGCGTAACAAGGTCCCCCATCTCATTCACAATGGGCCCACATTTGCCTCTTCCTTTTGTCACCTATATACTTATAGAAGACCTTCTTGTTGTCTTTGGCATCTCTAGCCACATTCAATTCCATTTGGGCTTTAGCTTTCCTAACTTCATCTCTGAATGCTTGGACAACATCTCTGTATTCCACCCAGGCTACCCATTCTTGTTTCCACCCTCTGTATGCTTCCTTGTTGTGTTTGAGTTTGGTGAGTACCTTCTTCACCCACGCATGCATCCTGGCATTTTTGCCTGACTTCCTATTTGTTGGGTTGGACTGTTCTTGAGCTTGGAGGAGGTGATCCTTAAATATTAACCAGCTTTCTTGGGCCTCTCTTCCCCCCGGGGCCTTATCCCATGTGACTCTTCCAAGCAGAACTTTTAAGAGGCCAAATTCTGCTCTCCTGAAGTCCAGGTTTGTGAGCTTGTTTTTTATTTTCCTATTATTTTTTCCTATTTGAATTCTTTCTGGTGGAGTTTATCAATCATTAGAATGGAAGGAGGGATCAGAAGGTCAACTGCCTGTGGCTTTCTCATTCTGATTAGCAGGTTTATACACTTTATTTTTTAGTGTATATATAAACATTGAGGTCCAGCACATAAGCCTTCCAAATCCTATTTGCAGTGCTATAAAACAGATGGGCAGAAAAGCTGTTGCAAATATTACTAAGTTGTTATGAACCAGGTGCAGTTTCTCAGCATGTACTTACTTAGCATTAAGGTTTAAAAAACCACCTTGATGAATTATTACCTTATTTGTCCAGAACACAAAAAGTGAAAGATGCCTGTCAGAAACCTCCTCCTTACAGCAGTGGTTGCAACTTTGGGATAGGTTTTTTTGATCAGATAAACCTGTACTTTGTGACTCAACAGGGAGACACAGCCAGCCAGTATAAAAATAAAGCAAGTACAATGCAACTTGGTACCTCAGTTGAAAGAAACCAGTTGACACAAGCTGAAAATCACAGCGAAAGAAAATGAAATGATTGCTTTACTTCAGAGAATTAAATGACAACTTGTGTAGAAATGTCCCCTAACTTTCTTCTTTTTTATTTACTTATTCATCAACACCCAGAAAGCCAGGTGTGTTAGCAGCAATAAGGGCTCAAAAAGACTTGTAAAAACATTTAAAATCTACTCCCCAAATGCGTTTGTTGTAACTTTGAAATCTCTTTTCAGAATTCAAGGTATTTCTTGGTCCCATAGGATGAAGAATGAAGTTACTAGCATATGTAAGAAATATATCTCAGAATCTCTCCTGTTCTACTGAAAAGAAATACTTAGCAGTGCTTTGTATCCAGTATGTTTCCACATGGTGGAAATCTTTGATTTCTTATCACTCCTAAAGAACAAAGATGATCAAAAACGTTAACATCTAGTAAGCATTGTATAATGCTACTACAACAAACCTAAACAGAGGGAAAATCTCTATGCAATAGCATAAAATTTCTGCGACTACCTGTTTTGTACTCAGAATGTTTAACAGTATCTTGATTTCTTTTGGATGTTTTCAGCTTTTTCTTGGGAGACAACCCAAACTTTTGATTTAGAAGGTAACCAAACCACGTATCAACACTTTGGTGTTGTCACTTCAGATAGAGCAGTCCAGCAATGTCTCTAGTTAGAACAAGTTCCATTTAACATGATTTAACACTAAATATATGTCTCAGATTCCACTAACCATTTTCTATTTTTTAATGCATATATTGTTCAATGCAAGGCAAAATTCAGTATCCAGAAATGTCTGCTGTCAGGAGCTCAGCTGCTTCCAAGGACATGCTAACTTAATTATCTCATGTCCAACAATTGCATCTATGAGTTTTTCTAAATATCTTCATAATACTCATCTTTGCAAAAGAATTAATTAGATGTGTAGTAAGTGTTAATGTTTTCCCCTTCTATATCCTTCCAGGGTGCCACATTTGTATGTATTTGAAATGTGATTCTTCCCAGATACAAAGTGTTGAGATACCATGAAGATGAGGACCGATTGCCCTATATCCCTTATGGAAAACCATTTATACGGAAAAAATGATCATACAAATGAATTCTAATTTTGAACTGCTGCTCTTAGTTTACAGCAAACTGAAAATAATGGCTGGATAAATCTATGTGCGCTTATAATTTCCTGCCTGGATTGAAATGTTATTTAAAATGAAAGTCAGAAGAGTATTTACTGAAGTTGATACTTCTTTTCCATTTTATAAATGCCTTTTATTAGTATTGATTTGCCCAAAAGTTCTGTATGTCAGAACAGATGAATTTACCCATTTTTAATCACTTTGATCTTTAGGCTTCTTACACAAGATCTGTTAATTTCAATTCCATTTTTAGTTGAGCCTTTGTTGATGATTTCATTAATAGTTTCTTGCAAGTGAGGGAATGGATATTCCCGCATGTGAATCAAGAAATCATCATCCTTCTTTAATCCAACTCCAGTAAAGAAAAGAAAATTCTGCCTAAAACAAGAACTGGGTTTCTCCTTGACAAAAATCTCCATCATTTTCAAGAGCTTCTGAAAGCTGTTTGAATTACAAACACACAATCTAGCGAAAATTGCCAGTCCAGTTTTACACTTAACAATAAGTTAGTTAAACAGTGGAAGATAAAAAATGTCACCTTCTTTCCTCTGTGGATTTAGTTTATCGCAAAGGCGAATCAGATCTGACAACAGCATGCTAAGAATACCTTCCTGGCCTTCCCAAGGGCAATGCAACACACTTGGGTTACCTAGAAGATATCCAAGATGCCCTTCCACAGCTGAAACACCTGGACTAGAGAAGGGAAAGGAGGAAAGGGAGGGAATTTGGGCATTTTCCTCCTTAACTGGAATAATGACTAATCAGAATGCGTAACACAGCAGTGCAGTATGTTTCCCTACAGAGAACATGCTTGTAATGTCCAGTCACTTTTATTTGGGCCTGTATTCAGTTTTTTCAAACATTCCCTGACTACTTCCACTTGCATAGTCTCTCTTAAACACCAAAGTTAGACATGGCAGGTTAGAAGGCATGAAGAAAAGAAATGAAGCTGACAAAATAAATCACACAACGCTTTCTAAAATAATCTTCTCTCTATACTTTGCTTCTATGTAAAGCCAATAGGACTGACTGTCACAAGTGCATGAGACTAGCAATTTAGAGCAGCTAATGGGATGGTCAACGTCACCATGCAAGCTGCTATAGGAGCAGGTATTGCAATGTCTTATTTACCCAACCGGCGCTCTGAAGCCCTCTGCAGTCATTGATAAGAATGACTTATCATTCATCTTGATAAGAGCATATAATAAGGCATTCATCTTGCTTCAGAAACATACTGTGAAAACACATCACTGTTGCAAAGCACTGCACCCATGCACACGTGCACACACATGAAAAACAGGCCTAGCTTGTCTTTTAGTGGGCATATCAAACAATTAAAACACATTCCATAGAGGGAATTTTAGGGACACAATTCTACTTTTTTCACTTAAAAAGTGGCATTCACAGGGAACAACATTTATAAATGGTTTACAAAACTGTGCTGACCATGGCCGCAGTATCTGATCTCTATTTAAGAGGGTCAAACATTTACTGACATTTTTTTTTTGCATTTGATTATACTGAGAATATCTGAATAAATACAAGGCATTAGTCTCTCAGTAAGCTGAGAAGCAGAGCAGCCAGGTTTCTGTTCACTGATGTTATTTTAAGAAAGCCTAATGTTAGACCTGAGGATTCATCGGGTGTTCATTTGTATTGTTAAAATTTTCACACTCTAAAAATAGTTTCTGGCTTTTAGTAGAACACAAAATATTTTTTACCTCTGCTTCATCTCTATTTCCACAATAACCAAAATCACACTTCAGTTCTAAGTTACGTAGAAGCCTGAAAGATTTACATGATTTACATTGCAAGCCTCCTTGTTGTAAATTTCCTGAACTGTGGCCTCTGGTGTGATCAGGTTCGCTAGGAAAAGATTTGTTCACCTTGTGGATTATATTAACATAATCTCAAACTTTTGAAAACTCTGACCCAATGTAGCTGCATAAGCATTTCACATAATCAGACAGAGATTTGCTGCTTCAAACTGACTTAACCCAAGCCACTGAGAGATAAACATTCAGAGCATTAACTGAACAGCTCCAGGCTGCAATGGGGAGGAATCATAAGGGACTGTTTGTCTCAGATGACATTTAATTATAACGAGCGGAATCTAGGTTACTGGCAGAATATATCTGCATGTGTGTTACTGAATGAAATGTATTGAACAGGGAAAAACAGGGTTAAAGAACATTCAGAATTTTGCATAATGTCACAGAAACAAAAATCTTGAATTGACACTTAAATTTCTCCTCTTACAACTAGTTATTCATGTAAAATATTGAGACAGCAAATCAGGATGTAATTCATAAACCCAGTTCCTTTTCCTTCACTGTACAGTTTTGGAGCTTTCAGAGGAATTGATCTTGATTGCCAACAACAGAATCAGAAATTCTGAAGTCAAGCACAGACTAAAGCATTTAGATCTTGTGCTTCTTTGTGTTCATCCAGTATGTATAATACAAAGTGACACTGTGAGCCAGAAAAGAAGCTTATTTCACCTTCTGCCCCACCATGATTATATCCCCAGGTGCCCTGCTGAGTCACTGTGCTTCCAGATCTATGTAGGCAGAGCCTCAGACCGTGCCCCAGGGCAGGCAGCATCCTCCTCCTCTGATTTCAATCTTCTCTTTTTCCCTTTCCTTTGCATTTGAAGTTTCTTTCTACAGCCCCATCCTCAAACTCAGGCCCAATATTTTGATATCACAGTTTGTAAATCTAAGAGGCTTTCCTCAGTCCCTATTAGAAAAATGTTAGATGGCTCACACCTCTTGAGTGCCAGCCAGAACCATGTTTTTTGTTTCAACGGCAGCTGTATAAACTAGAAAAGGGCATGTTCCTCAAATCTGATAACTCGCATGACAAATATCATGACAGTCAATGGCTGTTGAAGTAAAAGCATAAGAAAGTAATCAATTTGCTATGTTCAAAGCAGGAAAAAGAGATTTTTATCATGGCATTATGAAACAAATATAAGCTGTTCCATGAAGGGAGGAGCCCACTCATTTTGAAGTAAATGCAGACTATACAATATGAATTACCTCTAATAATTGTCAAGGATTAGTAACATTAGTGAAAAGTAATTGTACTGAATTGTGTTATAGAGTACAGTTGTTGATTTCTTTTTAATATTTGATGTCTGAAGACATAATCTCGCAGTTAAGAGCTATGATTTTCTCACATTGCCTAGCAACCTGTGCAAATATAGAACTGCAGATGCAAAACTACTGACCTTTCTTTCATGCCTGCTTTCCAGTGCTTATTATTTCTACCCAACCCAGCAAAAAAATAAAACCAAAAAAGAGATTTCAAACACTGAACTCTTCTGTATATACTTAGCATTTCAGATAACAAAATCATGGCAATACCTTTGCTTAACAGAAAAAGGAGAAACTGTTTTATTTACCTAAGCTTAAAATGTTGCATACTAGATACTGTCTCACAGATTTTTCAACACATACAGAGTGGTTACTCACCCTACAACAGCTGCGGCTCTTAGGAGGAGTCGTCCATGCAGGTTCCTTCCCTAGTGCACGTGTACAGCGTCTGGGGGGATTTTTTTAGACCAACAATATCCACTGAATCTACTCCTGCATTTAAGTATACCTGCATTCAGCCTACAGGGGTGGGTTAAGCTAGTCATTTCTTTTCTTGGTAAAGAAGTAGTATTATTCAGCAAATGGGAAGAAGAGGACATTCAAAACATAAGAGCACATTGAAGGAAGCCAAGGTAATAGCCTACACAGCTTCTTCCCATAGTGCCAAAATACAAATTCCTTGACTACATGGCAATACTTACGAGGCAGCACGTACAGAGATGGAGTTGAGAGAGAGATCTTTTACCGCTTTAATCAGAAGGCTGAACAATAACATCTGTCACAGAAGACTGAACAAGCAGCAGTTAACGGCACTGCAGTAGGCCTCAGAGAACTGGGAGAAGTAAGATGAAGTAAGATGAGAAGTAAGATGTGGATGGTAGCTCCAAAATGCCAAAGACGTAGGTTCCAGACCTGGAACTGGAAGTGGGGTTATGCCTAATCCCCGTACTTTCAAGGCATACCACTTTTGGTTCCGTTGGGAAGGGCAGGCCTTACAGAGAGGCCTGGCTAACCACTACTGGCAGCATAGTGTGGTATTCTCAGCCGGCACGGAGAACACCGTGTTTCTCAAGTTTGTCTCTCTAGGAAGACAAGGCCATTCAAACAAAACTCAAAGGCCTAGGACAATTTGTGCTCAAACATTTGGTGCCTTCCCAACCTGGGGTTCTCTAGTCCTTTTTCATTTTGTTTACAAGTTTATTTTCCGTATTTTGTGGAAATACAGGCCCATCATTTTGTCTGGGTCCCATGAGAGTTTCCCAATGTTAGACAGCTAGCATTTGCTTTGCACGGTTCCCTGCTGTTTCCCCAGATTAGCCCTTTTTCTGATCTTTTATTTCCTGACTCCAAAGAAGATCTTCTGATTTGATTTCCCACACGGTGTCCAGATTGCACACATTAATATATAAGATACCCAGTGGGCAACAGGCTTCCTCACTTTGCATAAATATATACCCATGATGCATATTGAGAAGTTAACACTTTGGGAATGGAAGAGGAGGACAAAGTGGGAAATGAGAGAAGGAACACATGGCCCCCAAGTATGGCTACATATAAAACATACATACACATGAATGCTAAAGATTAATTCCTCTTAATGTCAGCAAATAGTCAACATGCATATTTTTCTAAAGCATAAGCATATTTAGATATATCACTTCATCACTGCTGCCAGGTGTGGATTTATTCTGTGGATAAAGATCTATACTTCAGAGCAGTATTGTGAAGATTAGTTGGGGTTTATAGTAGCTTTTGAGCAATGTGCTTACTTTGCTGGTATTTTTTTATTGCTTTGTAGCTTTCAGTCACCATGGCTATTAATACTATTTTTAATATGAACTAAAGAAAATTTTTAATAGGGAAGACAGGGGATAAACTTCTTTTGCCTTGAGAGTGGGGGCCTGGTATAAGCATGCAGGAGGAGTTAGGCTGCAATCAACCTAAGAGGTGGAAATACCTCCTTAAACTAAAACATAAGAACACGGATGCAATGAGATACTTCCCTTCTTCTTGTCACAGATGGAAGTAGATAGCCATAGAAAAATAGTTAAAATCTTAAAACATTGAAAAAAAAAAAATCAGCGCAGCATTTGTAATTATTCCAGAATGTAAACGCACACACAAAGCTTATGTCAACACATTCCCTCTGAAATTATTCCAATCCAATTTGCTTAGCCATGTCCCTCCAAAAAGTCATCTACAAAGCAGTCTAACACCATATTGAAACTACATGGTGGTTTGGGTTAGGAGCCAGTCCTATAAAAATTCTCAAAACCCTTATAATAATTTGGCTCAAGTTTTAGATATTCTTTTAGCACTAAAATGGATTTAACAATCCATAGCAGGAGATAGTACACGTTACTAGTACTTGGTGCAAGCTCAGACTCATGTTTCTCACAACTCCATCAGTTGCTCTTGCCAGCAATCCCTATATTTGTGACATTGGTTTCATGCCAATTTTCAGTGTGTAGAGTTTTATGAGCAAAGGTTTTCAGGAGCATATAAAGATTAAACCCATCATTCCACTATCTTACTGAACAGGGGAACTATTCTTAAGTTTTGTTTTATTTCCCTCCTAGAACAAATTGAAATATTCTGCGTAAGTATGGTGTAAATTAAGTGAAACTAACAAAATGTTTCATACTTATAATTAGCTTGCAAAGCATAAAATTTACTTCATAAATATGGAAGGTCACTATAGGTTTCTGCTGTCCTTGCTGTCATAAACTAAGAAAGCTCTTCAAGACACTAGAGAAAGCAACTGAAATTTTGGTCATAATTCATACTATTTGTCTAAAAATATAAATTCTTACAAGTCCTAAACTACGGGATCCTCCTTTTTTGCCTCGTGCATTTTGCTTCCTAATAAGCTGACAAGTCTTTTAAAGCCATGCTTTTTGGCAGAGGACAGTATAAGAGGTAAATTACCTTAAGGATAGAGGTCAGAATTTAGGTAGACAGCATGTTGTAGTTGTCCTCTGTGAAGTATACCTGTTCTGTTACCTTTTCTTACCCAGTTTGATTTGTTCTTGAAAGTCTTAGTCAGGCAAAAATCTTCCAAGACTTCAGAATTATCAGAAGTGAAATAACAAAGCACTAGAGTGAGTAGCCATGTAATCTGAATAGTGTAAAGCAACAAGGAAAAAAAGTATTTATGTTGATTTATTTAATTATTTTATGCTTGTAAATTCATAGAAGATCAGTCTATAAAATACAAAGTGGATGTCTTATGTAAAATGCATTAATATTTTAATGAATACTTGCACTATCTAGAAAACCATTTTCTTCAGGAAGCATGATGACAGAAAACTCAGGAAAAACAGAACATACTGTATTATAAAAATAAGATTCATCAAGATACAGAAATCAATAAATTAGATTGCTCTCTATTTTGCTAAATTTAAAGATCCATCCTTTAAAATTCCATGTTAGGTTTTTTTGGTTGTTTGTTTTCTTATACACACAACACATGATTTAAATCAAGTAAAAGAAGTTTTACATAATTTTGGGCGTTACATGAGTCATTGCTTCCTTTAGACAAATTGTGACCCTATGTGTGAAATATTACCTATCTCAGCTCATTCCTTCCCGTTAGTTTCATGTTTTAGATGTTATTTCAAGCCACATTAATCACTGTCATCATCATTACAGTATGAAACAGAACAGAGTTTAGTCCTCTCTACTTTTCTTTTTAGGTAACTGGAGATGTTCAGCACCTCAGAAAGTCAAGGCATTTGTATCTAAAAACATCACTAAAAGAAGTAATAGAGAATAAAAATGAGTAGGAGGAGAGAAAAAAAGAATTCTATTTTTGCCAATGTTTCTTTCTTTTAAATTAAGTACTTTAAAACATTTTGACAAGTATGTATGAATAGTTCTATTATTTTGTAGAACAAATTTTATTAATATTATTCAGTTTTATTTTATGCATACAACTCCAAGCTTATTAGCTAAGTACAGTTTATTACAATTAGCAAAATACAGTTAGTACTTGAATTCTTAAAGGTATTTGAGTTTCTAAATATTGGACCTTGGTTTTGAAAATTATATCTTTAAACTCTAAATGCATCCAGAGCTTCTGAGCAAGCTAGCTTCAGCCTTCACATCCTCATTCATACACCAACAGTGCAGTATAGCACCATATGATACAACCATTGCCATGCAAGTTAAAAGCAAGTATGTTAATTTTTTTTTGCATAAAATTGCGACTGCCACACTATTTCATGCAAAATGTCGGTTTCCCATTGTTTGAATAACTCTGTGTAACTGGTAATTTCTAAAAGCAGCTACAAGAAGATTTTTCAAACAGATATATAGAAAGCAAGGCAAAGGTGCCTGTTATAGACCAACAATAATCTCATTACATTTTTAAAATGTAATTTTCCTATGCTATTTCATAAACAAACTTTTAAATCATACTGGTTAATTTTCACATCTTAGCTCTGTTTTAAAGATGCTTATTCAAAATAAGCAAGTAAAGATCGTACAACGTTTTGTATACAACCAATGCAATCATTAAGTTTTGCACGCTTAAGTCTATGTGATTTTCTGAAGATAGATCAGCAATTTAGAAAAGTTCCTATTTCTGGACTATATGTTGGGGATTTTTTTTCCATAACTACTGATCTATACTTGTGACATACATATTTCTTTGAAATGTCAAACATTACAGCTTACCTTTTTATAGTGCCTGTGGTCTCTAGTCAATAAAAGATTTTTATAGATACGCGTATATGCAGGATTACTTCTACCACCATTTCAACTATTTTCAGTATATGGTCACTCTTCAACAACCTCTAGCCTACAGTAACGTAAAATAGGAACTTCCTCAATCATGTCTCCCGGCAAAATACATATCCAGCTAAAATCCAAATAGAAAGGAGACAGAGGATAGCAAACTCGCTTTGCTGAAATGTAAAGAGTAAGGTGTACAGTCTAATACTTCACTACAAGGGAGAAATATCTGTATTGAGTGCTACTTCTAAATCATGCTTTATGGGTCTTCCGAATAGCAGAATACCCACCCTTGATCCATCGCAGAGTGCTGATGAACAAATGATTGACAGTACTTCACAGGGAAGCAAACACTTTCTTTGTACATCTCTGCATTGCCTGTGAGTATTTGACAGATTCAAAAGGCTGGGAAAGAGGTGAGATCATGGGCAATGATAGCACATCTTTTAAATGTTGTTTCTTCCCTACCTCTGCTAACTTTATGGGCTTCCAAAACAGTGTAGAGAGTGAATATTAATTTTCTACAAGGAAAGTCAAAGTATCTCCTTTTTGCCATTAACATTTGATGAAAGTTGCCAGGAAGATTAAAAAAATAAAAATTATCGCATTTAGGAAAAATCCTTTATTGACAGAAGATGTTCAGCAGCTGGCCACAAAATACTCTGGAGAAAGAGACGAAAAACCTTATGTTTTATCTGCCGGTAGAGCTCTTGGTGATGAACTATATTATAGAAACCTTTGCCAATATATGTCAAACAACCTCATTCCACTCTTGCTTTGTTAGTCACAGATATAACAGAGTACCATGTCTGCTACGTGTCTCTCAAGAATCCTTTTTTTTTGATAAACACAATAGTAACAACGCTGCCAGTTACCTGTCTTTCAGCAATCATACGCTTGCTTTTCATGGTTAGTGGTATGAAGGAACATCTATGGAAAGAAAAATTGGTTTATATTTCTTTGGTTTATATCAAGAACAAAATTCAATATCCTGTATGTCAAGACAACTGGCTTTAGTCTCTCCAACTATTTGCTGCTGCTCTGAGATACTGCGTACTCAAGTTACATCAATTTATGCACAGCAAGCAATTAAATAAGGAAAACCACAAAGCATTGGACTAATCTTAAAGGAATTGAATAGCAGTCCTAGTTTTAAGTTGATCTGCACATTTCAGTTCCTTTTACTCTGGAAAAATATAGGAGCATCTACAAACTTTAAAAGCAATTCTTTTCTTCCTGGATAGCCATTTTATACGTCACTAATATTTTTCAGGCGCAACCAATGATAATGGTTAGGAAGTGATAACATTTTTAAAGAGCTGCTCTTTTAAAAGTATGGAAGCACTGATTTTCCAAAAGTTGGGTTTCTTTAAGGATTCCAGCCTTTTGAAATGCTAAGGGATTCCGTTACAGATTATCAAATCTAAGCAATTAGCCCAACTCATATCTTACCACACTATTTATTTACAAGTAACTAAACATATTTCTTATTTCTTGTTTAAATTATATTTGAAGACTTAGTCATTGGCTCTAAAAATCTTCTTATTTTTAAATCAAAACATCTAAAATAGTATTTTATTAGCATTTATATCTCATAATGAGATAATAAATGTTAGCAATCAAAATCTGAAGAGCTGCCTTGTTTTGCTGTTTTCAGTGATATTCTGCATCGTACCCATACACTAGACAAAATAGTTAGATGATATCTCATCTAGAATTTTTCAGTTGAATAAGGATATTT
This sequence comes from Elanoides forficatus, assembly GCA_025311575.1. NCBI lineage: Eukaryota > Metazoa > Chordata > Aves > Accipitriformes > Accipitridae > Elanoides > Elanoides forficatus. The sequence continues at coordinate 5,287,119 of JAOBAS010000028.1, read as the reverse complement.
TAAAAGGCATACCATTTTTGGAAGAGCTTTCCTGAAAATTTCATCTCTTCTGTCAATATTTTCACTCTGGGTAGATTCATTTGGCTTTTGGAGAAAATTCACTTACCTCTACTACTCGAATCAAAACACAACTGCACACATACTGCCTCATTTCCTCTCCTGGGAAACATATACATTAAAGGTTTTAGTCACATTTTTAATACATTATTGGAAAAGTCTCAAGTATTTTAGCAATAAAGATAATGGAATTTATGTAAAACTTCTATATTACTGAGATACCACAAACTAATAAGCAATGGTTTAGTCTGGCTGTTGAAGCATGTCAGAGTCCAAGTCCAATATGGAAATCTCAGATATTAAATATTGTTTCAGATCTGCATCTCCAGATGTGTCCACATCAAATTACTTTAATGACATATCATGTACAAATTTTGCGCAGTCTTTCCAAGTTTCCTAGGCGTGTTTTTGCTTTGGCGTTCCTGAAGAACATGTTTCTTGCCATACTCCCGAGGAACAACAGTCGAGGCTCTGCTGCAGACCCCACTGAGAGAAGTTTTATGCAGCACATGGCTAGAACTGCTTCCTGGTAAGACAAATTAAGTAAAAAACAAACCAAACAGTAATCTGTTTCTAATCTTCACACAGGCGTACAGTGATGCAAGCTCACTCTCCTCATTACCTGAAATGGAAGTAAGGAAATCTTGTCTAGAAGTTGTAGAGCTGGAACATAAAAAAAAAAAGTCAAGTTGACTTCAACTTACCCCACCCTGTGATAGAGGGCACCATGACTATAATGTGGAACCAAGAATCAGAAACCAGAAAAGCACATTTGCAGGATTATTAATGTTCAGCCCTTTTATGGGAAGATTCCACCTCTTTACTAAGGTCTGAGAGCTCAGGGAAAACCCATCTTTCCTTCACTTTGGTGATCATGAGTACTTCGCCACAAATGTCTAGGTATCAGCCTCTGCTGCCAGCCACCTTAAAGTAACTCCCATCTTTCACTGATACAGGTCTTCAAGTCTCTAACAGAGGTAACTTAGAAGTCTGAGGTTTGTAACATGATTCATATAACATCTCCCTTGAGCCAGAACAGAGGTACAAAAAAAAGAAATCTTTGCTTCAGGCAGCCATTTTTTTTAAGACCTACTGTTCATTGCAATAAACCGCATTTTAATTAATAAATAGAAAAAATATGCAAGGGCTTTTGGGACAAAGATGTCTTTTTTGTACCCCTATTCTGGATAAGGTGGCAAGGGTGTGAAAGAAAAACAAATAATAAAAATAATGCTAATATTGTACTTAACTTTCAAAGAAAGAATGAAGAGTGAAAAAATAAAGATCTACTTCAGAGCATATATCTTTTAAAATGTTGTATTCTAACAAAGAATACTGGAATCAAAACACCAACTATGTGGTTAAAACATACACAGCATGAGTGTGTGTGAATGCACATATACGTGTACACACTTCATTTTATGAAGATCTCAGTCTTAAAAGTACAGGTGATGTGGATATATGTGACAATATTTCAGACTTAATACATCATAAATATACTACTGTTTGTTTAATGTGCAAAAGTTTTATTGCTTATGATGGCTACAGTGTTGAACATTGTGCTTATGTAACTCCTCAGTGATAAAATGTCCTGTATTGCACCTATTTTATTAAATTCTTTTCTTAGCTACAGTACTGAAAAGAATGAGATTTTGTCAAGTATCAAGTTCTTAACACTAAATCTGTAAAGCTTGAGTGAATAAAATCCTAATGGAATAGTTAATGTCATCTGCATATTCATGCATGCAATGTATTTAGGTAATTTCCCATTTTTCCTTTCCTGTCTTATATATTTAATCTCTACTCCCTTTACAGTATTCTTTTACTTTCTAACTCCTACTTTCTTTTCACCCGCAATTACCCACAGAGACTTCAGTGATGTTTTAAAGTCAACGCCAAATAAATAGCATTTTATTATGCTTCACAGCATAATGAAAAGAGGTTTGTTTATTGTGTTCGCTTTCAATTTAAGGATGCTTACAAATCACTTCTTGAAACTTTAGTACTTCCCTGTTGTGGCAAATTTTGCTAGAAGATACCTGAACTCTGCATCTATAAAAGTCAAGATTTACAATTAAAATCCAAAACATGGGCTAAATATAAAAACAAAAATACAAGATCAGAGCTTACATCCTACACCAACACTCTGGATAGTGAAATATACTACCTGTTTTTGCTAGATCTGTTTAAGTAAATAAAAGTTGTGTAAGTAAGGAAAAGGTATTCTGGGAAGTTCTAACACCATGTTACCTCAATGGGGCTACAAAGAACCAGGCAACCTGTTAGCCTTTGATATTAAAGGAGCGGTGACATTTTGTGAGAGCTAAAATACTTGAGTTTGAGATGAAGAATGACAGAGAATCCAGCCCCAAGTTACACAGGAGAACCAACTAGAAGACTGCACAGCTTTTAAAGTTTCATCAGGAAAAGGAGATTTCTTGAGAACTTTGGTTCCATATCACAGAAATAGGAATGAGGACAAAAGACTCTCTATCTGCATAAATGAAAGTTAACTTCACTGACACAAAAAATGTACAGCAAAGTAGTTTTGTTTAATTTTATTTTTTTTTTAAGAGCTGAAGAAAGGTAAAAAAACTTTTTAAGCTATTCTTACGTATGAGTGAACGTGCTAAACAGCACAAACATGCTTAGAGGCTTGTGGCCCACTGAAGAAGAGAGGGTAAGGTGCTCTCCTTAATTTTTAATTTGTATTTCTGTGAAAATGTGGAGATTATTTCTTTGAGTCTGGAAATCTTAGGCATGAGTCTACAAAGATATATTTTTTGATGGGAAGGACAGAAGAAATGTACAAAAAGCCATGTTTATTTTTTGTTAAAAAATAAAAACATTTAATTAAGGCAGGACCAAAATGAAATCAAAACAAAGACATGCTCAGATTTGTGAATATTCTCCCTCTTTCCGTGCCAAGCTCCAATCCTGGCAATGCTACACTGGATGGAGCCTGCAACAACTACATATGGTGTTAGTAACATGAATAGGGCACAAGGCAACATTATACAGTTAATCTAGCCAAAGAGAAAGGCAGAATTTCAGTGATAGATCAGATATTACTACAGCTGATAGTGCAAAGAAAAGAACCTAAAAGAAAAGAACTTTTAACATGTTTTTAGGTGTTTGGGATTTTCTGTGCTTACATATTTCAATCTAAAAAAAAATAAAATTATGGTCTAGCTACACTATCAAGTTTCACATAACAAGCAATCACACATTAGGTATTTAGATTTGAAGGGTCCATCTTAATGTTTGACTCCGGCCACCTCACACATCACAAGATACCCTTGTGGTATTGCTTCCCAATAATCTGTAAATCAGCTAAAGACATGGAAAAGAAGCCGAAAGCTTGCAAGAAAAAAAGAAATGTGGCAGTATCAGATGTGGGGAATAATCAAGTATATCAATAACCTGAGAGCTTTCAGCATTTGGGGAATGATATAGAAAAACTTTAGCTGGAAAAAAAAAAGAATTCAAACAGACATGAAACATTTAACACCAACGCAGGAAACACTTAACACCAACTGAAATCCCTCACAAGCAATGGAATAAAAAATTCTGTTCAGGCTGCAGAGGATACAAACTCATTGACTGTAACTCCTTAAGAAAGATCTCAAGACTTTCCATATTTCTTGAAAGAAACTCAGGTGAGGTCTTAAAAATTACCGATGGAGCACTGCAAAACCAAATCCGTATTAGCGCAGAACGAAGAGAAAGAGGTAGAAGCTATCTCATGTGAACTCCTTCCAGCTGCTTTTGGTTTTCTCCACCTAAGAAGTGCATTTCCATCAAATGTGCAAATATGCCTTTTAGAATAAGGAAAGGGTTAGAAAAAATATATGCTTGTATGCATAATCTCTTAAGGTTTTATGCTTTTTTTCCCCCCTTTTAGGGCAATTGGTCATCTCAACAAAAGCTTGGATTTTTTTCTGATGGATGGGTCTTTCCATAACTGTCCTGGACTTCATTAAAGACTAAGTTGAGAGTATTGAGATAAAAATTAGAATAAATAGTTTAGAAAAAAAGATATAGTACTAATTTCCAATCAGCTATGCACACATTCTTAATTGTCTTGCTATTTATCCTCATCTCTTTGCAAATCATGAAATCATGTTTTATGTTCTTATTCCGTTTCCTATGACCTTTTCAACTTCCAATTCTCATTTCTCAAGGTGGGAAGGCTGTAAACAGGAAAACCCAAAAATGTCCAGACAGACCACTGTGCTTTTTTCAGCTCACTGGAAAAGTCAAAACAGTAGCAGCAGTACACAATTCTTTTGATTTCATGGAAATTTGAAGTTACTGATAATTTATTTTGTGAGTTTAGACTCATTTTATGCTGTCATCAGTAGAAAGCTGATATATGGTTCTTTAAGTTACTGTAATTTAATTTCTGTTATTATACTACTATTAAGGAATGTATTTCTGGAACAAAATATATCTGGTTTTGGATCAAAGCAATTAAGTTTATTGGTCACTTCGTTGTAACTTATCATATTGCAATATATGCTTTCTTTCCAGTTACAGTACATGTATTGTCACACTTACTAAATACAATACAATATTTTTCCAAAAGTAATTCCAGCTGTGACAACTGTGTTCAACTTACTCACTGGAAACTATCAATTAGTAACTTTAAAGGATATTTCATATGCTCACCTCCAGGGTGAAAGCCTGCATTTTTTTGTGGTTTATATTTTCTTTTTAACTCTATGACTTCCATGTATGAGCCACAAGACATTAAATCTTGTAAACCTTTTGATGGGTATTTGCAAATGTCACCAGACCTGTGGTCCAAAGTTTGAGCACACACAAAGCTAGCATCATAATGATGACTGCACATCAAAATCAGAAAATTAACTTCCAGCTATCACAGAATTAGAGAATATTAATATCTTAATTGAACATTAGATTATTTATAAAGCTATGTGAATTGCATTTTTCCTATTTGAAGAAAAAAGTTTTAAATCTTGTTTATATAAGGAAAAAATCCAAAAGTTTCTTACTTTTTTTCTTGGAAATGCATAAGAGAGATTTGTAATCATTCCTTTCATCTAAAAATACCATTTAACTTGCTTGTATGTCATTTCTGCTCTTAGCTCAAAAATTGATATTTACAAGCAATCTCTATTATGTTTATACATTTGAGACAGGCACATACTGTGCTTTTGCTTTCTGTACACAAAGCTTCCCCGGGCTTCCAATCATAAACGGTTCACACAGGATTTCCATTTTAGCATTCAATTCAAAACCTTCAGGACTCTTCAATAAAGAGTTTATGACCAAGAGCAGATGTAATG
>JAOBAS010000028.1:5245441-5272584 GCA_025311575.1 Elanoides forficatus | reverse complement strand
GGGTAGGGGGTGTGTGCAAAAAAAAAAAAAGGGGGGGAGAGATCTGGCACTAAGAGGTCCTGCCACTGGTAGTAATATTTCCATTTTTCCCTTAACCATTTTGCACATACAGAAAGCATAGAAAGCAATTTCATTTGAGAGGCTAAAAGTTTTCTTCAATTCTCTATCACAAAGCATTTGCGTGTTAAACATATGCCCAAACAAAGTATATAATATCTATCTAGCAAGGTCATATAATTCTGTAACAAGAATAATAATTAGCTTTATAGTATAGTTTGAGATGTCTGTAAGCAAAGGAAAATAAATGCTTTATTCTGAAGTGCCCATATATGTTATGAATGACACCAGGGTGTATTTCCTAAATATTTGTACAGCTAGCTGCAACGACACTATGAATCTGATCATGATAGGGTGGGACTGTCATCTTAATCAATGTAATAAGATACATTAGGACATGTTTACATTAGCATTTTAGCTCAGATGAGGAGTACACTTTTTAAACAAATTTCATTATCCCCTTTTAGTGCATTTTGGTTCACGTTGCAGAGTGGTCTGAAAGTGCTTGAATTGTTACCTGATTTGGATGACGCTAAACTGAAAGATGCTCTCCTGGGCTGTCCCATCCCAACTATTAACGATCATTCAAGTCCACAGGACTACCAGGGCTGTACCAAGTAACTCCTGACTGAAATGCTTACAGTATAGTCCTCAGAAACAAGGGGTTTTCTAGCCTATCTGTTCCTACTGAGCTGCACCAACTACTTGCAGAAACTGTCTTAAATATCTTGTCAGTTACCTTAACAAAATAGTATATTTAATAGATAATGTAAGCATCAGACAGCTCAAAGAGAAAAAAAGGTAGAGGAGAGAGAGAAACCGCCTTCCTGGGAAGAAATGCTTTTCTATGCCAACATAGAGAAAGACCTGGCTTTGTTAAAAAAATTTATTTTGATGGGTATGCTTCTAAATGAGCCTTTGCAGAAAATATCCAGTGCCTGATAATGTTCCCGTTCAGAGTTTTGGCGGTGTGTTGGCCGGTTATGGTTGTTACCTTCAACTACACCCAGAAAGTGCTATGACCAAGCAGTACAGTGAGGAGCTGCTATTACACTTCAGAACAGAAAAAAGTATATGAGAATTTCCCTTTCCCAAAAAGCCTGGTTCTGATTAGAAGTATGTTTATGCTGCAGTCATTTCAGCAGTAATTGCAGTGTACTGCAATTGCCTAATTTGTACTCTTTTGCAGTAGACAGCAATACAAACTAGCATGAAGGAGCTTCAACATGGCAGCACAGAGCAGAGTATAGCTGTACTTTCTCTACCAGGAAGCTAAAATGCAATGTAAAAAGTTACTATTGTAAAAGATGAAAATACAAGTTTCCTCACTATTTCCTTGTATTTTTCTATCCTCCATGAGGACTAAGGAATAGAAACCACGTGATACATAACCCAGCCCAAAACATGCCCAATGCTCTAACAACCTCCAACTCTTTCTTACCTCTTCCTGGTTTTGCAGGTATTTGTTGACACTGACATTGTACCTATCTTTAAATATTATCATGAGAAGAAAAGAACAGTTTGTTTATTATTCTACTAATTAATCACAGTCCTCAATCTCTCCCTTTCTTTATTTTAGACCCTTTAAGTTTATTTTCTTCTATAGTCTTTACCATTCCAAGCACGTAATTTATTCAAGCATGACTGAAGTGGTAAACACAGGTTCCTGAAAAGACTTTAAAAAACAGAAGTAAGCAAAACTTTTCCTTTTATGCTGTACTTTGCATAGTTTCACTATAAAATTCTTTGCCCAAAAGTATTCATCCCTCCTGAAAAATGCTTAATAAAAATAGAAAATTCCTTGTGACATTGTATAGTGGTGGCTTCTTTATGTATGTATTTGCAGCACAAGACAAACCTGGCTAATTAAATCATTCCTTTAAATTACTTCATGCTTTGTGAAAAGGCTCTTTCTTAGTACATGAACCAAGAATCTCAAATCCAAAGACAGTTTCTTCTGCATCAGGATGTAGCAAGATGGATATTTTCCTTCCCAGCCTTTCAGCCCTAAACAGGCTAAACCATAAAATCACTGGCACAATTTCAGAACGCTACATCATAATAGGCCTTTTTTAAGCATGCCTTTGAATTAAGGCAGACACTACAACAGCACCATAGCAGTCCTGGGATTTGGGAAGCAGCATTTTAACAGCATGTTGCCCGTATTCTCATGCCGTGAACATATTCATAGCAGTTCCATGAAAGTCCCAGGACTGCTGGTGTAGCATCTGTTCACTACCAACAAAGACTTGGATATTACACAAGAGTCTGTTTTCTGTTCATCGGCTGCCTTTTTACAAACACAGGACTTCTTTTGCAACAGGAGAATTTTCATCTGGGTTTTCTCATGTGAACACACAAACACACTCATTAAATATATAACTTTATGATATTATCGGACATTTATCAGGCTAGAGCTATGCTCAGGATAAATAGGGACTCTTAGGCTTAGATGTTATCCATATCCAAAAACATATACATGTTCCCAGAGATGTTAACAAGAAACCATAACCTTGGAACAAAACAGTTTTCATTCAGCATAACTGAGTTACTAATGCCCCTCTTCTCAAAGTGGTAATTACATGTCAATTCACAATTCAAAATACTTGGATTGACCTTGACATTTACCTTGTCAGACCTTGCCCAGTGATGAAGAGTACATATGTATTCATTCCATATACAGACTCAGATCTTGGTTTCTGCTATTATCAGAGATGTAGACCCCCAGTTTCAATAGGGTATTCTCAACAAACAATTTTAACTACTTGAGCTGAGTGCATCGTTTGATGCAAATCATTTAGTTTTATTTGTGTTTGGATGCGCTTACTTCATCAATTAAGCTCACTTCACGGGCTGGTTCAGGCAGGACCACAGTCTGCTGCTTGTATTACAAACCCTCTCACTCTCTTCCAAGGTCTCTTCTGAGAAAAAGCAATCTGGAGCAAGCTGATCAGTCTCCTCCAAACCTACGAGTTGAGCACAGTTGACATGGCAGTGTATGCCAGGATCACCTCCAGACAGACAGGATGGATATAGACAGGACAAGTATGGCTTCCTCTTCTAAGGACAGCCTCACAACACTTTTTTTAATAGACCTCAAATTATTTTATAATGAAATGAAATTAAATGAATTTAAATGAAAGTAGGTGACTGGTCATCTTTTCTTCCCCTACTATATAGCTGTAGAAGAAAAAAGCTTCAGAGGTAAAAAAAAATAAACAACCATACACCCATATACACAAGCACAAGCATACGTACACATACTCTGCACTTCCAGAGTCAGACGTCTTCTCTCCAGTCTGTAAGAACCAGGATAGTGGAGTAACAATGACTAGGTAGTGTGAATTGTTTAATTTTCCTTCTCATTGATATAAATTCTGGCCGCTGCACACTTCAGTGGAAGAGAGCAAGGAAGCTAAGCTAGGTACGTCTGTCACGGGTAACCTGCCTGAGCGTTCTCAGACTAGGAGGCAATCAGGTTAAAGGATCCTGTATGTTCATACTGAGGCTATTGAGACTAATTCTGCATGGATTTCAAGAAATCAGATTACCCCATAATCCAATAGTAACATTTGGCATGCTACACAGTATCAAGAAGTCACTGTAAAATTGTTATGCAAATTAGATATTCACAAGCAAGAGTGCAAAGAATAGAATAACCAGAGAAAGGCACGGTGGTATGAAGTAGTTGAGCAGTATCTTGATCATTGCCAATTACATACCGGTCTAGGTTTTGAATGGGATTATATTTCTGAATAGAATATGCTTCCAGCAGCTTCACTGGATGTCATTAAACCAGTGGCTGATTCCATGTACAATCCTTTATAAAAATTCCAAATGCTCATTGCATTTTCATGCTCCACTCTTTTACATGAAAGACATTTACCAGCCATTTTGTGTAGCACAGCAGAGAACACTTACATAGAAGAGAAGAAAAAATAATGCACTCTAGGACATACACTGAGAGCATGCATAGTTTCAAAACAATAATAGTGCTAGATAATTGTTAGACAGCTAATCAGTTCAATGTCATCACTTAACATTCACATTCTTCCCCCCATCTTGCTCACCCTCTGGTATTGCTCAAAAAAAAGATTGTCCCAGATTAAATTGCTATCATATTGTACCCTGCCCTTCCCTTCAAGTTCCATGCTCACGGACAACGTTTTGTGGAAAGATTATAACATTACATTGTGTGAAATGTGTGCACAGACATTTATTCTTCTTATAAAAAACAAACCTGAAAAATACCGGGTAAAGCATTCGCTTGTGTTATTGCTGCTACAATCTCTTTCAGCTCAACCACATGCCAAGAAGCAGTCTAGAAATGTAATTTAATTTTTAAACTAAACACATTCATTGCTATTTAACTGCAGGCATCACCTTTGCTCAGTGCTGAGGCACAACGAGAAGGAAGCAAATTCCCAGAGGCACCGTGAGCCCTTTGGCTGCTGGGAAGCAGAGCGGGTTGCCATAGCAACTGCCACACCACCCTCTGTCTGTCTGTCTGTCTGTCTGTCCATCCCTAGCACATCGCACCTCCCAGGGCAGCCGCAGTGTCAGCGGAGCCGATTCCTGCTAACGCAGAACACAGCTACACACCTCAGCTGCTATTGTTGCCATGAGGACTGGAAATCTATCGGTAAAAAGAAAAAAAAAAAAACCAAAAACCCAACAAACCCCCTTTAGATAGGCTTCATTAAAATATTAAAAAATAGAGTACATAATGTAGCACTTCCATTTTCTGCAAGGCACATGTTGTCTGCCACAATGACCTTGACATTCAGTTTTATAATTTACCCTTGGGTAAGAGAATTTGCAAGGGCATATTCTCTTTAAGCTCAACATCTTCCATTGCAAATGAGATTTGTCTTACCAAAGCAGCAGTAAATCAAATTCTGTGTTTCATCAGAGCTGCTTGTGTGCATTTACAGGATTATTGATTTGGAAATCTAACATCTGCAAAATGCAAAACTAGCCAATTAAGCTTAGGAAAGGCTTTAAAAATCAGCTGATCTCCCCTGTTGTATGCAGGCTAATGGTACTTACCTACATGACTGTGAACTAGTCTGGAAAAATGAGAAATCACTGTGATCGTTAATAATGTCATTATCAGACATTAAAAAAAAATACCATCTTTCTAACTTGACTAGGCTTCTACAGGTATCAGTGGTCATTTTAGAATTTCTTTCTGAGGTACAAAGGTGGACACCATCTCTTCCCCTTTTTTCAGTCCGTCACTTCTTAATATCAACATCTAGAAAGAGACAATACCTTTTATTAGACCAAAAGGTGCAGTCAGAAAAAGGGAAAGATCTAGCTTTAGGGCATACAAGCCCTTTCTCAAGCCTAACATGAGACAAGCATGCACTGGAAAGAATTACTCTGGTTGCAGTCTAACTAAGAGGAAAATAATATCATTCCAAAATGCAAAATTAAACTTTCAGGAGATTAGTTTGTTTACTAATATGTATAATATTACAGGATAAGTGAAATTCTGGCCTAAGGTATGGGGGTTTTTTGATATTCCACTAGAATTTCCTTGCTACCTTATATGATTCAAATTCCTCACCATTTTTGCATACTATTTATAGCTCAAATGTGCTGGAAGTAGCACCCATTTTTAGAATAAGCAGGCACATAGCCACTCTTTGCATCTCTGCCTCTCTAGTTTCTTACTATTATTCTCAGCATTTCCTAGCTTATTAATACAATTCAATGATATCCAGAGCGATTACTACCCACTTAGTTTAATGTCTGCTCTGTCTTTATAAGGTCTGAAAAAGGGCTGCAGAGCTTCAAACTTCGGCTCTTTTCAAACTACGCCAGGTTGCCTGTCTTACAACCATGGCTATCACAGCTACATAATGCTGCTATTAATTTTGGTATGCTCTTTATAGTAGATAAACTTGTTCAGTGTGCAGCAGAGAATCCATTATTCGATCAAAAAGGGAGAGTATGATCCCACTATTTACATACTGCTAACATTTAATAAAAGGAAAAAAGGAAAAGAAGAATCATTCAGAGATAAACAAATACAGACATAAATTTTTTTTTTTGCTGTACATCATTTCAGATCCTTCCTCTATGATTTTCAATATAATGTTAGAAAGTATTTTTGAAATCTGAACACTGTTTTATTTTCAGTTAGGATCATAAACACACTACAAATCAGTACAACAAAATGCCATTTATAAACACATGAAATCGAGCGTCTTTCGATAAATCATTTTTAATTAGTATATTTAATAGAATAATTCTTAGCAAATATGGTCTATTACTTACCAGCAGTAGCTTTTTTCAAGGCAGAATCAACTAGAAAGGTGCTATATTATCTGCTCCATATTAGATACGAACTCAGTTACTTATTTCCAGTTTGCGTGGTTCTGATGACATTTAAGTGCAAGGAAATCATCAGTGAGGCCAAACTTACATGACAGTCTTTTATCGACATTAGGATCAGTAAAGCTAGTAACTAAGAAAGTTTACAGAGGCTAAAATACTGTCATCCACTAAGTAGTATAGCTACAGATACTAAATTATTGAAAATACTGTACTTTTTGCAGTGCTTGAAATGTAAATGACTATGACTTTAGAAAGATTTTATTCTTGTGCTCTAAATTGAAATTGAAAAGAATAAATTAAACTATGGACTACCTACAGCTCTGTATAAGTTAAAGTTAAGAAAATTCTTCAAGCCAGACTGTTATTTCAAAGTACTGGAACCCTGGGTGGAAAATGAAAATCATCAGATTAGATACTGTTCTGAATTTCATTTCTGGAACATCCATGGGATGTCAGCAAAACACATGAAGTTTGGCAGAGAGCAGTATATAACATCAGATACCTCCCTCTGAAACCTCTTTAGGTATTGTTGTGTATTGGCAACTTAAAAACCACATAAACTAAAAGCTTATCATGCAGATGTGCTGCAAGATTTTCCCTTTAGTCTTAAGCTTCTCTGCCTTAGGCTGACTCATTCTCTAAAAGCTTTGTGAAATCTTGTTAATGTCATCAGAATGTGTTCTCAGAAGGAAAGGAGATCACATTTCAACAATATTTGTAAAAAAATCCTATTTTGGCAATTTCAGAACACGATACTTCAGTCCTTTTCTTCTGATAAAATTAAAAATACATTATACAAAAATAAATGCCCCCACCTTTTTATTGGGAAAAAACAATGAAACAAAACCCATGCATAAAACAGATACAAAAGCAAAAATGCGTTTTGACTGATGTGGAAGATTTTCTAGTTCTATTCTGGTCTGTGTTCCTGTGCAGAGACTCTACAGTATTTCCTATTTTTTGTGGTGTCATGTTGAGAAATGGTTAGAAATCCAGACTTAACTTGGCTGAATTAGTTTATTAAGATTTATTAAGGCCTGTCTGATTTCAGCCATATAAATAGAATGCGTTGCAGTTTTACCTAAGGTGCAAGCTACCAGATCAAATTACTTTTCATAGAATTCTATCCCAGAGAAGTTCCATTTGTGGCTTGTTAAGATGGGACAACACAGCCATGAAAACCTGGGTTGGGACCATAGTATTACACATTAAAAAATTGTCCCTATTTTCTGTAAACCCCATGGCTAAGAATATATAATCAGCTTCTCTGTGTGGGTCACATATGCCTTTCCACCTCACTACCATCATGATCACAGCAGCTTCCGATACAATTCTCTGCCTTGCCTACAACCGTCTACTTCTTTCCAGCTTTTGGGGCTCATTAGTCTCTTAGGTTTGTTTCAAAACCCACTTGCAATAAAAAAAAAAAAAAAAAAAAAATTCAGTTGCATCTTGCTCTTTCCAAACAGCACAGTACAACTTCTAATTTCAGTATGGGAGGAACGGGGGGAAAAGCCCCCAAAGGCGCACACCTTTGCAGAGCTAGGCTCCGACAGACTCACAATGTGCAACCTGTGGAAAAGCCAAAGAGAACTGCAGGACTTCTGTATATTTATGATCAAAGCATGTGCCTTAGGACCAATCAACACCGTAAGTCCAAATTGCATATCTTCCAGCTGCAGAAATCTGTCTTGGCTTCCCTCTCGTTTTTAGCCACATTTCGTTTGAGCTTTATTTTCACTGCTTTCTGCTACGTGCTGTAGTTTCCTCTCTCCCCTGTTGTTTCCAAATTCTTCTCGCTCTTAAGGACAGACACCACTGAGCTTATAAAATTATAATCGGGAGCATAAGCAATTTCTTTTTTGCTTAAAAATCAGTCATCTTGGATACTTTGCTATGAATGTAAAAAACAGTCTTGCTTTGAAGACTGTCATCCTGTTCATACAAAGCAGAGCTCACCTACTGTCTACATATGGAGAGTTATTTGAAATGACCAGCAAAGAGTTTGAGGAAAAAAGTGAAAGACTAACTAATGAACTGGAGTGGGACTGTGTTAGATTACAAAAGTGAGGCATTCCCTTAAGGAAAAACTAGAGAAATTTAGCTTGTCTTCATAGAATCCTTTGTAAGGGGGGTTGTATTTCATAATCTGAATTTCTCCCACTTTTCTCATAACAGTATTTACCACCAGAAGAGCTGTTTTCAGGGACACGTAACAGTGGGGAAGAGGTCATAGGCTTGAAAAACTTGCATATTGCGAAGGAGATAACTAAAATCAGATCCCACTGAGGATCAAGATCTTTGGATGCGGAACAAAGACTACGGCAGAAATTTGTTCGTGACAGGTATAGAAAATATCCTGTGTACATTTCCAGTTAAAAAAATGGGCTCAAAGAATTTATTGAAAGGCCTGATTTATTTACGTTCAAGACTTAAATAAGAAAAACGGAATTTGCTTGATTCTGGGGAGCATTACAAACCACCTCCATTTATTTCAGTAAATCAGACCAGGTAGAGTCTTTCCTGCTCTTAACAAAGATATGTCTTACTGAGGTGTCACGGCTAGACTCTAACCCTGAGAGTCACCTGGCACACCCTAGCAGAGGATGCAAGTTATTTCAAGTTTGAGTGAGGAATCTGGCTGCCTTGCATGCAGAACAGGTGTGATAGGATTGGTACCGTCCTGGGTCTGATCATAAAGATTCGGGAATGATCTGGAAACAAAAAGTTCTTAAGCAGGACACTTACCAAAATCTATCTTGTTTTGCCTTTACAAATGAGCTTCAACATGAAAGAAAATGTGACATACGACTGTGGTTGTCAGAAATGAACAATAAAAAGGAATGATCACTCAGGTCCCAGGACATGGATATGTACTTTTATTTGTTCAAATTCTAGAGGGCTTGGTCTGTGTCCTCCTTTGAATCTATGCTTCACATGAGAAAAGATCTGCCTGAAACCACCCTTTGGAAGAAGAATGAAGAACTTGGACAATGCTTGTAAACAAAAAATTTAATTCAACAAGGAACACCAGATCTGTGACAGAAACCTGCATGAAAATGGAAGAACTCTTTGGTTTATAAATCAGGTACAGCCACATTAAAGGGACATATTACTGCTGTTATAGCAGGAGTAATAATACTCCAGATCATTTGGTTATACAGAGGCAAATTGCCAAATTAAGGAAAAAAAGAATGACAAAACAATCAACACTATGTAGGGGATAAGTAGAGTCTTGTTTACAACCTCACTGGCCAGGTTTTCCCCTGCAAGTCAAAAGGAATCCTTCTAACTTCACTCTATAATGCCACAATTCCCATCTTGCTTGTGTTCCACCTCTCCTGTGTCTAGGGGTTTTTTTCCAAATTATAACATATATTAACATCCAACTATATTTAAATGCCTTTGCCATGAAAGAATACAAATAAACTCTCTCCTGTTTACTTTTTACCTCCTTTTCTGAAAAATGGCTCATTTTCTTTTGTCACAGTATAACTCACACCATTTGTTAACGATGTCTCAAACTTGTTCATTTATGGTATCCCATCTAGGCTGAATTTACATCTCTTCCAACTGGTATGGGAGGGGTAAGAAAGACAGACAGGCTTTGCAGTACGTGACCTGCTCATTTATGTAAAACGGTATCTAAATGCACAAAATTATGTTCTTCCATCTCTATTCAGGTCCAACGACATTGATGCTTCCTTGCAGGTGCTTATGCTGAGCCTATAAGAGGGTTCATGAAGGTGAAGATGCAACATGCCCTACAAGAATCTCTGCCAATGTGTAACGGTTGACTTGTAGGTCCGAGTAAGAAAAGAGAGAGAAGTCATGAAACAGAAAGTTCTGGGCTACTGTGCAAGAAAGTTGTACCCCTGTAAATTTGAATACACTCTCTACTCAGTAGGAACTTTACTGAAAATTGACCCCGAAGCCTGAAGTCTTCAGGATATGTAAGAATATAACCGCGGAACTCTGTATTCTGAGAAACAAACTGTCTTTTAATGAGCCAGCCTGTGGGCTATGAGTTGTACATCAGTTAATACAAACAGTCCCATGAAAATGCTAAAATGTGGGACCTGGCAATGTGAAACATCTGCTTGAGGCATTTGCCTTTTGAAGCAACACTGTTATCATGAAAGACACCCCCTAGGCCTGACTTTTCAGATTTCTTGAAAGAATTTTGGTCTCCAATCTCTTTTTTTTACATCTGTAAGTGATTGCAATAAAATGTCTTACCTCTCAAGGAGAGATTCTGTGATCCCCGGCCTGAAACCAGCTTCAGACTGAAGTATGTCCTTGTGAAAGGGTTCCCTGAGAAAAAAGGAAGGACTGAGAAGTGGAAATCCTCAGAAACTGGATTGTATAACATTTCGTGTCCAAGGTGTCAGTTACTCCCTGGAGCACTGTACTACACTAAATCAACTTTCATCTGAGGTAGCTCTAGGAAACCCTAAGAAGAGGAGCTCCGAGGAGCTGAGCTAGAACAGCAATTTGTTATACTCCCAAATAATTTCTGATTCAGAATTGTAGAGCTGTCAAAACCTACATTCTTTCAGCAAAATATCAGTCTTCTCAGCATCCTTGATGCACGTGATTGTCTAGGCTATTTGCTGCTTCTGTGACAGAAGCTGCAGCTAACAAAGAATGGTTGCATTAATTGTAGAAGACATCTGTTGCCCCTCCTGGGAATACCAGGGCAGTTTTTAAATCTATTCTTTTGAATAAATACCCAATAAAAAGCTGAACTTGACAAGTTATATAAACTTGTTCCAGTAATGTTGGATTGCCTGAAAGCAATGAGTTCAAGGTACGGAAATGGAGACAGAGGTGTCCCAGCGTGCGCGACTGTTCTGAGGAGCAGGAATCTCGGTGTGGCCGCTGCTCATCGCAGGAGCTCCGCAACGGTTCTGGATCATCCTGTGTTCAGACTGGGGTGTCACACAGTTCGTGGACACTGAAAGGAAACTCTGTGCAAAGGACACCTCAGTCCTCTGTAATGTCAATCTGTAATGTCCTCCGTGTCTTTAAAAAGGCTAAAAAAGTATGTTCTTTTCCATTTTAATCCAGTTTCTGGTAACTAGATCACGTATAAAAGTGAGAAAATTGTCACAATAAATAGTAGCTGTTTTTTCTTACCCTGATGCTCAAATCTAATGTTCTTATTAAATAAATTTGAAGAAGCAACTTGATTTATTTCAATATTTACTCCTAACTGATATATGGATTAGAACTTCTTTTTAGCACAAGCATGTAGTGACAGTTTTACTACTTCATGATTATTGGGCCACAGAAAGAGATTAAAAGAAAGAGCACCTAGAGAACCTGAAGTTCATTAAGAAATATTTGAAACCCTTAATATTTTCCTGTCCATTATTCTTCTAAACAGAGCTATAAAAGAGTCCAGTTTAAAAACTCGTGAGTTGTTGACTGTCCCTATGTGATATTCTTATGAACAAAGTAATACTGTTACTAGAAAAAAAAAAAAGCTTAAATTAATATTGACAGTTAAACACACATTTTCTATAAATCTGGATATCCTTATCAGGATCATTATTTTTTAATAAAGAATAATTAATTAAATAAAAATACACGCTATGTTAATCATCTGCACTAAAATGTTTCAGTTTGGTTTTTTCCAAAGGTTTCCTAACTATATGAGGGCCACCTAAAGAAAAAAAAAAAGAAGTATAATGCCAAAATGCTGCCAACAAATAGAATTTTCTTATTTATTCACATGTATAAAATCACATTTATAACAGAAAAACATGCACCTTGTAAAATGATCCATAATTACTTCTCAGAGACGACTGAGTGTAAAGCTTTAGCATTGCATTTGATAGTTCATAGTTCTGCTTTCTTTGAATTTTTCCACACCACTCTTCATCCATTTCCGTACTTGGTGTAACATATAAGCAAAATATAGCAGGAAGGAGAAAGTAACATTCTTAGGAAATGAAAATGAAACATCAATAATTTCCCAACAGCTGAGCTGAAAGTATTTCTCTTCCCTGACAAAAGGCTGCCAATCTCAATTCAATTTTAAAACCAAGCTTTGCAGTCAACACGGTGGTGGAAGTCAAGATAGAACAATAGCAGGACATTCTTTTTCCATATTTTAGCAACTCAGTGACCTCCCATTAGAAGTTTTGAAAGTGTGGCATGGATTCAGTGATATCTCTGTTTGCAACCTATCTGCTAGCATATGACAAGCCACATTCTCATCTCAGGAAAAAACACAAGGTAAAAGGTATTGATAACAGTTAACGGCTCAATTCAAATCAAGCATCTCACATGAAAGCTTTTTGGTGTATTCAGGAATTAAAGGTATTTTCCAAGTTTGCCTTTTGAGAGGCACCACTGTGGTATGGAAAAGGAGCTGCTGTTATAGAATATCCATTAGCACATAATATGATGTGTGTCTTGCTAGGTTTACTTTTAATGAAATTCACAACTTTTATAGCCTAAAATATTATTTCTATTTCCCTGGTAAACATTAACACATCTATTCAGGAGTTGGTGTCCAGTAATATATGCTTTTATCACAGAGCCATGTGTTTTCCTTCCAAAATTAAGTCACTACCAGTACAGGCCTACCCTGCATCAGCCCTACCTAGCTTTAAGACTTGATTATTGGAAACCTTTAAGATGTTTCCGCTTGAAGGACAGCAAGAACAACAGAGAACAATTTATCAATGTCTGAATCACGTTAACTCACTGTCCTGGGTTATTGGCTGGGATAAAGTTAATTTTGTTCTTAGTAGATAGTACCGTGTGTTTTGGATTTAGTATGAGAACAATGTTGATAACACACTAATGTTTTAGTTGTTGCTAAGTAGCTTTTATCCTAAATTAAGGATTTTTCGGTTTCCTATGCTTTGCCAGCAGCAGGTGTACAAGAAGCTGGGAGTGACCACGGCCAGGAGAGTTGACCCAAACCAGGCAAAGGGATATTCCATACCACAGACCGTCATGCTCAGTATAGAAACTGGGGGGAGTTGGCTGGGAGGGGGGATCGCTGCTCAGGCATCGCTCAGTGGGTGGTGAGCAATTGCACTGTGCATCACTTGTCTTTCTTGGGTTTAATATCTTTTTTTAATTATTATTATTATATTACTTTTCATCACTATTATTATTGTTGTTGTTAGTTTTATATTTTATATTATTTTAGTTATTAAAATTTTTTTATCTCAATCCATTATTTACTTTTTTTTTATTCCCCTCCCCATCCCACTGGGTGGGGGGAATAAGCAAGCGGCTGCGTGGTGCCTGGTTGCCGGCCGGGGTTAAACCACAACGTTCACCCTCACCCTAAGAGTAGAAACTGTCCAGGGATGTCAGTTTATTTCCAACATCAGTTTCCCACATTACCAAAATTTACCTGGTTATACCAAGATGTAACAGCTTTCCTAGCATCGTAGGAACTTTTTGTATTTACAACGGCATAATCCTGGCAATTGGAGGATTTTCATCTTTCCAGCCTGGATTTTTTTATTTGCAATATTTGTCTCTTGTATACAAACAGTAGAACCAGCTATTCTTGAAAGTATAGAAGCAAAAGAGAAAGGTGATGATTACGACCTCTCTAAAACTTTCTTGGACTACACAAGGACGTAGAATCTCCAGTGTAAGGACACCAAGCAGCACTACTATGATTTCCTCGAGAAAACCATAAAATGCCCATCACTGAAGGACCTTAAGAAGAGATTACACAGACATCTTATCAAGAATGATACAAGTGTATTTGATATTTCCTTGAGGAAGCAAAATTAGCTAGGTTATTTCCTCAGGTACCTTTTAGCCCTATGATTAGACCTGATATGCTCCAAAGAGATTTAAAAACATATTCTGTAATTATGGAAATGTGTAGAATCTACTTGAAGCTTGTAGAATGCATAATACATAGTCTTGCAAAAAGTGCTCAATTATCCAGAAATTCTTTTGATTAATAGACATTTTTTAAGGAAAAAAAACACTTTAAAAAAAGGCTGAGCTTTTTAAAATGATGCAGTAAACATGTGGGAACGTATTAATACCTGTTGAAATTATTAATATTAAAGGTAGTGGTTTGATTTTCAGGAATCTTGTCAATAAGAATGAACAAATAACTGTTTTGTTAGCATCTTTTGTATGTTTCAGTGTATGAAGTTAATATTTCACAGGTGCCTTGCGTGGCTAAGCATGATCTGTGTATGATCTGAACTTGTTAATTCTGCCCTGCAAGCACAGAAAAGGTATCACCTCACTTGCAGCAAGGTGCCTTCCTAAGGACGGCTGCTGTTTCGTTTACATGTACTGCTCACCAAACATGACTGAATAGAGGAACATAAAAATTGGATACAGGAAAAACAGTAAAATTTTTTAACTGAGCAAGTTAATGTAAATTGGAAATTGGAATCCTGCATAGCTCAACTTCAAAAAGAGAAAATGTTATCTCAAACTTCAAATGGACATTTGATTTGTTTAGCATGTAAATTCTGCTTCATTTTATTCAGATTGCTACAGTAATGCTCTGTAGTCATTCCCTGAATTTTTCTTCAGAATACGACACTTTGGGATTGCATCTGGTCTTTTTTTGGTGTTTTTTTTTAACTTCTTTTCAGTCCGCGACCCTGAGAAAAAACACACACACCCCTGCCTGTGTATCTTCCGTTCTTCCCTTTCTTCTGCATGAGGCCTTAAAAAACCCAAACAACCAAACCAGGACAGACAGACAGACAAGATGGCTGCACCCGCACCCTCTGTGGTGCTGGCGGGAGGGGCGGGACCACCCCGCCCCCCCCCCCCCGGCAGCCTATGGGCGGGCAGGCAGGTCACCTGACGCTGGGTGTGGCTTTGGGCGCCGCGGCGGGAAGCTGTGAGGGGAGGTTGGCTGTGAGGGGCGACAGGTCCGCGGGCGGGAGGGCGGCCGCCACAGCCCGTAGGAAAAAAGGCGGGAAAGCGAAAAGACGTTTCTAACGCTTAGAGGTTTAAGGTTGTTTCGCAGCCTGCTAGTGGGGGGGTCGTGTGGGGAAGAAGCTGAAATAATTTCACAATGAAGGCTGTTAAGTTTCTTCGGCTTTTTTGTGACGTGGCTGTCTCCAGCAGCGGAGACCTAAAACCAATAGCCTAGAGGGTCCCTTCCAATCCTAAATGGCTAAAACAATTACAGCAGTCAAAAAAAAAAAGAATTGCTTTCTGATACGAGGCATATTTATGCAGCGTAGACAGAAGGTGTCTCTCGTTTCTTTGCTTTTTGTACTTGATGAATCAATTAGCCTAATATCCCGGAATATTATTTTTTAATTGAAACAGCAGTATTTGTCTTCCCTTTCCATAAAGCCCAACGAAAACATCTTGGTCAAAGTACTTTAGAAATCCCTCCATCATATAGTCTCTTAAGGCTTCAACAAGATTTAAAACTGCTTTTAAGCTTTTTGATGCCATAAATGGCCAAGCGTTTAACATGAAAAATCCAATGCAATTTTCAACAGGAAACCAGGAATGCTATTTTAGCTTGACCAAGCAAGAATCTATGGACATATATATGCCCCAAATGCTTTAAA
Source organism: Elanoides forficatus (assembly GCA_025311575.1). Lineage (NCBI taxonomy): Eukaryota > Metazoa > Chordata > Aves > Accipitriformes > Accipitridae > Elanoides > Elanoides forficatus. The sequence continues at coordinate 5,256,637 of JAOBAS010000028.1, read as the reverse complement.
ATTACAGTGACTGCTTAGAAAGCGAGATGCGTAGAAAAAAATCACAGCTCTTATGCTGCATTATTAACACACATGTAAAGACATCTTTATTTTAATACAGTGCTTTAAGGAGGAAAAGATAATAATATCTTAGTAAGGGAGTGATAAAAATGGGAGGTAAGGCTTCATAAGGCAATGTCAATTTTTCTTGAAAAAGGAAGAAAAATGATGATATATATGGTAGCAAGCAAGAAAGAAAGCAAAGGGGAACAGGAAAGACAAATTCTGCAATTTTATTCACTAGAATTGTGTACAGATGTATTTTTCTAGTGTGTTTTATTGCATAGCATTATATAATTTTGTTAACAGTCAAAATACAGGACCTGCACTCTATTTGTAGAGAAGCTGTGGCAACACAGTTCAGTTGCTAAGCACTCCTCAAGAAAAACTGATTTACTGAAATGCCCAATGGCCGTTTTAATATAGAGATGAAATACTGGAGGCACGCGCGCACACACACACACACACACATACACACACACACACACACATACAAAGGGTGTTTATGTTAATATGCATCTGGGAAATTAAGTTTCCCCAGACAGAAGTAAAACCAAACTTCCTGCCTCACTTAAAAAATGAAATACAATTCACTGGTGGGGGAGCAGAGCCTGAAGGAGAAGGGAACGCTACTGATGAGCTCCGCAGTTCTGGTTAGAGCAGTAGACTCACGTGCCTCACTCCAGCTAAGTGGAGTACCCCGCACAATCAGCTCCAGAGGAAAAGCGGTTGTACATAGACCACAGTCTGAAAAAAATAAAATAAAATCTGATCTGCAAAACTTTCACTGGGAGGAATACCACGCAAGGACTCCTGCTGACTGTCACAGCTCAGTCTTGAGTTTGCAGTAACAAGAAACATAAACAATACTTTTATTCCCTCTGGTGCATGTTGTTCCCTACCAAAGAGTTGTACTTCTTTCATTACAAAGAATGTTCATTAATAGTGTGTAGCAAGCAAAACCATTGAAGACTTGAGACACATTAAGTACCACAAGCCAAAAATACTTTATTATACAGTACATTACATTAAATTTAAAATACCACATGCTAGAGACCTTCCAAGTATTGAGACCTTCCACATTCAGGAACATTGAGACTTAGCACATTCCAAAGCCTCTATATTTAATATAGTGCAGTCATGAGAAACTTAATTGACAAAATTTTACCATTTTATTCCTCTTTGGGTTTATAGGCATAAAAAGAATGACTTAGAAGATTCTTTGGCCCAGCCATGAAAATTGGACACTTTCCTCCAATGAATTATTACACCTTGGTCCTCTAGCCACTAAGCACTAGCTAAACCAGGAAATTATTATCAGAATTAATAAGTTTAAATGCATTTTGTCTACATTGGTAATAAAAATGGACTTCTTTAAAGAACAGTTGAAAAAAATCTGGCTTCAGTCTTTCATTGTTCTTTTTGGCAGCACTCATCATGGCAGAAGGGTAAAAGGAATGCAGAACAGCATTTCTTTGCAGTTACACAACTTTCAGGCTTTAGTCTCCTCTCTTCCACCACTTTCTCCTCCTCAGTCTAGATCAGGGCTCTGTCCACGTTTGGGTTTTGGCAGGAGAGGGGTTTTTTTCTGGGGGGGGAGGAGTGAGGAGAGGAGAAGAAAGCAGGGAGGAGGACATTGTTACCAGTGCAAAAACTGAATCTCCTCTCCTGTCAACGTTTCTAATAAAAGGATATATAAGGAAATTCCAAAGCGGCAATAACTTGCCACACAGATTATATTAAGTGTATTTTTCCTGTGGGGCTCAGTGCACATTCATCTACATACAAGCTTTATATGGTAGGTAGTAAGCATTGTGATTGACAGGAAACACACAAAAATTGAGGTGTAGGAGTATTTTGGTAGAGAACTACAGTGGAAGTTGTACAGTGATGAAGTAAAAATTTTACTCAAGCGTACAGCAAGGGCAAAGGATTTCCATGGGCTAGATACTCTTTTTATAAAGTTTCTGACTTCTGAGCCACTTCTTAAACTATTAGGCATTGCCTGCCCTCACATCAATTCCAACGTGGCCTCATTTACACAGCAGAACTCCTTGCTAAGGGCATTTCAGCTATCCACTAGAGGAAAATGTAGTCTGTTATTTCTCAGTGTTTTAGACAGTAAAGATTAAGAGGAAAGCATGAAATATAGATCTGGTGAGTTCAGTTATTAATTTAATGCAGACAGCAACTGGGAGGAAATAAAGCCCAGAGTTATAAAGTAATTGCCTGATTTTTAACTAGTGCGCTTCTTGTGCGCTCCCCTCCTTAGCACAGAGTTAGAATGACAGCTTGCATTTCCAAAAGGAGAGGTACAGAGAGATGCCAGGAACTCATTCCTGGGGGGCTTCCACACAAGTATCTGCTTACAGTAAGGACAACTGATTTCCTAACTTGTGCCGAATTAAACAAACACATTTTTATAAATTGTTCAGCAATTGGTATATATAATTATTTCCACCATGCACTTTCATTAACACATTTAGAAGTATTGGGTTCAATTTTCCTTTTTTTTGCTTGTACAACAAATCAAGCCTAATTCCTACCAAAAAAAAAAAAAAAAAAAAAAAAGCTTTAGTGAGTAGCAGATGTGCCAAAATGGAGAAGTAATCAAAAGTACGCTTTTAACCTCAAAACTGTTTACTGCGTAAGACTGGAACGAAACCTCAAAGTGGGCTCTAGCTCTGCAGTCCACCCCGTGAACCCACCACTTGCCCTTCCCAGCTGGTGCTGGAGGAAGTTTCCCATCGCAGCTGAGCTGGGCTGAGCCTTGCAGTGGGGAGGCACCCGACTGCTCTCATGCCCAAGAGGTACCAGAAAAAAAAAATCCCAGCTTGGGGAGTGGTGGCCATCGGATGCTGAGACTAGTGACCTGGATCAGCAGCAGCATTTCATGCTAAGCAGCAGGATGCAAGTGCAGGAACCATGCAGGAGAAGACCTCCTCAAGCACCCAACAAAAGATTAGTGTAGGAAAACCCCTGGTTTCTTCCCTGGGGTTGGACCCAGGAATCACAGCATCTCCACTCAGCCCTGTGGCTTTTTCAGCAAGAACAGAGTCTGCAGCCAGACTGGCTTCTCTCATAGGAAGCTCTGCAACCAGCAGTAATTGTATTTTGTCAAGTGGTTTTAGAAAAGCAATCCACGTTTATTAGCCATCTGGATTAGAGAAATGGTGTTCTTGATTCTAACTGCCAGCTTAGCCAAGGCATTATCAAAGAACAGAATAATTTAGCACATTCCTTTCTTTCCATGTCATGAAGAAGAGTTTGTTTCCCTTGCACACTTTATTTACTTCTGTTTGTTGTATGTCTCTCAGACAAATCACTGCTGAATTCAGACTGGCCGTTTGACTCCAGGTTACAGCGTGAGATACGGATCTCTCCAGTGCTGTCCTTTCCTCATGTCCTTACAGAAGGATGAAGAAACTGAGACATACACAATCAACATGAATTTTCCAAAATCACCTCAAGCTAATTGTGAAAGCTCATTAGAGAAAGGAACAGGGGGATCCTGCCTATCATAAATCATTTCTCTGTCCTCCTCCCACCCCTTTTCATGATCCTAGTCCAGAGACAGGAATCTTCCTCTTTACTTTGATTGTATTAATCTTCTTAACTTTTATTCTGTCAACCCATCCAGCAGGAACATGGAAACACAAAATGCTCTGTGGACAACACACACAACACCGACAAAATTATCTATGCTTTAGCTGGAGATTTTTCAGAGCTACATTATTCCGAAGTGGAGGGGCTCCTACATCCCTCCCCACCCCTTTCATCGCTGCAACACCCAGAGCCTTCCCCAAGCCTGGGAACCTGCTGCAGTGCTCACCCGGCCATTCCCAGAACCAATTTCCTTGGGAGCTGGGGTGCTGATGGGTCCCATGAAGACACCCGCCTGCGTGAGCGCTTTCCAGGCACAACGACCTGCGTTTGATTGCTCTGTGAGCCAGGTTACTAGGGACCTGCTCTTCACTCCACCAAACCCCATACTTATTCCCATTCCCACGGGGTTTTCCCTTAATTGAGCTGCTGACTGCATTAACTTGGGGAATGGAGTATTGATTCAACAGCCTACTGAGACGAAGGAGCTGAGCTCAGGCCTTTGCTATTTACGGAGACGTGCATCGCGGTAGGAACTTTCCAAAATGAGGACACACATGAGCTCATTGGGATCATTATTTCCTTGGAGCGAGAAGAGAAACTCTTCCATCTTCCTGCCACACCTGGAATAAGACAGATCCTCTAACTGCAGTTCACGGCTTTGCCTCCCTCCTTCCACCTGCATTCACATGCATTTCCAGCATCTAACAGCACTCGCAACAGTGCCACAGCTGAGGGGAAGGGAAATGTTCTTTCTCGCTGACATCCCTCGCTGTTGCCTGGTCCCTGACACCCAGAGGGCTGGGTCACATCTGGAGGAGCAGCTGCAGGACAGCTCAGACCTGGCAGCAGCCCTGCACCCGGCGCTGGCCCCTGTGCCAGACCCACCTGGAGGGAGCACCCATCTCTCCTGCTGCCTTTGCAGCTCAGTAGCTTTTTCCACATCATTTCAATAAAACTCTTGAAATTATTAAGTCCAGGCAATTGCTAGAAATCAGCGGAGAAGAGATGTGGGAAGGGAAATTTGAAAATAAATGAAATCTTCTAAAGCTAAAAAAAAAAAAAGTACAAACACATGCAAGGGCTCAAGCCAATGGGGATAGTCCTACAAGTAAAGTTATTCTTAATCAGGCGAACCTCATAATGCTTCTAAAACAGTGTCTGATAGATCATTTCCTCAGAAGCAGCAGCCTAGCATGGAAAACACTGACATTTCCAGGTTGTCCAGCAGTGACCCTGGAGCCAGGAGTCCCGTGAAGCAACCCCGTCCGCACCTGTCGGAAAGGGAGACTTTGTCACGGCAAAGCAGCTGTACGAGACACCCCAGCTCCTACGCTGGACGGGATGGTTGGCGTGTTCAGACTGCGGCTCCCACGGGCTGCATTTCTAAATGAAACTATTGCCATGAGTAAGCTTTTCCCAGTACATCCTTTTTTTCGAGGTGTGAGCGGGGGGAAGGAAGGAGAAACCCATGCACTTTGTAACCAGCCCTAATGGCTACATGTCATCATTTACTTCCTTGAGTACATTCACATACGTGCACACACCAGCTCCTGCAGAGCTGCCCTCAGACCTGCTTCTTTCTCTCATTAAGGCTGGGATCTGCTCTGAAAGTATCAGCCAGAGCAGTAACGGGTGAGCAACAGATCACCTGCAGCATCACTTCAATCACTGCAAATTTTTGGAAGTCAGCTGAAGAGTCTTCTCTTTCCACAACCTCAGGCTCTGAAAACTTAGGCTAGAAATTTTGTTCTAGCTTTCTTTGGGAAAGTTAAAAGATTTCTCATTTATCTTCTGTTTGGAGGAAAATAAGACAAGACTATTAGAGCTGGCTGCAATACAGAATTCCCGTTCAGCCAAAAATATCACTGTTTCAGAGTCTTCTTTCATCCCATATTTGAGCAACAGTGTTAGCAGCTCCAAATTTCCAATGAAATAAAAATTCCAAACTCCTGCTATAAACACTGAAAAGCCTTCTCTAAATATTTTGCTTCAATGAAGCTAAAGTGTTCCGCTCAGCTTTACCATGTAATAAACTCCAGCATATTATAAGACATTCAATGATCTTGTTGCTCAATGACAAAGCCAGAACACGATGCTCTGGCTGAGGGACCTGGTGTGCTCCCGTGGGGTGTCACAGAGACCGTGAACGCTGCCGATACCCCCAGTGCTTTCTGACTTCTCCCTTGGTTTTTGATCCTTTACTTTTGAACTTTTACACAGAGGTTTTCTTTCCTCCAGGGACATGGAAAGGCACCTTCGGCTGGTGGTGGTGGTGGGTGAAGTAGATGCTTTGCAGACCCTTCTAATTTAACACACGTTGCAGGGTTGCATGCTGCCAAGGCAGTAGATCTAAAGACCCAGGAGCTCTACCCAGTCCTACAGCTGGGGGGGGGAGCGGGGGGGAGAAAAGCATCCCACTGAAAATGCTCTGACTTCCTCTGGGAACAGCTTTTGCAAATGTCTGAATGAGTCATATTGTGAGGAATGGGGCAGGCAGAGAGAGCAGATAATTGGGAATGTTTCCCATGAGGCAGATGCCTTAAATGTGTGCAGAGTGCATGCACTGTGCAGACGCAGAATGTGTAGCAAAAATGAGAATGAAGTTGGCTGTATTATCTTGAAAATAGTTTCATTTCCATTTCAATTCCAGGTGAGGGAGGAAAGTCAGCACCTTTCTCATTTCAGCCAGTCTGGGTCTCGTCTTACTTGTGAAAGTTAAAGTTCATCCATCACCCATGCCCTGAGGGCTGCATGCCAGACCAATTATTCATACTTAGCAATGACTTACTCCATGGAGAGCCCCAGTGAAATCAATGGGGTGGCTCAAAGAACAAGGTGCTACGCAAGCTGAGGGAGAGCAGCAGGCTCTGCCCTTCAGTTTATTGTGCTAATTCCCACAGCTTCCCTATTGATTTACAGGAGCATTTCTCCAGCCCGAGGATCACGGGGTGAGGCTGCTCTCTGTGTGCGTGTTTGTGCGTGCTGAGTTTTTATGGCTCCGTTTACACATCAGGCTTCCTATTCTAAATTTTTCAGTGCTGTCACTAATCCTGTTTAATCAAGTCCTCCTTTGATTAATGAGGACAAGCGTGGGGTGTCAGCAGAGTCAAAGGGCAGCCAGTCCTTCTGTGAGTATGTGGAAATGCTGGTCGCAGCAGGAACAGACAGATGCCAAACCACTTTAAGGGAATCAATTTGATAACAGAAAAAAAATTTAGATACAAGAAAACTTCAGAAACTGTAGAGCAGCAGGATACCCTCCAGGGGATGTCTGCACTGTCCCTGCTGCCCTTTGAAACACTACATTTGGGATAAAGCCTGAGGAAAGGCATGGGAGAAAGGTACATCACATGGGCGTAAAGCCGCATTTCCAGCAAACTGTCCTGTCAGCCCTGACGGGCTCTCACAGGTTCCCAAGTCAGCATAAACAATCTCCTCGGCAAAACACCGTCCTGCTGTGTGTGCACCTGCCAGATGTGCTCTGCTCTGCCGTTTAATTGCCTTTGCCTGGAGATGCCGATGGAGAGCTGGTACCTCTCCTCCACCCCTGCAGAGCCGTGGGCACGCAGGAGCTGCTCCCGGGCACGGCTCCGCCAGCGACCGCGGGGAAAGGCTCTGCTTTCTGCTTCAACCCTGGGGCCCTCCTGTATGAGACTGTCACCCTGCATTTGCACGGAGCTCTGACATGGGCCGGTCACTGTCACGCAGCACTATGAGGTGTAAAACTAACCCACTGCGGAGATGCTGAACTGGGCGACAGAACTCACACGGTCACATTTACCAAATAAATATCACCAAAGTTGTGATTGCTTAACAGCCTGCTCTTGCTGTACAGTGTGGGTGACATTTCTGACTGCCTGTTCTGCTGTCTAAGAGGACATTATCCAAAATCCAAACCCTCACATTTATCCAAAGCACTGTAATTTCCCTGCAGTTGCCCAGAATGGCATATTAATTATTATTGTTGTTATCATCTGCTTTATCATAGCATGCAGCTACATCACATCATGCACCAGGATGACACTGACCCGGGGGCTGCCCAAAGCAAAAGATGGCTGATACCTCCAGATTATTCCACTCTAAATACGAGGCAGGAGGGCATAGAGAGAAAAGGAGCAAGGAGAGAGCATTGCTCCCTGGGCCAGGCAGCAGTCAGGGATATCTGCACCCATGTATTGTATAGCTGGTGCAGCAGAGGAGGGACTTGAAGAAGCAAGAACTATCTGATAGTCTCTGGGAACCTTCTCCATCTGAGGGAAGATGAAGAAATACAGGGTTGTTTTGAAAATGTAGGTAGTGAATGATAAAAGCTGGTTATCACAGGTTGGAAGAGGCAGAGCTGACCCTGCACTTCTGTCTGAGAGAGTGATAGGGATGCAAGGGGGGGAGTTGGAAAAGGAAAAGTGATCCAGTGAGGAAAAGGAAAGCTATGGTTGGCTGCAGTCCCAGAGAAGGGCCAGAAAAATTATCTTGGTAACAGCCTTCTGGATGGATATTAGCAGGCTACCCTCCCATTTGTTAAGGCTTGAGAAAAGGATGTGTCAAGAAACAAGTCATGAAAAGATAACAGCCTGGAAGCCTCAGCTGTGGATGGACAGGCAAGGTCATACCTTGGAGTTATGAAGTGAGACGCAGAGGTATGCTGGATGCACAGACCTGAACCAGGGTCTGAGTCAGAGACGATGCCCAAGTAATGAGGGCGAGCGCTGGAAAAAAGGCTGAGGTAGTGCATACCTCCTGCTTCTGGGAGAAGAAAGGCAAGAAGTGCCTTTATGGACTGGTAGGTCACTGATAAGAAGGAAAACTCCATACCATAGGCAAAATTTCAGTCTACTGAGAACATATGCAGGTCTGCACGGGCCATGTGCTGAATGTCTGATTTCCTCTCACTTTCCCCATCGTGCTCAGGTCTCCAGCCTGGTCCTCACCATCTGTACTTCTCCAGCCTGCCTTCACCTCCACATCGTCCCCATCCCGCTGTGCCCTGTGCTCCTCTCTCGTTACTGCTCTCCTTCCCCTTAAACCCTTTCCTTGTGCCACCCACCATGCATAGAAGCTCCCTCCTTTCTGCTTTCCTGAAAACAACCATAGGCAAAACTGTGAGCAAGAGATAGCAGTTCAGGTTACTTCCCAGTGAGAAAAATACCTGTCCCAGCAGGAGCCTGACCCCTTCAAAGTGCCTGAAGATTCTTGCTTGGTGTGAAGCAGACTGAGAAGACACTGAGTGAAAACCTGGCTCCTCTGAAGTAGGTAGTAAAAAATGTTTTGACTTCAGCAGGGACGGATGTTTTCCTGGCAGAAATATTTCTTCCTCTGAGTTTTGTACAGCACTCATCAACCCTGAAGCACAAGGTAAATAACAAATAATAATCATGGGGATTTTTGGGGTTTTTTTTTTTGAAAAGAAATCTCTGCTTGGCTTCGTTGAGAGCTTTGCTACAGGTGCAAGGAAAACTAGACAAGTGCTAAAAGCAGGAGGTTTTGCTGTGCTGGCGGAAGGTCAAGACAACACCACCTCTGCTCCCCCCACACCCCCCCTTTGCTCTGACTCTCACCCTGCAACCTGGGATAGCAGAACAATCTGCTGTTAATCACTGATAGTTCATCAAAAGCTGGTGGCTTGTGTTTCCAGGTGATAATAGGATTGCACAGAGTGTCGTCATGGCCAGAAAAGCAACTGCACGGCCCCCCCTTGGCATTGTGGCTCCCCCTTGTCTCCCCCGGGGCTCGGGGGGATGCGGAGGAGCCGGCATGGAGGCGATCGCTTCCTGCATCGCCTGTGGCTGGCTTGGGTTGTCATCCCCAAATCTTTGTCCCCTTGGCGGTGGGATGGCGTAGGAAGGGGAGCGAGGAACCACCTTGATTCTTAGTCATCAACCTGAGCCGGGGACAGGCAGCAGACAGGGAAATCGTCTTCCAGGTTGTAAGCAGAGCACATTTTCACCCACCAGCTGCTGAGGAGGAAGCAGTGTGGAACCAGGAGCTGTTACAGCGATGATAGTATGTCTTTTCCCCTTGCAGAATCACTTTCCTGACCGTAATCACACTTTAATGTTAAATCAGAGGTGGTGTGAGCTCTTGATTTCACAGCACTGCTGCATTAGTATGCAAGTATGAAGCACACAGCAGAAATGTTCTTGCTTGCAAAGAGCACTCGGATAGAAACGTTAAGGAGGGGAGTGGTACAGCTCTATTAATTGAAGTGTTTTTATTTATTTCCACTTTATTCTTGCTCAAAGCTGGGTTTACAGAAAAGTTTAAAAGCTGCTAAACCATCGAGCATTCAAGCCCCTCTTGATGTGTACATAGCTGGCAAGAGCAAATACACAGCCTTATTATTGTTTCCTTTGTCTTCCCACCCTTCATTCTTTCTCGTTACTCTTATTTGTTGTGTCTGATCTCCTGCTAAAGGGCTGTCTCTTGCTCCATATTGCTACAAAGCTGAACACAGGGAACGCTTTCAATTTTAAAGAAGTGCCTGAATGTTGCCTTAGTAGAAATAATAAATAATAACTTGGAGAGTTTGTATTTAGCTGGGCTGAACATGTGTTTGCCTGTTTGCTTTTTAAAACAAAGCTTATTTTCATGCCTCATGGAGGTAGATTTCTTTTAAATGGCCCCAGAGCTTTTCCCTTCCATCCGCCCATCTGCCTCCCCGCCTCGCCCCTCTCCCTGGCTGTGTCCTGCTCCCCCGACTGCTCGTGGGAGACCTTTCCAAAAGGCTTCTTTCCCCCTCAACCCCTTTCTCAGCTCAGATCTCATCTGTGACCACTTTTGTGCTTTGCCAACTGGGATCTCGTAATTTCTCCCTCCTCATACTGGTTTTGCTCACTGTGAGCTCCCGTTTCTATTCACTGCACAGTTTCAGCTCTTGGGGACTTTGGGAGGTGGCTGGAGGCTGCACAAAGGATGCTGCTGTCCCACCAAACACTCGCGGGCTCACCTCTGAGCTGCAGGTTAGCTCAGCATCCCGCTCCCATCCTGCCGCCCGGAGAAGGGGAGCCCGGCTGGGCTCCTCCAGGCTGGGAAGCTTTTAAGTCGCCATTTCATTCTGCGTTTCCTCATATGTCCCAAAGAGAGCACTGACATTTTTTCAGCTTGAGATTGTTGCAAATCAGTTCAGCCCCCGAGAGGGCCAGGCTTTCCGCAGGGGTCGGTGTTTTGAAACGTGAGGACAGCCGGCCAAATACTTGGGTCTCTGCATCATCCTGCCCTTCCCTGGGGTGGGACACGGCCGTTCTGCAGAGCAACCGCTGCTGCTTCCCAGCTCTGCCCTGTGTCGGCCAAGGCTCCTCAGGAGAGGTGCGTGACGGGGCAGCCCCTCCGTCCCCCCGTTACTCAGCAACTCAGAGCATCTCAAGACAAAGAGGATGCTGAGAGGCCACAGCATCCTCCTCTGCCAGGACCTTTCTGGGTACCACAGCCTGAACATGTCGAAACAGCCGAACCGGTGCGCATCCTCTTGCCATCGTGCTTGACGGAGCTGCGGGGTGGTGGGTGTGTGGCAGGCCGACAGGGGCCGGGAGGGGAGGAGGGGATGGGGATGCAGAG
>JAOBAS010000028.1:5222323-5240027 GCA_025311575.1 Elanoides forficatus | reverse complement strand
CTGCTGGCCACACTATTTCTGATACAGGCCAGGATGCTGTTGGCCTTCTTGGCCACCTGAGCACACTGCTGGCTCATATTCAGGCGGCTGTCGACCAGCACCCCCAGGTCCTTTTCCGCTGGGCAGCTTTCCAGCCACTCTGCCCCAAGCCTGTAGCACTGCATGGGGTTGTTGTGACCCAAGTGCAGGACCCGGCACTTGGCCTTGTTGAATCTCATACAATTTTCCTTGGCCCATCGATCCAGCCTGTCCAGACCCCATGCTGGAGCAGGGGAAGAGGGTGAGGAGTCCCTCCTCTGAGGAGGAAGGAGTGGCAGAGACAATGTGTGATGAACTGACCCCAACCCCCATTCCTTATCCCCTGGCTCCACTGTGGGATGGGAGGTGGTAGAAAAAACTGGGAGTGGAGTTGAGCCGGGAAGGATGGATGTGTGGGGGGAAGGTGTTTTTTTAAATTTGGTTTTATTTCTCATTATCTTACTCTGATTTGATTGGTAATAAATTAATTTTCCCCAAGTCGAGTCTGTTTTGCCTGTGACAGTAATTGGTGAGTGCTCTCTCCCTGTCCTTATCTCGACCTGTGAGCCTTTCATTCTATTTTCTCTCCCCTGTCCAGCTGAGAAGGGGAATGACAGAGCACCTTTGGTGGGCACCTGGCATCCAGCCAGGGTCAACCCACCCCAACAAAGACTACAAAGTCCCCAAAAGTGTTCTGACCCCTCCTGGTCCACCAGGCACGCATAGTAGGAGAGAAGAGACGGTGCACACATTCCCCCGTGTCTCTCCACACTGAAGGCAGAATTGCACAGTCAGATAGGAGACAATGCAGCAACCCACTAATAATAAATCAGACGCACTGCATGGGGAGGGGAGGGAAACTAGTGGAGAAGGAAATAACCAAAACCAAATGGGAGCTGACAGTGACTTAGGACGGAAACTTTGGAGCACTCCAGAACTGTTTCTCACAATGTAAGTTTGCCAAACTCAGTGCCTTGGCATTTAAGGTCAACAACAAAAAATGAGGAGGAATTTGTGTTATTAATGCTTAATCTAGCCCTCAAGAGTGCATCAGAGAGTGTATTTCACAGTCGTCACAAGGTAAAAGCAGGCTTCTGGGACCTCTGATCCTGACCAGTAGCTGGACCTGCATGCTGCTGTTCAGATATGTTACCATAAAACCAGTCACTGTTAGTATTAGAAACCTCACCTCTATGTTTCAGACATCAGAGAAGGATCAGGTTTAGAGTAGCTGTAAGCATTGTGAAGAACTATAAATTAATCTTACAAATATTACAGATTTAACCTGTAGACATTTTACAGTAAATTTGTCTCTATAGTTATACCTGTAAGAAGAGTCTCATGGCAACTGGGTGATAATTCCGCATGCACCACAATGCTATCTGTTAAGATTAAAGCCTTAATTAACTGCTTATTAAAGTTTATTCTTAAGCAATACCAAATCTCTTCTGACCTTTTGTAGGGCATCTATTACGAATAACAGTTACAATATATAAAGCACCTTCTGCATAAAAATTGAGAGAATATCCAAGTAAGTAACAGGTTCTGCCACCAAAACTAATGGTCTGACCACCCTCAGCATATCACACACAAACCTTTGAGCTTTCAACACTTTCATTAGAAAAAATCTTTTTAGAGCGACACAGGACTATTCACTGGAGGTCTGACATTGCCTGTGGAATGGGCAGAAGCCAACAGGACTGCTCAGACCACCTGAAGACCAGTTATGTGAAGTAGCAGAGACAGAAAAGTGCTAAGATAACATGCAGTACAGCAGCAAGCTGAGATTTAGACAGGTGTCTAGTCTCTGACTTTGTTCATCTTCCTCAATTGTTCTCCCAGAATTATCTTTTAGGCCTCTTCTCTAGTTCTAAAAGAAAAAAAAAAATTTAAAATGTTAAATGTTATACTCAACTGCCAGATCAGTCAACTCCCAATTACAAAGCACACAACAAAACATCTTCCCCAGAATTTTAAGCAACAGTGACTAAGGGTTGGGAATGAGGGATGAGGGAAAACCAGGGAACACATTAATACAATTGATGGATAAACATACTAAATCAGTAAAAATTACAGTGAACATTTGCAAATTTTAATACATGTATCCCAAGAGAAACAAACAGAACAGCTGTTTAATTGAAAATAAAATTAATGAAAAATAATTCCCTTTTCCCCAAAAGCACAAGACCCTATCGTTAGCATTGTTAGCTTGTTATTATGAATCATTATTTTGATAAAAAGCAGAGCCAAAATGGGTTTTTTGGTTTATTGTAAACAACTTGTACTTTATCACATCAGTGTAACACATTAGGTGTGTCATTATTTATCTTGTTCTACATTAAGCAAGCTCCATATATTTTCAGGCCTCAGTGAGTTTTGCTGGCATGCTGTATCAAGAAGATATTTCAAAAAATCATTCTGGCTTTCCTCCATTTCTAAAATGCTCCTTGCAAGTCATTTTTTACACTCACAGTTAAGTCAGGCTTCGTGGATGCTTGGAACATTTTAAGGGCAAATCCTGCTAAGGGCAGACTAACTACATAGTAAGGATAAAAGAACACAAATCAGATGCAATCAAATAAAGCCGGCTAACAAATTATTGCCTGTCAGGTAGCCACAGTAGCAGTCAGCTTTTACTCCTTTTTGCCAGCTTTCTGCAAATTAAGGCATCTCAATACAAACTCTTTCACTGAAGTGTTCTCCCTCCAACGGCAGAACACTAAGTTCACACGTGCAAACAGGCAGCATTGGTTTAGCCCTGGGGAGGCAAAATCTCAAAACTTTTCTCACTCTGTCATGGTCAGTTGTGTGCTGACAACCAAAGGCAATGCTTTCCAAACTGTTTCCAGCTCTTTTCCCAAACACACGCTGCCATGTAGCCCTCCTGTCTCCTCTTGCCCCAGCCACCCATATGATTATTGTGTTCCAACTCCCCCTGCAGAAGTAACACAAGCAATCATTTTTTGTGCTTCTTTTTCATTGCTTTCCTTTCTCAGGAGGTAGAGGCCCTCTGTGAGTTTGGGAGATACTTTGAGTTTGCCTACATGACGCAACAAACCACACTGCAGAGACCTGTTGTCATACCAAGTGAACTAACACTGAGAATAGAAGCAGCATTTCAACATTGGCATAGCGATGCGCACAAGGCACTTAACCTTGCTGAAAAGGCAGGGTTTGTCTTAATCTATCCGTTTGCAAATAAGCTCCCCACATATTATGTTGCTTTGGCAAGTGATGCTCAACTAAACCATACAGATGTTCTAGCTTTCTTTAACCTACCACAGCTGTGGATAGCACTGCATGTTGATGGTCTAAGGAGAATGTCATGACATACTAAATGTGTAGCTTCTAGAGCAATTTATTCTGGATTTGCAAAAATGAATAGAGATGCAGCCTATTCATGAAGAGTGGAAACTTGGCTGGAAAGTCTCTCAGAGCAGCTAATAATTTTACCCTTACAGCCTTTCATGAGCCATCTAGATGAGTGCAGCGTATTATACCTCTGAAGCAAGAGGCTAAACAAAAGACTGTTTCCTTTACAGTGATTAGTTCCTATGAAAGAGCTGTTAGATTGTCCGTAGGATTACTCCGTAGCACTTAAACAAGAGGAACAAGAGAGGAACTGCTAATAGTCTCAAAACGGAGAAAAGGAATACACTGTCTGCATGCATCATACTAGCGGTACAGCTTATAAAATTGTAAGATGTAGGGCTGATGTTCTTCCACAAAATTCCAGATATAACCACAGGTATAATCTGGGTGGCCCTAAGCCCTTCTTAGGGAGGACAGCAAAATTATAGGAGCTCACTTTGCATCCTTGCCCTTCCATTTACTGGCCATAATTACCATCTGCTACAGAACATACCAAAAGGAAGGCCAGAGTCATGTCCTGGGTATTGACTCACAGTCTATTCTGCTTTTGTGTTTTTCAGGGCTACTTTCCAGGTGCCCTTACTATACTGGAGACAGTGCCAAATGAGGCCTTTCTCCTACTGCAACATCTGTTTGTCAGGCAGCCAGTATCTGAATTCAATATTTCCTGAAGAACGATGCTTTGGAGCTTATCGACAAGTCTGCAAGTGCTGCTTTTGCTCAAGAAATGTGTCTGGACAGATGAGGCTCACAGCCAGTTCTCCTTGCTTCCCGTTGCTTATCAACCAAATTTAAGCATCAGCCTCTGCGATCAATACAAATGTTTCCTTGTTAAATGAAAGAGGAGGGCAGAGAGGACTGTGCCTCTTACCCATCCAGCAAGTCCTGAGGCACCAGCACGCAGCTCTGCCACCCTGTGCTATCCCACCCCTAAATGGACCGGCCTGGCACGCAAGCCCAAATTCACACAGCCCAGGTTCCACGTCAGCTTCAGTGCCTGATGTTTCCCCCCTCGCCAGGTGCTCCCGAGGATCCACAGCCGGACGGTGGGGAGCAGGAGCTGCAGGAACGCAGAGGGGGAACATAAGCAATATTTACAGCCTCTGACGCTACTGTAACCACCTTTTTCTCAAAGCATTTTAGTCTACTGACTAATTATATATATACACACACACAAAATCATAAATATAGCTCATGCACTATATTTGCATCGTATTTTAAATATAATTTTTATTAAATATGCATCAAGTACAAGTAATTGTTTTATATAAAGAAACATATATACTTAATGTATAGAATTTTGCTTGATGTTTTCACAATTGTTAGTGGCATCCTGCCAAGCCCCCAACGCCGTCCACTGTCCCTGCAGCAGAAGAGCAGGTAGTATCGAGAAAGGAGCTGATGGGCTGCCCCTCGGGCTGCTGTTTGATAGTATTCATAGCCCGACCAGCGACGTGGCCTTGGCTAGTAGAAGTCCTTGTCAGGCTGATGTTCTGCCTGTGGTGACAAGAGGCCCACTGTCACATGCACTGCACATGTTGGATATTTTTATTTCTCTCAGCATCCCAGAGCTGGAGCTCTCTCCTCTATTCCTGTTCTCAGCTGTGGAAAGGGGAACCCGCCTAAGAAGACAAGCACATAAGCTATCAGGATGTGCCTAAATGGGATTGATTGCGCCTGGTGGTCAAAATCCCAACACCGGCTCGTGTGGAGCACGATGAAGCACCACGTGGGGCCCTGCCTCTGTGGGCTGCTTTTGCAGAACCGTTACGGATGCATTACCTGGGTGCTGCAACCTCCCAGAGAGAGTGTCAGGGACTGGGCAGTGCACCCAGCCAAGGGCTTTGGTCAGCCTGGGCTGTTTAAGCACAGAAGAGATCCAAAAAACAGAGGGGAGCACTTTGATGAGTCCTTCTCACACATTTCCTCTTTTAATGAAGTCATGAGACCTTCTTTTTTGTTTTTAATCTCTTTTCCCACTGCTTGTTTCTTGCTTTCTCTGTAACTCACTAGTTTTAGACAGCACATCTGCCCACGATGTTCATAGGATAATGCCATCTACAGGTTATTGCTGATGCCTGCAAATTCTGCACATCCCTGCAAGTTCTACACGCATGACCTAGAAATTCATTTACGATTACACCAGAATAAATAACATGCATCCTTGTACTGCACTAGGAATAAATGAAAAATACTAAAAGATGGCCCATACTGATTAAAAATAATATGGGGAAGGGTGGAGAGAGATGTGCTAGCTCATTTATGCCACAGTCAGCCTAGGAGGTCTCCTACATGTGTGATAAATATTTTCCATTATAGTTACACAATCAAATAGAAAATTATAATTAATTATGAATGCACTTCTGAATCCACTTGGAAAAAAGGAAGCAAAGGACTTCTGGTGCCAAGCACCATAGATAGGCTTCTTAAAGAAACCACCCCTTTGATTTCACTGTCTCGGCGGTTGCACCATATTCCAACGTGAAGACCAGGAAAATCAGCTCCCTCTGGGGTACAGGAGGGACAGTGAGCACACAGCATCTACTGATAGTAAAGCAGAGCTCGGGTACTATTTACCATTAAGCGTTGCCAGCGGCCCTGTGCCGTTGCAGTACAGCCACATGTGAAGGTGCCGCCTGCCTTTCCTTCCCAGAGTGATGGACTCCAATAGGGTTCTGCAGTGTTAAAGACGATATTTCTGACAAGATATTTCTAGCTTCAATGTTCAAGCTGTCAAGGCTGTTGTCAGTTCAAAGCAGGCTCTCTTTCCTCTCAAGGCATTACATAACCACCAATTTTGTTTTCCACATTTACCAGAAGCTGCCCACAAGAAAACAATTCACTGGAGGATATAGCAGTGAAAATTCCAAAGTCTGGCTTTTACTTCTCCTCATTTTTACCTCTTTTCTTTCTTTTCCTCCCCACATGTAGGTGACCAGGAAAGGACATATATAGTTTGATTTGTGAGTATGCATCTCACATTTAACTTCAAGTACCATAATGTATTAAGATTGTGATTCATAATGAAGGAGAAAGAAGGGAACCATAATTTGGAACAAGAGTGAAGTCTGTTGATTAAAACATAAAAAAGCAGCAAATTGTTGAAAGGTTTGTATCACTTAATGGTACACCAGACTCACAAGAAATATACTGATGTTTATTTAACACTGTCACGTAATTTGTGATCATCCAGGAATATATTTGGTGCTTCACAAAACACATTGCAAAGTAATGCCCTGCTCACAAATCAAACAAATTGAAGGCCTATTTATCATGCATTTGAGATGGTGGTGTGGATACCACACCTATGCAGAGCTCCACTGAACTTTGCTTAGGAAGATGAGAGTTTATAGTGAGAAAAAGGGAAGAACTGCAGCTTCGCATTATAGTAACTGTTCTCTGCCTTAGCCCTGCAAGATGTCCATATAGCAGAGTTCACACAAGCCCGTACTAAAGCTTTGCAAGTGGAAGGGTTCAAAATGATTTAGATCAATACAAGCCAAAACAGCTCTATGAGAAATGTTTTCAGTTCAGAGTTGGTGTTACTGCCAAAAAAAAAAAAAAGGGAAAAGATCCCTCGGTATGCTAAATGCCTTCGACCTCCAGCCAATTTTAAGCTTTTTTAGGTCTCTATACAGGCTTATTACAAATGATCTACAAGCAACTGTAGACCTTTTACACTTGGGGAACTCCAGTCTCCCTAACAGAACAATAGAGATTTCATGTCAGGTTCTCTTGCATTATAATTTCCCAGGACAGAATATATATATATATATGTACATATATAATATATATATATATATCTCAAATAGAATAACATGGGACCCTGGAAGATATTACAGTAAGTATGACTCATCTTAAATGAGGGGCAAGGAGATCTCTCACTGGGCTCCACGGCAGAGTCTGATAACACCAAGGCACATGGATTATCTTCCTAGCCGGGAACTGCAGCGCACAGCACAGCACGTCTTACACCAGATGTCACTGTATCATGCATGATGAATATCACATCTTCATTACAGTCTTTCCCTGCTAAAATCTGTATATATGATGTTGCAGCAAAAACCATCACCTAACATTTAGTAAATCCATTTCTCTATGTTCTGATTAGCAAAGCAAATTTTCTTAGACCTAAAGAAGCTGCTAGCATCCTTCTTTCCTCCCAGCTGTGCAAGATATTATTGCTTTTTTAAACAGGATGCAAGCCAAAAACGAGAAGCTAGTTGTGTCAGGGTTATTTCTATTTCTACTTAGAGAAATAAAATTTTACATCCTCTTTTCCTCTCCCTTTCACACAGGGAAAGCCATACACTTACAGACACAAAAATGGACACGCATCCTCCATTTACGAAGGGCTTAATTTAGTCCTTGAGTATGCACAGAAATCCTCCCTGCAGCAAAGTGATGTCAGACTGTGTGTACCCCTGCAGTATATGGAAATCCTGGTTACCATGAGAACCAGACTGCTTCTTCGCTGTGGTTTCCGCACACTGCTCTGAAGACATGCCTCCATTTTGCCAGACTGAAGCAGCTCAGCTGCAGGATGCCCTGTGCCAGGCGGGGTGGCCCTGCCACTGCCACCCTCCTGCCAATGGTCCTCAACTAGCTCCAGCTCTGCCACTGAAATGAGCGTGTAAAAGTGCCAGATAATCAGGATTATGTGTCTGAAGCAACATCCTTCCCAACCATATTTCCTCCCCTCTTCTGTCCTCCGCCCTGGAAAATAAAGCAAGAAGCTGCTTGGACTTGAGGCAGCATTAGAGCGCACAATATTGTATTTTATTGGGAAAGAAATCAAGGCTACACCACCACAGTGAGATCTCAGGGGAGATTTATGTCTCCAAGCGGCCATTTTTCCAAATGCTGCTGCATACACATACAGCCTTGCTGAACACAATTACAGCAAACACGGCTGTGATAAACCAACCCTGTGCTCCCGAGCTAAAGGAAAAGGTTGGTTTCCCTTTTCACTTCTTTCCTAGGGACACAAAACCAGCTTCTTCACATACAGAAGTGCTTAGAGCTGATCAGTGAAAGAGGAAAATGCTGTATTTTTTCCTTGTCAAGTATGATCTCTAGAAAAAAAATCCTTGTGGCAAGAAGCTGAACTACATAATATGCTTAAGCTGCAATGAATGAAAAGCCTTTATCACATTCTATAATTAAGAGAAGTATAATATAGCAACAGGTAAGCTAACATTCATTAGAGGAAAGTGCCGTAAGGGAAATAGTTGTGCATATGCCTGCTGGCTAACACAGAACTAACAGACCAGACAACCAAAACTAAATCAAAGCATAATGCCCCCGAAGTGCTATGTATCAATCTAAGCCATAAAAAGCCAGGTTTAAATGGCTTAATTTCAGCATTTACATTTTCCTTAGTGCTCTGGAGAGCACGTGGGAGCCACGGAGACTCTTTCTGAGGTTCACAGGTAGCAGGGACCTCACATTTCTGCCACTGCAGCCCTGTTACCTGAAGGTATCAGGTCTCTCTTTCCTGAGGAAGCCATTCAATTAGCAATTAGGTTAAACTCAGGTCACCTGTTTTTAACATTTGCTTTACTTGCATGTTTTGTCTTCTTTGTCAGACACGATGTAGCTTTCTGTGCCTGAAATCTTGCCCATTTTTTCTAACTGTATCAGCTACCCTAGAAAAAAAGATACTAGCTCACTCTTATAAACCTGGCAGCTGATTAAAAAAACCACAATAAATCTTTCATTTTAACATTATGGGAGGATGAACACAAACCAGCCATGAGCATGGTTGACTCAGGACTAGTTTTCAAGTTTGAATGAATGGCACAGCAAATTTTTTCCTGTTTGCCCAGTGTTACTCAACACAGAGCTGCACAGTTCTAAATCCAACCAGTAGAGGACAGTGGTGAACGTACACACTATCATGCCTGTCACTCCTATTTTTTATATATGAAGCAATATCTCTGTATGAAATGCTGCGTTTCTTGCCATCTCAAAAGTCAGTTCACGCTTATGAAACCTCTGCATGTCAAAGGAATACAGATTACAAAGAATCCACAGACCAAATGTAAATAATTATGCTCTGTGTATGCAGAGCGTATTTCTTATTTCTGCAGACCACCACTTGGGTCTCACTCAAAGATCTTGACTTGGTCCTTGTTCAACAGGCTTCAAAGCTTTTCTTAAACAAAAGACAGACCTACACTGCAAATCCATTAAGTATTTTGCTTATGTTAGGAATGCAGGACAGGCCCCTCAGTGTAATTATTTCTGTTCTTTAATATAATCCAGAGTCCAAGAAGGCAACGAAGTTGCACAAAAGTTCACAGAGCTTTAGCCTGCATCAGGAGCAGTTGCACTACCCACCCCCTCAGGAACAAGTTATAGGAGAATACACATCTGATTGCTTTTCAGAAAAGTTCTACAGTTGCTTTATCTATCTACCTCAATCCAGATTCTGTATACTTTTAGTGAAAGCCATTGGGATTTCTTGTGCAAGTAGACCTGTATCTAAAGCCCCAGGACTGTGAGTTCACTAAGCTAAAGGCTATGGCTTATTTTCACATGTCAAAAGCATTCCTACTTAAAAAACAAAAAAAAACCCCAAAAAAACCAAAAACAACAACCAAAAAAACCCCCCACCAAACAAAACACGAAAATAACCCACAAAACAAACAAACAAAAAAGCCCAGACTTAGCTGCATGTTCCGTGAACATTGACAGAGCTATAACATTTTATTGGTACTTGCAAAATTATCTATCTTGGCCTTGTGGCCTGAGGTTTTTGTTGTGGTTTTGGTTTTGCCACTTTAATGCCAAGTTAAGTAACATACAACTGAGTTAAAACTTTATATGATTTCACAACACAGAGCACATAAGCAAAATATTTTGTGTTTTCCCTTACTTAACGAATAGTAGCTTGAGGACAATGCTCATGGAAGTTACAGGCGAGATCAACCAGAAACAACATTTCAATGTTTATGTAAACTCTACTGCATGAGAGAGCACAGCTCACCAATTTCCATCACGTTACATTTTCAAAGTGACATTCTACAAAGCCCTGAAGAGACTAGCACATAGCAAAGAGTGTCTCCCAGGGTCCAGTCTCTTCAGATTCATCTGCAGCACTAGAAAACACCTATTAATGGAATACATAACGAGTGCTTGTTTACAAGGGGAGATGATCGGGAAACAATTTCTAAAGACCTTGAAATAAAGAGACAAGACTTCACTTGTAGGAGTATTTAATCAACGAATACGTTCAAGTGCTTCTCCATGCAAATATCTAGCTCATATTCTGATCTTTTTAGAGCATTGAAAAATATCTATATTCAATTAACACATGGCATATCGAGAGCTGTGATTAATATTTTCTTTTCAGGAAATGCAGTATTCACCAGGTACAGAAACAAATGACCCTCTGCTTCGCTTCAGTATATATTTGAATTTTGAGGTTTGCATTAGGTTGCTGCTTAATTCCTTCCAAATGTGAGATGGTAAGAGTTATAAGATCAACTGTAATTGCAGGAATCGGGGCCTGACGGCAAGCATGGATCAAAGCTTAGGCATTACAGAGTCTACAGAGCATCTGAAGTCCCAGAGGTCTTGGAATTATGTCAGAATCTGAAAATGCCTTTTAAAAAATGCATGCATCTCTAGACTTCACAACTGCAAAGGTAAAGAGAGTGCAGCCAACTCAGTGGCACTAAGTGAGCCTGCAGACAGTCTGAATGAATCAGTCTCGGCGTTGTGACCTACCACCAGCATCTCGCATCCAAGTCTAGTCGCTCCAGGCGCTGCTGTCAGCAGCAGACTCGGAACGGCTGGGTAGACTCCTCTTACAAAAGAGCAGAGCACCTAGCCATGCTAATTTGGTCCCAGTGGAGTTCGCCACAACAGGGAGTTTAAAAGCGTCCATATGACCTCCAAATTAATTTGTATTCTCGGCAGGTCCAAGGCATTGCAAGATTTTCAATAACTTGATTTGTTTGTCTAAATCGCAGGGAAACTGCATAATAGCTGAAACCTGTTTCTTGATCATACTTTTTTTCCTCATTTAGCAACACTTAACAGACAATAGTCGCTAGATGATATATGCTGTGCAGAAGTTTTGCTTATATCTGTAAAAACTACCCATTTTTTATATCTATAAACTAAGACTTTATGTTTGCAGATTATTGATACAAAAGGAAAAACCTCTGGCATTGATGCAGAAGTCGAGGAATGGCTACACTAGTTCTTCCTTAGTTTGAATTCTACTATCCCATGGCTTATTTGTACAGCGAGGCAACTACGAAATGCTATTAAGATTGTCTATATATCAATGCACAGGAACAGAAAAAAAATCTTAAAGCTCATCTCTTTTTTCAGTTGACTGACCTGTGAAGGAAGGGGAAGGGAAATTAGTGCTTTAGATTTTCCCCTCTTTCTTCTTTTTGCTCCTCAAAGAGCAAGGGCAATTGTTTCCCGGAGTGAAAAGAAAAGGTTTAGTGTCTTTACACCATGAAGAAAATTCACTGAGGCTGGCTGCGAGAGGCAGGAGGAAAGAAGGGGACTGCCTAAATGTGAAGAAAGAGACACTTGCTCTGCCATCTGTTCCCGTGCACTGTCACCAGGCTGCTCTGCAGCATAAGAGGCAGCTGCTCCCTTTTCCAAGAGTTAACATGAGATATTGGAAAGAGAACACCCACCCTCCAATTCTGACTGTACCCACAAAGGGTCACAGCGAGTAAGTTTATGGTACCCGTTTACGTGTGATGCAGCCCCTGGTTCAATTCCTCTGCCTCTGCTCTGCTACCTCTTGTGACAGCGGCAAGGTGCGTTTTCCTCTCAGGAGCAAATGCAAGTGGATTAGCACTATCATGCTCTACTCAGTAGCCTTTGCTTTGCATACATTAACCTCGCCATGTTTCATGTCAAAGATGATTCAGCAACTTGGTCCTAAATTCAGGAACAAAGAAAGATTACTGAAGGGGCTGCTTGAAGGAAGGAGATGAACAAAAGCCCCATTTGTTAAAAGGGAAAATAAACAACAGCCTGGCTATTACATGAAAGGAAGTGAGACCAATGAGGGATACAAAACTTAGGATACCAGCTGCTAGAGTAGGAACTGGGACTAAGCTTTGCCTTTGCCATCTGCAGAGTGCATTTCCTCAGCCTAAGAACCGGATCGTTGCTTTGCCAACATCACAGTGGCAAAGTGTAAACGGACCTTTTTGTTTCTTTGGGGTTTTAAAGCATTTAAAGAAAGTTCATTTAAAGTTAGTCATTTAGAAGTCTTTGTCCCTGTCACTTTCTACCAGCTTTCTTGTCTCTTTCTTTCTAATAGCTCAGATGAAGTTTACTCCAGGAGTAACCAAGATTTAAAGGAACCAGGCTCCCGGCAGGAACCGTGCCCCGTGGAGAGGAGCCCATGCAGGAGCCCCTGACAGATCCATCTCAACGCCTGGAGCACCTAGACCCATCACAGCCCTCCGGCCCTGCCACACCAGGCAGTCGTGGGCATCGTATGGGGGTGTTGCTTGGCTCTGCTCGTGAGTTGGAGCTGTGCTCCTCCCGCCCCGTCCCTAACACTTTCAAACTAGATTGCCTAAGACACCTGAATAGTTGCGTTTTGACAGTTTACTCTTCTAATCATTTGAGAGAAAGTGAAGGTTAGTAGAAATTTACAGCTAATTTAAAAACTGCTTCCCCAACACCTAGCTACACATCAGCTTCACTAATTTCACCAACAAGAAAACTGACTGTAAGGCACTTCTCAAATAATCGTACCTGACACGTACATCCTCCTGCTTTACACCATTTCATGCCTTCACCAAGACTCCTCGTAGGAGTCTTCCTTGCAGTGGAAGTTCTAGTCCAAGTTCTTCTATCAAAATATTCAGGGCTGAAACCGAGTGCTTTTAAATGGAGCCCAGAAACCCTTTCTCCCTTCCTGTGGAATTCCCTGTGTCTCTAGCATCCAGTAGCAGTGCCTCCCTTTCTCGCCCAGCAAAGCACAGAAGCATACGATTAAAGATGCACACAATGTCATATGAATGACCGGAGAGGCTTTCTCTCACAAGAGACGAGTAAAGGATTAATTTATTACATTCGCTTAGATCTGGATGCTGTCCATGTAGCCAAGATGGGAAGCATGAAGGCTTTTTCCTTTTTCTAACAAGAAGGAAATAGGCATGTTTCATTTGCACACCCCTGACCTCAGGAGGCATCATATCTGTACCTATGTTTACCTATGCATTATGCTGTAGATTGCAGTGGGAAAGGCATATGTAGAAAAATATGGTTTTCATGTGGATATTCAGTGCTGGATGGTGATGTCCGAGGCAGGGAGTTCTATGGAAATGCAGAAAGGAGTTATTTATACTAATGCAGACCTATGACAATAATTAATGGTAACCCTGTTCCCATTTCAGTCCATAAGGCGACATGTTTTAGTGAATTCTGGGATGACAAGGCCTGGCTTCTAATGCAAACCTTACAAATATATTTAGACACATAGCTTGTCACTATGCGAAATTTGCCAACCACCATTCAGAATAGCCCAGTGTCTTTCCAACATATCTGCAATCTGAATTTGTTTTGCTTCCATGTTACTTCAAGTTAATAGGAATTTATTTTGCAATTGTTTCTGGAAAGTTGTGTATCCAAAAGCCTCGTCTAATTTATATAATTACATATAAAAATAGGTGCACATGTGTATACATATGCATTATTTCTCCCTACAAATCTTATCTCTCTTCTAACATCAAATCATTAGCCTACAACACTCAGCCACATGTCCTTATCTGGGTGGGGGGTTTTTTGCATGTTAAAACCTAATTTGAATGGTTATTTGTTTCCGGAAGCGTATTGCCTTCCCTTGGCAGTTGCCCTGTACTGTTGCAGTTTCTGGTAGTCTGTTTGTAACACCCCTTGGCAGTAACATTTGAACTGCTCTCTGCGAGTGCTTGTCTCAGCAATAGCCATTAACTTGCACCTATAAATAAGGTTTCTTTTTAGAAATCTGTCCTGTTTTACATCCCCATTTCTGTCAAAGTGAAAGCATAAGGGAAACTGGGTACTTTAGTGGAGAATCACTGATACCCTGTAATTTATTGACATATTCTAGGACTGAAAACAATGTAGCAATGTAATGAGATGTTTAGTTAGAGAGTTATTAAAATTGTTTCCTTAATCAACAAAACTGCTTTCTTTCCTGCACCTGGGACATACTGTAGATATCCAAGTAATTCAAAACCTCATTTTGTGATGGTCATTACGTGAAGATGCTTAAACGTATTTCATGAAAATATTAATTGTACTTCTCCTCAACCCATACAAGCTTTCACATACTCTTATTTGCATCAGCAGTATGGTACCTGTTCTTTGCATCTGATTTACATTCTGCTGGAGTTTACTCTGTGAACTGTAGCCAACCCCACCCCCAAATTTTAGTCTTTTGTACAAATGTCATTACTTTACCCAGCTATTACAACAACGACATTTTTTCTGTGTGGTCCATACCTGAAAAATTGTATCATCTCACATTTCTTCTCTCTAGCTGGGTTAATGTCCTACAGCAGACAATCAGGAATGTGCTTTTTCATTTTTAGTTGTCTGATTCCAAGGATGCTTTCCCTTACTGAGCAACATTAATACTATTATATACTTCTGATTTACATGTAACTTTTGCCTCCCATCTGTACTATTTGTATTGCATTTGGGTGTGACTTATATCCCCTTTATCTTACATTTTTTTCTACTGCTTCTTCCCCCCCGTCTCCCACTTACCTGTTTTAGAAACCTTCATATTTCCTTTTCCCTGAGCATCTTTTGCTATCTGGCTATTTAATCATAGACTATCTGCGTACCCTAATCCCCCAGAAAGTTTCCTTTTTCATTCCTCATTCTTTTATGAAGGACATGTTCTTCCTTGTTTCTTACAAAGGGTGGGACCCAGCTTTTCAAAACAGGTGTTCAGGCTCTTCCAATGAAGCTTAAAAGAACAAAAGGTCAAATTCAGCTGCAATTGATAACATCTCATCTCAAAGGGAAGAATTTGTTCCCAAATACTTTTAAGAGAGATAAAAAAAAAAAAAAAGTGAAGAAAAGCATTTCTAGGTAAGTAACTTGCCCTTATCCACGTTTTTTTTTATTAAAAAGACAGGTCTGAAAGATAACATAGCTAACTAAATACTATGATGTGGTGCAGTAGGCAGTGATGATGTTACTTTTAAAAGATGGTGTTTATGGGCTTTTTTTTGAGGATGCATCGGAAGGAAATTTAGGTAAGAAAAAGAAGAAAATATTGTATTACTAAATAAAGTCTTTGCCTCTTCCAGGTATGCACAAGTACAAAACTCAGTAAAACTGAAGGAGAGAATTTGCATCCCCAGGGATAACAGATTTCCTGAAACAGGAAAGGAAAAGGAGCAAACTTTGTCCACTTCAGAGCTATGACTTTTTTTCGGTTACATCTCACCACTGGAGAGGCTCATGCAAGCAGTTTAGATGAGTGAGGGATCAAAAGCTATTCCTTCAGCTACATAGTATCTCTATTGCTGCTTTACAATCTGTGAGGCTCATTACTTTCACTACTTTAATAATGTTTGTGTTAGTAATCTCTAAGCCAGTATTCAATAGGGACTCCATTTTGTAGCTGCAGTCGTGTTCTGCCTAGCCCAGGACAAACATGTATGTAATAAAAATAGCGTAAACTCACTTGAAAAAGACAACCAGATTTTGAATTATTTTAGACGTTTTCTGGGGAATAGTGCCTAGAGAAGTAACAGAAACATGTGGATGAAAAAAGAAAAAAAAAAAAGAAAAAATGAAACCCCTTCTTGCATAACTCCTTGCAGCTTAGCTCTTCTTGAGAATTACAGTTCTGGGTTTTTTTCAGTGCAAGCTGGTAGAGCATATGCATTTATTTGATTTTTCACTGTTTCATCTGAGAAAGCTTATATTGTCTCATATAACTACTGAAGGAAAGAAATTAAGGCAGGATGATAGAAAGCAACTTCCTTCATCCAGTTTCCCCACATTTCTGAAAAAATGGGACCTTGAGGACTGGACGCAATCTAACCTTTGCAGATCAATGCCGTCTTTAAAACACTGTATTTCCATCAGCTACTCTTGATAAATTAAGACACAACTGTACTGTATATTCCTAGATCATTAGAAGACTCTGAGGAAAGAGAAAACAAACCCTTAGACAGCAATGGCATTCATTAAAATCATTAAACTATCCTTTCTCAACTGGGTAAGGTCCAAAGTAGGATAATGCACAATGGTCTTAAGTTATTGGGCAACTCTCTTCTATGCTACTATACAACTGTAGATTGATGATGTAACACTCTGAGAGAATTTCTGATCGTTAAACTACTTCACTTTATCAAATATGAATAGGGAAAGTATTGTTTAATCTTATTCTTTTCAAACCCTGCAGTGCAATTAAGGGGGCTAGATCTTGAAATCCACTTTTCACTTCAAATTTAACTTAATATATACCCTGTGCTTGTAATATCTGCCACCTGAGGTTCTAAGGTGTCTCACGTAACATCTAGAACATTAAATAAGTGTTGCCACAATATCAGGAACACATTTTAATAATGATCTTGGTCAGGAGTCCAGTGAAGTCTAATGTTAACTGCAGCGATCTGTTAGCCAGCTCTATATAGAGCTAGTCCTGAGAGAATACTTATTAAATAAATGAATTACACTTTAGATATATTAATTACATATTAATCTCACTATATTTTCCCACCACCATCTGTCACATGATATGGCACAGTTAGTCAAGTCACAACTGGTAAAAAGAATTATAAAAATGAGATTTGTAAGGATTATAAAATAACCAGATAATTGCATCACCAGTAGCATTTACTGTACCAAAATATTTTCCCCACACAATTTGGTATCACATCAACTGCTTATCATAAAGGTGAGGTAGGAATTTCTCTATATATCCAAATAAAGAAATGACAGATTTGACATCCAAGAAGACTGTTCTCCTAGCAGCATGTAAAACAGCCTAAGGCAAGGGAGCACAAATTAAAACACATAATGCCATTCGTTTCTTGGGACTGCCATTGTTGTGGTTGAACCCGGCAGGCAACGAAGCACCACACAGCCGCTCCCTCGATCCCCCACCAGTGGGAGGGGGGAGAGAAATGGAAAAAAGGTAAAACTGGTGAGTTGAGATACAGACAGTTTAATAGGACAGAAAAGGGAGGGGAAAATAATAATGATGATAAAAGAATATACAAAGCAAGTGATGCACAAGGCAATTGCTCATCACCCGCTGACAGATGCTCAGCCAGTCCCCGAGCAGCGGGCCGCCCCACCCCCCCCCGCG
>JAOBAS010000028.1:5205803-5222260 GCA_025311575.1 Elanoides forficatus | reverse complement strand
TGTCCCCTCCCGACTCCTTGTGCCCCTCCAGCCTTCTCGCTGGCTGGGCAGGAGAAGCTGAAAAATCCTGGACTTAGGATAAACACTACTGAGCAACAACTGGAAACATCTGTGTGACCAACGTTCTTCTCGTACTGAATCAAAGACATAACACTATCCCAGCTACTAGAAAGAAAATGAACTCCATCCAAGCCAATGCCAGGATAGCCATGCATTGATGAAAAGTTGTTATTTTTCTTGCTCTTGCTTATATCACTCTTCCTGTAAATTTTATGCCTATAAACACTCTCTTTGAACTTCATATTTGGAATAACACAAAAAATGTAGAGATAGGCAAGTCAAAATCTTATCCAGACAGGTTCCATTTGCAACTGCTGATTTCAAATGGTTTTGGAGCCTGTACAGCCTCTGAGCCTGTGCATGTTTGTAGCTGTAACTAGCTTTCTGGTTGCTGATTATGAATATAAATGGTGAAGACTAAGAGCTAGAAAACTCCAAACAGCCATCCCGTAAAAAAAAATTAGGCAGCTGTATAACACCTCCATCCTTATGAAGTCTGATTCTCTTTAAAAAAAATAATAAAATAATGCGCATCACAACCTGCATAATGCCTGAATTTTGCAGCATACCTTAAATTCAGTAGGTAATTCAATAGGATAATTCACCTTTAAAATCAGAAGTTCCACCTCAGTTGCCTCTGCTGTAATTATGTACCTAGTAGTGCTGCACAGACAGAGTAGGGCAAACAAAATCAAAGAGCAGATCTCAAGGACTAGTGACAAGGGCAGCGACAAACAGATGCTGCAGAGGAGTGCCTAATGCACCTTGCAACTGTAGAATAATGTCAAGGAGATGTATTGGTGACCTGCACGCGAAGCACGACAATAAACCATCGCTATTTCATCCTAGCATTATCTCAAACTTCCAAGTATGGTTTTAAGGACGACGCAAACCAGGGACTGTTACACCATTTCGAGTCAGTTTTATGTAAGATAAGAATTGTTTTATTTTAAGCACACAAATAAGAGGTTTTGTTATAAGCACAGCCCATGGCTTTTCCCCATCTCAATGTGTATTTTCTCAGGCTATGCTCAGACAGATGATCTTTGACCTTTGTTTCTACTCACTTCTGTGTAATGTGTGTATGACAAACTGTGAGGAGGTTAAAAAAAGCCCCAAGGTCACCTACATGAACTTTAATCTTTGCCAAATATATATGGTCTTTATAAACAAAATTTGACAGGTTGGAGTGATGATTTAACACCATTCAAAAAGCTAACCTATTAAAAGCCATGTATGGCAGTGTTTGATTACTGCGATATGCTGCATTTGAAATTCATGCGTTTTCTATTAATAGAAGGACCAATTCTTCAACTGTTACTTATTCATATTGACTAGTGGGTGCTAAATGGAGCAAAGTGAATCAGCGATGTGTTTTGTATAAAGAAATTATTGATGAGATTGGAGGACAACGGTTTGAGTCCATAGATCTCATTTGTCTGCCCTTGCTTCCTTAGAATCACCCCCAGTTATGGAATTGCTACAGCTTTGCCTCTGTCTTGATATAAAGGTGAAGACTGAAAATGGTTAATTTGATCAAGTAAAATTTTATATTTTTTTCATTATCAGTTCAGTTTTGAAGGATTAAATGCTTTCTTCTAGGTATTCTAATAAAGAGTTTTAAAATCAGAATCAACTTAAAATACCTTTGCCATAAATATTTCTTCAGCTTGAAACTACAAACAGAATCAAGTGGTCATCATGGCTACAGTATGGCTACTTAGCTGGAGGCCTGTTTGAGAAAGAATAGCACAATCTAACTAAAATAAATTGGATTTCTTATTTTTACTAAATTCTTCTATTTCCACCATCTATGCAGCACAGTTTTTTGCATGTTACCCACATGTGTACACGAGCACTTGGACAACATTTTTTTAACTCTGTTGATAGGTGAGCGAACTTAAGAAGAATAACTGCTTCCCTAACTCATTTGGAAACATGCTGAAATAAAAAAATTTCAACTGGAAAAATACTTTTGTTGGAAGAGACAGCTTTGCCTACTACTAAAGTATCTGGTGGGAAATTATTCTGAATTTTTCTGTGAGAAGAATTATTTATTCTGTAAAGAAGACAGGCATTGAGCTGTAATAATTTTAAGATTAATTTGATATTGACTACTGCGTTATGCCATTCAATTAAATGTGATGAAAATGGATGAGATTTAATACTAAAATGTTACTGTGTAATTAAAATGTTTATTAGACAGTCCTAATTCAATAAATCTTTTTGTTTCATGAGGAATTTTTAATTTGTATTTTACTTCACATTTCAAAGTAAATTTTCAAATAATCAGTAGGACGGAAAATAGATTTTCTATACAAAGGAAACGTATTTACAGCTTAATAAAATAAACAACTTGGATCAGCAAAATCAAGACTATTAATGCTTTATTACTACCTGAAGCTTTCTGCCTAAAACATATTCCTTGGTCTTCAGTACAACTGAGACCACGTGAACTTCAATCTTCATAAGCCCTTAAAAATCGAGATGCATGCCCCGCTTGCAAATTTATAGTGGCTTAATCATTATCAGAGACTGATAAAGTATATTTGTAAAACAGAAACATAGAAAAGCTATTGCATGCCAAACTGTGTATTTTGAATGTATAGACATCCTCTAGTACTCTCAACTTTGCATCTTTATTGGAAAGGCTCCACAGAATACAAGCAATCTCCGTTGGCTTTCACTAAGTAGGTGTTCAACTTGTGTGTCACCCGGAGTAGCATTCCAAGGCGTATTGTATGTGTTCATCCAGGATCATATGTTTTTTCTAATACAGGCTTATTTTATCTTAAAATATTTGTCTTTATTTAAAAGGTTATTTGTTCTCTTGTACTGAAATATTTACGTTTGTCATTGTGGTTTGGCTGGCAGAGAAACGGGGATTATGTACATGTTGCTATTTGTCAAAATACTGATGTAGTATGAAAAATCTGCATTTAATGCTTCTTCCCATCAGACTTCTTCCAAGAGCCTCATGTCTGTGTCTTTTTAAAGACAAAGCTAAAGGAGCAGAAAATATTAAAATGAGTTTTGAAGAAAATTGGGGTTTTTTTAGAAGTGTGATTATAGCTGCTACTTGAAACATATGCAACAGCTCAACAAAACCAAAAGAAACCAAATACACAGACTTACATATATACACGTAGCTGCGCCTGTGCATGTTTTGTGTATATATCTATACAACATATACACATATAATGCTGAGAACAAGAAGACCTTAGGTCTATCGATCTAGTTGTTTACTAGTAGTCTATCGAAGCCTTAAGCCTTGCTTATTGTGCACCAGGTATTCCTCAGCAATTGTTCACAGAATGTCACAAGATCAACTCTAAAGTCCAGATGATGAAAGACAGTACATATAAATCCACTCTTAAAAAAAAAAAAACAAAACCAACATTCTCTTTGCAGGTAAATTGTCAGTCCACAGATAGTTTATTTTTAAAACAATTGTGGATGGCCGGTAGCTCCTGACAGGCAGTGGAGGTGTTCTCGCTTTCAAAGTATTTGACTTAGCTCAAGTTTTGCTAGACATGAATGTTTTTTACCAGATTTTAAAGGAACTGATGAAACTCTTATTAACAGCTGTCCAAATTGTTATAACTGTGGTGCCATCACTTGTAAATTGGTGTATTTTCTTGTCAAGTGATCGTAGCAACATGAAAAGAAATACCAGAATTTCTTAGCTCTGGATTCTGAAGTGTCACTTATAATCAAAACTAACTCAGCAAGAACCATTAAAACCTTCTTTCTAGCTAATCTGCAGTAATTTCTACTACATTTTCTCATCAGGATGTATTGCCTTCTGCTCTCCCTTTAGAGCATGGAAGCAGCAGCACTTTGGATAAATAAAGTAAAATTATTTTTCAGAAATCCCCAAGATGAACAGTATCATCAGTTGGTTTCCTTCAAAAAGTAAAAACTTTTGATGAATACATCTACAGCTAGCCAATAACATAGATTAAATCTAGATTGGATATCATTTGCTTTCAGAGGAAGCTCAAGGAAGAGGTTTATATTAATAAAATGCTATGGAAATATATTTACAGACATGTTGAAAGACCCTTTATAATGAGTAGAATTGCAATCGAAAAACATGTGAATTTGAGCTCACTAGATATTCACCCAGGGGCAAGGATTATGTTTTAGTTCAAGCCTGGCGAATTCTGCGGGAACCTTTAATCATGAGCATAACCACCGAAAGTACTCGCGCTCTCATATCGAAATTCCAGAAACTGCAACATGACACTTGTTCATCTGCTGGTGTCTGTACATTAATTCAGTTGCAAAGAGAACACGATGTGCATCACCATTTGAAAAGCAGAAAACAGGAAACAATTTCTTCCTTACGGAAGCAAATTTCATTAAAATAACTTGTGCGATTTCTACCAGGGGTTATTTTTAGATCTGACTGAACGATGATAACAAACACTCTTTCCCCACTTCTACCACTTCAATAAAAATGGCACAGTAGTTTCCTGGTAAAGAGTTGTGAGTAATTATGCAGTAATGCAGAGTTTATTGAAGTTCGTTCTTTCTTCCTCGTTTTTCTTCAGCAGAATTTGTGCCTCCCTTGGAAGGGCCCACTAGGCATGGTCAGCTGAGTAAGAAGATGATTATCACAGTTTATAACATTAAACTGCTACATCTTTACGTCCTGTGATAGCTGAAAGAGGAGTGAAAGAAATGGTTTCCACACCCTACAGACGTTTTAAAAATGTATTCATTCCATTTGATCTTCCACAAAAAATATTACTTTTCAAACATTTTTAGAATATTTATGATTATTTTTTATAGAAGTTAAAATTTGAAGAGAAGACATTTTGAAGATAATTGTTTATTTTACAACACCTAATTAATTGCCTTTTTTTCTTTTTTTTTTTAATTAGCAATGTGTTGAATTCTACCCAGTTCCAAGATATTTGGACAAAAATGATGATCTGGTGGTTTTGGATAGAAAACATTATCAGTCTTTTTTTTTTTTTTTTCCGCCTGGTTTCACAGAAGTTCCTAAACAAAGTTTGCTAAAAATACTTCTTATTGAATTTTTCCATATGTTTTTTTTTCTTTCTGTAGCCTAGGGGACAGTAAGAAAATAAGGCCAGAGCCCATTCTTAGCCTAATAAAAATTGCATAGATTCAAAGTAACTCAATATGAGCAAATGGTTTCTGTTGCTTTCAGTGAAGTTACTGTGCACAGACATTTTTGTAACAATATCTACAAGTCTATTGTCTCTTCGAGGGATTGATCCTTTCAGCTGTCTCTGGCTCTTCTAAATAATGAGTTAGGACACTCAGGACTCCACAGGGGTATAGGATAACATACCCATAACAGAAAAGTGAAATAGCATAAGAGTTAAATCTATATATCTTAAGTTTGAAAAGAAATTATAGTGTACATAATTTTTAGCATGATATTTCTCTGCTATTCATTAAAATAGAAAACAAATATGTAATGATCTGTTCTTGAGCTGTGGTAAATTTCAAACTTTGTATGGTGAACTTCTACTCTGGAAAAATTTAGCATAAGAAAAATAAACATTCTTCCTTGTCCAGAGCTCACAGAAAGCTGTGCAGAATCTAGGTGAGTCATGTATCTGGCTTGTTTAATCTTTTGGAGCAGAATTTACTTTCCTGTCTCCAGGAGTTTAAGCTCTGGAGCACTCTCCTAAATTTCAATTTGTGGCCTTCAATCCTCAGCTTTCTGCCTAACTGTAACTCCACTTCCACAAAAAACAAAAAAAAAAAAAAAAAAAATTGAATAACCACAACTACAGCAATAAGGGGAGGGGAAAAAAAAAAAAAAAAAAAGAGCCTCTTTGGAGGTTGTGGTTCTTTGAGAGTCCTTGGTTGGCACCAGCCCCTGAGTAATGAGGAAATGTCCAACTCAATAACGATAAAATGGATTGAATCAGCTCACAGAGATGCAACATTGGAAGACGTGCTGACTTTGGTTATTTCACAACTGCTAGATGTGTCATTATAAACTGGAAGTTAATCAATTCTGAAAGTAATCGTGGAACACAGTTGGGAAAGAAAAGCTGACCTGAGGGGGGGAAAAGCATGTTCTCAAGTGTTGAAAGAGGGACTCAGCACATTATATAATTTGTTCTTTTTTTTAATAAAACAGATGTTCATATAATATCTGATACAAAATACTAATTCCTGGTTTACCGATGAACTAATTAGAAATATATATTCTGAAGCTGGTAAGGGTAGTAGCAAACCATAATCCAGATATGAAAAAAAAAATTCCTGTCATTTTTAAGAGGTGCACTGAGCAGGTGCAAAGAAGTTGATAAATTTTGAATATCCCAGAACTACGTCCTTGGAACTGGAAGTACAAAGGTAGCTGCCCATTTGCGGTGTAGCCTTTCTCTCAGTTCAGACCAAGGGTGAGTTCCTTTTTAAAAAGGTACGCATGTGACAAAAAGAGCCCAGGCACCACTTAGCCAAAAAGTTCAAGTACTTCCAAGGCTCCAATTCCCATTCCATCAGGTATCTTACAATATTCCGTCTATCCACTTGCATAGGACATCTGCCACTCATTTTCCCACCTGGAAAACAAAGGTCAAAGGGATTTTTAATATAAGGTAATTTATTTCTCTGGTATGTGTACCAAATTATTGATGAAAATACTGTGTTTCTGAGAAGAGGCTTGAGATCAAATAATATAATTATTGGTAACTTTTAGCAACTGAGATTGAGAGTTACATAGTTTTCATCCTTGGAGATTTTTGAAACCAGACTGAATAAAGTCCCGAGCAACCTGGTCTGAGCAACCTAGGAAAGTTAGGAATACCTCAACATGCAAACTTTTTTTTAAATGTTGAAAACCTTACTCATAATCTGAACTTTTCCCTAACACATACAGACGTGAGCTCAAAATCTCTTCTACAAAAGAGCGGAATTTCTTTTACTTGACTGAGGTGTTGGAACACAGTGAGGAAAATTACAAAATGTTGTAAGTGAAATAACTGTAACAGCACAGTCATTCATATGTAATCGCTAATAATGGAGTTGAGAGTCTGTAATTACAATGCAAAGGGTCTTCTCATTAAAGGCTAAAATATAAATAGAGCTGTTCATAATTCTCTGAACTGATCCTCTCTTTTAACATTTGACAAAAAGTATACTTGTGGGAATCATCATTTTTTGACATCTCTCATTCTAACAAACTCCCAAAATCAGAGTAATGAACTAAAGGGAAAGAAGCCCCTCCATGTCATCCTTCTCACAGTCAAATTAAGAAAATCCATACCATACCTCATACTACACAAGGGAAAGTGCCACTCTATCCTCTGGGCACAGAAACAAAAGAGAATGATAAAACATAGACACATAGAATAACTGAGATTGAAAGGGACCTTTGGCGATGACCTGATGCAATCCACCTTTCCCAAAGCAGGGTTGACTTTGAAGACATGGCTTTGCCCAGCTGCACACCAACTGGGCTGCAAAGAAAAGGGTGAAATTTGGCTGCTGTAGCCAAATAAGTGGTTAGCAACTGCTACCAGGGGAACAAAACCTAAAACACTAACACGGTTTTGATCCAACTATAGAAGTGGGTATCAGCTCAAGCAGGAGAGGAAAGCTTCTCGAACACTCAGACACTTATTTGAAAGGGTCCCATGTGCAGTGCTAGCAGCTGATTCATAAATGAAACATCAAAGGGCCCACCATGAATTTTAACGTTTTTCAGCTGACTATCAACTGGGTTTCATTCAGTTCAATATTATAAACAAATTACTTGCCACTTTTTAAGGAACTTTTTGTACTTACAGTCCTGTAAAAAGTGTCAAGACCATTTTCTTTAGTCCTCTTACAAGTTAAAACAATGTTTAGTTTCAGTTTTTTTAAGGTTACTTCTGAATTGACATGTTATGTGCCACTTTTCCATTTACATTTTTTTTTAACCATGTCACACTTCCAAGCAGGTTTATAATGGAAACCATAACAATGGTTCCTGCTCTGCTGGATTCCAGACTCTGCATCGATGGATGCTCATAAAACACAGAAGTGTGTCAGAGATACTAAGAAAAGCAAAGTACACAATACTAGTGTTTGGATACTTCCTTGGGAAACAAGATTTGAGACCTTAAATTTCTTCAGGCAAAGAAGTTTGATTCCTCACACTCTAGGTAAGTTGTGTACCCATTGGCAAGTGGGTCAGTCTTCCCATGTCACTTTATTAAAAGCATTTACAAACCTCTTAAATTTTGTAAATTCAGTCAGTGAAGGTCTCAAGAGTCAACACTGAGTAACAATAGTTGGCCACCTGAAGTTTCCTGTTGTCTACTATCTCTTACCTCGAGTACCAAAATAAAAAAAAAAAAAAAAAAAAAAAAATTATATCTCTCACTTCATGTTTTACTTACTGAGTTTTCTGCCTCGACATGGTAAACAGGTAGCCAAACATTCCTTGTCCTAATTTTGAAGCTGACATTTTTTTAGAGTTGTAAAACAATGGCCAAAATAGAGCTTTCAAATGAAAATTCTGTAGTAAAGTCCATAACTGGGTTACTTAGAATAGATATCAGGGCTGACAGTAGAATAGACACTGCTGAAGTTTTCTTCATCAAAATTATGCAGTTTTGCTGAATCAGTGGAACTGAAAAGGAGGAGGATACATGCTGTAGGCAGTGTTTAGCCCTTCTTAAGGTAGAGATAAAAGAAAGTGGTTTAGAAAATAATGAAAAATCTTTCTGAAATACAAAACTTTATTTTCTGTTTGATTATTTTCATATGCAGTCTTCCTGATCTCCCTTTATCAAACTGTTTTTGGTTTGGTTTTTTTTTTATATTTTCACTTTATACTTCTGTGTCACCTGACTTAAAATTCCCATGCTTCTGTCCAAACTTTCCTTTTCTTTCTTTTCCAGGAAAGAGAGGATATAAGTTTCTGATATAAAATAAGTCAAAACTAGACCTTCAAAATATGGTATCTGCAAGTTTGCACCTTTTTTGCAAGTTTCCATTTAGTTTTCCTCATTACTGTAATGACCTCCTACTTAGTCCACACAGCACAAGTGCATATGTCAGTTCAAACAGAACACTAGAGAGAGAGAAAATCAAACTAGTCTAAAATTTGGATTTGCCAAATGCTTTCTTCTAGTGATGTGAATACAAACAGCATTTTTGGTATTGAACTTTGAGGAGATCAACATTCATTGGCAATTATTCTAACAAACTCATCTACTTAATATTTAAGTCTCATGCATCTGTTTCCTTCTAACATGTTAGAAGAATAACGAAATTAAATTTATGTTTGCTAAAGTAGCCCTTATTCTGAGTGATGATACTCTTTTAGTCTTAACTGGACTATGATCTAAACAAATTAAGATCTTCATTTGTTGTTTTCAATATCAGTCTTAAAGAAACATTCGCAGTAAATTAAACAATTTACATTAAAACAGCTCTACAGTTTTAAGCTTACTGCAGAGATGGATTATGTATGTCCCTCATTTGGGAGACCTGTTAGTTTAACTAAAAGCACAAACAGCCTTTCAATTTCTTCAGTGACTTAGAAAGTACTTAAGATTTTTAGTACCGTTAGCAAATTTCAGCCTAAAATTCCAGAAAAGCGCCAGGGGAAGAGGGAAGTAAAGTGCTTGCCATTTTACCAACACTTGCCTGTTTTTGGGGAAATGTCGACGGTTACAGGTAGCGAGTGCTCTGCTGATTTTCCTTGCATAGCACTTCCCACACTCTTGGTCGCATCCTCTGGTGAAACCAGCTGGCCGGGGCTGAGCAGTCTCTGCAAAATCCACTGGGCAGGACAGGTACTCCCTGTCACAGGAAATACGCTATTTATGCTATTCTGCCGTAAAGCACACAAATGGTAAGAATAATGACTTTGGAATTTTAGATGTGGTAGTGCTATCAGTAACAAGACACTCATGGAAAAACTTCTGTCTGCCAGTGCCTTTTTGAAGCACTGAGGCAAGCCATGTTTATAACTTCTTTTTTTTTTTCCTCATAGTAAACTTCATTCATTTCTTGCAATTGTTCTCCTTTTTTAAATTTGCATTTTAACAAAATGCTGAGAATTTGAATAGACATTTCCTCGTTGCACTCACCCAGTGATTCCTCATATGCTTCTTACACTATCAATATTTACACACATTTTTCTTTAAATACATGTTCATGTACCTAGTGACAACATTTGACAACAAGCTCAGACCTTTATAGCAGTACTCCTCCAAAGCTGAACAAAGCTGGAAGGAGAGGCCTATCCTTAAAGGAATTAGAAGGAAGGAAATTAACCCCAATCCTGCACGCACTTAAGCACCTGCAGAACTTAATGATGTGAATACTCAGCTGGAGATCAATAACAAGCATTTAGCATACAGTTAATGCATTCTTCAACGATTGCAAGGTCAAACTCATGTCTCCTTATTTGGGTAGTAGCTACACCTTAAATATATGAGATATAATGCACTTTAAGACATCATTTTAGCATGCATGGTCATTTCTGAGCGCTACCAATACTACAATAGAGGAAATGATTGTTGTTTCTTTGACACCTTTATTGCTGGATCATAGATTATAATAATAATCACATTTGCAACCTAGATAACATCAGTGGAAGGCATTTTGAAATTCTATTCTAGGATGTGTTCGTATTTCCATATATGACTATAAATCAAGCTCTGACTACTGTAAACTGGCTGTATTCCTAAACTAAAAAAAACCAAACCAAAAAAACCCCCAAAAAACTCCCAAACCAAACAAAACCAAACACAGCCAACAAACAACCAAACAAAACCTGAAATTTTTATGCTTTTCACCTGCAAAATACTTTTTTCAATGCTTTCTATAACACATGTGTAATAATCACTTTTCCACATTTCACAATTTTCTTGTCCAAGCTGCAAGCCACCCACACAGTCAGCAGCCACACTGGAAGACAATTCATAGAGCACGGAGCATTCTATCTGCTTCTATTATAAGCTTGTACAGTTGCATAAAATCTGTGTATTGGAGGGGATATTTTGAGAAAAATATTAACACCTCATTTACTTTTGCTCGTATCCTTAGAGGCACCATGAAAGTTCAGAACAGACCACACTTTCCCATTCTGTACAAAAGATAAGAAAGGAAGTAACTGAAGTTTGTCTCCAGATGATGCGAGGAATCGGATGAAAGAGAAAACATCCAAGAACCAAGCGGGAAGTTGAGCTGACAATGACATCTTGGTAGAGAAGAAAAATGGCAACATGCTGATTTTTGTTCTAGGGAGGTTGAGAGTTGGCTAACTCTTCCTGCACTCAGCGGGATATAATTGCAACATAGCAGAGCAAAATGAACAGCCCACCCACAAGTGACTTCAAGAACATATCATATTATTTGGTTTAGTGTAAGCATTCTTTTACTTGGCAATTCTCTACTTGGATTAAATATATTCAGCTCTTTCACTCTTGTTTCCTTTTTCCATTGTAGAACTTGAATTAAGACATCAGCTCCTCCTTCATTGTTTGCCAGTATTCAAGGCAGAAATATTGCACTAGAGGCATGATGGAAAAGAGGATTCATTAGCAAGAAACATCGGCATACTTTTGTGACCTTAAAAACCCAATCATAAATCAGAAAATAAGCTGTATTAATGTCAAACAAATATATACTTAGTAGAGGAACACATCAGTGTATAGTTTTAGATATATATGTACTATAATTCTTAATTTAGAAATCTTCAAAAAATTCATTATGAAATCACAAAAAAATATCTCAGGGCAGAGTAAAATACAATACAGAGTTTAACAGTGTACACATGACTCAAGACTAGACTGATTTAAGAAGCTGGGGCTGCAAGAATAGGTGCAAGACAGACTCACAGAACCATGGTATGACAAGAAGTATGGCATTACCAGAATTGGAAAGAGTTGTGTGTTGATAGGACCTAGTACTGTCCTTGATATACTATCAAAGAAAAATAATACTATAAGGTTGTATCATTCAAATGACAGAAATAACCAGAATTCGGAGAAATGTTGTGCAGGGCAGCAACAGAAGTGAATCTTTACTTACCTACTGACCTGAGAAGTATAGTTTTGAAGACCAGGTAGAGCGTTGACCTTGCCTGGCTGCCAGCCCCAGCCCCTCTCTCACTCCCTGTCCTCAACAGCTCAGGGGGAGAAAACAAGATGGAAGAACTTGTGTTGAGATAAAGGCAGTTTAATAAGAAAAGCAAAAGCTGCACACAGAAGCAAAGTAAAAACAGGAATTTATTCACTACTTCCCATCTGCGAGCAGATGTGCAGCCATTTCCAGGAAAGCAGGACCTCAGTACACATAACGTGCACGTAGCGTACACTTGCTTTGGAAGACAAATGCCATAACCAAGAACAGCCCCGCATCCTTTTCCTGTCCCTCAGCTTTTATTGCTAAGCACAACGTCCTATGGTCTGAAATATCCCTTTGGTCAGTCGGGGTCAGCTGTGCTGGCTGTGTCCCCCCCCAACCCCTCGGGCACCCCCAGCCTGCTGGCTTTTGGGTGGAAAGGGCTTGGAAACGAAGCCTTGACGCTGTGCAATCACTGCTCAGCAGTAGCCAAAACACCGGTGTGTTACCAAAACCCTTCTAGCTACAAATGCGAAGCACAGCACTATATGGGCTGCAGTGAGGAAAATTAACTCCACAGCAGCCAGATGGATAATGTTAACCCCAGGAGAGAACATGTTGACAGAGAGACAGCATGATCCAAGAGTATAAACAAGATAGATTTAATTGGTATTGCATAGCATGTGCTAATAGTTGTTTCAGGTGCGTATACACAAACGGATAAAGTAGTTGTCAAGAAGCAGCCAGCAAAGGTACCTCCCCATACTCCTTTCTGCCTCTTCACCAAAACTCACTTGGACTGGAGACAAAATATGAGATTAAGAGCTATCTCACTGCTTCTCCTCTTCTCCACAGGAATCATGGCTGTGACAGCCTAGGTCAAAGTGATCAAAATGAAAATGATCCGTTTTCAGCAAATCCTGTCCTAAGTGAAGCTACAGGAAAACATTCAGCATGTATTCATTTTTTCTAGACGTACCTGCAGCCTGAAGAAATATAGCAGAGATCTAAAGATATAGGCGACAAAGATATCCAAACTGAACATGCACCAAAAGATAATGTTGTAGCTTGAGTATTTTGATTCTTTTTCCCCCCTCTTGCTTTCAAAGAAAGCTGCCTTCAGGCTTAATCCTTGTGTATCAAAGGGAACCAACGTAATAGAAAATATTTTAAAGAGAACTTTCACACTAGGAGATGTTACAAGGTGCTTGTTTCAAGCTCTGGTTGAAAGCTTTTTTCAAGCCAAGCTTCTTTCAGGCTTGAGGCGAACATGGAGAGGTTCACCATATTGGTTTATCTCCTTGAGAAAATGGATATAGCTGTCTCTTCCCCCATCTTCAGGGTATTATTGTCTGGGGACTGTGAGTGAGTCTGGGCCGTTCTTGCACCTCTGAATCTCAAGAGCTCTTTTGGTCTTTGACAATCGCTTACTTTGGGAGGTAAATAGAAGAAACCCAACTCACCCACTACTCTCAGCATTAGCAGGGATACCTGTGAAGCCAGTTACTCATGTTTTTCTTATTAATTCCCAGGACCATTCCTACATCTTCTCTGTTCTTGTAGAAACCTTTTCCTCCCCTTTCCAGAGTTTCTCTCCCACACCTGTACAAGCAATTGCTTAAAAATCAATTATTTAGGAGCTGTTTTTCAGTAGTTCCCCAAACCCTTGATCTCCACTCCTCCTCTGGAAGTGGACGCCTACAATTCAGCTGGTTTGTTGTCAGATCTTGGGTTCCAGCCTCTCCCAGAGGATGCCCTCTGCTAGGCCAGGCTCTGAAGATGCCAAATTTTCCTGCTCACCTAAGGA
Source organism: Elanoides forficatus (assembly GCA_025311575.1). NCBI lineage: Eukaryota > Metazoa > Chordata > Aves > Accipitriformes > Accipitridae > Elanoides > Elanoides forficatus. The sequence continues at coordinate 5,208,333 of JAOBAS010000028.1, read as the reverse complement.
TGTGCATATAGGAGCCTTCCTTGTCCCCTGCTACTGTGTCCCTCTTCTTTTATTCATCCGAGATCAGATAGGGTAATGAAACAAGGCTGTTCCTTCTTCCAGACACAACCGCTGTAAGGAAACACATAGGCATGTAAGGATTGCTGGTGAATAAGCTAACAGAACGGACTGGAGAGTGAACCAGCCTGGGCTGACAAAAATCTGTCTCTTTTTTTTTTACATTTTACTTTGTGTAAAAGGAAAAGTAAACAGGGAATTATTTACTAGAAGTTGGAGTGAACAAAGCAATTGTAACATTTCATAAACATGACCTGCATTTAAAGTCCAAGAATTTTTTTCTTGGGAAGGTGGCAGAAAGCACCCTAAGAATTAAGCAAGTTTTGTGCTATCCTTCTGTATGAGATTTGCATTAAATTAACATGTACTGAGACCAGAAAAAAACCCCCTGCTGATAGTTTTAGTGATAAGTCCGAATTATTTATAGCCATGAACACTGTAACTGTGCATATTATTCACTTAAAAAACAAAACAAAACAAAACAATGAATTTGCCTGTTTTTAAATCTACAAAGCCTCCATATTGGTTTCTAAAATAGAACATCATGCTAGGATTTTTTTCTCTTGAATAACAAAAAATATTCAAAAGGTTAAACTGAACATTTAGCACAATATACATGTATTGTATCAAGAGTTTGGTTGGGGATCACAGAACAAAGTCTATTTTGAAAAGGCCTTAAGGCTAATTTTTACCTCTCTGAATTTATGATATTTAATATAGATCATGATGTTGCGTGCAGTGTAAAGAACATTGGATCATGCTTCCTTGCATAATAATGCATGATCGCTTTAGGTATAAAATGGAAGCGTGGTAGAGAATAGCCATCCTACTGTCACCATCTGTCTATATTTTGATTGGGTTAGTTCTTCTGATGGAGATATTTGCTAATGAATAAATGCTATTCCAGATCACTTATCTTTGAATACCTCAGATAGTCATTCAGGCCAAAATGAATTTGTATTAAATGCTACCGCATCAGAAAGTCCAAAACTTTTTTTTGTCTATTTTCCCCTGAAGACTCAGTTTGAGGGGATATTGAGGTAATAAGCTGCAGAATCATTTACCAGCTCATTTTAGTGAACCACTTTTTACTAAGTGAATTATACTATAGCCACCAATATTCATCCCTCTACAAAATTGAAATATTTAGATCTCTTAACAGATTCAAAGAATGATAACCAAAGTCTGATTGCAAGCCAAACAAGATCATCACTATCAAACACAAAATTTCTCTCCAATATTGCCCATCCAGGAAGCTGAGAGGGGAGTAGCATCCAGAAACATGGCTACAGTATTACTTCTGTATTTATTATTAATATTGGAATATTAAGAGAAATTGTTGGGAAAGAAAACAGAGTATGCGAAAGGTTACACAATAACTATAGGAAATTCAGAGAAAATGTCATACTACAGGAGAATTAAAGGTTCAATTTATTGAAAAAGCTTAAAACAAGGTGCAGAGAATGATTTGGTTACTATGTTCTAAACAACTTTACAAAACATTATTCCAGGGAGTGACAGTTTCCAGTAGATACAGTTATAATTAGAATCAAAAATCTGAGCTTGAAAGTCAAACACAAATTAGAAAAATAAAAGGTTTTTAGTTTTTTTTTTTTTTTTTTAAGATGATTGATTAGTCACTAGTGAAAGAAATAGCAGATGTTTTCAAAGATTCAGTGCTTTAGGGAAAATAATACATCAAATACAAATTATTAGGCTTAGTACAGGAATAACAGTGCAAAATATGGCATTTAATTTACATAATTTAATGATTCCTGGCTTTAGGATATAAAAAGATGTAAGGATAGCCAATGACTAAATGATCATGGAGTGTTTTCAACAGAAAAGTCTCTCTATAAAGGGTCTAGAGAAATAATTCTTCAGGGCCAGATATCAAAGATTTATATTACAAAGCAAAGAGATCTCCAGTGTTCAATGTAACAAGATCCCAGCTCTGGATGATTGCTTTAGAAGTTCCCAAGATACTTTAAAAGAAGATTTAAAAGAAGATTGTTTGTAGATTTCTATATATTATGTTCAACCATGCATTTAGATTTTTAACCCAAATTTAAATGATTCTCTTCCCCTGAAATGAACTGGAAGTATGATAAGGATCTCAAATCTGTCCTAAAGCAGGTGGAATTGTTCTTATGCTAGCTAAGATTTTGCAGAAGGACCAATACTTTTTGCAAAGTAATTTTTAAATCACTCATCAAATGATATCTGTATATTCTATAAACAAAACATAAATTTCTATCATTAAAAAAAAATCTATTGATAGTCATTTTAGATGACCTGCAAGATTAATAGATAGCTATGTGAGCAACACAGCCAGGTTGTCGTGGTTTAACCCCAGCCAGCAACTAAGCACCACGCAGCCGCTCACTCACTTCCCCCCCCGCCCCACTGTGGGATGGGGGAGGAAATTGGGAAAAGAAGTAAAACTCGTGGGTTGAGATAAGAACAGTTTAAT
>JAOBAS010000028.1:5181785-5193134 GCA_025311575.1 Elanoides forficatus | reverse complement strand
CAGCTGACCCCGACTGACCCAAGGGATGTTCCAGACCATAGGACGTCATGCTCAGCAATAAAAGCTGGGGGAAGAAGGAACGGGGGACATTTGGAGTGATGGCGTTTGTCTTCCCAAATAACCATTAACATGTGCTGGAGGCCGGCTTTCCTGGAGATGGCTGAACACCTGCCTGCCCATGGGCAGTGGGGAATGAATTCCTTGCTTTGCTCTGCTTGCATGCCTGGCTTTTGCTTTCCCTATTAAACTGTCTTTATCTCAGCCCATGAGTTTTCTCACTTTTAGTCTTCCGATTCTCTCCCCATCCCACCAGGAGGGAATGAGTGAGCGGCTGCGTGGGGATTAGTCGCTGGCTGGGGTTAAACCATGACAGACCTTTTTTAGCCCCCAACGTGGGGGCTAAAATTTGTCATTTGAGATAATGACAGATTTACTTGGAATGTGCTAGATAGATAGAATTTATAGCTGTTACTGCTGTTTAGCGATTAATCGGCAGGCTCCTGTGCTTGCCATGGGGTTTGCTCGCCTTACAGCATATTAGTCTTGTGCTCACTAATTGGCTGCTTTTTGCTTTCGCTGCTTGCTTATCATCTGTACTGCTTATCACCTTACTCTGCTGCGCCCAGCAACATTTCGATAATAGCAATGGTGATGTGCCTGGACTGGCAGATGGCCAGGGCATCGCTGCTGCTTTCGTGCTGCTGTACTGGACAGGCTGGAACTCCGGTGCGAACTGGAGTGGAAGGGACCGTGACCTGCGGATGAGACCACGCGGGAGCAGGACACCCCGAAGCATCTGTGGCCGTGGATGAGGCACTGCCAGAGCAGCTACTTCTCAAAACATCTACGGCTGTGGTTACGTCCGTGCCGCAGCAGGTACACCTCAGAAGGGATTGCGACCCAAGGATACTTCCATGCCGGTACACCTAGCAGCAACAGCGGCTGGGCATGAGGTCGTGCTGGAACACCTCAAAGCCCGTGGCCACGGATAAACCCACGACAGAGCAGGGACATCCCTGGAGGTGGTGCTTAGCTGCTGGCGGGGGGTAAATCACAACAACCTGACAGAAGTAAAATGACCCCTAGGTGTTTTCCTTTCATATGTGGGCTTTGCTTTTACAAAGCCTGCATAAGCCAACTTGCCTGGACCCCTAAGACTAAAGTAGGGCATCTCCTTGTCAGAACTAAACATAACAGCTAAAAAGATGTATTGGTGTCTGTAAAAATGAGTACCTTAACACTGAAACAAAAATAAGGATCTAAGGTTCTCTGTAGAAGCAAAAGATTAAACTTCACTGAGAAGAAGAGAAGATGATCTGCATGTAGTGGCAGAGCTGCTGAGTGAAATGGGGCCATCAAAACCCAGCTAACATAGTAATATCCACTGCTTGCCTCTCAGTATGCACATGCAAAATTTTATTTGTTCCAGAAGTCTGTAGTCTAGATCGGGTACTTGGGACAGAGCTGGGCATGGACTTTGGATCTTAAAAGAGTAGGATGATTATTTAACCATATATAAGTTAACACTACAAGTGACATTTGGTTCATGAATACTGGAAGAGAACAGATGGATCTTTCTGCAAGGTTACAGAAATTTGGGGTTCTTTTGTTGTTTTCAGATTTAAGTGCTGCCCTGGTGCCCTGGGACATTAGTATATAGGCAGGAATGTGTGATAGCAGTTTCTCAGAAAGATGATCTACACATGTGGGTGGTTTGGGTTTGGGCTTTTTTGTGAACTAGGAGATATGAAAAGCATTAGTCTGAGTCAGCCATGTTTTAATGCCCTGTTTTCTAGTTTCCCTTTTAAGCAGTCTCCTCAGGGCATCAAATATTGTGGTGTCAGTTATTGCTCCACAATCAAATGACATTTTAAAGTAAAATTAAAAATTAATATTAATAAAAGAAAAATCCCAAAATGATATTCTGTAAATCTTCTTGACTGGAAAAGCAAGAGCCACTGAAAGTCATTGCCCTTTTTTTAAATTATACCTAGCCAAATCCTATAGCATTTTTAGTTTAAATGTAATTGTTTATATAAGCAAAGGGTTGGAAACCTGGCTATCATTTAATATTCCTGTGGGTAGATCTACAGTGCATTTTTCTCAGCAGGGTAAATAAGCCAGCACAGATACATGTGCTACTCTGCTTTTATTTCCCAAGTTAGCAAGACTACTCAAAGCAGCCACCCCCAGGTTCCTCGCAAAAAAACTAAAGCAAATTTATTCTGTGAAAAATAATACCAAAGAACTATCTTTGAGATTATTACCACAAGAAGCAAAAAGTGAGCAGTCCAATATTAAAGTCTTACTTAATGTTTACTGCGTGGTATAACCTTTGTAAGGATGTGAAGAGAAGAGGGCGGTGGGTACCTCCAGCAGGCAATACCCCTCCCCAGCCTCCGACCCTCCTGAAATCCCTTCCAGTGCTTAGAAGTCTGTTGCTTGATCTTGCTGGAGAGAGGGGAGGTGAAGGGGAGGCTGGAAGGGGACAGCTCTGCTTATCAAGGTGAAAATGGGAGTAAAATACAGACCCAAATGTAATACTGAAATAGTAACCTGTGACAGTAACAAGCGCCAATGATCACTTTCAAGGGGAGTTGTGGAAGGTGAAAAGCAGCAAATATATAGCATGCCTGTATATGCATGTAGTTTAGAAAGGGTTATCTAGCATAACTTTGCCAAATACTTCTAGTGCAGATAGGATTTACACTATCAAAAAACCTACTTTTGTGCCACTACTTATATCAGTTCACCAAATTAAATTTAAACTACATTAGCAAGATTGCAAATGTCTTTGTGCTGTTACTCCAGCCAGCGAAATGCCTGCTTCCCCATGCTAGCTATGCCAGAAACGTTGAGGGGTAGATCAGAACTAGTATAATTGTCGCCGTGGTTTGTCTCAGCTGTTTTACAGCCCACGTCATGCACAGATCAAAGAAGAGCACCGCCTTCCACTTCACCCATTTTGCAGACGCTGAAGTAGAGCCAATGCGATTCTCCTAACGCTGTGAAGCAGTCCGCCAGCAAAGCGGCCATGAGAGCCCTGATGTTCGGTGCATCAGCTCAGCGCCGAAGTCCTGGCGTCACGAGAGCTCAAGTTGTCGCGCGGCTGCCGAAGGAAAAACTGACACTCGAGTCGGGCCTCCAAACTCTCCGCTTTGAGCAATCGCTTTGCATTCAACTCCCCAAAGGCCGTGCTAGGCGGCAGACTGTGACGCCCGCGCCGGCGCACGGATGGGCAGCCTGCGAGGGGTGGTGGAACCAGACAGGGGAGCCACACGGTTTGTGCAATGGCTGAGCCACGCACGTCTACAGCCAAAGAAGCAGCAAGTCAACAGCTCTCCAGATGAACACCTACCTAGGATGATCAGTACAACACTGAGCTGGCCTCCTGGTTATCAGAGCGAGTGATAAGCGTGACACAAATGTAGCGAGACCATAGGAAGTGGCCAGGGAATAAGGACCAGAACTAATAAAGAGTCAGATGTTAACACATCAGTCTGCACATTTGCATATAGTCCAGACACCCTTTCTGCTTCGTCTCCAAATGCAAAGAAAATGCACTTAAAGCAATGTCTCCCAAACTACCTTAGGTCAACATCATGTATCACATACACAGCAGCATTTCTGAGGGCAGGTGCTGAAATGGCTGTGATAGTCCATTGATCCAGATAATTGTCCATTGTATGCAGATAATTCAACCAAATCCATCAAAGTTTAGACACTTGTCTGCTTTTCTGCTTAGTGAGTACTGGAAATGATTCAAAGGTCGTTTATCACCCTCAGTGCAGCTGATTACTCCTGCTCTATGATTTTCCTGAAGATGTTTTGGCTAGTCACTTTGCATATTACTAGTCAACATAGATGCTAGTACTGATTTTACTGTGAGCATGATAACAAATACAAACTCTTTTCAACAGCTCCTGTTGCACGTGTGCATCAAGTGAAAGAACTTTTTGACGTATCCCACAAGTGACATTTGCATATTCATTTCATCAAAGTGCAGCGAACGCATACCACTTACTTCCCTGCAAATGATAGGGATCCCACCAATGAGGTTTGATGTGTTGCATATCAGCATCCTGAATTGTAGCATAGTTAACTGTGCCTTTACTTTCCTGAAGTGTTACGTGTTGTACTTCTCTGGCGTGAATTGTCACAGGTTGTAGGCTACAGAGACATTTCAAAGGCACATTTACTATATTAAGTCTATGTTCAACTCTACTTTAAAAATTAGGCTGCCGCACACAGTCGTACCGCTTAAACGTCCAACCCATGTGTATACTTGCAGACATATTCACGTTCTTGTCTAAAATCTATAGAGCTTGTTGACTAAATTTCAAACTTGACAGAGGGGTACTGATCTTAGAGATAATCAGCTCATTGATCCAGCTGGAATAACACCACACATGCACGCAAATTAATTAGTTTCAAATTCACCTTGAGGCCATATAATTGCTAGATCTGATGGGGTAGTAATGCACAGTCGAAGGTGAGTAAAGAAACGAGGACTGCCTCTTTTGGCATGTTCCTCAGCTAGAACAATTTAGGCATAATGTGAAACTGTGTCTCAGTTAAAAAGTTAATCAAGAGGCACAAATCTGTAGGAAATCTGGCTGCATTAGTTCATTAGCTGCTCACAGAACTGCTTGTTTACAATGAATACATATTGCAGGCATCAGGAGTATTTGCAGCAACTCATGTGTTTCTAAAAGCTGAGGATCTGCTGTGACTGCACCACCCTTCCCTTCCTCCATCGTGTGCCCATAAATGCATCTGCACTCGTGTACATTTAACTCCAAGTCATCCATATAGAGTATATCCACACAACCAGCAAGAGAGCAAACACAAAAGGGAAAGGCTAGCAGGGATTAAAATCACTTGTATCTACTATAAAGGGAATATATTAAGTTCTGGATGCAAGTCCTATGAATAGCAAAATTCAAATGAAATTGATTTCATTATTTATGTTTGTAAATCTCCTAGCCATGGGGAGTGAAGGAAAGATCTAAGTAAACAGTGACCATCTGGCTGTACAGGTCATTCAGCTATCTTCTTTCTTGAATTAGATGAGACTATTACAGCTGGATTTTACATTTGAAAGTGGTAGGGAAATTCAGAGCCCAAAGAGGAATTTCAGCCCAGTAGTCCACCGGTGTGCTCTGTCTGCTGCTCCTTAAATGTAAGCTGTAAAATATGTTTTAGAAATAGCTGGCATATTAAATACCACAGGTTTTAAATGCAGAAAGGAGGAGAATGTAAACATATAATCTGCTTACAGTCATTAAAATTCTTTTCCATTTATGCTGAAAGGTCAGTCTGAAATACTCATTTTCATGAAGACTACCGTTGTGCTGAGGCAAAGACAGAGGCCACAGCTGAGATCAGTGACCTATTGTGCTAGTCACTGTATGAGCACACTGAAAAGTCAATGCTTTCCCGCGAGAGTTACCATATAATTAGAGAGAAGGTAGGAGAAAGGGATTTAATGTATATTTATTTTTACTCATACATATAAACAGATGTTGCGGGTTCCTCAAGGGATCTGCACGTACGCTAACCATTAAGAGCTTTGACTTGCTGAGGACTAAGTCCCATTATTGCCCAATAGCTGTGAACATTTACAAGGCTCAGGTTAGCTTGAGGGCTAAGTATGCCATCATTCCTTCCCATTTCATAACAGCAGTAAATTCCAGTACTGTCTCTACCTACTTATTTTGATCACTGATCCCAAAAGAATTTTCCTAACTATCATATTTATTTAAGAATATAGCAAGTGCCATGTGTCTCTGTCTTTTTCCTTTCAGAAATCTGAAGCAAAAATGAGGCTAGAATAATTTGTATCTTAGCCAACCGGATATTAAGAAGATCAGGAATTTTTTGGATTCTAACAAAACACTATTACCAAAACAGGCATTAACTATCTACATTAATTAGAAGTGATAAATCCTTCTTTGGCCTCCCTGTAAGGTGAAGAAAAAAGCAGAAAGGACTAAGTCCACAAAGCTATTGAGCATTGAACTTCCACTGAAATGTGTGAGAAGTTCCATACCTGTATGGGAGTTGGAGTCCAAAAATATTTGTGGACTTTGTCTCCGAAGTCGTATAGTAAGGCAAAGGGAGCTAACTCTGGCACTCCTGAGAAGGGTCTCAGATTAGCACACCCTATCTCTGAGCCCAACCTTCACGTCTACCAGTACCAACAGTATTTCTAGCCCACAGCCCATGTTGTTCACCCCCATGGAGCTCATTAAGGCAAAGTCTGAGTTCTGCTACATGGTCCTCAGAACAACCCATAGACTAATTCATTAATATTGTTGTTAGCTCAGTACCTTTTAGACAGCGACTTCAGTGTTTCAGTATTCACAGACGCAATTTTTCTATATGTAGCGTATAACAGGTTTTTATTAAGAGTGTACTAGGCTACACATCAGTACATACTTCTATAGTCCTTAAAGGATGCATTTCACTGAAATCATGAGTGTCTTTTCTGCTCACATGAGGACAGATGGATTTTTAATCTATAGCTACGTTCAGCAGCAACAGTGATCTCTTAAGTCACCCCATTTTGAATCACTGGAGCCTGTAGGTCAGCAACATGATTTGAGTGAAGAAACCACAGATAGTTCAAGCTCATATATAATCATATTCCTGACTTTGTCAGCTCATCTCATGTCATATATACAACTTGAACAAGGATGAGGATTTTTGTTACAATTACTGTCCCGATACCTCTCATGATTAACATTTTATGCTTTTTGCACTCCTTTATAGCTGCAGTATCAGAGATTTTCCAAGTGGACTTAAACCAGTCTCTTCCTACTGTCCCGTAGGTTGTGGCATGCATTGCTAATGACTCTTTCAGAGCTGGGAAGGAGGGAGCTTTTCTTGGCACTCCCTTGCTGAAGAATTCGTCCTTCAGCAGCTTTCCTTGTGCAGAAACTAATCGTATTACGTAATGTACCTCTGGTCACATCAAGGGTTAAGCAAGCTGCAGTACAGTCTGCAACGTGCAAGTTGTGCCTGGCCGCAGTCCCGGATTCAGACCCCCAAAAGCGGCACCTACGATGCCCTCACACAGAAGAGGTGGTTTCCTTAGTAACTGTGGCCAATGAATGAAAATATCCCTGACAGGTAAGCTTATGTTGGGCTTCTGAGAAAGATAACCACCTCCCACAGCTGAAATATTCTCCCTCTGTGGTCAAGGGAGTGCTGGATAGGGATACGCTTATAAATCTCTCTGTCTCTCTGTTTCTCTCTTTCTCCATATGGATATTTAGACATCAAACCAATAAGCTCAATTTACTTGCAATATGTGAATCTCCTGCACACTGCAATTAGAAACATGGGTCCTTGGGAAGGAGCAGAAACAAAGGTTTCTTAGGAACAATTATTGCAGCACATGGGGATTGCAGGAGCTTCATTTCTGCTCAGCTAGTTGTTCCTTTGCTGGAGCCACTTGACAATTAAATGGAAGCCACTTGAATTAAGACATTTTCAGCACTTCTTCTTCTTAAGCAAATGCAATCAATCTCTCCGCGGCTCTTTAGTTAAAAGAAGTCAGTGTTTGATGCAAACTGCCTTTGTCTTTGCATTTCGTGCATAAATTTCCGGTTAATAAAAAAGGTTAAGTACCTTTCCATTAGAATTTAATTAAATCACTCTGCTTAACTCTTATAGTGTATCAATATTTAATTACGGACTGTGTCCACTGTTTTGTCTCTCGGTGTTTATATGGAACAGTAGCATCCAAAAACCACCCTGACCCCAAAATCCCAAAGTATTTTTTAAATATATTTGAAAAGTGGGCCAAAAAGATGACAGAAATTTAGACAAAGCCCAGTCAAAGACAGTCTTTGTGTTTATTTCTCATCCAAGCTCTAAGTCCATTTGTACCTTCTGTGGACAAGAGTTCTGTAGCCAAAGACAAGCTTTAGGGAGTAAACGGGACCATTTACCCTCCTGATGAACAGGTCACTGTTTGACTTTGGACCTGTGCTTCTGAAGACTAGGAAAAAGATGTTTCCTAGTTTGTTAGAAAAGATATTCTTGCCTATATCTGAGACATCAAACTGCACTCTCTTAGAAACAATACAGAGAATTTTTCCACATCTTCTTTTGATAACAGTATGAAAAAATGAATTTGATGTAACTCCAAGTAATGGCTTTGGCAAAGCAAGACCACTTTCCCATAATACATTTATGTTTCTTTAAAAAGCATTTTAAAGTGTCTATAGTCAGTTATATAGCCAATGAAATACTGGGCTTAATCCACTTAAAACTTTGGATGATGTCAAAGCCAAATTATGATGTTGATATACCAGTGCAGGAAAATTAAACCGGAAAAGGGAAGAACTAGAAATATATACATGTCCCGTAAGTATGCAGTACTGCAGGGCTGACAGAGATGTGTCAGAATAGTATGTATATGAGACTAGACTCAAACTGATGAAAACTACACGGAATTCAGGAAAAAATATATTAAAAGGGATGGCGATAGAAACAGCATTGTGATAATGATATTGTAAACTAAAGCAATAAGTAGTAAGACCATGGATCCATCCTTCTGGAATAGTAGATGATGTCTGGTCTAGAATCTGTGGTCAAATGGAGATAAGTGTAGAGCTCATAATGTAAATAGTATCAAGAACTACATGAGGTTAAGAAACCGGTTTTGCAGAGCTAGAGAAGACTAGTAGCATCAGTGTGACAGTAGTAACAACAAACAATAAAGCTATTTTATGTTTAAAAATTAAATAAATTAAGGAAACACTGTTTTAAAAGAGACAGGCATAGAAAAATAGTTACAGATCCTATGATCACGAACTGAACTTCCCTCACCTTAAATAGAATAATGAAAAACATTGCTCGTGCCTCTAACTCAATTTACTTTGTTGGGAGAAAGCACACTGAGAAATTAAGGCGACTGAAGCATTCAAGGGTTTAAACTTCAGGCTTTACATTCTTCAGATAGAAAGTACAAACATTTTTCTGGAAGCTGCCTATGAAAAAAAAAGAAAGAAAAACTATTCAAGGAGGAGCTGAATACAGCATGAATAACTACCGTGCAAAAAGCAGGCAAAAATACAGAGAAATGGGAACTAATAATACTCCTACCCTGGAGGTCAAAAAGCATAGGAGAAAAATATGAATCAGTAGAAGTTAGCCTGAACTAAATCATGCTAAGAATATTGGAAACAATTAGCAAAATGGCCATAATTAACATGAATTAAGAAGGTGGAAGGGAAGACAGGCCATTATGCAGTGGGAATGAAGTTAAAGACAATATATGAATGACTGGAAGTGAACATCGTACCTCAGCTTTTAAACAAGAGCAATTCTGAATCTGGGGCACAAATAAAATGGTTTGTGGGGACATATGCCTCAACATGGGAATGGTCAAACCTGATGTGGAAACAAGGCTGAGAAGTTTTGTGTGCTAAAATTGAGACATATGGATATGAAAATCTTTTTTCTACAATTCTTGGAGGAACTGGTACATATTCCTGCAAATTGGGAAACCAGAATTTTTAATGACCCATTAAATGGGGAAGGGTAAGCTGCACTATAGGACTCGGGTTAAGCAAAGTTTCCTGCATTTTAGTAAAGCCCCCCAAAAGAATTAAGCATAATAAACTTGCAACAACAAGACAACTAAAGTAGCTTCCCTAGTATGTAAGGTTTAAAGCAGGTTTTGAAGAAAACCAGCCTTTTATGGCATGGAGAATATGATGAAGCATGTTAGTGTATGCAAGCATGCCTGATAAAATAACCAATCTTTAGATAAAATAAAGGAGGTTAAGATTTCATTTGAACTTCATTAAGGGTTTTAACACTTCAGTGTAGGGGAAAGAATCAGCTATTAACCATGGATTATGGGACAGATAAGATTTATAAGGTAGACAAGGACCTGGGTGAAGGGAGAAACCACAGCAGCCGCTTCTGAAAGAAAATTACTAGGACTGAGCTTACCAACAAAGACATTCAGTTTTACCAGGAAAAAGGTATTGCAAGGTGAATGCAGGCAGCAAAGATGGTCACAATGTCTCTCTGGATGGCTTCAGCGCGCAGTTCAGTCCTGCTCACAGAGATCTTCATGTTTTTATAGTGCCGCAACCCAAGCTTCATTAAAAATCTTACTCTTCACCTGGGTTTTTAAAGCAAGATTTTGCTGCTGAAATTAGTAGGTGACAAAATGAAAGGAGCTTACCTTAGCAAGAGTGGGATAGGAAATAGGATGCACTTAATTATACCACATACCACGTCACGCAGTTGTTATGGGAACTTTCAGCTGGAGGTCATCAGCTAATAAGATCTGAAGAACATAAATTCAAGGATGACTGTAACGTGGCCAGTAAGGAACAAAATGTGATCTCAGCACCTTAGCACAAATTAGATGAGGTATTTCCCCGTAGACTTAGAGGAGTATTTATGTAAGTATACTAGACATCACCAAGACCCAGCTGTACTGTGTGCGTTTCTGATTGCCCATGTACCTGAAGATGTATTCAGGTTATTCAGGAAAAGGGTATGTTTATGAGAGTGGATAAACCATTGTATAGGCCAGGCTTAAAGGCTGAGAGGGCTTTGATTGTTCTCTATAGATGCATCAAGTGATTAAGCACAAGGAAGAGAAAAGTTGAAAGACATATACGTTGATACAAAAAGAAATGGTTGCAAACTGATTGGGAATTAGATGGTTTCTAGAAAACAGAACAAAGCTGTACAACAGTTTCCCCATAGGATTGGAGTGGGCTGGAGGGGCAAGGAACATGACAAATACCTTTTCAAGGTAGTGTTTGATCATATTATGGGAAAGATATAAGAGCAAGTAACTAGAACCTGAGCCAGGGTCTCTGCCCCAGAGTCTTCACACTTCTGTGTTGCTAAACAGTAAATGCCTCTGATAAAAAATAGACATTTTGCATAAGACGGAACTACATGAAACTGCGAGATAAAAACAGTGTGCAGGAGGTAAAGGGCTTCTGATATCTGAGGCATCTTTTTATTCCTTGGGGCACATAGTACTGTGGTGGGTTGACCCTGGCTGACGGCAGGTGCCCACCAAAGCTGCTCTATCACTCCCCTCCTCGTCTAGACAGGGGAGAGAAAATAGAATGAAAGGCTTGTGGGTCACGATAAGGACAGGGAGACATCACCCACCAATTACCATCATGGGCAAAACAGACTCGACTTAGGGAAAATTAACTTAATTTATTGCCAATCAACCAGAGTAGGTTAATGAGAAATAAAACCAAATCTTAAACACTTTCCTTCCACCCCTCCCTTCTTCCCAGGCACAGCTTCGGTCCTGAATTCCCTACTTACCCCCCGCAGCAGCACAGGGGG
>JAOBAS010000028.1:5159148-5181333 GCA_025311575.1 Elanoides forficatus | reverse complement strand
CAGGTGGAGATCTGCTCCCCCGTGGAGCTCCCTGGGCTGGGGGGGGACAGCCTGCCTCACCAGGGTCTTCATCACCAGGGGCTGCAGGGGAATCTTTGCTCCGGCGCCTGGAGCATCTCCTCCCCTCCTTCTGCACTCACCTGGGGGGCTGCAGGGCTCCTTCTCTCACATATGCTAACTCCTCTCTACTGCCGCAGTTGCACAGGGGTTTTATTTCTCCCTTCTTAAATACATTATCCCAGAGGCGCTACCACTGTTGCTGATGGGCTCGGCCTTGGCCAGCGGTGGGTCTGTCTCAGAGCCGGCTGGCATTGGCTCTGTTGGACATGGGGGAAGCTTCTAGCAGCTTCTCACAGAAGCCGCCCTGCTACCAAAATCTTGCCATGCAAACCCAATACAAGTACTCTCTGATTTCTGCAAGGTGACACATTATTTCTCTGATAAAAATCACAGACTTGCTAATGCTAAACTGGATTTCATTTAAGATCACTGGAAATGGGACACGCATAATTTGTTTCTTCATTACCACAGAAAATTAAGATTTTCAGTTTACCCTTATGGAAGAGAATTTATATTCATTGAATGGAAAGTCTGAAAGGAACAATATATCTAACTTGCTCTTTATAGCAGGCCAGCACATACCACTTTGCACTACACTGAGTCCAATAATGTATAAATAACTAAAACACAGACTTCTCTTCAAAACCATGCCTTGATGAAATTAAGAGATAGGGTAGTTGTTCCGAGTGGAAATTAATCATGCTGTTACCTATTAGTGCTCATTTTAATAACTGCTTTCAGTTTCCAGATACATATTTCCCTTCTGCCTTTCAGAGCTGAATCTCCAAGCTTAGTCCAAGCTTTTTAACCTAACTCTAAACCTTCACATCCTCTTGTGCTTAAGTTAAGATGACTGAGCTCTTTGGGACACTACATGTAATGTTTAAGTTGTTTCTGCAGTTCTCTGTAAGACCTGTCAGTCATCCGATACCTCTTGTCAAACGTGGACAATAGAACTGGACTTTGTGGTTTGGTATCTCTCCAATACGTATGTCCACAGAGGTTAAAGTCTTCTCCTGCCTATTATTTCCCTGTATATACCTCCCAGGATCACAGAGTTTCACAGTGGGACCTGCTTCCTGCTACCATCCTTGAACCGCAGCTTCCCAGGAGACATCTCTCCACCGATTCAGGTTGCTTTTCTTCCTTCTCCCCACCTTTGTGGAGCCGCAGATACCGCAGTGAGGTCTTCCACACTGCTCTGCTGGGTCACCTGCATGAGCGCTGCACGTCTATTGTTCAGCTGTTCCAGCTCTCCTTCGGACTTGCGCTAGCAATCTGCACTTTGCGAGGTAATAGGAATATTTCATCCAGAGTTAAATGTATTTGCCAAGAAATCAGGAAGACGATCAGATTTACATGCTATTCTGGCACGGACAGGTTAACAGATAGTTTAACAGGCATAGATTTGTGTACCAAACATCCCTTTTACAAACTGCATTAGTGTTGTAGATAAATCCTCCTCTATTACGTATACAGAGGAAATGCCTAACGGTCATCATGTACTGTTTCAGTCTCCCAAAATATCTGGCTGTGGTCCACTTTCAATACTTCCCTGAAAGAAGCTGTCAACTTTTTCTCCTAATGAAGATTTCAGACTAGAAATTATATATAGATGGTGTGCCTGTTAGGAAAATAACATCAATCATTACAGTTACCACCACATGACTCATTTCTAATCCATAGTGAACTTCAGTCATCTGTAACTTTCTAAAGCTCTTTTTGCTCTACTTTCAAAGCAGAAGTAGAGTTTAAATTCAGCCTTAAAACAAAAATTCTCTATAGTAAGGGCATTTCTGTATTCTTCTGAAGTTGATAGGGCAAGTTTCTGAGATTCAGTTAATTAGAAGCTCAGCAAACACAGATTTGACATATACTACCTCATTAGGCAGAAAGACTAGCTGTAGTCACCTACACTTTTCATTAATGCATAAGTGGGGGAAAAAAAGTAAGATGACCTATGCACTGTGCGTTATTTCTTAGGAAAAAAAAAATCAAATCAAATTCTACTGACAGTAGAATACTGAAAAGGCAAGCTATGTTAGCTGGAGGAATTTAAGCATGCCTGATCTCAGGAAAAAGGTACCTAGCACCTAAATACCCCAAGTCTATATTTCAACATGGTGTGAGTGCTTAATCTTGTAAGCAAATACAACATAGCCCTGCTGGAAAGCAAATAATTTCTTATTTCCAACCATCCAAAGCTGCTTGCTGGAAATGCTAAAGGGAATTCACCTTCCGCACACCTGTGTTCTTGCTGATCTTGAAAGTGCCAACTTCACTCCAATCCAAACAAACCCAGGTAATACATCTGACACTGGTGCCAATGCTATGCTCTTCTTACTGCCCCACAGAAGCAGAGGAGAACATGATGCTACCCTGGCAGATTGCAACTTTTTTTTTGGTTTTGGTTGGTTGGTTGGTTTTTTTGATGGAGGTTGGCAAAAGCTATGCAAGTAGTTTGACTGCCAGAATAATTGTTGAGCAAAGTGCAAGCACAGCTACCTACAGTGCCTGAGAAATGACACTGAATCAATAAACCTGCCACAAAGACATCAGACTTATATGAAGTGGTTGGATTGGAGAGTAAACTTCTGAAAAGCTGCTTGATGGATTCGATGAAAGGTGTGAGGAAGGGAAAAGAAGGAGGCAGCAGCAGCTGTAGTCAGTGAGAGGAAGCAGGAGGACAAAGAGAAAAGGAAGGGAAGGCTGTTTCAGGGTGCCAAGGATCTCCACGAATCCCTAGGTACCAGATTAGCATGCACATCTGTGCTTCAAGGACTCATTCAACTATGTAGTGAGTAAGGTGTAAGGAATTGGGCGGGAAGGGAAGCCAGCAAGACCAGAAAAGATGGAGAAAGTAATATCCCCTCTGCTTCTAATAAGGGACATAGGATTTAAGTACGTAATACAGAAAATCCTATATTTTATAGAACATGTGCAACATTGAATGTACATATGCCAACAGACACTGTGAAATACAAGGCTATCAAAAGTAATGTTTTCCCAGATATTTGAAAGTGTTTAAGAATGTACGTATGATAACAGCATTATGATATTCATGCTGAATAACATTTAGAAATGAAATGTCATAAGCCCTTGAAGATGGCCTTAAACTGTTAATTAGAGTAGATAACAACTGGATCTTCTAGAATGACTTCTGCTTAGGCACGAGTGAAGCATACGTCACAGGGCAGCTACATTGTAAAGTCTGTTCTGCCCTGATGTAACCAACAAGTTTAACTAATAAAACCATCTATGAGATGCAGCTTTAATCAACAAAATGTAGGTGTTCCAGAATGACAATTAAAACACTACATTTCAAGCTATGTTGTGGAGTATCAAGTAGTATAGGATCATAATCCTTCATGCAAAACAGTGGCATTTTAAAATTCAGTTTCAGATTTTTTTTCCCTCACCTGTTAGCACTAACAATAGTTAGTTGCCTGAATGAAGATACTTCTCCTGTATACAAATGAACTTTTTAAAAATAGAATGAACAAGCTAATTCAAGATGATAAAAAACTCCACTAATGCCAAAAGACAGCAAGCTTTCAATTACTGTGTTCAAGGTTTGAGTCTCTCAAATTGTCAGAGCTAGAGCCGAGGATAAAGAAATCCACAAAACCTAACACTGTATTAAATTCAGGAAAAACTGGGAAAGTTGCAGAATATCACCGACAATCAAAATATTTTCTTTTTAGTGCTTAAAAAAAAAAACAACTTTAAACTGAAAGAAGTAAAAACAGAAGTGAGCAGCAGAAGCCAAATTTACATGTGTGGAAAATTGAGAAAGGAATATTGGAGTAGTTTGAATCCACTAACATCTTTCTTACTTTGGCTTGCATTGGAAATGAAAGGTCCTATTAAAACTATCACATAATGTCTTCTGAACAAGTAAAAGACATTTCTCTGTGCAGCCTAGCATGGAAAGGTTACTGCATCAAATTCCATGACTAAGTTTTAACAACACTTGAGTTTCTTATGATCAGTACCACTTGCACTGCTGCAAATGAAAGAAAAACATTAGCTTGCTTTTCAGGGAAGCATTAGGAGGTACATATCACTTGTCCTATACTCTGGTTTCTAGCGAACACGTGGTAAGGGAGGGGTGGCCGCTGGGAAGCTCTGTTGATGTGGGCACTGGTAGTGGCAACCTACACTTAGTAGGGTCAGGATATCGACTCCTGTGAGAAAGGTGATGTTCCTCCTCACCAAATCAAATGCAACTGGGTTTGTCAGGGCTTCTACTTTGAGCTGGATATTGCCAGTGATACCAGCACATGTGGATTTGGCTGCTCAATAGGCTGCAAAACAAGCCCTTACCCCCAAATCCCAACTTCTTGTATTTCCCTGAGCACTTCTTCACCCTTTTTTTTTTTTTTTTTTTTTTGTGTGTGTGTGAACAGCTACATTGTATGAGCCTTTCCTTGAGATATAAGCATCTAAATTCACCTATAAACAAATCTACCCCCTTGGAAAAGCTTCACTGCAATCCTATCTACACATAGATTTTTGAATGTCCAAACACCACTCCACTTGATCCCCTCAGCATAAAATTACAGAGGCCATTATCTGCAATGAATGAACTGGCCACAAGATGAAGAGATAAACATGTAAATCATAGACTATAGCTACGTGCACATTGTCTGTGCCAGTGTAAACACAAATGCACACGTCAGAACACGACAATTTGAGGGAAAGATTGGGACATGATGCTTAAAGGTCCATCCCTGCTTTCCTTTTGCATATGTGATTACCTTAATCAGTTAACCATCCTTGAGTATAATCACCTGTATTTTGCTTAGCGTGCTTCTGGATTTGTTGTTGAAGAACTAATGAGATCAAGAAGCCCTTCTTCAAAGACAAAATCATGCCTTGTTTCAGCATAAAATGTACACCACAGCTGTGGTACATTCAATCAATACAAATCACCTAAAAGCAGGAAGCAGGAACAAACTAATAATTCTGATCTGAAAAATGAACATAAAATATCATTTGGGCTGTAGCCAATCTGACATAAGGACTCCTCCCTACATTTGTGGCTTTTTTGGCATAAAGAGTTTTTGTTGTTGTTCCTAACCAAAGATGACCTTCAAAGGGACAACTGCTGATATATCCAGTCGTGATACCTTTACATCAACTACACTCAGCATGGCTAATTTAAGATTCATACGGTGTTTGTACAAGCCTTTAATTTGGTCTTTATCATCCCCTCCATACAGCCCCATTATATTTGACTTTGCTTGCTTCAACACTCTTCTACATTTAGAAACTGTATTCTTGTCTGAATAAATAAGTCTGCTAAGAGCATCTATTAAGTACTGGTATCCCCGGGGTCTGAAGCAATTTTATTTTTTTTTCCCTTCCATTTTTTGCCTGGTGAATCTGAGTTATAAAGCATATAGCGGAGAGGAGAAGGGTTGCCTTAGTAACGAGGCAGACCCAATCAGCTGCATAGGCTCCCTTGAGACAATCTAATTTGTGCAGCAGAAAGAGGCTAGGACAGGTGGCTAAATTAATGTGCCAGACAGCTTAAAATATTACACACACGCGCACACGAACGCGTACACAAAATCTATCTGTGTACTTCTATATGAATGCAATTATCTGCAACGTTTTGCAAAATAAATAGCATCTGAGCAACTCAGCCTTGCAAAACCCCCAAAGCAGCGGAGATACCGCAACAGCCGAGGAAGCGGAGCGGGCTGGGAGGGAGCAGGGCTGCTTCCCCGCCGTCCTGCCAGATCTGCGGCCGCTCCGGGGCGGAGGGGAAGGTCTCTCCCCAGCAGGCACAGGCTGAGAGAGGGGTGTGATGTGTGCTCTCCCATCTTTACTGGGGCTTATGAGCTGCCTCCTGCTGATAGCGTGATCCGTTGCGCTGCTCTCCTGATTCCACAGGGTGCTGGAGCTCTCTTGCCTCACCCTTTCTGCACCGCTTCACAAGGCTTTCTCCCCACGCCCTCGCCTCTGATTTCAAGTGAACTTCCACCTCTTCCCCGCAATTTCTTCAGAAATACAACAAATCCGAACACATTTTGTATCCTCCTCGGTCCCTGCCGGGTGAGGATTCAGCCCCAGCCCAAGAATTCAGATCAGTTTGGATGCAGATCACATACTAGCTTGTGGCTCTTGCAAACACAATCTCAAATCATTTCTTTTTGCAGCGTCTCCGGGTTGGCTTGAGCCAAACCCGGAGAACAACAGGAATTCTGAGCCCACTGTGTGTTTGACATCTGCAGGGCACATGAAAGTGTCATATGCACAGAAGAGGCCTGCAACAGACTGTGCTTCAGAAACACTCTGTATTATTATAGCGCACAATCACTCTTAATTTCTTTATAATGGGAATAATCTATTCCCATAAAACTAATTGCAAGAGACATCTGACAAAAATCACTAGTAGAGATATAGTTAGTGTATTGTTTCTCTACTGTAGCCCCTCAGCCAGAAACGCTGTGGGAACTGCCCTCTTGCACCAGGTGCACGTGTATCCCAACATGACATTATAACCTCAGCACAGGCATGGTTTCTCTCCTCCTTTTTCCCTGCATCTTGAGCAGATGAAGTTCATCGCTGGCCCAGAACAGAGAATTTTGATCCCAGGCTATATAGCTCCTTTACACAGCGAGGCACTTCTCATCCACCTACATCAGGCTAAAAGTGAAGAGCTCTGAAGACCGAGATCAAAAGGGCTGTAAGGAAAACCGAGGCATGAGAACAAATGGTAAGTTTGAGCCCTGTGGAAAAAAAAAAATCACAGTGAAAATACTGGCATACAAACCATAATGGATAAGTCACAAAAAGCTTGAAAGTTCCTTGGGTTTTGTTTTTCTTTCTCTGAGTATGTTTGGTGTCAAGAGGATGTGCCTTACAAGGCTATTGATAGACCTTTTTCTTCTTTCCATGATTTGCAACAATTATAAGAATATCTGCTTATGCTGTACTGACAAGCTGTCTCAGGAAGGTGTGGAGTATTACCTAAGGTTTGGCTAAAAATCAGAAACCAGAACTGTGTGACAGTCTCGTAACACAACTGAAACCCCAAGTGAAACTAGGACCAATTTTTTTCTTGTTTTTCCAGGATTTACCAAAGTAAATATATCGAGTGAATCTGGGTCAAAAAGACACGTCCAGAAACATACAGGAAATACATATTAGAGCAAGAAACTTAAACGGGGTCTCCTGAGGCTTAGATTAATGCCTTTGTTGCTGCATCTCACATCTTGCTGATACGCACTGTTTATACTTTTCATCTTTTTTCACTATTAACAAGACAAAAACATGGAGAATTTTCCTAGCAGGAGCATTAGTTAGCTTGCTCAGAAAAACATACATCACAGTGGATTGCTAGGGACTGAAGTTCTTCCCAGGTACAGATCGTAGGAGTTACTCTCACCACTGGTTTTGGAAAAAAGTGTTAATGGGATGCTTAATTATATTTAGAAGACTGGCTAGTTAAGTATTTTGTGATCTACATTAGGCAAAATCTGAGCCCCTAGTGACACAGTAAATGGTTTCTGAGGAAGTTACACTATATACATGATCAGGCAAAGTCTTTTTAAAATAAATGGCAGGTACACACCAAAAAAACCATCTGCAGAGCACATCACAATGTAACACCAGCTGTGTAAGAAGGTAACCAGTGTAAGTTGAAGACAAAAAAAAAAGTGTGGTAGATAATGCTTATGTATATTTGCAAATGATGCATCTAGAAAAACGTCAATATGAATTAGTTTTAAAATATAGATAGTTAAAAGATATATACCCACACCCCCTCAAAACCTGTGACCACATCCGGTGGATCCTCACCACCAAACTCGATGTGATCAGCCTACACTTAAAGACATTGAAGCAAAGCTAGAAGGTCCTTCCTAAATATTTAAATGTCTTGGCCTGACCTAGAATATTTTGTGTACGGACTTGGTGGGCAAGTTGGGGATTTATTCAGTGGTGCCGCATCCCTCACTAACTTTTAGAGCACCAACATCTATGAGTGGCATTATGGAAAGCTGCTGCTGTATTTCCAAGGAGATATCTATCAATTAACAACCTGCATCACACCTTATTCATACAAAGAGCAGAAATGCCACCGTTTTGGTTATAAAGATTTCTCAGGCAAAGAAGAATACCCAAGTAACAGAGCCTCAGGAGAGATTTGTGTCACCTAACCTAGACATTTACATGTGAGCTCGCCACTAACTCTCCCTTTATTGTAGTCAGTG
Source organism: Elanoides forficatus (assembly GCA_025311575.1). Lineage (NCBI taxonomy): Eukaryota > Metazoa > Chordata > Aves > Accipitriformes > Accipitridae > Elanoides > Elanoides forficatus. The sequence continues at coordinate 5,173,048 of JAOBAS010000028.1, read as the reverse complement.
TCAGAAAAGGAGAACTTACTAGGCATAACTCATTTCATCTGAAGGTAAATTATGGAAGTTCAGATGAAAGATGAATAGCTCCTAGAAATACTCTTTTCTCTCCATTGACTGCAAAGAATATAGGTAACTTCTTCAGAGGGGTACAGCTACTGTGTAAATGCTTAATATTTATTGAGACCAAATTCCATCTCCCATGTCCCTCTCTGATCTCTCAGGGATCTTAGCAAAGAGATCTAGAGTGACAAGAGATCTACCCTGCCCAAACAGTTTCTAGCTGGCACTAGATTAATATGAGTTTCAAAGGTGCTTCCCTCCCCTGCCCTACATCTGGCATCTGAGCAGCATTTGATCAAGCGTAACTTCAAACGCAGGCTATGCAAGAAGGGAGGGAAGGAGGAAACACATCTGAGTAAAACCGAAACACATCAGTTTTGTGATGAGGGTCCCTGTGCTTTTATTGTTTTCTGTAAAACTGTTCAAAGATCAGACCCCTAACATGGTCAGGACACCTTCAGTTGACTGAATTTATGCAGTGATAGGGAAAAGTAAGAACTACTCAATCGGAAAACAGAAGTCTGCACTATTATCTGAACAGTACCTTTCTACTATTGTGAAGAAAATTGTCATCGTGAACAAATACATTACGGTCATCTCTGTCTGTTCTTACAGTGCCGATTTAGAGCCCCCAGCTGAGAAGGCAGCTGCGAAGAGCAAGTAACTGGTGAGCACGGCAGGAGTCTTCTACTCTAATGCTGCTCAAAGAAATTAATGCTTTCTTTCCGTTGTCATTATCACTGCCAGCAATGTGCGTGTTTTCTTTGGTAGGTGCACAAAGACTGGGCTGCTTTGGCCTTGAAGATGTGAAAGCTGAGACCTCCTTTTCTCATATGTTTGCAGCTAATATTCAGGATGAGACAGTAGCTGGGTTTTAGCCACTGAATCTTCTGAAGGGGCTTTATGAAGGCTTGTGTTGGCAAGGGTGGACAACGGAATCAAAAAGCATTGTTTGTTGCATTTCTGCTGGTATTAGTCACCAGATTAAGGATGCAAAATATTTTCCACGTTAGATCTATGTTTACAAATGGCCGGCTTAGAGAAACATGGCTGATATGAAAATGCAATTTTCAGTACACTAATTAGTCTCTGAATTATGTAAAATATTTTGTGTATTTAAAATGCTGGCGTAAAGATTCTTCAAGAACATATGATTAATTAGCAGATAAGAATGAAACAGAACTGTGGTTTTTAAGGCAGGTTCTTACCTAATCCTGTGAAGAAATCAATCACGGTGGGAAGCACTCAAATGACATTTAGAAATCAAAATGATATGATCAAATGAAGTTTGCACTGCACATGATTTCAAGGTAGGTAGAAACAAGTATGGTATCAAAGTATTAGTGCTGATATGTAAATAATTCTCCCTGAGAATATATGCTTTATTAAACTTGGAAAATAAACATAAGTGGACAAAGGTGATTAAATTGCTCTCTTAAGATACCAAAAGACCCAAACTAATATTTTTCCCTTTAGCTAAGTAAATTGAAAAAAAAATCTGCAAAAGATGTGGAGAAAGAGTAAGGTCCCAATAATTCTGTCCCACACTGGGGTAGGTGAGAAAAAAAGCGAGATGACAAACGGGTACAAAACCCAAGGAATGAGGAGGATCATAAATCCTTACAGTACAAGCTATCCCTGCATTATTAAATACCACTTTATTAATGCTAACGTTCACTCAAGCTAAAAACAACCCTAACCTAAGAGATCATCACTGTTTAATCATCCACATCAGGCCAACCTCGCACTTTTAATTCCTCCCCTGGCACATCCAAATAAGATCACTCTTGAGTCAAGAGTCAGAAGTCTGCTGCAGCTAACCTCCTTTTATTTCCTTGTTTCTCCGAAAGCTAATTTGTCAGTCAGTCATCGTCAAAGTTTGGTCTGTGAGCCCCTCCTCTGTACCTTAACTTCAACTATGTCAGATTGTACTGCGCACCCCCTGTACTGAGTACTCAGATAAGCTACTGACTCAAAACTGTCAATACTAACTCTAACGGCAGCCCAATGATCTTAATGGAAAAACTGTGTAGTTATGTGGGCACAGACCCCAATAGGAATAGGAATGCCAGCCACAGGGCAGGATGTGTAATTCAGCAATATTTTCCTCCTTTCCTCCTCGAAAACTAAAGCTAGATGCCTTCTCATCTCCTCTGTGCATATTGATGTAGTAAGAGATGGGAAGACAAAACAATTCCACTTCGTTTTACTTTTACACCTACTTTATTGTTCACAAACCAAACCCTCCCTGTCTGTAAGCAAGCTGTTCTCGGTTTGGTCTCCATCTACAGAGCCTAACCTGGCACCGTGAAACATGGCTTCCAACATTCCTCCCTTTTCTTCTCTTTGCCTCACATGGAAGGGCTGGGAGGACCAGGATCCTCCCAATTGGCTCAGGTCCATGAGCTTCTGCCCTCTGAAAACATTGCCACTTCTTTGTGGCAAATGAGCACTGAGTCTAATCCAAAATGCTGAGATCAGATTTCTATTTCCTTCCTGCTTAAGGCTTCTCTTCCACATGGTAGAAAATTCCACCAGTTGCACTAACATAATGTCCCAGCTACAACCATCGTTCCTTTTTTTTTTTTTTTAATGTCATCTACACCTTAGCCAAACACTGTTTCTACTCTGATATTTACTAAATAGAAATGAACTGTAGACACTTGCTGTTTTTGCTTGCTGTGTAGGACAGATTGACTTTATGCCTTTTGAAAGGTGCTAGAAGCTTTTGTGCATGAAGACGTTATAATCCTGTTTGCTGTAAAATACTTTTACTATAGTCCTGCTCAAATACAAAATACTACACTCAAATATCAGACTATAGAGACCACTAAAGGACGGCAGAGTAGAGCAGGCAATATACAAAGCAGAAGGCTTTTTCCTGGGAACTTAAAATCTGTGTTCACATAATACATACAACTGGGAGAAGAAGGAAGGACGGGTAGAGGGAAAGAGAGAAAGACTTCTGGCCAAAGTGGTAATGACAGAGACAAGTAAGTGTGCATTAGTAATCAGCAGCTCTGTAGCAGAACAAGTGGTATAATTCAACGTGTTGTGAACCAAAAGCACAAAAATCTTAAAGACATTGCACTAGTGAATGCATTTTTTTCCATATAATTGTGAATTAAAACATTTTACGTCTTTTGTGCCCTGAAAATGTCTGTTAAAATAATTAGATAGGACAGTACTGGACGAGATAATTACTCCAGTCACTGGCTGCAAGATTTGATTGATGCTATGAGCCTGACAAATGACAAATGTGTCACAAGCCATAATTTTGAAAGTTGGTGGGTATATTTTTGTCTAATGTTAATGTTCTCAGCCAAGGTATGGTTACTGCTCAACACCACAGAGCTCTTCTCCTTAAATTTACCTGTTGTTCAATCCCTTCAATGTTTTGGAGGGTAACCAATTTCAAAAAATGTGCTCATAGTTAGGCACACTGAGAATTACCAGACCCCACAGTCCCCAAATCATCTAAGTTCATGCAAACAAAGTACAAATAGGAGGGAGTCCTGGAGTTTGAACTTCAGCCTTACCAGTCCTGGGCTTGAGCACACAGAATAGTGTCATTTAGCTATGGTACCTTCTCAAAATGCTGAGCTGGAAATGTATACTCCATCAATACAGAGAAGGTGAGACTGTATCTTCAAGTGTGATGTTCACCTGAACTGATTATTCTCCAGAACACAGAATATTATATTATGATGTCCAATCTATAGATTGCCTTTACATTTAATAAGACCTGTCAGATGAAGAAAGGCTATTGCACCATGACTATGTTAGTGTTTCTGATGTGGGCATTATATTTGATCTTCCCAGAATAGTCAATTAAACAACAAAAAAGGAGAGGACTGAATTAGGCCCAATATAAAGATGAGAACTTTTAAAGTGTGCATGGATTTGGGGAGCAAACTAGAACTATTTCTAGCAAAACATGGCGAGGATGTATCATTTCAAACCATACTGGTAAGAACAGAGGATGATCTGAGAAACTACAATATCTAGAAGACCTCTATGTACTAGTATATAATATAAACCACCACTACCACTTACACAAACACAAAAATGTACCTTTGTGTCTTGATATTAATACTGCAGTGACACCATGAGTGTACTTTTACAATGGAGTCCACAGGGCTAAAAAACAGGACAAGGAAAGTAATAAGTGTTTTAGCTTTAACTGCAATTTTTTACATCTCTGATCTTATATACACAGAATTTGATCTTAAGACAAACAGAACATCAAAAACTAACATTATCCAGTGTTTTTATCTGGGAGAAAAAATTAGCACCAGCTCAACATCATATTTATAGGAAGATTTTTTAAAAAAAAAATTATTCTATTATTAAATCAAAAAAAGGCTCCAAGAAAATGCTAGCTTAAAAACAAATTGGCTGAAATTATCCATGACTTTTTTTTTAAATAGTGATGGCTTAGTAATAGCAAATTATGCTTCATACATAACACCCAAAAATACACATCTGATTTTCTTTTAATGAAAAATTACCTCTGTTTCTGGTCTTTTACTGACACTGTGAAAATGTTTTAATAAAAAAAAAAAAAAACAAAACCAAAACCCATGTAAATACAATCCATTGGAACATCTCTCCTATGAGGAAAGGCTGAGAGAGCTGGGACTGTTCAGCCTGGAAAAGAGAAGGCTCAGGGGGAATTTTATTCATGTATATAAGTACCTGAAGGGAGGGTGCAAAGAGGAGGGAGCCAGGCTCTTCTCAGCGGTGCCCGGTGACAGGCCCAGAGGCAACGGGCACAAACTGAACCACAGGAGGTTCCCTCTGAACGTCAGGAAACACTTTTTATTTACTGTGAGGGTGACCGAGCACTGGCACAGGTTGCCCAGAGAGGTTGTGGAGTCTCCATCCGTGGGGATGCTCAGCAGCCGTCTGGACATGGATGGTCCTGGGCGACCGGCTCCAGGTGACCCTGCTTGAGCAGGAGGGTTGGACCAGAAGCCCTCCCGAGGTCCCTGCCAACCTCAGCCCTTCTGTGATTCTATGAGCATAACAGAAACAATAGAAAAGAAAAACTGACTTTGTCAGGTAAGTACAAGGAAAGAAAACAAGATTCCCTTTTATTGTTGTGGTTATTTTTCACAAAAGAGTAGTGCTAGATCTCCTGCATTACTTTAAAAGTTTTTACAAAGGTGTACTGCAAGAAGAAAAATAGATGTATTCTGATGCTAAAACATACAGGGAAGCTTGTGATAAGCGTAGGAGCTGCAGAGATTTTGTCTTTTTTCCAGGCCAAGTAACAGTGAGATTTACTGGATGCAGGTGTTAAAAAAAAAAAACAACAACAAAAAAAAACAAAAAACAAAACCAAAAAAACCCCCAGAACAACCACACATAGATAATGAATATTGGTGATGCTTAGAGAAGAGCGGGAGAAGGATCTTTTTTAAAGGACAGAATTTTAGAGGAAAAGCCATCAGAACCATTTAAGGATTAACAGAAAATTGCCAGTCTCAGCTGTACATTTAGATTCTATATTGGAAGTAATATCCTGGATTTTCTAGGACTGATACTTTTAACATTTGATTATAGGCAATTAGAGGATGATGAAAGAGTGTCCTGAATAGCAAGATGAGCTAAACTTGAAGCTTATGCCCAAAGAAAAGAGCAATCTTGCTATTTAGGGGATAGGTTTACAAAGGAACTTTGGTGTCTAACGGGACTTTCAGGAAAACAGTTATTCAATGAGATCAACTGGACTGAAACTCTGCTTCCTCTCTTTATACTCCCATAACATGAATAGCTGTCTCTAGGAATCTAATAAAAGTGAGAGTTTTAATTTAACTTACAAGTATGTTTTTGGAGGAAAAACAAAACCTTTGCAGTTGGACTAGCAGACAGTTAGTGAGCTGTACCTGTTTCAGTCAAATTTTAAAACTGTCAAAAGAGGTGCTATGGAAAATGCACCACCAAATCATCAAAGTGAGCCCTGCAGGCGGCTTCTGTAACCTCTTATTTTACATTTCCATCCTGCTTCTTAACATTCACATGGCTCATGAATCACACAGGAGCTGACTCTATGGGCAATATTTACCTACACAAGTCCTGATGATGCCTTTTCCTGAGGATCTCCAAAAATTCCAGACTTTTAATATCAAAGTGAGGTTAGGAGAGCAGGCATATTGTGGACCTCTGATGCGCAACTGCCACCAGTGCTTCTGGACAGAGCTTAGACCGTTGAAACCTACCCAGAACCATTAGGTTTGATGTAAGGTCGCCGTCCTATTTCCTACTGGAAGAATTTCAGGCCTTTTCCTGTCCAATTATTTTCCGCTCCTCTCCTGCCCGTGCTTGTTTCGTCTCCTAAAACGTGTACCCATCTAATGCATCTCTTTGGTGTTGTCCAGCACTCTTCTTTTCTTTGGGGTAACCCAGACACTCGGGTTCACCAACAGGAAGATCTTCAAATCTCAGAGGATCCTCATGACAGTGAAAGTGCTCCCTCACCTTTTTCTTTTCTTTCTAAAAGAATGTAAGCCATCCATCCAATTTATTGCTACTTGAAGACAAGGCTACATTTGGTGACTTGGTATAATTTTGTTGTATCTATGTCTTTCACTTGTGAACTCTGCCTCTCCAAAACTGCAGAAGCAAAGCTAGTAAGACAAAACAGCACATTTTAGTAAGTTCACTGCCTTTAGAAATTAAATTCCCTAGAAAGTAAATGCTAATAAAAAAATAAAATAAAAGCCTTTTCATTACATAGTTTTGGAAGGGGTAAGCTACTAAAACGAGCAGTGCTTAATAAAAAGGATCACTTGTATTCCTCTCAGCTCCCAGTCCCCCAAAGCACCTCACAAAAGCACAAGGAAAAAATGAAGACAGGAACTGAATGCTCTCGACTTTGCTAGCAAGAGCTCAGTCAATTTGTATACATAGAAGTGGCAAATTATTGTAACCAAAAAAGAGGAGCCTTTCATGACCATTTTGCAGAAATCTTCTGCAACATCAACACCACAAGTAGCTGCTCATTAAGGCAGTCACAAAGTCCACAAAAAGTATTTAAACATCAAATCTATGGTTCTCATAAAATCATGAACTGCAAACAATGTTTTCTAAGCAGAAATATATAAGCAATAACTGCATCACAGCAGTTATAATTAGAAATATATCTTGCAACTCTTCACATCAACTTCTGAAAAGATATGAAAAATCATTGTAGCGATCAAGGCAATACTGTCATACAACAAGAAGTGCTTGTTGTATGACAAAACAGAGGGGTTTTTTCCCCAATTTGGCAGCCATCTTTGGGTTCACCTAGTACAGGTAAAAGCTATGTCAATAGCTACCACAAAAAAAATTTGGGTTGTATGTCCTTACTGTGGCTTATAGTCTTAACTAATGGGTCCTACCTGAAGAAAAACAAATTCATTTTCAGTGACACAAAGCAGAAAACTTCCTTTCTTTCCTTTCTAGCAAAACTTCTGCTACATGAAGCACCATTCGCTGACAGAAGATCTTGATTCTTCTTTCACCTCTGCATGCACAAATGTTTGAGCACAGCCAGATCAAGGTACATGGGAAAAGTAGGCAGATATCTATTTTGGCTGAGGAAAGAAAGAACAGCTCTACTAGAATATAAGCCCATTTTCACCTCTTCCCTGATGTTGCTGGTGAATGCAAATGGATTGAGAGGGGAGGAAGCAACAGCCACTGGAGAAAAGGAAGGGAAAAGTATTTTTTAGCAGGAGCAAATGGCTCCTTCCAGTTACAACAGGAACAAAAAATACCCCTGTGCTTCTTAAATATACCCCTTCCTTTTTTGTCCTGTACAGCAGAGCCTGGCTTTGGCCTTGTCCCCTGTACTCTTAATGGCTTTTATCAACTGCTCTTAGTAGTACTCTACTTTGTAGGAGAGTATCAAGAGTATCTCTTAGTAGCTGGCAAAAGAGAATAGTAAGCAGCAGCTGCCCTGGGGCAGGTGAGGAGGATGGATGTGGTGTTTATTGTGGCTGAGGGATGAGAAAGGCTGAGTCCTGCAGGGGGAAAGGGTGAGAGGGCTGAGTGTAGAAGTCCTGTACACCAAGAACGAGCAGAAAAGTGGAGGAGATCCTAGGGGAAAGAGAAGGCAGGTGGCCTGAGGTTTTAAGAGAGATGTTGCCACTTTACCTAGAGCTTCCTAATGCTTCCCACAGCCACCAGAACAGTGATTTTATCCCCAGCCTTGCTCCCCTCTATGACCCACCCCAGCCTCCTCAGAGAGAAGCATCTTCTAAATGTTGCAAGGCAGGAGCCAGAAGTCAGTCGGGTGCCACTAGAGGTTTTGCTTGTTGTGGGGCACAGTTTATAACAGTAAGGAGCAGAGAGAGCCGAAGGTGTATAAAGCATGCCTCCACTTCCAGCAAGCAGAGGCAGAAGCCGGCAAGCGAAGGGAACCCTGGGCAGGCCCCAGAAGAAGGCTTGCCTTCAAGGCATGTACACAAAGCCCAGCACACTGCCAGGTGGGCACCAGGAGGTGAGCAGCAGCTCAGGCAGCTGTAGTCTGGTGCCTGAGCAGAGTTAACAAGCTTTACTCACTCTTGGACTTTACTCACTCTGGGACTTTACTCACTCTTGGAAATAACGATGTCAGAGCAGAGCTAAAACACGAGGACAACTTGCACTGTAGCCATAGGAGAGTCAGACACTGCGGGTGCTTCATTGCTCTCACAGAGGGACGAAGCGAGATTCCCACCTTCGGTTAGTCCCAGCAACTTCAGTACGGCAAGAGGAGAACATCTCTGGAGAACAGAGTGGATGTCAAGGAAAGATGTTATCAGTTTTAATTGACAAGCAGAAGCTAATCTCTGTGGCTGGACAGGGTAATGTAAATGGGTGTAGACTGGCAGTATGAAAGCAGGAGGAAAATACTGTCACTCTCTGAAATTGGAGTGAGGAAGAAGTTATAATTAGTACTCACGGAGGTTTCCAGCAAACACTCTGAGTCCTCACATTCAAAGATGGGTGATGGCTGGTCTGAACAAAGGGAAAATTGTGCTGAGAAATTTCAAAAGGATATAAAACAGCTTCTCAGTTCATCATGTAATTTCTCCCGTCCAATTGATGGCAATATTATGACAATAATTGCATGTCTGTTTGACAACCATACACTGCCAGTCTTTTTAATGGACCTCTGTGTTTTCAAAATATCCCTAAATGACACAGTTTTTAATGAGCTACACAGCTGCAGCCTGGTTACTAATTTACGATAGAAACAGTGCTATCATACTCTTCTTGCCTCTTGGTAGTATTGTAACATGAGTTTGAGGTAAGCACTTCAAAATAATGACAATTCCAAAATATTTTCAACCGAGATCTGTTGGGTTTTGTCCCATCAAATCCTGACTTATTTTCAGTTTTGCTGGTAAACGAGCAGAATTGCAGTTATGAATAAGGATTTTATTTTTCCTTTCAGGTCTGATGTGTACCTTTACAGATAGAATAAAAAATGTGCATGAGCCCCATGTTATTAAAAGAGAGAATCTGTTGTTATTAAACACATTACTTTCAAAGATACAATTGTTTAATTCTTCCTTATTTTGATAGTTGTGGAAAAGAATGAATTTAATAAAAAACATGAAAACCCTAAATGCTGTTTGTATTCAGATTACTCATAAGATCAAAATGGTTCTAATTATCCCAGTCATGTTAAGACCTTTCTCAAAGGCGAGAGGGTGTAAAATATTACTGCCCTTTCAGATCTTCAGTTGTCTGATCCATTTCTTTCACTGCTGGCAAACTATAAAAGCAATTTTAGGAAACCAGGGGATAGTAAATGTTCGTAAGCCTTCTCCAGCTATTTTGAAGAGGCATGATGACATACTGTATCAGAGCACACACCCCGGGAATTCTGACCCTGGGACTGTTGCCTCTTTTCAATTTTTAAGATTGAAAAATAAAACCAAAATTCCTTCTAGACACAGCATTCTTTCAATGCACTGCTAAAAATTAACCATTAATATGTAGAGCTTATGGCTGCACTACAAGAAAAAATAAAATCTAGCTGATGATGCACAACAGCAACAATTTAATCCTCATTAATACATGTAGAACTCCAGAAGTCCTGGCAGTTTTTCTTGAAGCCGTATTTTAAGACATAAACAAAAATAAACCTAATTCTCCTAACGCTCCAGCTGTTAAACACTTTACCAGGCATAGGAGACTGAATATCATACAACCAATTTTGACAAATCTCACAGTTTCAGCTATAATCTATTCCAGTCTATTAAGCATTCTTTTGCTGAAGGTGGTTGGTATCTGCCAGCAAGGTTAGCCTTGATCTACGGGCAATAGCAAACTTCTCTAAAACAAAATGGCATGTTGGCTAACTGGGAGAAGTAATTAAGCCTTCTTTGTAAAAGAAGAGAGCTGGAACAAAAGAATCCATTGTTCAGTCACTGGACCACATGGGAAGGCCTGAACAAATGCTAATTAACCCAGAGAAAAGAGAGGCTTCATTGGCTCATGGGTTGATTGAGATGAATTTTAGAGGCTGACAAAACCGGAAAGCCTATGTCCTCCTAAACTATGAGCTGATCTGGATTAACTATTTGCCTCTCCTCCTCACAGCTCTGGGCCACCTCCATGCACTCTGAGGTTCTTACCCTCCATTCTCCTGCATAAATATTTTTCTGAATGCTCTTTAGCCCAGATTCATTCCACTGAGCAGGGTTAAGGAGGATTCAAACCAACTGGCTGGAGAATGCTTTGATGAACAGCAGAGGGTAATAATTAGTTAACCCAGGTTAGCAGCAGCCAAGTAAGTTTGACTTCATGCAAGTATGACAGAAAAACCAATTTACCAGCAGCTGGGGGAAGTATAGGCAGAGATCCTGTGATACTGGACAGCCTGAAAAACAAGACTGGACTTCTTACCAAGGAAACTGTCTAAGAAAGCCAAAACTGTGAATGTTCCCTATGAAAATAGAAATTAAGGAAATTCATTTGGATTCCATCCTCAACGTCTCCTCTTAAGAAAGCAACCTAGCAAGGTCCTTCCCTGTTCCCCTCAATTGCCTAGTTACTATACCTAACAGGCAACAACAAGGTTAAACTTCAGCTAGAGAAGCTCTCATTTTATTCCTGTGTATTACATTTTGGCTTCTCGAAGTGCATAATTCACATTCTTCATGTGGGCTCACCTTTAAAAAGGCTTAAAAATACCTGTACTTAAATATTTGGTAGGACGTTTGCCTAATGGTTTCCAAAAAAAGTGTGCCTAAAAGTATTTTACAAGCTTTTACTGATAACACAGAGATTAAACACCTTGTCCTATTTGAATTACAGCCATCTCTAAAGTAAACATAGCAAATGTTAACAACCCACAATGGCTTGCAGCAGGAAGGCAAAAAATATCTACTAAGAATTGTAAAAGGGAGCACACCGGCAGAAATGTTACTAAAACATGTAGCCTATTTTTTTTTTCCTGAGGATATTTAACACTGCCAGCTTGTAAATCAATAGAAGGGGAAGGAAGCTAAGTAGCTCAAAAAAGGCACTTAATTGCTATGGATTTCAAAGTGCACCTTATAGAAGTAGGCCTATGCATTTTCTATCTTTGGAAGGGACTATAAAAGAGAAAGAAGACTATCAAAAAGGCTGCCTAAAAATCTGATTAATAAAAAAAAAAAGAGAAAGTATTGTAATTTGGAGAAATGAATATTTATTGCACTTCATTGGTCCACTCTTGCAAAATTTAAGCATTAAAAAAATCTCTTAAGATGTGTAACTCTTTAAAAAGTACCTGAAGATTCTGAAATTTGCTTATCACTGAAGTTCACTGTTAAAGAGCTGAGCCTGTAAATACTTACTGTTTATTGCCTTTATGCCAAGCATTGTTTCAAAATTGATAAAACAAGAACTACTTCAACAGAAGAGGAATTTTATTTGCAGTTGATACACATTTGGAAAACATTTTTCACAGTTTCTTTTGCCTCTCATTTTCTTCAACAAATGTTAAATTCCAAGATGAACGCTGAGTACTCCAAAAGAATGGTGTGGATTTATTCTTGTCAATATTTTTAGCATATATTTCATCACAGAAATGTTGCTTCCTAGTCATTTTAACTGAGCATTTTTAGTTTAGCAGCAGCCTTTTATGAATGGCCTTGTAATACCATACATTACAGCACAGGCATTCAGATAAATATAAATGGAAATTCCTTTTAGTTAAACTGATGCCGCAATTTTAGCAATCATGCCTTCTCATTTGCCTCTGGGGCTTGTCCGTTCTGGTCTAAAGATCTCTGTATTCCTATTTTAGTGTGAATTCCTCTACTCCAAATTAACATGTGTCCTTTGAGCCTAAGAATATGGTAGCTTTTTATCCCAAATATGACCATCTCAGCAGAGGCTGGAGTGATTTATGAAAGGCCAGATCTCTTTCTTTCACTGAGGTCAATGTCAGAAATCTGACTGACCTCAGCAGAAGGTCAGTAGAAAAATGTCATAGAATTTGAGATCGGAAGGGATTGTTCTCATGCAGCCAGTCTTGCCTAACCAAATTTTATTTCACTAACTCCTGTAAAAAGTGCACAGGCATATGGAGATAGATAACAAATACTTTAAAATAATGGTAATACAATGCTCAGTTAAAAGATAGCTACATCTTTTAAATTACACACCTGTTAAAAGTATTTGTTTATTATCACTTAATTAGCAAAGGCTTTCAAGGATCTAGTGTCCCACACTGTTGAATACATTGCTCTCATATACCCCTTTTATTTACTGTTTCGACAGTGAACAGATACATGTAGGCAACCCTTTGTAACTCAGCAATAAAACGCAAAAGCTGCAAGCAGAATAAAATAAGTAAAAGTCTCAAAAGATACTTCGGGCATGCTTAAGAACATTACCAGTAATCCTAAATCCTTTGTAAACAGGAGGTCACCTACAGGCAGCTAAATGTCAGGCACACATATGGGTGTGGATGCCTGTGGCTATTTTTTCTTCCTTTTATTTAAAATCAGTGTGACTTCCAAAATTATTTTGAATAGAGAAACCTCATCAGTAACCGTAAGTTTCGATAAGTTATGGAGCAAGTTAAACAGCCTAGATCAATGACCCTCCTTCTCCTGATTATTTACTAAACATAAATTCTAAATCAACTTAAATTTGGAGATAGCGGTAAGCACTTCATACCTGGCCCTTAATGGTGAAGTAAGTATCAGAGGAAAACCCACCAGTATTTCCCTCCATTTTAATGAGCTTTATTATTCAACAACAGCAGTGGTATATGCAGGTACAGATGAGGTACAGGCAAGAGACAGAAATCCTGCAAAAACCTAGGTGGCTGTTAGTGATGCAAAAATACTGACAAAACAAGCCAAAGCAACACTACCATGTTAACCATGGAAGAGAAAGGAAAAAATATTAGTAAAAAGGAGTTGCTGCTGGCTGGCAACTACAACTGCCTTTGCAGCATGCATTTTTAAAAACAATCACTACTGTGGAAACAAAACACATATCGCTAGCGGTGACACGGATTTTAGTGCTCATCTTGAGCAATTCTCTTTAGTTTAGTTAACTTGGAGGCTCCAAAGACTTTAAAAGACACACAAATAGTATCACTCCCTTCCACATCTTTTTGACAAGAGGGAGGTCAAAAGGGTCTTAAGGTCTCCTAGGTCCTAATTAAGGTCCTAATTCACAACCCAGCTTTTCACTGTAGTCACACTATATTAAAACCCTTAGTGAACTGCCCTGATAGACATGGTGCTGTACTGGATCCACACGTTCTCAGCTGACTAGGGCTGAGAAAGACATAACTACTAAAAGTCCTACATCTGTTGCTTTTGAGGACCCTACAATCCACCTGCCTTGCCTTTGAAAT
>JAOBAS010000028.1:5138761-5153336 GCA_025311575.1 Elanoides forficatus | reverse complement strand
AGTTTCACATGCCATACATCAATCTAGGTTTCTGATGCTTTAAAGGGTTCTCTAAGAAAAGATATTTAAAAAAAAAAGGAAAATATCCAGTAGTCTACAAATCACAAAAGATAGAAAGCCATTGACTTGTCAGTGATATTTGTAACTTTGTAATCAGAAACATGAATGTGCTTTTGTGACATGGCCATTTTTTTACATGCATCTGTCTGCACCTTCTTTTTCTTTGCTGCAGGGTAAATCCCTGGCTCAATTCTTGCGCCTTCCACCCTGCCATCTGAAAATCTCTTCCCAAGAGTACACCCAGTCCCTCCCACAGCCGGTGTAATCACCGTTCCCTCTAAACATCACCCCTCTCCTCTCTCTGCAGCCAAACCTTGATAAAAGAAATATTATTAATATAGAAACTGCAAGGAATTGCAGACAAAGCCAGATGAGCTGTATACATATCAGTAGTAGAAAATGCAGGCAATTGTGTTTCACTAACCCTAGATACAAATCTTTCCCCTGTGCAGAGGTACACATAGATGTCATTATTTTCATGCACCATGGGATGGTGTTTATGACAGGAGACTTATGACTAGAGGTGAGAATCTGTTTGAGAGAGAAGAGGAAGAACATCCCAATATTCTGATTTATCAGACCTGGGAAGAAAGCTTTTAACTTTATTTGGAGAGGATCAATGGCATTCTCCTGTGAAAAACAAAATAACTGTTGCCATTACAGGTCTAAAAATATGCAAGAATTCCATGTGCCGGTCTATGGTTTTGACAATATACACTAGAAACATAGTATATATTTTTTGCAAGAGGAGAAGGAACATGACTAGCATACCCCCATCATTTCAGACTCTTAGGCTGTTTGTATATACACACATTACTAGAGTGAGTATATGTGAAAGGTAGAAAGGGTTTTTAGATTTTGCCTCTAGACTTACACCCTTTTCTAACCACTAGAAAGGACCTGCCAAATTTTAATAGGAAGGGGAGGGGCAGATGACCTATACTCTGCCTGTATGCTGTGGGATTCCTGTCTTCTGAAGCATCTAATGCTGGTAGCAAGCTAAAATGGGCCATTCACACATATCTGGCCCAGTATGGCAACTCCTAAACGCAGAAATAAAAGTAAGTATTTATAGATGTATGCAGTTTTAAGGGGAAAAGAAGCAAGTGGTTTAGCAGCCTACAGAACTGAAATTATTCACGGGCAGATTGACTATATTTGAATAGAGAACAAGGAAGGATTAGGAAAAGAAAGAAGAAAAAGAATGAACCAACTGTAGAGTGATACAGAGAGTTGATTATGCATATAAATAGTCTCCAGAACAGACAACCCTTTCAGATTTTCATAAGACCAAATTCACATTTTTCCAAAGTAAAATGAGAGTTCCTGCTGAGTTCATGCTTTTGATGTGTAGAAACATCCAAAACATGCTCCAGAACACAAAGTACTCTAATGAAAATAACAGCATCACAATAATTTTCCTCAATATAATGTTCGTAAATATTTTACTGTATGATTTAAATACTGGAAAAGGTAAAAGCTGGAACAGGCACAATTATTTCAGTGAAATGACTAACAGTGTCAGCTGTCAGAGTTGCCTAAAAAGTCCATCATGGGACTAACAAATGGGATTCACAGAGATCTAAAGGGATGCAATGACACATTTTCATTTTCTTCAAGTAAAACCCTATGACATATTTCAGAAGGTTTCTATATAAAAGGAATTGATGACTCCTCTTTAATGAAAAGTATCGATTTCTTGAAGAGTACAGATTACAGGTGCAGAAATTGATTAATCAGGAATTTTGTCATGGCTGAAAAGTAGAACATATTTCAGGCAATGTTCCCGCTCTGTTGTTACGTGGGATGTCCTTGAAAAGGTATAGTAACTACTTCAGATTACACAGGTAGGTATACCTCCTGGTTTTAGAGGGCTGATCTTGTAAAGACTCATCTCATTGGTAAGCAGTCATTGTTCATTCTTCCAAACTAGTCATTGGAATACTTTAGGGTCTTAAACTTTATGGGAATATTAATTCAGAGAGCACAGTGCAGAGTTTTTAGCCCTTGCTAATTTAGCCTGGTTTGGAATCTGGAAATGTGGATCAACTAGCAAAGAATATGTGTTTTAACAAACTGTGATGCACTTGGGGTGTCTCAGATGTCACGGCCATACATCAAGTCTACCTCTGGGTTCACTGCACTAGCGGAGAGGGAGCCCAGAGCTTCTCAATGAGAAAGCACAACTAGCTAACATCCATTAACTGTTGGATTTATTTAACAGCCTAGGACATGTCATTATGTCATGATAACCCCATCAACTAGCCAGTTTATATGCCAGCTCGTAATTGCTGTGGAAAGAATGAATTTACAAAGGTTGTTGACATTATTTGGAGGTTTTGTTTGGATTGGGGGTTTTTTGCACAGATATTTGGGTAAATGGGCTGGCAAACATGTATTGTGCCCCTTTGAAATTACTGAAAATTTATCTCTGTAATTTATAGGACTTTACTTCCACCTGATGAAATGTAAGACAGCCACCAGCTACTTTTACTCTTACCTAGTTTCACCACATTGATCTTCTTAATAGACCTATCTCTTTACACTGTTCTCAAAACTGAAAATGATGTGTACACTACATTTAATGACCCCTGTGGCTCAGGGAGCAAATAACTAAACAAAACGTAGGAAAACTGCAGAAAAATCATGCACTGAAAACTGTAAAGAGAGAACTCCCAAATGTGACCAAACAGGCAGGAAAACACAAGACATCTCACAAATTTCTATTCTAGCTGATTATAAAGAAAGTTGTGGAACCAGTGTTTAACATTAAAAGTACTTTACTGGAAAAAATTCAGAAGGCTTCTGCAACATGAACTAACTCTTGACAACTCAATATCTAATGTTAGAGCCAGCATTTTATTCATTAATAAAAAAATCTGTCAAATTGTCATATATTGACTTCCATTGTTGAATTTGCAGAATAATAAACTTCTATGTCCTAAATGAAAGCACAGTGGCATCAATAGACCTTGGCCCAGATATTTATAGAAAGTAAAAACAGGCCCAGACTCAAATCATCCCCAGAAGGCAACTATTTAAAACCCAGACATGAACCTCTATTTTAAATAGATATAGCCATCATGTACTGATAGGAGCCTGAGAAAGTTATGCAGAAGAAACAGGGAAGGAGACATATGAAGAAGAAGAAAAGGCTATCAAGTTTTATATCAATCTAAGTAATCATATGCCTGAATTAGTAACGATCAGTAAGCCCAGTAACATGCACATAGAACCTTAATAAAGTTAATTTTGCTTCCTCATCTGATATCCTGCTCCTTCTGAAGCAGAAGCCAGCCTGACGGGATGTCACTAAGGATTGCACAGCTGTGAAGGGACCCCAAGTTTGCCAGTACCTTGGGGTGGGTCTGTCAGCACCTATTTCTCAGAGCAAGTGCCCCCCGAGCCATGCTGTGCTTTGCAAGCTCTAGAGCCAGGCTGCATCGCAACATGAACAAGAGTAAACTTTTTAAACCAAGGAAAGCTCAGAATGAGACAGTTTACAAATAAAAACGTTTTATAAACGAGTCCGCCCCTGTTCACTGTGTCCTTGTAGTGAGATCCTTTGGCTCTAGGCCTGATCTTAGTTCAATAACTCCGTGGCTTTTTGGATGAGACTGAGATTTGCACAGTACTGAGGTTTGCACAGTCCCCTCTGGGTCTCTTGGGGGAAAAAAATCTCATGACCCCTGGGGCTTGGCTTATTCTGCTCCCTCTTTTTCCCAGCTGTCTTCCACTGTCTGCTCTGCTGCAGGCTCCTGGGTCTTTGTTGTCTTTCACATGCTCTGCCTGCCCTACTTCACTCTGAGCAAGGGTACCCCTCAGCTGTGCACAGTTGCTTCCCTTTGGAGGGTCAGTCTCCCCTTTTCTCCAGAAGGCTCCAGGTGACCCAGCATGCAGCTGCCAGGGCAAGAAACCCTCAGCCTCCCTCCCCAACAATTAAACACAGCCTCTGGCTAGAAACAAACATTCTTTAACAAAATAAAAAGCAAAGCTATAAAATGAAGAGCATCCACCATGAACTTGATCTCCCATTACTTGAGTGGCCCTTTTGAATCTGTGCTGAAGTCCTGAGCATGTGACTTCAACCAGCAGCAAAGACATTTGTCCTGCACTTTGTCCTCTCCATCTCCATCCTGTCCACCAGTGCATTTGGCAGATGCCACAGCTTTCTTCATGTCCTCCCTCTAGCAGTGGTGTTCCTGCTGACCGTATATTCAACCTGCTGCCAGAGAGCCCAAGTGAGCCTCTTTGGACAGCAGCAATTCAGCACATGAAATGCAGCAAGAGTGTCCCTACCAGCTGTGAAACATAGCCCAGGATTACGCCCTAGCTGTTTGCTTTGGCAGCCACTTCTCAATCTAATCTTTGTTACATGTTTTAATTACGGGTTTGAAATTCGGTCCTCTTTTAGTTCAGCAAGAAGCACCAATTTTTTCCTAGGTTTTAATAAACAGCTATCAGAAAGGGCACGCCTAAGTGCCTTTCCTCTGAAGATGCTCCCTCTTCAGAACATCTCCAGAACTGCTTTTCATCTGCTGAATAAATCACTCACAGATCTTACCTGTTAATACCTGTGTAGAAGCACATCAGGCTTCTGAAGAGCAGATATTTAATTCACATTGACACTCAGGGCACTTTTCAGTCTCATGAAGTGGTTATCAAATAAAACAGTACATGCTCACATTGTACGCAGAGGAAGGAGTGTTATAAATGCCAGGAAGACAAATGCATGGACTGCATTTTCGAGAAGAGCTATGAATTTTTGCTCTGCTGTATTTGCCCAGCTCTCCAGCAATCTTGAAACATAGGCAGAATTGACAGAGTGTCTCCTGCAGAAAGCACGGAGAATCCCAAGCAGCCATTTTGGTCTCCTCTCTGAAGCTTTTACAGAAATGCCACACATTTTTAATGAGAAAAAGACCAATTTCCACTACCAGGAGTTCAGTAACATTCTGTGTTCTGTGTTCTCCTTTCTTCCCCACCATTGCTTCGTATGTTGTTTTGTTTTTTCAATGTCAAAAACGTAATTGTTGAAACAGTCTGTTCAGAAAAACATATTTTTGAAAAATGGTTAATCCTGCTTACCTGCATGCGTTAGCTACTATCAAGTAAACTATTAAGGCTATGCATCTCAGACCACACCTCTGTCAAAGTGCAGAATAATTCTCTCATACATAAAAGGCAATGATGTAGTAATGTTCAGAAGACTAAAGCACACACAGGTTAAGATGTCTGCAATACCAGCCTTTGTTGAAGTACATCCAAGAAGGGAAATCAATATTCCTCAGGAGACCATTTTGTTGGTACAGCTGCTGTTGCTAAGATTGGCTCAGTGTCGTGTTCTCATTAATACAGTCTAATGGCAACCATAAGATTGAGAATGTGCAGACAGACATAATGAATTTATACTAAAAACACAACAATGTAGAAATTCTGATTGCTTTGGCCTGATTGGGTACTTTATATCTTGAAAGATGATGTTTATAAATTAGAGTTTAATGATATTTATGAATCACAAAATTAGGTCCTTCCTTGTAGCAATCATTAGCATGAAAGCAATTGCTGCTGCAGTTTGTCCTTTAAGAGGTTCAGCACAAAGAAACTGGCATGCTCAAAAGCAGTTTTGCATTTTAGAGCAAATTGTTGCTGTTGCAAAGAAAATGTAAGGGTTTAGTTATACAAGCATTTTTGCTAGCATTAAAATAACTCTTTGAAGCCCACGTCTCTCAGAGGAAGATATGTGCATTGTGTCCTACCATTCTGTGAAAGGAAAAATCCCTTTGTATCAAGCGTTATCAGACCTCCTCACTCTCTCTCTAAACATGCACGCTGCCCTGGATGTCATTTGTCATTCAGCTGTTAGCTTCTCTGTCGGTGCGCTGGAAGCCTGAGAGATGCAGGCAAGAAACATGAAAAAAAGCTACTGGAAAAAAAATTTAAAGACCATGCCATAGGGAGCTTGAGCAGAAAAAAAAAAAAATGAAGACAGAAATTACATCCAGGGAGCACAGAGCTGACAGCCTCAAAATGATCGCTGATCAAACACAGGTTACAACCCTGAATGAGAACCCTGGAGGTGAAATTTGACATCCCCCTCTACAAAAGGGCTACATCTTGAATTAAGGAAACATTTGTAATGAGGCCAGATGATTAATTACAATCTTGCAATGAGAGTTACACAAACATCAAGCATACGTGGAAGCATAATGTGCAAGCTCCATATATATGGACCACAACCCTTCCTGCCCCATCCTTCCTTCATTAGCAGCGTCCGAAGCAGCCTGTGCTCTATGCGATGCAGCATGGGACACGCTCTGCCTCCGGTGGCCCCAAGCCCTGTCTGTCCTTACTCCCTGGGACTTTAACATCCTATAGTTTATGCTAATAGGAGTAGTACCTCAATCTTTACTGCCATTTGTGCAAATTTGTTCAGTTGCTGTCGAATGGACAAATCTTTCAGTAAAGATTTTAATTAAAGCACAAAATTGCACCTTAGTAAAAAGTCCCAAAGTCTGCACCATGCGTATGCTTATCAATAATCAGACACAAGTATGAAGTCTGTGGACTAACTGTCTCCACTCTCTTGACTCAGGTGGTATGTTTAGTGTCTAGTACTTCTCCATCAATTACTTGACTTTCATAAAAAATTATTTAGTGCAACATTATTTCAGGGATTATCAGATTTTTTAGACAAGCCAAAGTAAGGATGTCTGAGAGTGCACGTGACTTGTGCAACCTAAATTAAGCTGCTTGGGCACCTACGCTACCTAATGATTGGACTGTATTACAGCATGTGTTACTCTGAGGCTCACTCAGGTGTTCAACAGGCCTGCTTGGGTCTCAGAAAGCAAAATGTTTGCCATCGTCAGCTGAATTTACAGGTGGAATTTAAACATCACAATATCACTTCGTATCACCTAACTTTTCAGCGTCCTGCCTCCAATGCAAGGCTTCGCAGCATCTTATACACGTGCGCCCACTCCTCTATACAAGGAGGGAACTAAAACTGCAAATGGAAGCTACAGAGAGGCAGCACGCTGAGCAGGCAGCCAACAGGAGCTATTAAGGATGGGTGCTTTTCTTACATCCCACGTCTTTTTACAAAATAGACATTTTATTTTGAACTGTAGAGAAGTACCTTTGAGGATTGCCTCTGGGTTTCACAGCCTTCAGGCCCCTTTGGAACAGATGGCCAAGACCTTCCCTTTAAAATGGAAAGTGAAAAGTGATCCGGTCTTTCACTGGGCGACTGAAAAAGGCGATTTCCCCCATGCACACACTTCTCACATGGTAACTTGGTGCCGGAGGATATAAACTGAAAATATGTAGTCAGCTTAAATGCACTATCCTTTGTAAAGAATTAGAAACTGATGGCTTAAATCACATTTATGTGTACGCACACACTCCTCCATTGTTTAATTACTCCTATACTGATGATGCCGTGAAAAGACTGGTTGTTTCAGCTGATGAGACAGGGCACACCCATACCAAAAAGCACCTTAGTCTAACACATAGGAGATACTAGCTTTCTGCACGCTTCTTGTGCACACCTCTTATTCCTATTTTCCTGGATGGCGTTTATGTGGAAAGAAAACAGATTAATGGTTGTCTTGAGCTGAACAACACTTAGGCTGTGCAAAATCAGGAAACCAACAAGAGAACAAGGCCTGACATTGGTACGAATGGTATTTGAGCATCTCACCACTCCTAATAAAGGGGATATGGCCAGATGTTCTATTTACTCTGTGTCTGTCGGGGCTCAGCGGGCAGAAGAACTACTCTGAACTCACACAGATTGCTACAAGTGGTTCATCAAACAGTAGGGCGAAAGATTTTGATGTAGAAAAATAATGCTTTTGTGACTAGGATTTTTTTGAGTGAGCTCTACTGTTTAGAGAGAGTACTTTGGCCTAGCTGGTTCCCCTGAAAAATGATTAGTGCGCTCAGTTGCTTTCAGCCCTTTTCCATTTCATTACAGTGTAGCTGGAGACAGACCACCTGCAGAGACGCTAATTCAATCTAGGCAAATGTTACAAAGCAGAGTGACAGAATTGTGGCTGAATTATGCCTCTTCGGAGACAGAGCCCTATCAAGGGCGCCGAGGAGATGTACCAACCGAATGCAAGGCACTGGCCAGAGGCAGTCGGACTATGCAACTCAGCCTGCTGCCAGAAGTGCCTGAGGGATTCGGCTGAACGGTGGCCTCAACTACACTGTTCAAAAAGAAATAGGGACATGGCTCTTTTCAGCTCACACAGAGCATGTGTCACTGGACTGAGCTAAAAGATTTAATAATTAAAAAAAAAAGAAGTGTGAGTACATTTATTTAGAGGAAGAAATGTTTGTATAGAGCAGAAGATGGAGGCGGCATTGGTAGAACAGCAGACAGAGACAAAGAGCAGGCCAGGCTACTTCAGGACTGTGACTTACTCTTATTTTTTCTTTTGAAGTCTGTTGCCATTGGGATGAAACAATGAGGAGAGATCCCATCTGGGTTTTGGGACCCCACAATGCTGTACTTACCCACATTCACTGTTCTACCGCTTTAGAAAATGCTGCAGAAATGACAGGAGATGAGTTAAATACACAAAGGAAGAGAGAACCTGGTTCATGCTCTGCAAGAAAAACTGCAACACTTCCACAAGGGTTTGGGAAATTAAATCTGTTAGACTATGCTACATAATCCAATAGCTAGAAACACAAGTTTGCAAGGTAGAATTCATGAGAGGGATTTTACATCTGCTGCCAAAGAATCCCTGCAAAAGGCAGTTTCACAAAGACACACCAGAGTATCTACTTGTAAGAAAAAAAAGGAACTGTTCAGGTTTGTGAGAGGACTGCTTGTGATTTGAGCCTGCACAATGAAACAAATTTACTACCAAATCCTTCTTCGAGCAGGTTAGTCACAAAAGGTGAGTAGCAATTAGAAAAGAAAGACATCACTGCGCTAGTATCTGAGCATCCAGCAGAAAGAATAAGTGCTAAACAGGAGATACCTGGAAGCAGTTGGCCAATAACAAAAACAAATTCAATCATCAAAGCATGACTTTTGTGGGGCTGCTCAGTGCAACAATTCTGGAGTCATTAGAGTCTGGGACACCTGGTTGCTCTCTTAATATGTCTGGCTGTATTGTGCTACCTGGTAGCCCAAGGTGTTTAAAGGGAGTCTTGCCATTGTATCCCAAATAAGAAATATAGCCTCACAAACTAATTCAGCCGTGGTCAAAAGCTGTGAAAGTATCTACTGGGTGTCCTCAAATAACCTTTACTAGCTTGACAGAAAGACCTTGCAGCTCATCTTAAAGCATTGTCTCTGCTTGACAAAATATAAAACAGATTCGGAGACCCAGAATACTGACTGATTGCTTGATTGCAATTAGATAATGCAAGCTTATTCTGCTGAAGCAACTGACTTGCAAAACAGCACTTGTGTGCGGGCGACACAGCCCTCCAGTCTCATCCCGTTCCCCAGGAGGGAGTGGGGAACATGTGGGCATGGCAAGGGCCAAAGCAAATTTTCTGGACCCGGGCCTGAATTAGGAGAGGCTGCCGGACGCGCCGGGGGCTGCGGCTCAGCCCAGAGGTGAGGGGGTCCTGGGAGCGGGATGGACAACATGGGATAGCTGCTAGAAGCAGCTTTTCGGTGAGCAAGTCAGAAACAGCACATGACACCTACAGACAGCTTAACCAGAGAAGATTGGACATGCTCCAGAAAAGCCCTGCTCACACGTTTACATAGAAACAGCCTGATAAATGAGAACTGCTGCTTGTGTTTCATTGTTTCCAGGTAATCCGGCCTGTGCTTGTGTTAGCCAAGATCATTTCACAACTTCTTCCACAAGCTCTTTCTTCACCTGTTTGTCTTCAGTGTCGGCCTGCTACCGGCTGTGATTGTAAGCTCTTCATCACAGGGGCTAGTTTTGCTTGTGCATGTCGAACTGCTTGATTGAGGTCCCTGGATGTTCAGGAAAAGTTGAAAAATCGTATTAACAGCAGGACCCCCTTACTAATTCATTGTGTTGAATTTTCTACATTTTTCTTAAAATATTGAATAAACTAATTCTTCATATTCCTAGTTTTAAAAAGAAAAAAAAAAAAGACTTGTTATGTAATGAAGAAAAGGCATATGAAACTGAACGACAGTCTTCAAGTGTTGGCAGGCACAGTGAAGGCAGAAGTTTAAAAATTACTAAATAAGTGTCCTGTGCCTTCATTAAGTTGATTTGGTGTAGATGACACTGTAAAACCCACTGTTTTAATGCATTTTCTGCTCTTTTAAGTCTCTACCTGAATAACTGTCCTTCATTCTTTTATTTGTAAAAAGACAATCACAGAAAAAAAAAATAGCAAAGTGTCTGAAATATCAAGATATAAAGCTGAATGATAATTTTTGCATTGATCAGTGGATTTAATTGGAGATAGCTCATCCAGAGTCTTCAAGTGAACATTTTAAGCTGTTTTTTTCCTAAAGAATTACAGTAAGATCAGTTTAAGTCAAAAAACTTCATACAGTCATACCAGAAATGTTCAGGAATTCATTTTCAGATGTCGTGCTCCCAGTCTTTTCATAAAAGCTTGTATACAAAAGCACCCATTTACTAGCATGAAAATGGACTTTGAAGTAGAATATACAAGCACCAGTAGAGTTTCCTCTTCATGCTTTGGAGCATGCAAAGGAACTCCAGGATGGAGTTTTCTTTCTCCAGCCTGTATGGCCATTCTCTACTAAATACATGCTTATTGTCTTATGTACAGTGTTAATTCAAGAAGCTGCAAGATTTCTGAAACCACTCTTTTTAAGCTGGGCCTGTTTATCCAGTTCTTTAAACTGGGATTACTTTTATCATATTCTGATAACCAGCATTTTACAGTAGGTTGTGCTCACTTAACATTCATATATTAATTGACAAGGTGCAAGACACTAGGGAAATCAGGTCTATGTTGTGCTATATTCATTTGGTGTTGTGCATCTATCCTATCAGGTGTTAATATCCTGTTTGAATGTTGTTATTTGTATCCTGTTCCAGCTAGTATTTTCATGAGATGCAAAGAAACCACTGATTAACTGGTCCATAGTTGATCTATCCGCTCTATGCCACTGAAAAAATTTATAACTTAAAAGTGAAACTCTTGCAAATGTTACTATCAGACAAAAAGAAAGGAGAAGTTAAAACTAAAACTGTGTGAAATGCTCTGCTGAGACCAGACTAAGAAATTTCAGGTTTACACATTCACTGTTGTGTTCTGGCTGTGCAGAGATTTCAAAATCTTGCATGATGTACAGATGACATGAAACAAGAATTAAATGGCATTGCCACAACTAAAACTACATTTTCCTCCTGTAAAACCAAACCACGTCAAGCATGGCCTACCTACCTGCCTACCATCAGCACTGTTTAAATAATAGTGTTCAGTGTTCAGCATCCTCCACTGCCACACCATAACTCAGTATTTCCATTTAATCTGATTTCACACTCTGTGACAGACTATGTCAGGTTTCCATATGTTCAAATGCACCTGAAAATACCTGCTTCCTGCAAGACTTCTCAGTAGCTTGCAGATAATATAGGATACAAATATCACAATCCTTACTGAAGTGTGTACCACCAGCTTTTTATCACAAGGCAAACTCCTTTGCCTGTGGCTCTAACGTTCAGCAATGTAAGCATTTTGCTTTTTGAAGCTGAGGTGTTTCTGAAAATGCACGGTCTGCTTTTTTTAAAGCAGGACATGACTGTTTTGCCTGATTCACTCCATTGTTGGATTGTGCACCCCTCAGGATCACACAGTGGTGAGTCAGTCATTTGTAAACAAGAGAGAAAAAAACCAAATGAATAGAGACAACCACAGGCTTCATTTTTGTGATCAAAGGTCTCAAAGAAACCGTGCAAAAGGAGCATAATTAGTTATTGAACAAAACTCATAGCGTGATCTTTCCTGTACAACCTCAGCAGTGCCTGCAGCTGGCCTTACTCACTATTGAACTAAGAAATCATTTGCACCTCAAGAAAAGATAACACACGTTTTGGATCCTCCCTTTGGGAGAAGGGGCTGAACTATGGGTAGTGCCTGCTGTTCACTTTCTTCTGAGGGACTGCAGTGTGGGCATTTCAACTAAGTCATTTGGAAGGACAGAGACATGATTTTAGCTATATCTCATAAGCAAAAGATAAGTAAGTATAACATGCTTGTTTTGCAGGCCTGAGCACTGAACAGCACAGGACAACTTACAGTAGAGGCTTATATGCTTTCTTACAAGCAGAATCAGTCTGAGGAGGCTTTAAAAACAACATTACTAAGAAAGGATTTTTGCAAACACAAAGCTAATGAGACTACTTGGTATTATGTCAGATGTATAGCGTTTCAGTATATTGGGTTTTGGCAGCAGTGGTTTGGTTTTTCTGGGCTCAGAGCCCAGTTTCTGTTTAATTTTCTGTAAGGTTTCATAGCAGCCTAGGCATACAGAGATGGCTCGCTTGCAAATAACCATGTATCTCAGTATATTGGTTAGAATTTAAACACACCCAGCAGCCTTTTGGATGGACAAGCATTGCCTGCTCATGGTATCTTCATCAGAAAAATCTCTTCTCAAGTTAATGGGAATTTTGCCTATGGAAGAACTGATGAGGTTACACATCAAAAAGAAGTTAGATGGAATAAGATTGAAAAAGGTGAACTTCACATCTTAAAAACAGATTGACTCATCATTACAACTTTCGGCCTAAATCTTGTCCCAATTCTGAACAATTTTGTGTACCTGCAATGACCTCCAAGCTTTACTAGATCTGAAGCAAGGTATGAAAATGAACAGAAGATTTTTTTCCCAGGATGCCAGCAGTCTTCTAGGTCCACTCACTTCCAAACACCTTGTTTGAGGCAAAGGCTCTTGAAGGGGAGTTTCCTGAGGCAATGCAGTTCCCAGGTGGTTCAGTTCAACTCACAGATGTATTAGCTCAGATCCAAATGGACTCTACCTGCTTTTATCCAGTGTTACTCCTAAGCTAATTAGCCTTACAGAGATAAGAAGCTCTTGGTGAAAAACTTGGGCTTCCTGGGGAGTCAGCCCTAGGGCCAGCTCCCACCGCCCTCCCCACCGTCAACGTCACCTTGTGTGACACAAGCCTGAACGCTCTCTGCATTTGCACACCACTACAGATCTGTGCATTTGTATTTAATTGCAGCTCTAGCTGTAGCTGAAGACAGCAAAACTGAAAGCTCTACACCTCCTTGAAAATTAGGCCCATTATTTGTATTAAAAGGTAAATATATCCCTCAATGGTGCACTTATATACACATATATTCATCTTGTTCTAGAAGCCTATTGGTTCACCAAAGGCTAGAATGTGTAATTAAAGTTGGGTAAGCAATGAAAAATAATTGTCAGACATTTAAATGTCTGTTTACTGTAGCTGTATAGGTCTTGTGCTCGCTTTCTGTGAAAGGTACAGTTTTAAAATTTTCTTTCCAGGAAAAGTTAACAGAATGGCATATCATCTATTGTTCATAGCAAGCAGTATGTGTAAGTTTTTTGCAAGCAATATTTGTATATGAGTTTGGTCACAAAGCAGAAGTGTAGTAGCAGTAGTAGCAGACTACTTTGTGTCACAGTTTTGACAAGTGCAAGAAAGTAGTACAATTCCCAGTTATAAAATATTAAGAAAAGCTTTTTAATGGATACATGGATACAATTATGACATGGTCTCAACTGCAGATGCAACCGCATTGATCTGCTTATGGCTATTCGGGGAAGAGGGGCAAAGGTGCTACAGATATATATATATATATATATATTCAAACTGTGATGACACAACTAATTCTAAACCACATATCTGGCTGTGACTTTGGGTCTTTGAATTAAAAGTGTTTATTCATCACTTCCTTTCCCCTTTGCCCATCATGTCTACTAACTTGTTTTATATCATCCCTCAGTGCATGCTTTGAATAGAACTTGTTTGAATTAGGCACCATCTCTTTCTGTGTTGAGTCTGTGTTATAACAATTTTCTGTTACACCACTTAGGTTTGGCCAGTAATGACCACTAGTAATCAAACACATCGTCCACTTTATTATGCACAAATAACTTTGTTACAGGTCTTTAGAGCATCTGTGTTGTCCTAATCTCTGATTTCCCTTTTCTACTAATGAAAGTTACAGTAATTGTATATGATAATAATGGAGCAGCATGGTGAAAACAAACAAGGAAAAACACCCGCTTGTTTTTTCTTGCCCAAAGAGACTGCTAGGACAATTAGTAGTGTATAAAGACACTGTTCTCTCTCCTGCACTAGCTTTCATTGCACAAAGTCACCTTTAAGTTACACAGCAGAAAAGAAAATCCTTAAATTAAAACATTTGAGCACCGGTATTTCTTGTTTCAAAATGTCTTCAGTTTAGACTTTGCATATTTGTGCAGCAGTAGGAGATCATTATCCTGGAGCTGCAGTCTGATCCACAGGCTCTGTCTTGATCTTAGATATTCAAAAAAAAAAAAAAAAAAAAAGGGAAAGAGAGA
>JAOBAS010000028.1:5108722-5138661 GCA_025311575.1 Elanoides forficatus | reverse complement strand
CATGGATGATGGTTGGACTGGATGATCTTGAAGGTCTTTTCCAACCTAAATGATTCTATGATTTTATGAAATGAAGGAAAGAGAGAGAAAAAAGAAAAAGCTGAACTACTTAGTTCCTTGAGTCAGGTCTTCAGACTATTATGTCTGTAAGGCTACCTTAAAATACAATTAAAAATACTTCTATTAATCAAATTAAAACTTTCCTAATAGACACAAGGGATTGTTTGTTGCTTGAATATCAAAGTGGGATGTCCTTTCAGATGACGTGTTCTCATCCAAAAATTATAAATAAGAGAGAAATTATGTGCTCAAGATTGTGGCATAGATTATGCCGGAGAAAGGCAAAATTGTTTCAGTGTGCTCATCTCACCCCAAAATGGTAGGCAGATAAAAATTAGAGCTGTGAGTGATAGAAAACATTGGGTCAATAGCAACCAAAAGTCATTAAGCACGTCGTTCCCTTTATAATGTACAGGCATCCAGACAATTGAACTCACCATTACAAGTAATCCTAATTACCCCCGTTGTTGACAGCCTTGGTAAAGAAACCGGAGAATGAGTTACATGTTGAGCATACCATGGGTCACTGTAGACACACACTGGCAAAATTCATACTTTGATGTATTTTCCTTGCTGATGTAGTCCTCTACTTATTCTATTGAGTGGACTTCTATTTCTATTGTACTTCCACCAATCAATTAAGATTCAATTAAAAATAAAAATAGAACTGAAAAAACTCAACATCCTGCTAGCTGGAAGTTTTCTTGGTTTTTTCCCCTTCTCATTTCAAAATCTTAGATAAATTCAATTGGTAAAAATCCCTGGGGGGAGGAATAAGAAAGTGTAAGTTATTTTTGTCAAAATTTATGTACTCTCAAATTAAGCTTCACAGACTGTGTGTAACTCGAGAGGCAGGTGAAAAAAATGAGTCTATTTTTTACTAATTTACTTGGTGCTTTTTCCATAAGCATTTATCCATAAGCATTTTAAAAACTTAGAAATGTAAAGTACTACAGAGGTAGGCATCAGAAAACATGTAAAAGAATTAGGTCCTTTATTAGGCATTTTCTAGATTTATGACTCACAAGGACTGTAGGCATGGTTTTTTTCTGTTATGTGGAGATTTTATTTGGTTTTGTCCCTTCTAACATTAGGGGAAGTCTAACATGGGAAATGTCTACTATTGAATGCAAAGAGAAGTTTAGTACTTGATTTCAAATTTAATAGCTCATCCCAGATTACATACTCTTCACTTTTATGCTGTTGGTATAAAAACATGTTTCACTAAAAGAAATATCCTGACCTAGCTATTCATAGTCTAATAGTGATTTGGGGGCTAGTACCAATGATTACAGATGCTGCTTTTTCTGACACAATGCAGCATGTGAAAAGGAATTCTTCATTGAGTGTGGTAAGTTAATTGTCAAACTATACACCTTGCTGATACAAAGAGCAGTTCTCAAATCCACTAGAAACAATAGAATCACAGATCTTTTTCCTTCTCTATTTATGTCTTTTACTTAGAATGTAACAACATAGATCGAGTTCACTATGTTCAGTGTTGTTCATATAAATGATTTTAGCAATAAGATGACTCAGCTGGTGACACAGCACAATTACATTAGATAATACACATTCAAATGCGTGCTGTACTGACAGAAAGCGAAATTTCCAAACTGACTGTATTTCATTCTGTCAGGTCTGATAGTGGATCCAGCAGGTACACCCAAAGCTGAAAACACTGTGGAGAGAAAAATCCGAGGAGCGTTTCCAACTCCAGTCTCTAGTTTTCAGAGAAGAGAGCTGGAGTCAGGGTTGGAGCACAGGTACCAGGTCCATCCTGGGAAGAGGACTGGAAAGAAGACTGGAGACAAAGCTGCTTACAGGGTGGTCCCCAGTCCACCCAGCAAATCCAGTCCATTAACAGCAGGGGTGAGGACCAGGACCATGACTCCGGCCAGGACGCAGGTCTGCCTACAGCAGTGCTGGGACAGGGATGGATGGTCCCAAGCTGGGATGAAATGAGGTCCTGGGCCGCAGCCAGGCTGGGGGGAAGCCCCCGCAGAGGCTAGGCAGGGACAGTCAGGGCTGGTCGTGCCCTCAGGGGTCAGACATCGTTTCAGTCACCTAGTGCAAGAGGTTCAGGAAGACAGTAAAAGACCTGGCAGATGTATAAGGCTGTTAAGATAAACTTAGTGATGTACAAGAGAACGTCCTTCATTTTATTAAGAGTAACAATTAGTTCCCAGCCAGGATGGCCTACAACTTTTCTGTTTTTCATAAAACATGTATTACCCAGTAAACACCCATTCTCAAAAATTATTTAGAATGTCATATTATAATGAATTACCTCCTTTTCATTTTAATAAAATGGTATATCTATTAGTCAGACAGAGAATCCATGAAGAAAATAAAATTAGCAAAAAGTGATAAAATCATCTTGCCTTTGTAAAGGATTTGAAGTCAGGCTGTCTCAGAGTCTGCTATTGAAGTCCAGAAGATAGGACAATCAACTCCTGGTGCAGTTCACCACAAGATGTCATTGAATGACATATGACAACTACAGGGTGAAGCATCTTCTCAGGCAGAACTGCTTTTTTAATCAAAAAAATGCCACATTGACATTAACTCAACTTTATTGTTGGTGGATTTGTTTTCACGTTACATCTTTTTACACCAGGACTAAAGCATTTGGGAAGTCAACATTACTAACTTTGCTCTGTAGCATCTGTTCCGAGGCAGTAAACAGGGCTTCCACAGCTGTAAATATGGCACCTTCCTCCAGAGCTAAACTCACATAACAAAAGTCAATTACAATAAAATATGGAGTCAGTAATTTCTGCGAGGAACTAGAAAGATGTAGTAGCTATGTAAGTAGTAGTGGTCATGAACAAGGAAGAGAAGACTCTGGCTGGTTTGGTACTTAGAGATCTTACTTTGTATTTTGATTTACACTGAAGAATTTCCTTCAGTGCTGAAGCAGACATATTACTGGTGATTTCAATGAAGTTGTCCCTATTGCTGCACTGGTAATTCAGCTTCATGTAATGTTTATAGCATGCATCTGGTTTTACTGGGGGTAGTAAAGAGCTTTTGGTGGTTGTGCTGTGCCACATGCGTAATGAGTAAAGATGACTGAAACAAAGGATGTACGTCAACACATTGAATTTTATCTTTTTCTGTGCTATAGACTAGTTGTCCTAAGCTTTAAAAGCATTAGTGTGATGATTATGCCTATTGATGATGTAATGGAAGAACTGACTGTCTCTTCCTCCAAAAGAAACCCTCCTAAACTAAAGACAGAAAATCACTCTTTTATAAAGCAAAAAATAAAATAAGAGCAAAATATATTGTCCCTGCCATTCTTGTTTTCCTGAATTAAAATGCTGTCCGGATGGTCCCCAGAATTAGGACATATGTCATTTGAGTAGTGACCTCATTAGTTTTAAGACTGGAAAAGGTAGGTCATTAAAGTGACCTCATCACACAGGAACGCTAATGCAGTCCAAGAACCACAGTACTGGAACAGAGAGTCAGAAAAGTGATGCATCTAGTCTTAATCATTTTTAAGGTCTTTTATATGGTCCCCTGTGTTTTTAGTGCTTCCAGTTGATTTCAGTGAGATTTATCATGGAGTAAGGATCTATACAATACAGTTATCGCTATCACAGTCTAGATACAATAGAATAAAGCTTGACTGTGAGTGGACCCATACAAATGCTCATAGATGAGAGACTGAGTGCAGTGACACTTTTCCCCCTTGTCTCACCTTTTCCATCTGGGGAACCTGTGCAAGGGCATGCCACAGTAACAGTCTTCATTTCCTGGTTTAGCGATAAGAAAGAGATGGTCATAAAATAAGGATAAATCCCTTTCAGTCAGCCAGTGGGGACAATCTATGGATTTGAGGAGTAGAAAAGTAGAATGCTTGTCAACAAGTGATTTTTTAAAATATTTATGTTTGGAAAGTGTTACTTTCTTATGTAGAAAACTGGAAAATTGATTTTGAAATGTATAAATACATGCATTAGATCAAGTAAAGCCAGTCTTGATCTTGGTTTCATGTGCAATAATACACACAGCCATTCCCATCTGGTTCTCTCTCTTAGGCAAGAAAAGGCGAATGCTGACTACAGGCTTAAGAAGCGCTTTCTATGCAGAGAAAGGATCCGTCAGTTCACCTTTCAAGGTGGACCTCCAAGAAGATGAGGGCTACATAAAATTGTTTCCTAACAAAAAGTTCACCAAATAAAGCAAGAGATTGAGCTTCTCCTGAACATGGGAAGTGAAAATGAAACCACTAAACCGAGACTCTGCAACCCTCCCCCACTAACTACCTGATCCAATTTAAAGCCAAGTTACTGCTTAGTGTAACTTCTAGTGGAAGCAAGGCCAAGGTACCGAAAGACAGCCTCACGCTCCTGGAACCCACTGGGACATGTGACATTTAACAGCGTTTGGGCATTTGGCACAGGGAGCCCAAGGTGGAACATTTTCAGTAGTTGGTTTTAAAGATCAGAAATCTCATCCTGCCCCCAAGGAGACCTGGAATAAGTCTGCCCAGACCACCAGTTAGCTGCCCCTAAAAGACTTTTAACCAAAGTGATGCCAAGAAATCAGTACCAGAGAATAAAGAAATGTCGGCCACCTGAAAAAAAGGAAGAAAAACAAACACTGAGTCAAACTCAGATGAAGCAGGGTTTTCTGCAATCCGTATGCACTGAAACTGTAGATCTCCAGAAGGAAATAAATTAGAAATTCTGATAGAATTATTACTTGTGATAGCACATAGCATGCCTGGCTTGTTGCTTAATTATTTAAGGTTCTAAAGGGGCAAAAGAAAAAGAAAAAAATTTGGAATAGATACAAAAACATGTAAATGAATAATTCACCCCAGTCCATCAGGTTCAGCAGTGTCTGCTTACCTGAAAAAGAATAGAGATAAGGAAATGTCAAAACTTAATGATTTTATGCAGCTTCTTCCATAATTCATTCTACTTTTTCTTCAGTGTCAAAACAAAACCATACTAGATTCTTGAAAAGAAATTATGAAGCAAGTGATTTCCCAAGATTTTTGTGGGGCTTTGGCATATAGATCGTGATCTCCAATTTCAATAACAAGTTGCAACATTAAGTGAAATCACAGTACCTCTATTAGCCCATCCAACATAAGGCTGATTTATAATACCTGCCTAGCCAGAAACCACTGAAGTATTTTTCTGGAAATGTAGCCAAGCTGAATACAATTCCACTGCTAAAAAACATGGTTAATAAGGGTCTTTGTGTCTTCATGCATTCCATGGGCTTAATGTTACTGTGCTCTCCTCTGCCATGGTGTAAATTGCACTTTCCCTCAAAGTGGGAACTTCTGCACCCTCTCTATTTTTTCCCCAGCAATTTGAGTGTGTCTGCACCAGTAACCTAGGCAACAGCAAGCATTCTTCCTCCCACTTTTCTAAGTTGTCCACCTTATCGTTAAGAATAAGCCTCAGAAAAATTGTGTGCCCACTAGACAAGGGACTGCATTTTCATCTCTGATATGATAATGGTTCAAGCATGAGTGAAGGTGCAATGCAAAGGCAAGATTAATCCATGCTATATGTTCTACCAAAGGGAGTTTTCTTTTGCCTACAATCCCAGCCCATCATGACTGCGCTATAACCTTGAGCAGGTTAGAGAGATGTGCAAACATGTTCATATCTTGAGCACAAATGATAATGCTTTGAACTACTTTGATCCACCGATTTCCAAGCGTTCTGTAAATATTAACTGCAGCCTGACTCTCAGCTAGGCAGTGAGCACACTTCTATCTGACAGTCTGTCACTGATTTCAGAGGCATCTTTGCCCTAATAAAAAGAACGTATTCAAACCTATTTCCATTATCTGTCTACCAAAGTCAGGAAACTGGCCTTCAAGAAAGTGCAACGTGGTCACTCTCCATGAAAGTGAGGACAACAAATTGCATTTCCAAATTCAGTAATGTGACCTAGAAGACCTCTTGATGCATCTATTAGCAGAAGTAAATAGAGTTTGCACTGTGTAAGATCCAGACAATGCTTACACATACTATTAGACACATAACCTTTTTGTTTATTTGATTGTTGGGTTTTTTTAAACTTGGGCTTCGAATTTGGAAAGCCTTGTCCTAAACATACAGCCACGTTCCATTTTACTGTGTTTTGGAATTTAACTGATTGCAGCAGGATTATACAGACGGCTAACATGAGGATGGAATCCAGCACCTATGCTTTGCAAATAGCTTGAAAGTGGCCATGTAGTTCTGAGCATTTTGGGAAGCTAGCCAGTAATTTCTAAGCTTTTTATTACAAGAGGATGTGTTTTTAAAAATTATGGAAAAGACACAAGCTTTCATTAATTGCTCCCAATGCATAAGGTAAAGGCATTTGTCTCTCTATATTTAGCTAGTAAGATGCAAGCCTTTCTTTCTCAATCAATGTTTGCAAATCCTAATCAAGCTGATAGCAGATTTATAGATGTCATGTCATATATTCTTACGAGATTGCACACCAAGGAATAGGCAAACGTCTATATTTTCAGTAGGATGATGCACTAGTGCTAAACACATTAAGTTTGCACAACTGTGGGTAGAAATTTGGCAAAACAATCAAAAATTATATTCTATAAATCACAGAAGGACAAAGAAGCTAGTTCAACCTACTGTAGACAAATAAATCTCCTTTGACAGGATTTTGTGTGTTGAGCCCAACTCTCAACAGCAAATCACACATATATTGAGCAAAATACTGAAATATATATAGATACAGGAGATGAAATCTAACACTTGGTGTAAAAAACTAAAGTCAGTAAAGAACTATAAGCTCAAGTTATGACACATAGTTTTAGAGAAAATGGTCTTTTTAAAACCATTTACTTACATGTCTTGCAAATATTCAGAATCACTCAGGCCAAGAGCTGGTAAGTATTCTTACAGCTAGTGCCTTGCATCAGAGCTCCTTGCTCCATGCAGCACATTTGCCATACAGCAGAGCATTTCATCTTTTACATAGTTCATCTGTAACAGTAATCCTTCTGGTTTACTAATCGTACACTTTGAAGTTACAGATATGATCCATCCCAAGGAATTACTCAGATGTGGCAAGTTGCACGGATATTTAAGTCTGCCTGTGGTTGTATCTGCATGCCATTGTTAAGCCTATACATATCATTAATCAAATCATGCAACAATAGGTCCAGATTTTCAAAATAGCTCAACTTTTTTAAACAAGGTCAGAGTTTTAAAGAGATCTCAAGTATTCCCATTCTGAGATTTTGAGCCAGATTATGAAAAATCTTACAGTACAGTAGGACCCTTGTAGAGCTCTAACCACTCACTTCAGACCCTAGGTAGCTGCTAAGATCATCCTTGAAAACCTGGCACAAAAGTGAAAGCTGATCACTTCCAAAAATCTGTAAGAACAAGCATTCTTTATTCCAGAAGAATAAGATATATAGAGATATGCTGTGACCTAATACTAGCTCATTTTACAAAATATTATTAGAGAAAGAGCATCCTGGCAACAACATCTGATATAAAAATCACTTGATATGTGCAATGCAAAAACTGGATAGATCCACTGTGACGCTGTACCAAACACTCTTTAGAGACATGCACGAACATTTGGGGGAGTATTCTGCAAAATTATGTAAATTATCCAAATCAGTAAATATATTACTGCTTCTACAAGGTGGTTTTGAATAAATGTTTATAGATTATTTTTTCCATTTATTTCTTTGCTGGGCTTTCTTCATTTGAAATAGCTTCCATCCCAGAATGTAATTTGAGTCGTACGCTGAAATTTCATATCTAGTTTCATTTTTAGATTACCATTTCATATTTAGGTTGTTTTAGGGAGTACTTTGGAGATTTTTTGAGCCAAGCACTTGACAATGTTTTCAATTGTGCAATATTTGAAAGCTTCCTCAGCTGCAAGAAAAAAAAAAGGGAATAAACCCTGTTTTTCTTTCTAAAATTCTTCAGCCTTAAACAACTGCTTCGCCCTCTCAGATGCTCTTTAGGACTTTTCAGGATACACTACCACATACTGCAAATATTATTTGAATTCCAACCTCATATGAAACAAAGTCTTTTGAAGGCATAAAAGTCACCCTTGTTGGTTATGTCCACACTTGCAGTTTCTAAAGGAGAGTTGAAATATTTCTCTATCTCAAAAGCAAAATCACAAAAAATCTCCCTTATTAGTTCTATACTCACAAACCTCCACTTTGATTGTCTATTACTCTTGTTATTGTTTTATTTATTAAACAAGTTAAAAATCTGATGCCAAGTTCAATGATGAACAACTATAGTCATGTGAAAGTACAGACCAGTCATAAGACTATTACTTATCAAGGAGAAATATTATGCATTCTTTGATAAAAGCCCTTAAGTAGAGTGCTGTATGTATTGCTGCATTATACTAGAGTTTTAAATCCTAACTCCTTCTTTGTCTCATGACACACAGGAAAAAAACATTTCTTTCTTTGATTAATAGATACATAGGGTTGTAACTCCCTTTTTTAATACACAGATGTTTCTCTTTTTAAAATATGCTTCTTGCTGTACAGGATCCACAAGTGGGATACAAAGGCATAAAGAAGTAAAAATATTTTTAAAGGTCATTCATTCATGAAACAAATTAGCATTGCAGTTACCTTCTTTTCCTCCTTCTTTTAAATACATTTATTGCTGATGAAATGAAGCAGACAGACAGAACAAAAACCAGAACTCCATAGTCAGCCATGGCAAAGGCAATTCAAATTTGACTCCCTTGTTCAAATAACACGCTTCAACCTTATCTTTAGGGGACTATCTCTGAGGTAAAAGAGTAAATGAATACTTCTGTTTCAGTAGGTGGCCTTTCTGACGTTGACAATAACCATAGCAACTTGCTTCTATAAACTTTGCATCATACAGGCTTATCGAATGATGTTCAAGGAATTCAGCTTTGTACTCTTCAGCCTGTTTGACTGCGTATGACTGATGTCTCAAACTACATTTAAACGTGGCCCTTAAATCCTGGTGTAAGACCTACCTAAATCACTACTTACTGCAAGATGAAGACACTGGTTACTGTTCTGGATACACTTCAGCTCACTCGTTTCCATTCAGAGGGTGAGACTTTGGGAATCTGCTCTCATGAGGAATTTGAAGGGTACCTAAAGCATAAGGCTATAAGCAGCAGGATAATTTGTCTCAACAAGGAGTAAAATGCAGTGAGATTAATATACTTTTCCATATAGACAAAAGGAACAGAAAAGAGAGGGCAGAAAGTCTGTCCCATTCTTCTGTTCCTTCAGAAAGTCCAAGCTGAGGGAATTGTCTTCTAAGCCGGAAAAGTTCAGATTACTCAAAGCTGCTTTTTCTTTGGTGGAGATTCTTTCGAAACTCCAAGAGGCTCTGTATTTTGATTCTGTATCTAGACTCTTAATTTCTACTTCCCTTTCCTTCTCTTTTGCAGGAACGCTGTCCAGGTAGTTCCCTGTGTCTTAGTACTATCTAAGAAAGAAGCTAACAATGAGGTACTATTTACTGCTTCCTCACAAGCTGAGCATCAGTGAGGATCACGTAAGTAGCATATATCAACCCGCTGTTTCTCTTGACCATTGTGTCTAAAAACACTTTACACTGATTGAGTTTCATACTAAACAGGTTACTCAAAGATCTAACATAAGCTAAATTCTGAAGCTGTCGTAGCAGGACCCTCAAGATGCCTTTTTTCCTGGCTTGCTAAACACCCCCACTACAGAAAATATTCTGAATACACTTTCATTAGATATAGCCTGCTCAGACGACAGTTGGGAGCTAAAGTGTACAGACCTCTTGCATGAGGAGCCAAGATATTAATGAAGAATGTTATATTCTTGTTTCCAGCCAGGCAGAACAGATACCTGAATGCTTAGGGATTTCCTAAGCATGACATTTTTCTGAGTTGGGTATCTCCCAGTCTTTCCTTTGAGAGCTGTACATTTGTACAGCGTTGGTGTATTGAAGCACAGACCCTGATTGCCAGCTTTCTTCTTCTTGTTCCTCTCCACTCTTCGTGATAGGGAAATTGAGCTGCCTTAGCTGCAGAACAGAACTTCTCTGTTGGTAACCTCCTTCCAGTTATACTTCAAGACTCACAATCTCTCCTCAGCAGGTTTGGTCATCTGGCTACAATTCCACCTGAAACCAACTTTCCTAGCTGTGAACCGCTGGACTAAGACTTGCCCTTTTTCTTGAATTTCATAACTAGCTTAAGCAGCTCCCAGTTTGTTCCCCGCAGGACTTCTTCACAAGTCTAAAGCCCCCACTCACTGAGAGGCAGAAGGCATCAGATGGAAAAACTGGACCGCTCAGTGGAGCAGTATTTGAGTATTCTTACAAATCCGAATTTGGATGACTGATTCTTCCACAGCGCTACCAGAAGTGTACATTAAAAACATAACTATTTTGTCATGGGAGGATAACAGAAACAGGGTAAAAAATAAAAATGGAAATTTTGCAGATTAGGGACTGAAAGTTCCAGCCCTGAGACATTAAAATACCAAACCAGGAACATTAACAAGACAGTACTTGCATTCAGTTGACTTTCACAAGAGCTAAGAGGCTATGTGTGTGGTAAAAGTGATTTTATTTTCTGATTTTTTTTTTCTTAAAATGAAAAAAATTTAACATTCCTTGTTTAAAGAGATTGAGGAACCACTACAAGTTGAAAAGGTCTTAAGTTTCACGAGACAAAAAAAAATGTAATCTGAACCTCCTCACCCCACTGGATTCACCATCTCTAAAGTAATATGAACAGAAACGGCCCCAGAAGTCCAGCAGTTTAGGAAAGGAAAAATAATCATTTCATTCTGAGTAGAAAGCCATGTTGCATATATGAAATAAATTTGACTAACAGTGCCAGGACTTCAAATTTGAAGGCAAGAGGAAAAACAGTTCACTTTAAGGGGAACAGGAAACTATTTTTTTACACAGAGAAGAAATTCAAAGTAGATTACTGCAGACTTATCCACAGTTAGAGTAAACCAAGCACTAAAATGATGCAAAATATAGAAGTAAAGCTGAAAAAAATGCTGAAAAGTTTACATACTGTGAATATCCTCAGCATAATAACTAACTACATTACAATGAATTTCAGCCTTTTTTTATTATTTGCACATTCAAATGATCTAAGAAAAGATACATTTTCTATAATCACATTACTGTATAGTAACGTAATTTTTTTTGTTTCTTTCTAATATTGCAATTTAGGTTCAAAAGCAAGCATTTTAAATTTTTAAAGCAGTGACAACTGAAAAGTAAGGGGTTTAGGGAATAGACACTTTCACACCACCTTTGAGTGTAGGACTGTTTCTGGTGATAAAATTTCCAATGGCAGGAAAACAGGTCTAGAGCAATTTGAGTATGAGGTTCTCATTTTGCAGTAAAAGTTGTGTGAATATAGGTGGCAGTCATATAAGATTTTCTAAAGGAGTGGTCTACCATGAACCTAAAAGTTCAGGCTTTAATTTGTTCTGCTTAGCACAAAACCACATTTGAACCGCCCATTCGAACCGCACATTCTATGTGGATGTGTAAATACAATGCTGTAAGAAAGAAAAAAATATATTTATGACTGGTTCAGTAAATTGGCTGGGAAAAATGCTTCACTTGAAAGAATCAAATTAAAATTATTAGACCACATGCACTCATGATGAATGAAGATTCAATTGCAGTGATCTTGGCAGGTTTGCAAGTGTCCAGCACAATCTGTTACCTGGCCATTTGCCATTTATGTTTTATAGGTCAGCATGAAATGAGGACTATAGGAGAAGATAATTTTATTAAGTAGCAGCCATTCTCCTATGGAAGCACCTGACTTTGCACGTAAGCTATCAATCCTTGCAAGACAGATTGTGAGTTTGAGAAGTGGAATATGAAAATCAGCAGGGGATGAACCAGCCACGAGAGATCTTAGGTTTCAGTTTAGAAAAATACCCACAGCTGAAATACTTGTAACTTAAAAGCAACGGAAGACCCTTTATTTCTTTCTAGCATCCAAAATAGGTGTTGGGTCCCTTCCTATATGCTTTCTACAATCTGCTCTTTTTTCTCATGATGGGGAAAGCCCAGAGTAATCAGAAATTTCAAAGAAGCAGAGAGTTTGTTTTACCCAAGCAGTTCCAAGTGATCTAATAATTCTTCGGAAAAAAAAGAATTTAAAACCTAAAATAATGTAGGGAAATGTTGGGAAGAAAAGGAGTGCAAGAATTTAATCAGAAACAAATCACAAGAGAGGTAAAATGAGAGTCTTAATGTTCAATCTGTTTCTTTGTTTTGATCATACCTCACATTCAGATCTCACTTTGCAGCCAAGCTTCACAATTCCGACTATTTCTAAAGCAATATTTCATTTTGTTCCCTGAAATGTATTACCTATGTTCTCATATGCACAAAACAGGAATAGACTAAAGTACAAATAAAACTAGGAAAAAAGATCAGCCCTGCTGCCTTTTCTTGTCATTCTAGATGGGTTACCCAATGTTTAGTATTTCTTTCTTGAAATATATTGCATCTAGATAGATTGTAAACAATTTTTTTCCAAATATGTGATTGTAAAGTCATACTTCTGACTTGGAAAAGTATATTCAGCTGGCTTGAATTTTGTCCGCTAGAATCAGGAGTTTCTAGTCAGAGGAGAGAAGAAAACACACCTAAAAAGTGATACAGAGTTTAAATATGGCAGTTAGGAAGGTACTTAGAGCCTGCCAAGAGAAAACATTAAGCTTGTGATTTTAGATGG
This sequence comes from Elanoides forficatus, assembly GCA_025311575.1. Lineage (NCBI taxonomy): Eukaryota > Metazoa > Chordata > Aves > Accipitriformes > Accipitridae > Elanoides > Elanoides forficatus. The sequence goes on along the minus strand of JAOBAS010000028.1, from coordinate 5,125,872 downwards.
GATTTTGACACTCTGTAAATTGCATAAGACCCTTCAGCAGATTTCACTTTTATAAATGTTTCATAGTAGTAAATATAATTTAATAAGACATCACAACTTTGTCTACATATTTATTAATGTATTTGCTATCTAAAGGAAAATATCTCCTGTCCTCTAAAATTAGCAGCTTCTCTAAAGCTGCAAAAAGCTTCTTAGTGCCACAGCCAAAAACCACATCCTGTATGTTTCAGAAGATATTATAGATGACTGTTAATAAACTGGAAAGCACTGAAAAACAGATTAAACTGTAGCTGAAACACAGTGTTAGCAATAACAATTAGAGCCATAGTCGGAGGAAGCAGATACTTGGAAGTATCAACAAGTGAAAAGTGGAAAAAATCTACAAATTATTTCTAATCTTGTACTAGATGCTGCGTGTATGTGTTGCTGGTGTTAGGAGAACACAGTGAAATATTAATTTTATAAAGAAAAGAATGCGAACACACGTATTGATCATTCTATGTAACTAGAACTTTAAGAAGCCTGTAATTTGGAAGAACCTGATGTCCAAGCCCCAACAGCATCCTGAATTTATGGTGCAGGAGAAATAAATCATTAGGCTGTCTTGTGTCTTGATACCTGTGATACTGAGTAGATTCTGCTTACGGTAGGTTCCTCTTACATGGTAACGTTTGAAAGAAAAAACTCTCAAAGACCAAGAATTTCACTGGAGTACAATACCGTGGTATGCAGGGGAAAAGCGAATTAAAACAAAAGGATCTTCATACGTATATTAAGGCATAGATATTAAATATGCTTCTTAAGGTACATCTGCAGGAACGTACAGAGACTTGCATGCTTGCCAGCCTGCACGACACCTGGATGAGAGTTAACAACAGCTTCATGGCTTTTGGTGTAGCGATAAAGTACTTCTCAGCAAGGCCTGACATGCTTTTCAAACTAGAGTTGGCAGGAGCAGGGCACAGGGAGCTTGTTCACTTCCATCTGTGCCTGCCAGCGCAGGCACTCTCTTCGAAGGCACTTCTTTCTACCTTCTTTTGAAATCAGTAAGACTAAAGCATCCTTGAGTACCTGCTGGATTTCAGCACCCAGTCAGAGGCCTCAGCATCCCAAAAGCAACTTAGGAACATAAAACAGGTAAATAGCCATAGGAACCAAGTTTTAAAGAGGTTTTTCCTTTCTCTCCAAAGCAGCGTTGCTCACTCAACATTTTTTTGGCAACCAACCTCTGGCCTTGGCAAGGAGGCTTTATACTGACAGCTTCAGCTTACATGAACCTCATGTACCTGCCAAAAGCTTTTAGGCAAAGACCTAGATTTGCATTGCTTTAAATATAATATGTAACTCTAGGATTTTTACATATATTTTCTTAGTTTACATGAAACTGAAAAAGGGAAGAAGAAGAAGAGAAAATTATATCAAACCAAATAAAAAAGGAACAGTGTGAGACTCCAGTATTTTCTGAGGTCAGACTGAGACCCCAGAAGACTGTTACTTTTTCACACGTAGATTTGTGAGACACCCTAAAAAATCTTCCCCATACAAAATTTTCCAACCCAGATCAGAAAACTGGATATCATTTCCAGAAAGATTTCATATCTACTTCATTTATTCTCCAGTATAAGATGCTACTAGAAGTGTTTTGTTTCCCTCCAAGGGCGAAGCAGCAAGAGAAGAGAAACAGAGTCTACAGGACCACAACTACTCTCCAGGGAAAAAGGGCAGTCCAAAATGCTGTGAGACTTCTTTGCCAAGAGGGCAAAGCTAAAAATCCAATAGCCAAAAAAAGGTAAGCTTCTTTCCCATTACCTCATTAGCCGTGAGGTGTCCTGTTGTGAACAAGACAGACTGACTGTACCTTGTCAAATCTGGGGTGAACGGAGGGGCCGTTGCTATGTGCACGGCCTAAGGTAGGAAGCTGTGAATGAGCTCCTTCTTTTTGTCCTGAGGAAGAGGTGGAGGACCGGCTAACGACGACCGGGTTACCAGCCTGGATATGCCCGTGCCGCTGACCGTGCGTGCTCCTGAGCAGGCAGAGACAGAAGGCTGGGGTCAAGTCTTTGCTGCACAGCAAGCATGGTGCCGAAATAAAAGCTAACTGCAAAGCCTAAAGCAGCACTGGTACAGCCGTACTGTCCTCAGGACCCGAGCGGCTGCCTTTATACAGCCCTCCGTTCCACTCTGGAAAGGTGCCCGCATGGAGACGATGAAAGTACCTGAGCTAATTAATTTGAATTACAGCTTAGATATACTGGTTTGCAGCAAGTATTCTTACAACTTTCCTCCAGTCAATGCATCCCTAGTGCTTTTTGCCTCTTGAATGTTACATGTAGGATTTACGTTTTCTGGGACTGGTGTTTCTAGAGCATGCCTGAGTAAGAGGGAGAGGAAGAGAATAGGTTCTTTTTTCTCAGAATAAATCTTCTCTCAGGTTTGCAGTAGCAAAAAAGGTCTTTCTTGCTGAAAGCTACAGCATGCTGCTACCATACTTCCTTGTAGCATCAGGTTTATGTTATTATTTTTATATACTTCAGGCGATTTTCCCTTTGCCACAGATCGTGACAAAATGAAGATGTAATCCCCAATCAGCCGTTAGTCTCTAAAATGAAAGAGATTTCTAATATTCATAATTCACGGGTTTCAAAGTTCATGATAATAAAGGCTAATTCCTGTTGCTGCAGAAATAGAATGAACTTTTCACATTTTAAAAGAAGTCTCCAGTTCTATGAGGAACTGTCCAAAAGCTGCAAGTTCCTTAAAAACCATAGAGCTGAATGCCTAAAACTCTAACACAGAAGCAGAAGTAAAATCAGCTGATGCTTATCTATCCCACAAGCAGCTCTCGTCACATGCTTATTTCCACTTTTTTAAATGAAGAGCAATGCAAATTAGTTCTTTTAAGCTGCGATTATCACTTCATCTATTACAAGGTAAAATTTCCCTCCCTCTATACTGTAGCTCTTTTTTATTTGCTTGGTTACTTTAATAGGAACCACACTTGATTTTTTTTTTTAACTGGGAAGAGAAATTATCTCAAATTATTTTATTTTGTGGTAGAAGTCAATTTCTGGAACATGCAAATGTCAGACACAGGCACATTTCTTGTCAGTGCCTCTGCTTTGGTAGCATGGATGCCGCCACAATTCACATCTATACCTACTGTTCATGCTAAGTAAAGATTTGCACCAGCCTCTACCTCTAGTTCATCAATGTTCCTTACAAAAACAAACTTCCCTGACCCATCACAGGTGGAGATCTTTAATGGAAGAGTTCATTTCATATGTTGTTAACTGCCTAAATATTAGAGGCCTCATTTAAACTCCTCATCAAATCTCCTAAGGTCTCTCTCACCACTGGAAGATGGGGAGCAATTAACACCATCATAAATAGGTAGCCTGAGTTTTCCTTCCAAAGTGCCTTTTTTCCTTGACTAGGGAGGGATCAGAGTCAACCAGCCGAGACCGTAATACAGACAGAATTTTTAAAGGGTATGTTAACAAGTAGTTCCCACTGAAAACATGGCTTTCAGTCTGTTACCTTAGGAGATTCTTCTGAATAACCCAGTCACTCTTGCTTGCGCTTAGCACAAGATTATGTAAATATAATTTCCCTGTTGTTTTACTGAACTACTTCAGAGTATGGCTGGGCAAACAGTTCAGGAAGAGAAAGCTGTGCCTACCTGAACACAACAAATGCAAATAACATGCTTCAGACTGAAGTTGAACACTTACCCGTTTAACTCCTTCCAGATAAAACCACAGAGACCCTGGAGAGGAAAGAGCTTTAACATGCAGTGCAACACAAAGAACCACAGGAATCCTCTAAAGCTACTTAAAATTCTTTCAAAATGAAAAAATCCATTTGAAGAAAATACCTCCTGAAATATTTCTAAAGCTTTTCAGGTGTTTGTTATTATAATCCACACGGTCTTACCTAAGTTCAAGAAACCTCTGATAGAAGTCTACAACTACAAACAAGGGTATCATAGATGAATCCAGGTAGGGAATACTGCCTTTTCATCAGAGTGCAATGAGTACAAGCTGCCTGGAAAAAAGAAGGATTTCACTTTGGCCCTGTTCAGGTAAAGCTGCAAATTATATGAGGCAGCCACACAGAGGGGGAAATACAAGAGTAACTGCTGGAGAAGTGTATATGACCATGTTAAAGAATGTCTAAACTAGTGCTGCTTCTTTGATTTTATTGAAAACGCTGTTGTTGCAGGGCATGGTTCTACTCTGGCAAATAACAATGAAGAAATCATATTGCTTAGCTCCAAGATTATTTTTTGCTTTTGAGCTTTTCTTTGCTTTTCACTTTTCTACAAAACTAAAAGTGTGTTTCACATACAAGTATAAAGGTAAGTTGTCAACATAAGGGAGCTGAAGGTTTCTGGTAAAAGAACATGTATTAGGCACTCAGCCCCTTTTAAATGTCTTGGAGCACTGCAGCGCTAACACCAACACAGCTAGCATGACATCAAGATAACATCTTAATCCGAGATAATTTTGATTTGACTTGCTAAAGCCACTGCTAACATTTCGAAATTCTTCAAACCAGCAACATTAATGAAGAGAGCGGTCTTAATCTTGAACATGACAAAAATAACTCTGCTTGGTGGGGAGTGGGGGCAGGGATGACAGGACACAACAAGGTTATACATATAACTATTCTGATTTTAACAACAGGCATAGCTATAGATGTATGAGTTTGGGTGTAATAGCTAAACAACAATTTCCAAACAAACTTTTACTTTGGACATAATAAAATGTGATTTGTTCTCTTATTCACAAAATAGAGAGATTACTACTCACTGCTAAAGGAGAATGATATATTATCCTTTGGAAGCCTGTACATAAATTGTACAGTTTCATGTAATGTATGAATTTCAGTGAAGCTGCCATGGTCCACTGGACTACTGTTTTATATCTCAAGTGCTTTTCTGCACTAGTATTATTGCACTGAATATCTGATTTCTGAAAGAAGAAAGGGATCTTTCAAGAGAAACAAAACTACATTCATAAACCATCATATTGCATGATACTAGAAGCTGTATTCTCATTTTGGCTATGGTGCTATAAAGCTAGAATGATTTCCCTGACTTCAGTACAGTTGCACGAGACTCAGTGTGGTATTCCTGAGCAAGGAAATTAATAATAAAAGCTTTAGACACAGCCTAAAAGTTTATAGGCAGAAAAGAACTTAGAGAAGACGTTTGGCTGATCACAATTGAAAATTAAATAATACTTAAAAAGAGAGCTATTACACTTGTTACTCTGATTATGGCAAGAAACTGTTAGAATTCTGAAAGGATCTTAGGAATATGGTCTCTTTTGCAAGGGAACTTTTTTCCTTTTTCCTTTAGCAATCTAACAAATGGTGTCTCTCAGCTACTGCCAGCATCATTACATATTCTCCTGAAACTACATGATCTCATTGTAAAGAGTTTAGATTTGGCACAAAAAGCATACAGACCTCACGGTTCTGGTCCCTGTTCTGTCACTGCATTTTATTCAATGACTCCTTCACATATACAAACCATCCTCCCATCCAGAAGCATAAACCTGGATTGGATTAGTAGTTGCTCATTTAATCAGTGAACTGGCCATTGTAAATCCTGGTTTGCTCATCTAAGTTTTGCCAGTCACCAGCAAGTAAACAGATGCTTTAAAAGGCAGATGTGGCAATAATGAGAATCACTTCAGGTAAGTTACATATTATACTTAAATTACTCATATAAACTAGCTATAAACTAAATTATCATTTAATAATCTTGGCCAGAATGAAAAAAAAAAAAAAATAGATTCATCAAGGTCACAGTGCAAATATTAATAAGAAAAGAAATAGGTTAGTGCCCTGATGATTCAGCTATTTTTCTCCCAGCAGTGGTGTTCATTTTAACTGTCACAAGGCACAGCAAACAAGAGATAAAACTCCAAGTACCTGGAAAAGAAAGTCTGGGCTCATCGTTTGCTATTTTACAAGTGGTCTGCTTGATACCTCTTGCATGAGCCACTAATGACCATTTCTGTGTAAAGATCAAGCAAGACAAAAGACCTCTGCCTTGAAGACTCTGTGCTTTAACCACTATCTCCCCTCCAGAACAGAAGAACTTGTTCAGAACATATCAAAGCAATGAACATCCTTGTTAAGAGCTCCTTTTTTTTTTTGATACTATGTCCAAAACAGACTGTATCTTGCTTTTATATTGTCCTAATAGGCTCACTGCAAACTCGTAAAATATTCACAGGTACACATGCAAGCAGCCCAAGCTGTCAGGATGTTCTGGACTTGCCATGAATGCCCAGGTTGTTTGTTCATTTGGAGCAAGGCCGTTGATTATATCTAAGGGCAGGCACTAAGGGGAATCGAGAACCAGAACTTGAGTGTGCCTGTACAAACCTGCCATTCTAGTCCCATAAAGTTGGCAGAAGAATAAAAGGCAATAGCATGCTAGGTGATAGAAGATTTATAAACCACAGAATCTCTCACAGAGCCAGAAGTTTTAACAAAAGCATTAAAAGTGTCACTGACGTACTTCCTCTATGTCAGCAAAAACATTAAACAACGTGTCCTAGTCTGATTACTTCCAAGAACTCCTACTCCCTGCAGTCTTCAGAGTTTGTTGTCTCTTAAAGAAGCAAATTAGTCATAGATTTTTATTGAGACAATATTGTTTAATCCTTATAGAGCAGAGCAGATGGTTTAGAAGGTACCTATCCGTGGCAAAGATAATTATTTAGATTAATGGCTCCTCTCATTTCTGGTTGTGAGGCTTTGAGATTATGAATGGATTGAAAACACATTTTTGGCCAACAATTGATAGCACCTTTTGGCATTCTACCTCTTGATTGCGTGAGCAGAAAAAAATATTAAAGGATGGCTTCTTTTTTACAACAGTGATTGTAAAAGAGATACATGCTTGATTTCCATTCATACTAGTGTCTCGGTATCATTTTCAGGGCAGCACCAAGCAAACAGCTCCAGCCACGGCTTTGTATTGGGAATCTGCCGGCCTTTTTCTCTGAGTTGGGCCACTGACATTCTAAATTATTCTGATGATCTTCTTTGATCACCTGGTCATGTAATGGGTGAGTACCTTAGAGGCCTTACTCAGATAAGGAACTGGCTGTGGGAGGGACCTTCTGCAGATCAAGGATGTCTCACATACACTAACGACACAGCAGGGGAAAAGTTATGACAAAACTCTTTTCAATAGTCTTTGAGGTTTCTGTGTATTTTATCACCTTGGGAATAGTAGGAGGTCATCTTGCCTGAAATATAGCAGAGTGCACAACTCCAGAGAAGTGAAAGGGAACTTATTTGTTCAAATAAAGTTCGTGGCCATATTGCTGTTGTTCTCTCCAAGCCATTCTTTGATGTTTTCATGGCACAAAACCACAAAGAATAAACTTTGACAGTCCTCTCAAATGGAACAACCTACTACACTGTCTTTCAGAGAAGTCTCTGTACAAGCAAATGTGTCACATATAAGATTCAATTCATATGCTTCACTTTGCCTTAGTTGTCAAAAGCGAATTCCTCAAAACTAAGACTTTAGTTTGTTTTTGGAATAAATACACTTTATTTTCCCAATACATACAAGTTAATCAAGAGGCACAATAGAGAAAAAATTATGCTAATTAAGTTGAAAATCATACCAATGTGCTTAGAGCTCTTAAAAATGAATTAAATTACACAAACTTGGTATTTTCAAATACGTCGCACTTACAAAAAAACCCAAAAGGTATAGTTCTTTTTAGTCCAACAAGCTTCTATGTTGAAATCTGCCAAATACGCTTCTGTGCTAACATTTAGTGTTTGTTTACATACTTCCCATCAAGAAAGAATCCTGAGCACTAATGTAGTCCTATACTGGCTTTTTTACTTTTTTTCTTAATATTTTTATGTTCTTAAAGATGACTGCAAAACTTTGCGGAGGCTGTCTCCTATTCCCCTCACAAAAGGATGACCTTCACATCTACCATCTCTTTCTACGGATGTTCTGCTGAAACCACGTTAATTAAAGATTTGACAACCAGTCTTCTACGATATATGTTTTGTAAACTGTGCAACTCTTTTAATGAAAACCACATAAAACTAATACTAGTTCAAAAGTCAGCCAACATCTATTGACTCTCTAAGACAAGAAGATTATATTTCTGCGTATTGGATCACTGTCTCACTTCTGTTTAAATGGATAGCAGTATTGCCATCAAAAAGACTGGCCATTGGCTACTTCTGAGTAACAAAGCTTTTCTACAAAAAAGATGATCCTGATTATCTAGATGACATTCCTAATGAATCCCAATAAGAGAAATTTGGGAGTGAAGTTATTCAGGGAAACGCCCATTAACAATTGATTTTTTTCTAAGTTAAGAACCTCAGAATGTAGCCTATTAATGGTGGAGGTCATGCTTGGAAAGAATTCTATGGAAAGATATCATGACATTTTAATCATGTAGAACATCTTAAGGCAGATCTAGTCTAAAACATAACTAATTCCACTAAAATAATGACATTATACCTATATTAAATTGTGTAAAAATGGGGCAACAGTCCAATCCTTAACCTGGTGATAGAAGATCTTTCTCTCCACTGGAGATTAACGGCATTTCTGGTACATTCATGTTTCTTCCAGAGTAATGTTTTCTCCGGTGAAACTGTGGGAGTGATTGTTATAGCAACAGGTGTTAATGTCATAAATTGTAAGCTACTGATATCTAAGGACTCAAGAAAAAATATTCAGCAAAAGCAGAGATCTAATGTATGAAATGGCTTAAAGTCATAGCTAACGGGGGGAGGGGAGAACTTGCTACATGACTCTCTTTCTGCATCATGTGAGCTTTGGTCTAGGGGCACCTATCTGAGTTTTTCAAAGAAGCATTCGTCCCTGTGAACATCTCTTCTCAAGGAAATTGAATGTATCTTCCACATTTTTTGGCAAACAAACCACCCAGAGGCAATGCTAAGAGATAGACATTACCGAGTTCCTTAACAACAAGAAGCCAGGGATCTTCAAGACAGCAATATCTGTGACTTTTCTACAAAAAGGACAATGGCAATATTCAAATAAGCCCCAGAGCGGGGAAATGTAATGATTTACGCAAGCTGGCATTCATTTGAAGAAAGCAGCAAAGGAAAAGTGACTGAGCTGTAGGGCTCTGATAAACTCTGAACTAAAGAGCAAAATAAATACATAAAACATAAAATAAAATAAAATAAAGTAAAATATACAGATTACCATAACTGCAAAAAGTCTATGTTAAATGTTGCACATAAGAGGTGATGAGACAAGAGAAATTTACGTGCAGTGTTGTAGATCTTGATGATAAATAATAGCTTATTTGAGTTTTATATCCATTGCCTATGGAGGAAGTTTTATAATCATCTCAGCTTCACTATTGACTCAATACTCCCAGTTCAGACATTTAATCTCTTATGACATATTGTCGTCATGTGCTTTGATAAGTGACATTACAAAGAATATAAGAATGTGTGAGATTCATCGTGCAGCCTGTAGACATTTTTTAAAAGAAATAGAAGAGAATCTTACTTTGGCACATGCAAAGTGGTGTAAAAAAAAAATCCAAAACCCTTAACCAGGCTCTTTTAATCCCTATCCTATGTCCACTTCATTAGTATAGCTCTATATTTGACTTATTTGCAGACATTATATTTTCCACCCCAAGAAAACACAAAGTGCATGAACCACAAAAAAGTGCTGACTAAAACAGGGAGAAGGCTACATTTGTTTTCATGTTCTTAGCTTAACCCCCTCTAAATAACCGAGTATTATAGTGGTACATTTGGGAGAGGGAAAGGGAGTTTTTATTGTTATTTTTGTTTCCACAGACTTGGAACTTGCCTAGAAATGAACAATGGCATTACTGAAATAGCTCAGAAAAATTCCAGAGTAATTGGTTTTACAGTATCATTGGGTTTGCCTGGAAATAAATTAAAGTTCAGAAAAATTGTCTAATTCAGAAAATTACATCTCCCTGTCCCAACAAAAAAAAACTATAGAACAACCCCCCCTTCCCTCCATGCCTGAAAATACTTATCTAAAAAAAGCAAGAAAGCAGAATAGTTTGATTAGATACCTAGAAATATCAACAGAAGAGCCTTGATAATACTGCACAGAATTACAAAAATACCCTCTTTCAGAATCCCGATTCTAACCAAAGTTGTTTCCACATTTACAGCAAGGCATTTGTATTTTGTAGAAAAGAACCTCATAATAAATTTGGTCTATTGCAATGGAAGTTTAAGGATCACATCCTCAGTAAATATATATAAATTATATGGAGCTCAGCTGACTTGAAATGGGCCATTGCCAATATCTGCATTGCAACGATGCGAACTCTAACCAGGTGAAGCTATGAGAATCCACACTGCCTCATTCATTCCCTGCAGGGCCGTCTCTTTGCTGCTCCGGAACGCACGCTACCTCCCATCCACACCGGAAAAGTGGAATGTATATTATTTGCCTTGGGTCAACTCCTACCCTAACTGAAAAAAACCTTTGTGACACCAAGATTTCAACCTATGAGCACTGCTTAGTTCTCTGCCTAGGCAGACTGCCATAGTGAGTACTGCGCCCGCTGGCTGTCACTCTGTTGGATTCAAGAATTAACCAGAACCATCTGATAAAATGGCAAAGCCTATTATGCTTTTCTTTGCACTGCACCTTAGACTGCTCGTTTGCCTTGTTCCCTATTTTTATTTTGTCTTCCACTTTACACATGGAACCTCCCAGGTGACAAATAAGACTGTGCTGTGAATAGTAAGCGTCATGTTGCCTAACCTACACAAGAGATACAACTGCATGCATGATTTGCCCATACAATATACAGGTATGCAACTGAATAAGAAGACTGAGTGGCCATGGACAGCCAAAGACCATCTGAAAGCTATGGATGACCCTTCAGCATTTGCAGAAATCAGGCAACACTCTGACTTGATCTGGGTATCACCAGGAAGTTCTTGGAAACTGCTCGGGAAACAGGCACTTCTTCTACTTTCTGAGTAGGTACACACATCTCCTCTTTCCTAACCTTTACTATATTTAGCCAGCTCCACTGCACCCGGGTTTATATTCTCATTCATGGACTAAACCCAAATCCAGTTTGAGATCATTCTAGCCGAGCAATTGAGATTTCCAAGGCCACGCACAGTCTGTCCATAAAAAAATACATGGATGAAAGCTGACTTGATGACTGATGACTTCATGACAATTTGTATAATGTTAGTCCCATTGTTTTACTGAGCAGTTCCTATATTTAAGAGAATTTCCTTTTGATGGCAAGCTTTCAAATCTAGTGAAGAGCTGATTATAACTCTTTATCTTTCCTAATATTGGAAAAAAATTCTAAACAAAAGATAATAATTAAAGAGATGTTTTATTGCACAGATTTAGCAATGAAGAGGATACAAACCTGTAATGTTAACAGTGTAGGAGTTAATGAAATTCAATCACAGGAAAAGATGAAAGAGCACATAAAAAGAGCCCATTCTTCCATCTATTCCCTTATAGGAAGCGTAAGGGAATGAGAAGCTTACTCTATTGAGTGAGAGAAGGTTGTTAGAGGGCAAACAGCTTCCTGGAATTTCACCAGAGACAGAGAATCAGAAAAGGAACTGCTAGGGAGCTTTCTGTAGCAATAGTGAACATAAAAGAAAAAGATCTGTGAAGACAAAGATAAGCTTCAACCAAATATTCCACTCCCAACCTTCTCACCAAAAGCTTTGTGCCACCAGCAATATGGATGCTGAAGAAAATATGCTTTCATAAAAAAAAAAAAAAAAGCTTTCATTCCATAATGCTTTTCACATGAGAGCTTGCAGAATTATTCTCAAAGAGGATTTGCACCCATACGAGTGGAACTTCTCTTTCTTCTTCAGTCAACCAACAGTCGTAAAGCATAAAGTAGGAATCGGTAATTATGTTTCTAACACCTTTAATCATTTTAGTAAGCCAGGAAGGGTCCAAATAAGCATTTTTCAAATGTCTTTTTAGTGATAGATTACAAGTAGAATTCCTTGCCTTCTTATGAGTTCCTTTTCATTGTATATTTCAGTGCTGTGCTAAATCTCCTGGTACCTGCTTTTATGTTAGCTGAATGATTCGTTTAATCACTGCAGCTGAATTTTCTTTCAAGACAGCCTTCTCTGACATTGCTCCAAGATAAAATGTGTCATAGAGGCTGACACATACTGTAGCAAGTCTCTCAAAAATTATTCAAACCTCAGCTTCCCAGAACTTCTCAAGCACTTAAAACGCACTCACCAATTCCTCCAACTGCCTATGGCAATTCACTCCTTCCTTCCCTTTTCCTATAAGCAATATGGCCCACTTCCAGATGTATTACCCAAGCATTTCTCAGTGGCCAGAGATATATTGCAATTTTTTGTTTAGAACAGTGACCGGAACATTAACATACCGGACTTCGTTCTACCACCTGCTCCATGAAATGAAACAAAGATATCCATTCACAAGGAGCCCATTGCTGGGAAGACTCACACACTCGTTTACCTTCGCTTACTGTAAGCCATTCCGTTGACTTTTCTAGTGCCCTCATGCATCAAATCAAACACAAGCTTAAAATGTTACAGGGTCAGGGTTTAAAAGATGAGTTTAGGCAGATTCAGAATACCATGACCTCCAGCTGTAATGGGGGTGGCGGAACAGATGTGTGTCCACTCCTCATCTGCGCCAGTTCTTGATCCAGTGCCATAAAACACGCGTGTCTGTAAACTGTAAGTCTAAGCCAAAAAAAAAAATAGTGAGAATTATCCTGGCTTCATTGAATGCAATATTTAGGCTTGATATAAGAGTTGCTTTGCTCAGAAAAATACAAATTTTCATGACTGTGTGGAACAGCCAATCATATATCTACATATATATTAATATATAAATAGCAATATTAAGATATTGTTACCTTTCTGTGTGCAGAAAGGTAACACTGATAAATGATTGAATGCAATTTAAAAATGTCTGTGTATTTCTAGCTTCTACAAAATCCCCAGTTGCTGCTCTCTTTCAATTAGGTCATTTTAATTTCAAACACTTTTAACATCCCTCCCATTGTGGGAATTCAGCACCTCTGGAAAAAGTAGAATAGAATAGTGTCTGAAGCTTTTTGATTTAGTCTTTGATTTTGAATGTTTTCCTACATGTGTGCACACACAGATGAAGCTGTTTGGCTGGTTGCATATTTGCGTATTACAACATACAAAAGCTCTCACTTAACTGTCACATAAATCCAATATTTGACACTTAAGTGCCATAATAAATCACATTGTCATGTCAGAGTTATTCACACCCTTTGTGATCAAAAATGCAGAAGAAATTGATTCCGTAGGAGATTTGCTATTTCCATGGTTTAGAGAGACCATGACTACAGGAAGAAGGAAAAGAGTTGAATAAAAAATTAAATAGGGATCTAAAACGGAGGGCTAGCAGAATGAGAAGAGCATGAGCCAAATTCTTTGGCTGAATTTATGGCAATATAAGCTCCTTGCAACATAGTTATCCCTGTTCCCCTTTTCTGGGGGCCCCAGTGGAAGAATACACACATTTCCTTATTTCACTTTGCAGATAAAGGTATGTGCTAGCTATCAAATAAGAAATAGATCTAGAAGGTCCTTAAAAAGTAGCTGCAATAGAGGAAAATAGATTACAATTAGGAAGAGATTGAGACCATTCAGCCTTCTCCAGTCTATTTTTGCAGATGCCTCCTAATTAAAAAAAGAACATGAGCTTCAAAAGCCTTGATGGGAACTCCTTATCTATCAGGGCTTGGGTCCCAGATTAGACAAATCTCTGGGCCAGATGCCCAGCTGCTACAAATCCATGGAATTACCCTGATTTAAACCAGCCGATGAGATGGCCAACTCTTTTGAATGCACAGCTCAATTCCTTTCACCCAGAGCTTTTTTTTTTTCTTTCTTAAGAAAAGCTTTTTGAAAAACAAGCTGCGTGTAAATATTAGGGTGAAATATGATTTTAAAGCACAAAGTCATGTTGTAAACCCCCCAGCCAGATGCAAAATCTCAACTCTGCTATGCAGTTCATAAGTTTATACTCAGGATAATGGTGTTAGGTTACTCTCATATATGGAGATATTTATGTTTCCACAAGTCAGAGATGGAAAATATGATTTGGTCGTCTAGCCCTGTCAGCCAAAATACTTTCTAGTTCTCCATCAGGCTATCTTTCAACAACTGAAGCAACAGGTTTCCATTTGTGTCTTTTGCCTTAGAGTCCCAACTTCGTTTTGTGAATGGCATATTACATTTCTACTTCAATCATCAGAATGACTTTAGGAGTTCATTTTGAAGTTGAAGGTTGACACTTTGACACTATCTAGGAAATTACAGCAGAGCAATCAAAGACAACCTACAAAGCAGTTCCATCCGAGTGGAGGTGGTACACCTCGTATTGGTAAAACTATTAATTTTGAATGTCTGCCAAGGCACGAAAGAAGAGAAACGATTGCTCCACCCTGGAATTTCCTATCTAGAAGTACACACACAGGTAACAGAAACCAACGTGTAACCAAAAGCTTTAGGTTTAAACTAAAAGCAAAAAAAGACAGAGCCGTCTTGCTTCGGGTCTAAAACTGAGTCAAGATTTTCTAGAGAGAAGACAGCAAACATGATAAAGAGTTTGTCCAGGAGGTCTGTGATACTAGTTCTGCAGTTTGCATAAGGTCCTGCTGCTGCAACAAACGTGTCAGGAGGTGGTTTTCCATCTAAAGGAGGAGCTGCCAAAACCAAGCCACACATAGGAAAACCGCTTAGTCACTTCTTCAAATCAAAAGGAATCGACATATCTGAGATTCAGCAACTGGAAGTGCAGCACAACACGGAGACAGGTTCAACATCTAGAAAGTCCGGCCCATGGAAAATACATGTACACTATGGGACATGGGAACTCTTCAAGCTCTAGATCTGTGTACTTCCCAGTTCACACCATTAGGAGAGACAGGCTGCCCTGATTCCTTGCAGGAGCATAGCCCTGCCAGCTGCACTGAAAGAAGAGTCTGTGAATTTTCTCAATGTTGCCAACCTACATTGGACCCCAGGGCACATTACAAAGTGCCCAAATATTGCAAGCAGACACAGAATTCAGTTCACTTTTTCAACAGCTTGCCAATGCAACATTTCAGAGCTATTTTAAAACTCTCATTTCCCTAAAACAACTAACCTTTGGAACTGAAACTGTGGGCAGCAATTTCATGGCAACTGAAAGGGAAACTTAAACTTTGCCCACGTACACAAGTGTGATGAGAAACATCACCCTTAGAGTGCACTGAGGCAAAAGTTGGTGCCTTAGCCTAAGCAGTAGCAGGAGTCAGGCATCAGATCAGCCATTTGATTCCACAAAGAGAGACTTTGCAGAGGATTAGCTCTTACTAGAGCTTTTTATGTGTGTCACTACGGTTGATAAAGTAAAAATATAGGCTTAGAAATACATTCATATATATGTCTCTCTTAAAGATGTAACTTGAAGTGCTGCCAATGGTAGCATTAAGTTTAATGTTCCACCTGGAAAACAGAGAAGACTCTAACACAATTACAATGAAGGCGATACTAAACAGCTGTTAATACTCCCTCAGCCTCTCACAGATTCACACAAAGCGGTACTACATAGATTCTGTCTATTGCTCTACTCCCCCGTGAAATTACAACCAAAGATAAAATTCACACTGATATCAGTGAAAAAAAAAAAAAAAAACAATTAAGCACCAGTGGAGACCTATAAACTTGAAATTAACGTGCCCAACATTTGTTTGAGCAAAATCTGCAGGAATTAAAATTCAAGGGCATTTTTAATCAGTGTCAGGGAGCCATTTCTTCCAGTTGATGTTCAGAAATGCAATTTCATGTAGCAAAGTCTGCAGAGATCTTTTTCAGAGCAACAGAGAAACAAAGCAACGAGGTGTCTGCTTGACCACTGTTTCATTACTAAACTCAGATTTACAGGTCCCTTAAGTCATTTGATGAAGACTTGGTGAGAGATATCTGAAAATCTCTTTGGTTTGCTGACAAACCGTTTGGAAAAACTGGAAGTACAAACTGGCTATTCAGAATGTTTTTCAGAACTGTAACCATCTACGAGGTTTTATGAAGCCGATTTCCCCCAAAAAAATCATCAATGATTTTATATCATCTGCAAAATGCTTGAAGTTATGTCATGAAACATGAGAAGACTCAAAAACTGTGTTTATAACGGTTATGAATATTTTTTATTTGACATAGCTGTGAAGATGTGTTCACTCCAATAACTCCTCCTAACAGCTTTTGCAAGTAACAAACTGAAACAGAAGAGTTAACTGAGCTCCCATGAGGTCAACATCAGCATTTAGTCCATTACAGCCAATTGACCTGAACAGTGAGGAATATAGCACTGCTGTTTGTGGAAAAAAGGATTGAAGATATTTTGAAGGACATCTTGAAAATTTCCTTTTACATTGCATTTATATCCTTTTACTCTGATGTTTCATATTAAAACAGAAAAAGACAATAGGGATAAAGGATATGTGAATTTCTATTATCATATGAAAAGCCTCAGTTTTGCCTAACCCTTAGCCTGTTCATAGAATTTAATCTTGCTGGAGATTATAAAGTTTTTGTTATGACCTTAAACTTTTTCTCTCTTTTTTGTCTTTTTGTGTTTCTGGTTTTGGAAAGGAAAAGCAAATGCTGAGATTCTCACGAAATACCCAACTGTGAATTTACAGCACAGTTTTGCAGACTAAAAGAATCAAATTAAGATCAGATGTGGAAAGCAGCAGCTCCAGGGAAGTGAATGGTGATGCAGCCTCCTACACCTGGTTTGAATTTTGTTGCACTCTGCTAATTCAGATACACTACCAAAAGTATTTCTCCCTGAAGCTCTCGAAAAAGACTATAATTTGCCTGAGACACCACATGGTTTTTAAACTTTGTATTGTTACAAAGCTAGCAGGAAGCAGGACCTAAGGTAGCATACTAGATTTCATTTTATGACAAAAACAGAGGGAGAAGGCTGAGCCACCATTAACTGGGATATTAAATTATTAAGCTATTCAAATTATTATTATTATTATTATTATTATTATTATTATTATTATTATTATTATTATTATTATTATTATTATTATTAT
>JAOBAS010000028.1:5078648-5108622 GCA_025311575.1 Elanoides forficatus | reverse complement strand
TTATTATTATTATTATTATTATTATTATTATTATTATTATTATTATTATTATTATTATTATTATTATTATTATTTTCAGTATCACATGTAAGCTCTAGTCCTGGCCCACCTCTGATAGATGCAATACAAGCAAGAATGCAAAGAAAAAATGAAAAAAGTAGTTTCAGCTACCAGAACTGACTGGGCTCCTATTAAGAAAAATCTTTTTAAATCCTTCTAAATTCCTTTGAAAAGAGAACAGGGAAAAAGGAAAAGGAAGTAACCTGCGCGACTTAGTTCAATAACCTACTAACCTATGCCGTGTCTGTTTTCCTGCTTTCATGACTTTGTAACATTTGTATGAATTTCCAAATGGCACCTTGTTATACCTGCTGTTAATAGCAATTTCCTGTAGTTATATGTTTTATTTGCCAAGCTTTTTTAATACTACAAAATGTTGCACCTCTGAAAACAGACTTGAACAAAGCTCAATAAAAATTCTTAAAAGTGCTGATGAATTAGAATAGCCGCTGATCAGCAGAAAACATGTTTATTTGTTATGCCATTATTGATCCAGGCTCTCTACAGTCAAATCCAATTAGTTTTAACCATTTTAAATTAAAGGTAGATATTTAGTTTGGAAGAAAAGATTTCCACTTGGATACCAAACCAGAAATGTTGTTGCATTTTGCCAGGATATACTATTCAAAGTTGGAATGTAAGGTGACATAACACAGCGGCATTTGCTTCAAACTGGGAAACGACAAATCCAATTCTTTTTTTAACAAAATAAACTGCCCACTTCACAGTAGAGATCATTCCAGTATAAGTGCTTTGTGTGCTTTTAAACAGGCAACCAGAAACACTGACGTACCTGTGGCTGGATAAAACACTGGTATGGGTATTGCAAACTGGTGATGAATTTTGCTGGACAAGTTTCTTTAGTTGGCAGGATTGTCATTATTGTCTACCAAGGTCTGCCCTGTGAATGGGAAGTCCTTTTTGAAAAGGCTTTTAATCCAAGCGTCAAAGTTATCATGGAGTCAGGTAGAAGATAAACATAGCTCAGTTTAAGAGAATAGTTAGGAAGTAACATGTCATTTATTATTAGAAGCAGGTGTGGTATCTCTTGAAAGCTCAGTTGTTTTTTTTCTGGGTGCTAGGCGTCAGCATGCTGACATGTCTAGTTTATAGCGATGAAAGTGCTTCTTCATCTCAGTTCACCAACATTCAGGCTGTTATGGAATTCTGCCAAAGTTTAGTGACACTGACAGATTCAATCTATCTCAGACCTAACCTCATTTTAGCCTTATTGCTGTCTGCACCACTAGGCTGATGAAATGAAAAAGAGGAAGTCTTCTATAGACTTGCAAACAGAGGAAGATGTCATTTATCACCTCCACTGCTGATTTTTCCACCCTATTCTTACATAACTGTGTAAAAAATTTTCAAGTGCACTGCACAGTTCTTTAAAAAAAAAAAAACAACCTACTGCCGTACTGCCGCAGCCAAAGGTTTCTACCATTTGCCTAAACTTAGACTGGACAAAATAATTTTTTTAAAAAATCATAAGCATTTTCCTAGCATTTATAGGAAAGAGCAAACTCTGCAAATTTACTAGGAAAACTTGGGAGAGAAATGTAACGAGAGTCCTTCCCCGCCTGTGTGACTGAAAGGTCACAAACTGCTGCTGGTACATCCCTGTAGCAAACTGCTGCCTCTACCAACTTGTGTGCAACATGATGTCTCGGATGATGTTCAGAAGACAAAAAGGTTTCTGCTACAACCACTCTTCAGATATTCATGCTTACCCGTCTTGCACTACAGGGTCTATTCTGCCTTTTGGTTGTAACATTAAGAGGCAAAAAGGACACCTCGTACACTTGCACTGTGTAGCTGTAATGTAAATCTGATCTTGCTTTGAGATTTTAAAATGTTTAGGAGAAAAAAGGGAAAGTTTAAAAAAAAAAAAAATGCGCAGAACGCAAGCAACCAGTCCATTTGTCTTCTGCAACATATATAGACAAGTCTTAAATAGTGCCAGAGAAAAATTTCTGTTTATATAAAAAAGATGTCCACCCACTGAAGAAAAAGTGAACCGCCAAGTTTGATTCTTACTTATTGACAGATATCTATTCATCCCAATATTACTGTAACTCATCTTAGCATTCGGTGTGCTTAGGTAACAGATGCACAGTAAATAACCTTATAAGTACTACAAGAAAAGAAAACAAGTGTACATGTTATTTAAATGTGAGGGGTGTGATTTTTATGAGCAGGAGCAGATTTACAGTAGATTGTAGTCATCAAATGAATGGATCATGTGAAGAAACAAAAATGATAGTTTCGAATCTACTTGATTTTTCTTTAAGCTTCATGCTTTTTTCTTTAATAGCTGAACTGCCAAAAGGAAGAAAAATGAAATGACAAATGCTGAACTCAGTTAACCATTGTGTATCTGTCTGTATCTTAAGTACAGTGTTCCTTACAGCAAAGAAATTGGATGAAAAAAAACCAAAACCAACATCCCTCATCTTTTGATAAATTAATCCAAATTGTATTGCTCTTTTTTTCTTCTGCTCTTATGAGAAATGTGTCAGAAGATCGGACGTCCACAGTTAAAGACAAGTAAGCAAAAGACAATCCTCAATGTCAAAAATAATACTCTTACACTGTCCAATATGTTCTTTGTACAGACCTGAAGAGAGGTAGCAAGTAGACACAGGGAAGAGAAGCTAATATCCACTTTGCTGAAGAACATAGCCAAACTGGACATTTGAATCCTCTGAATACTGCCTTGTTCACAAAGGAATCACAACTGATTTTGATGGTAAAGGTGTATGTAAAATGTCATTAAATACAGATGCACGGCGAGCTGTCTGATCCATAAGAGCCGAGATTAATCTTTAGTTCAGAATCTTTTAATAGAATGGGATGAAAAGAGTTAAATTCCTGCAGCATCAATCCCAAGCAGTGTGCTTCAGAAGACAAAATTTAGTGAGGGCTAATTAATGACATCTTTAGATTCACTGAATTCAATGAGACTGATCAAGACACATTTGATAAGTATAAGGACACTCTAATATGATCCTTAAATATTTCTTTTTTATTCTCACATTACATTGGTGAACATATGTCAGTTAAGTTTACTTAAATACAACAATCACTAATCATGGGAAAAAGCTAGTAAATTAACCTATTCAAGCAATCTACAAGACAAAGTATAATTTTCATAAAGCTTATTAGACCAACATTTTATCAGAACTACTATTACTCCACCCTTGCAATGACTCAGCTATAAAGTGTCAAGAAAAAATGTGCTTCAAAATTTCTGGACAATAAAATAATTTCAAATCATCATTACTGAAAACACCAGAATATTTTCCAGACTGACATTTTTGCTTAGCTCTGAGATGTTTCAGGCAACAATTTTTCACTGAGGTACTTTCCCTGTAACAGTGAGCTTTAGGTAGACCTGCCACAACCAACAACATGGAAGGAGTAGAACAAGAAATGAAGTATGTGAGCAGTAGGTAAAGACAAACCTACATAAAAAGATTTATGAGAAGGTGGTAGGGAACCAGGAAAGCCGACTAAATAGAAAAATACTGGTCTGTGTTCAGATGTCTGGACTCTGAGCTTGTCAGGTGGCGTAACTGGTAAACAGAACAGCCAGGATTTGGGGAAGGGGTGTCAATGTTATACTTTGCCTGTTAACTGAAAGAGCTGGAAGAGCTGATAGGCACATCTGTACTAGTTACGTGCTACAGCTGAATTGTTGGGCGTGTGGAGGGCTTTGTTTTCTGTACTGAGATCAACAGACACAAAGATGCCTAGACCTGTATGTCAGCAGGCGAGAAGAGAAGAGAAGAAGGAGTGAGCGCAGGCTATTCTCCTTGACTGAGCTCTGCTACAGAAAGCAGTAAGATGACAAGCAGAGATCACTTGATTGCCTGTTTGGCAAGCACCCCAGTGTCCCTGTCTTATAAAGTCATGCATAAACGGGACTACAAAGAGTAATGAAGCCAGCCTTCGTTGTCATCCATTAACATATTTGGGATCAACACTTAAGCTCTTCAATCACTACCAGGCTTCATATACCAATTACATCTTTTTGCGAGAGTAGAATTACACATTCTGGTGCTGTGGATTGACAATAATTTTTTTACAGTGTATTCTATGTTTAATTTCCCAGTCTAATTCATGGCAGAGTAAAGGTTGAGCACTCAGGCCCAGGAAACACTGGGATAAGTTTGGAAGTTCTGGTTTGATTCTTTCTGCCCATCTTTTTAGCTTAAAATGTGAGTTCTGTGGATTTTGGTCAAAGTTACGCATTTTAGAACTCCATATGACCTGGAATGTTTGCCAGAAATGTATGCACCATGAATGTAAACATTATTCATTCTCAACACTCTGAAGTGGGATAAATCACACAGAGTCAAGGTCTGTGTATTTATGTCACAAAGAGCTCCTTTGCTCTGCCAAAACAAAGCACATAAAATATTCATAGAGAATGCAGAAAGGGACAGACATCATTATCTTCAACCCAGCAAACATTTAAATGGACATGGTAGAGGGACACCAAGACTATCGAGCACAAAAAAACCCCAAAAAATCAGGAGTCCAAAAAAGAATAAAATTTGGGTTTTTTTTTATTTCAGTGAGAGTTAGGCCTTTACCTAGGAGCTATGTGTTTAAATATCTGTAAGGATGTAGGCCTCACTGATCACAGAAAAAAAGAGGAAGAGGGGCAGATCAGAATTAGAAGGGTTTTTTCGCAAACAGAGTTCAGTTTCGGAAAAATTAATATTATTACAAAACTGACCTCAGCCCAAGCTAAAAATCCCTGAGACTTGCAAAAAAATGGTAGGAGCTGGAGTTGCTAAGAAGCAGGACCCAAGCACTCAGTCAAATGAAGTCACGTCCTAGGGAAATAATACAAATAATATTCTCTCATCAGCCTAGGTTTCAGGTAGCAAATCCACAGCCAAAGAATCCTTTTCTGCACAATTAGTCTTTGGGATATGTCTCATTTGTGTCATATGTAAGTGATGGGATAGTTTTAGCCAACTAAATCTTTATTTACTGTTCTTAATAAAGTAGCTTTTGTGTTCACTTGAGGAAATGTGGATTGACGATGAGTTTTAGGAAGTTTATAATTAATGACTACTAAGGACAATTTCGGGTTTGGTTTGCACCAGTTTTGTCTTCGCTGTTAGAATTTCAGTAGAAATGTTCTGCTAAGTATTTCCTGTGGGCTTGGACTTTCTAAACTTTGTTCTTTCCTTCTGCTCCCACAAGCTCTTTTTCTGATGGCATTTTAAAGGCAGAGCACTCTCTGAAGGTTGTGATAGGACTTAATTATCTGTTCCAGGGGAAAGAAAAGCAGTTTTGGCTAGCCCTACGCTGTAGATAAGTAGAGAGAATGGTACAAGATTCAATAGCTTTTTCAAACAACTAGTTGCAACTAAACATCTCTGGTGGCATCCATGAATCTTCTGTTCCCTCTGCATCAATCCATCTTATCTAACCTCTTCAGAGATTCCATTCTTATGTGCCCTGCCAGCCCCATTTCCTCAACAGGCCTAGTCTTATTCTGAGCCAGAGTTGATCAAACACAGGTTTTCATGGTGCTCTTCTATCCACTCCCCACAGCTCAGCTGTACATGACCATGTTCCTAAGGTACATGAAAGTCCTGAATTTAGCACATCTTTTGCAGACTTCAGTGCTTCTCAAGAAAGGAGATTTATTTATTAAACTGCTGACTCCTGTAAATAAAGAAACCTGTATCAACAGATAATGCCTTTTACACTTAGCCTTTGCTATTCTGCTGTAGCACTGGATTTTTCTTAACTGTTTACAACTTCATTTAGAAATTCCCTCACAATGTTCTCTCATTCTGAATGACCCCTTGACACTTTTGTATTGAAGATTGTACAGGACAGGCAAGGACCTATTTCTGTTCTCATGGGTTCCTCTGAGTTTCTTTTCTTCATCTTTCACTCTTCACCTCTGCTTTGATTTCCTTTAGTTCCACTTACATTTCTCTGCCCTTCATCTGCATCATAAGCCACACTGTTTCCAACATGCTGAACTCTCCAGCATACCCTACAAGGTGAGACCAGGCAACGGAGGCTTCACCATCCACTCAAATTCTACCTAGAGCTTTCCTTTTCTTGCTACAGGGTGACATCGTCCTGTGGAAAGTGGAGAGGTGGAAGCTATGCCATCTCCAAAAGGGATCCTTTCCATAGTCTCTGAGGCCATTTATTAATTGATAATGCCAACAATAACCAGATTGGGAGTTCTGTTAGAAGTTACCCACAGTAAGACATAATTCCTACAAATCACATACAAATTACTATTTCCAATATATGACTTTTTCTGGTGATAGTACATGACAGGTTTTCTTCAAGACTGAATAATTCATCATTGGCTCTAGGGCAAGGCTAGAGAGGAGAGCAGGAGAAAGCAAGCAGGTAATTCCCAGATCTGAAAGGTTCCTGGTGTGCGTAGCCATCTACATAGATGTGATGTGCACCCTGACATATGCCCAGTCTTTTGGGACCCAGATCATGCTTTCTACTGGCAGAACAACAGAAAAGGAGAAAAGGAATGTACCCTGTCCCATCTTGAGAAGAAAAAAATACATGGGTAACGGAGGAACTGTCTCTGAAAAAAACCTGATATGTTTCTATGGAGCAGAGAAGAAAGGCTGGAATGGGCCTGAGGCAAGGACTGGCTGATGGCTCAGCTTAAATCTCCACCAAATTTCTGGCCCAGTATCCAAGCCTCTCTAGTCAGTGGGAATCACCCTCAAAACATTGCCCGTACAATGTCTAGCTATAGCCATATATGTGGTTCCAAACACAGCAGAAACGTAGGAATTGCCATAGAAAAACAGAGAGTGCACTTAGTCCAGGGACTTGTCAGTGGTCGGATCCTTCAGATGACAGAAAAGGGATCCTGCAAAAGTTCATATACAATATCCTGATGTGCAAAAAAAGACACAGAGTCTTATATCAGGTATCTGCCTACTATGCTGGGGAGATCCTAATCATTGCTAGTTACTTAGGGACTTAATCATGAGTTTAAATATCCTTCCAAAATGTTATCACCGCAAATCTGGATATTCTACTCTCCCATGTATATATTCAGTTTCCCTATATCACTAATAGTCAGAATTACATTTATTATAGCCTTTCAGTGTGGTTCTCTAATTCTTCTGCACACAGTGTTGTATTTTCTTGGAGTTTAATATCATCTGTAAATTTAATATATCTTCTCCTTATCCTGTCCTCTGGGAAGCTGTTAAAATAAAAATGTAAGATTTATTACTGTCTCCTGCATTTTTGGCTCTTGAAAGCAATAGTTCTACAACATTGTAATAGTTTTGACCAGTATGAACCAGCACCTACAAACACTTTTCTCCTAGGAGTATGACTTTCAATGATGTTTTTTTCTGCAAGGATAGCATTCAAGATTTTATAGATTATTTGCAGAGCTTCAAAATAATAAAATTACATGACACACTCTGAACTGCTTTTTAGATACAGTAAGATACAGAAATGTTAGCCAGAGAACAGAAAACAGATCAGAAAACTCTGTCTGGCTAATACGTTAAGAATTATGTTGGAAAATAGTATGACCCAGGATAATACAAAGACTAATAGAAAAGCAAGATTTCTCTATGCGGTTTTCTCTCTCTGCTTCCCTTGGGAAGGTTGTAAAGATTCTCTTTTCTTAGCCCTCCTGTTGCTACCTCTTGTTCAGTTTCTGATTTGTGAAAATAGCAGCTCCTAGCCTAGGCATCTGAAACCCTTAAATCCAGTGCTGATAACGCCAATGTCTTCTAAGCATAGCTGTCTTCCCCAGACCTCCAGTTGTACACGCACTCCAGATTTACAGTTCACTTTTTCAGGGATACATAATAGCAAATTGATAAGTGGATTTTGTCTTATATGAGGAAAAGTGCCTCTCAATATTTTCCTGCATACCGTCTGACCGCTCTAAGCTATTGTCTGGCTTAGGTCAGGGTACTGTGAAGCACCTAGAATCTTTTCTCTCCCTTCCTCTGGCTTCTCACTAGTAGAAACCATCCTCCTGGTGTCACCACCAGTCATTTAAATTTTGCTTCTATTCCAACTCTCTTCCATTTTTCAGGGCCCTGCTAAGACAATTTCTTAAAACCTCAGGCTTCCTTCTCAGGGTTCCTCTCCTTGCAGCCAAAGTACTGCTTTGTTATTCAGTTATCTCTCTGGAGAACTCAGACTTGAAAAAATGCTTTAGTAGTAAAAAAATTCAATTCATTCAGCTGAGCTTCCATGCAAACAAGTGATCATCAAGAGTTAAAGCCACTTTGCTGCCAGTGCTATGTTACTTTCTCTGAGAATTCCATTGTAAGGCAAGGCAAGAGAGAAGACAGATAAACTCTTGCATGTATAGATAATAGAGAAATTACAATACCAAGCGTATTTCTTGTTATGTATGTACATACAAGCATTTCCTCAGTTGTCACAATATTCAAAATTCATTAATGCTGTGTGTGAAACACTGGACAGCAATAACAAGTATTATCTAGGAAAATGCTCACTGGAGTTTCATTTTAAAATTGGTGTTATCCACCAGGAGGGGATATCAGTATGAAAATACAAAGGTTACAAGTAAAATAAATATGCCTAGGTATGCTTTCTATTCACAGTGAGATGCCTTTATATTACACTGGGCGTGTGTAAGAGCTTTAGTGTGCACGTTTTACCCAATAGATTCCTCAACAGTGCATGAGAATATCATACACTATAGTACAAATGAAATTTGGACACTGTATTTGATTCATTAGAGGCCAGGATCCCATGAAAAGCTAATTGCTAGAAGCAATAAATCTTCTGTCTAAAGGAGGAGACAGATTCTGCTCAAATGAGGTCCATAGTCTTCCACTGATTTCAACAGGAGCAGACCAAAAATTTTTTGTGCAGCACATTAACTTTTTGATCAGCTCTAACACATGCTTCTGCCTCGTCTTGGCTTTCATTAAATTAATGGCAAGGACTCAGCTGGGAGGAAATGCAAAGCCTCAGGCTGATGGTCAGTTCAGCAGGAACTTATGAAAACAAAATGGTCCCTATCTGAAAGCAGTAGGTTATGGGTTTGTAAATCTGTCTCTCAACAGGTGATATTCTATCCTCTTGGATGTTGCTGCTGTGTCTGATGTCCTTTGCATTAAAGTTCCCAGGCACGCATCGGCATAGCCCTCTTTTAGGTACATTTTAAAAGGTTAATTAACAGCTTTTTTTCCACAGTCCCTTACTTAATAAAACTACCAGAATCGGCCCCCCCCCCCCCCCAAAAAAAATACTTTATACTTAATCATGTTTGTATTATTGACATAGGTCAACCTGTTGCCTTGGTGAAGGAGAATCTGGTTTTTTGCCACAAACGCTACTCCATTCTCCAAGGAAAGAAGGTAAATGCATGATGTAAATAGCCTCCTAATTCCACCTTTCATCTAAATGATATCTTTAAAATAGAAGTAATCAGAAGTGAAGTTCAAAGTATTCTGAAGATATCTACTTTTCCCAATCTGTCCACATATAGAACATGCTATTAGGATGTGAAGAAAATCAGTAATAATTTAAATTAATTCTGTCAATGAATATCTACTTCTTTATATGAGATTTCAAAGCTTCAGTAAGAGAGGTCCACTACTGAGCAATCAGATTTGACTCCAAGCCCCTGCTCATCTTATTCCTCTTACCCCAAATATAGCAAATCTACAAAGCCAGAAGTCACAGGCAGAGTTATTTTTAGCACAGTCACATGACTGGAATTTGGAGAAAAAATAGCACACATTGAACATCCTTACTGTGAATGCATCATGGGAGAGAACCATATAACAGTCCTCTTTCTGTGGCACAGCTGAGAAAATGCAGAAACCAAATTTAATACATGACATGACCAAGCTTGAGAGAGACTTGCTGTACAACTCCCGAAATCCCGCTATATTTTTTTTTGAACAACAAAGACAGTAATATATAAGAAAGCATGTTGTAGGGAAAAAAAAACATCTACTTTTAAATACAACCATCAAATTTTCAATTGGCACTCAATTATTTTAACACGGTCTTTTAGATCACAGAGGAGTAAAAACCGAGAACACTTGACTGTCAGTATCTCAGGAAACAGATAAAAATTACAGTAGACTGATCACTGTAATATAAGTGATAAGAGGAGACAACCCCACACTCCTTTGCTTTGTAGACAGAGTGAGGTCAACACATATCAGACTCTATAAATCAAAATACAGGGGCTTGCCCCATACCATTTTGCGCTATATTTTTTCTTCATCACACAAAACATTAAAAACATAGCTGTTAGTTTTATAAATCCAAGCATAGGTCTGAATTCTTAAATAAGGATGTGGAAAGTAGTTTCCAAATCCTGAACTCTTCAACCCTGCAAAAATCAATGATGCATAAGAGTCAAATAAAATCACTGCTGGAAACTAACTTGCATTTTTGTCCTAGATAGTCTACAGATTTATACTGCAATGATTATAAGCCAGTTGGTTACATGAGGAAAAGGGAGGAACCAACACGGACAAATGTAGGAATCAATTGTTCTGTCCGTTCTGGCTCTGCCCCTACTGAGCTTTCAAATACACAAATTCTTACTGCTTCTTAAAGAATCACAATCTCTAAAGATCCT
This sequence comes from Elanoides forficatus, assembly GCA_025311575.1. NCBI lineage: Eukaryota > Metazoa > Chordata > Aves > Accipitriformes > Accipitridae > Elanoides > Elanoides forficatus. The sequence continues at coordinate 5,097,938 of JAOBAS010000028.1, read as the reverse complement.
CTTCTTCTCTGTTCTCTACTCCCTTGGTTGTTCTAAGCAGAGAAAAGATGGAAGTAATTCAAACTGGCAGCTGCAGGCAAATTTGGTGGTAAAAATAGGAACTAAGAGCTTGGAGCTATTTCACAAGATCATCTCTCTTGCAGTGAGGTTTCTGTTTAGACAGAGAAAACTAGAGCTTCTAATTCTCTGGATGAGTTCTGGAAGTAATAATTCTAACAAGTGAGGCTGTTCATAAAGGCCATACAATGTCCAGCACTATTACAAAATCTCTTTGTCTTGCAACACCCAGCAAACACCCACCCAACTTGGCAAAGTTACAAATTAATCCATTGGCTCCCAGTCCAAAGGCTGGCCCTTTGGTTTTCTCCTGCCCAGGAGGAGAAATTACAACAGATGAGAACTCAGTAGTGGAGCCAGTTGAAACATTCCAAAAAATTCAACACATTAATGAAAAAAAGTTGTTTTGTACATATTTTTTGATCATCTCTGCTGAGCAGAAGGGGCAGAACACTGGGGATAAATCCACGACACTCGTCTAACTCTGCCAAAACCACCAAGGCCCAGAAGACAGTCACTGAAATGGGCCTTTTGTACGTGCCGCACTAAGTAACAGACCGACCGGGGCAGCCCAAGTAGGAACGTGTTCCCGGGTACGTACCAAATTGCCCCAAGGAGAGCGTAACTGCAAAGCGTAAGCAGAAGGCCACATACAGGCACAGACATAGATATACGCTGGCATTACGCATACAGCGGTTTGTAAACAGCTGGATGCTTTGTTCTATGGGATACAGCCGCAAATACGTGCCGGGGTTGGGGGGCAGAGGAAATCGAGAACCTCTGTCCCCCACTGTCCCCTCCTTGTGCAGGGACAAGGCTGAGCAATGGGGCTCTCAGCCAGCTCCCTGATTACTGCCCTTGGGGCAGAGCCATCAGCAGAAGAGAAGGGCAACCATTTAGGGAGCGAGTAGGGGGATGAGTTGGCCCCCGCTTTGCCCTGCCATGTGACAGCCATACAGCACCGGGGTGGGTGGCCGTCGTCCTTCTCTCGTCCTTCTCGCGGGAGGTGAAAGCTGACCGCTCGCCCCGTGGCTTAGGGCAGCACAACCCTCCCTCGGCAATCCCCGAGCTCCAGGTTCAGCACAGCTGGGCTGCTGCTGGTGCTCAAGGCAGAGAGGGAGTTTTTAAGTACCTCCAGCACACCGAAACCTTCAGGCAGTGCAGGGAACGCATTGGGAAGCAGAATGTTGTGATGCCTGATGCTGCAAGAGAGCGTATTTGTGCTGCTGTGCAACTGTTCCCTCTTTTAAGACAGTGCCCAAGGGAAACACTCTCACCTTTAAATGATTACCTGCCTACTGCATTTAATTATAATAAAGGTATTGTCATGCTGGTAGATCTGTTGTCAGGGAAGCCCAGTAATGTAGTACAAAGCTTGTTTTCAGTTCTGAGGAAGAAAAAGCTAAAGCCAATTATGTATCTGTCACAAAATGGGTAAAGAAAATGAAGCTCATTAGACAGAGCAGGTGAAGACAGGGTAGATGGGCATAATCAGTCCAGAGATCTGAGGAACTCTTAGTACTGTCTGCTGATAAAAAATAAGGCTGAAGCTGGAAAAAAGGTATGTATATCTAATGGAATTCATTCAGCCACAGGGTTTGGGGATTCACTATGGAAAAGGCATATAATTAATTATGCTTCAATCCTTGACCTATTTTATGCCAGTAAACCACAAATGCTTATGTTCATGCTAAGCCTAGAAGTAAAAGTAATGCTGTGTCAGCTTTCAGGGTGAAAAACACTACGTTTTCTGTTGCCTCCACAAAAGTGTGTCTAATTGCCTCCTGAGGCTGAAGCCAATAGAAAGGTTAAACTGTGATCTGTTCTTATTATTCATTATTCAGACTTCTCTGAATTAGGAATCCGTAAGTTTTACACCAAAAAACCCTAACCATCTCCAGGCCTATTTACAAAATAATTCAGGGTTTCTGCCAGTACTGCCTTGAGATTTCCCTGGTGCAGAAGTCTGAAAGAGAGAACTGCTGCTGGACAATCTGACTCAAGACCAAAGAAATGTCACTTTAGATATTAATCCTGAAGTCACACAGCAAAACACAACAAAATGGTTTAATAGGTTTTTAAAGCAAGCTTGCTAGCTAATGGAGGTAGCTAAATCCCTAAGAGGCTGAGCAACAGTCCGGTTCAGGCCAGCCGTGTCTCAGAGCAAGGCACAGTGCACCTACTTTTGCTCTCCTCTGTGTCGTCTTGAACCAAGTATTGCAAAGGGTGTGTCCCCCGCCCCAATAAAATCATGAACTTTATCCATCGCTCATGGCTTATTTTGATTCTCAACCAGCTCCACTAGAGAAATCACAAAAGCCACCCGGCCACGTGCCAGAAATTGTAAGATATTTTCTGCCTTATGAACAGAGGATGGAGTACAGTCAGCTCAGCACAAGCCTGCCTGTAACAGAAAACCAGGGGAGCGATATTTCACATTAATTCTCTGATAAAACTGGAAACAGTTGGGAATAGAGGACATCCTTATCTTGTCTCTGATTTGCTACTGTTGATCAGTGCTATATCTATTATCTTGTGTAATTTGTGCACTATCTTATTTTAAATTTGCTGCAATATAATGATCACTTGGTTTTCAAGGAAAATTTGGACCCACTGTTACTTCTCTTTTGCTGTCTACCTGAAACCAGGAGAAGACTCTTAATAATAAATATCTAATAATGATATGCTGATGGAACTTCAGGTTAAGGCACGTTTCATGAGAGAAAGGACAACAACCAAAATTTAAAGTGTTCTAAAACTCAGTTGTCCTTATCTACCTTAAGAAGTAACACCAGGTTAAGTAAAACATGTCATTTAACACCACTTCTAATGGAAGCCTTCAGCTATTTGGACATACTACTAGTATTAAGTCTTCTAATGTTATCATTTCATATATTGCCAGACAAATGAATCATTACAATTTGCAGGACTTTCTTTTTTCCTATCACTTCCACAGTGCTGTATCTCTGCATACCCATATCCAGCATAAAGCTGTGAGCCTAAGAAGGATCATATTTATGAGAATAGAAAAAAACTTTTTACAGGGAATCAATAAATGCCAAGGGTCAGGGTCAAGGTCAAGTCTTGGTGGATTTTCTATTTCAAAACCCTTTTAGGAAGAGTTTTTCACTAAAAAAACACAATTTTTCACTTTTTTTTTATAAAGATTTGTTCATACAATATAGTTCACAAAGACTTGTTCATTATGCCAGTTGCAGAACTTGCACTGAATTTAGCAGGAATCCTGCAGTCTAAGCAGCACATTACTTTCTGAAAATGTGGAAAAAGCAACAAATTTGGAATAAAAAATTCAAATGTTTGTAAATAATATGTGATAACAAAGTGCATTTTAAATAAAAATGTTCTTCTCTACTCCTGTGACGTATTAAGTTTATAATTCACAAGAAATTAGAATTTTAAATGGACAGATAAAACAATAACTAAAGCTTTTTTTCAATGTTTCAAAGCCACATTTTCATTTTTACACATATGTTTCCTACTCGTTTCTTGGTACACATTTCATATACACACATTTGATTGAGGTGTGTAGTAAACAAACTTCAAATGATGCCTAAAGCAGGAATACTGGATCTGTGACCTCAGCTAACTCTTACAAATTTAACAAAAATGTTATTTTAGTTCCTGCTCTGACAGTTTTCACATCAGCCTTAAAAGCAAAAAGGGGGTGAAAGAGAGAGCAGGAAAGAAAGAAGACAAGGAGACAGCCAATATTTTGCAGGGGTTTTTTAAAGAAAGTGCACTACACAAGAAAATGTACGACAGGAAAGAAGACAGCCACAGAATTCCCCTCTGGTGTAGGTGGAGGGGGTACCCATGGGAATAGACTCTCAAAGCCAAGCCCAGAAATCATGAGTCCTGGCAACAGCACTTCTAGCGACTGCTGCTAGCATCTCTGCCCTCCAGAACCTCCGTCACAAGCTAATATATTAGCCCCCTTGTCACATGCATTTGCTCATTTTCCAGAGAAAATTAACTAAGGTCGTAACATGTGCCATTTTAAAAACAGATCTGGAAATAGAAGGTGGTTGCTCTTCAATGTAACAGCTAATTCATAAGTTTGTCTTGCGGCTTTTCAGGCAAGAACAGACGAAACTGGAAATCTTTAGCCCACAAGCCTGCTATGTCTCCTTGTCGCCTTGGCCACACACAGGAGTTTATGGGCTGGATGCCACATCCTTTTGAAGGGATCTAAGCCTTCAGTTGAAATAACAACAAAATTCACACTCTCAAATGCTGAGACTCATTCCTCACAGGAAACTCAAATAGGTAAAAACTCTCCACAAACTCTAACTTCTAATCGTTCTTCAAAACAAGATGTACAACCTTGATTTTGAAGGGCAGGTGTTGGAATTTAAAAGGGGAATGCAGGGCCTCTGATTCAGCTAAGAAAGGAGGAGTGAGGGCAAGCCACACACTGGATCAAGGACAGGCCATGCATTTAATAGCGGCAGTTAAGCCTTGCTCTTCCCAGCTGTCTATGCCATTGCCCAAGGCAAAAAAAACAACAGCAGAAAGTGGTTGTGTCTATGCTTCGGTCACTCCTGGATCTTTGCTTAAACCACCTGTGAAGGTGAGGTGCTCTAAGATGACAGTTATGTACAGGAGCATGGAAAGTGTAAATACAGATTGTTTTCTGCTGAGTGTGTTAGAAACATTAACGCCCAGCAGTGGGGTAGAGTGCCAGTTCCAAGCAGTAATGCCTGAAACGGACACTGCTGATTTTACCTGGGGGCATACGTCAGAACCCTGTGTTTTTCTAAAAGACTGGGGATTGGCTCAATTCTTTGCATTTAACTTAGGAAGAAAAATTATTTAATTTAGGCTTTAGTAAAATCTAAGGTTAAACAAGCGTGGCCAGACTGGTTATTTTTTCAGGAATAATTTCTCCATAACGTTTTGCTCTAATTACCCCAAAAACCCCATCACTCAGGGACAAAGACTATGAGGAATAAGCCAAAAGCAGAAAAACAGCATAAATTGTCCACATTGAATGATTTGACAGCTCTAGGCTGAAGATTTTCAGAGAACGACAATGAAAAATATCTTGTTGCAGAGATGCACAAAATCCGTATCAATGTTGGGAATAATTCTACCAGCCACTTCGCAGTGATTAAAACAGTACTTACAGTTACATATCACCCCCACAATGCAGAAGAGATGATATAAATTGATTTCACAGAAACACTTCATCTGAGGATTAGAAACATCTGACTATAGTTGAAAATGTGCAGTGTATTTCTAACCAACCTTCCAGCTAAAACCAAATTACACAGCACTGGAAGGCTCTAAAGTCTATTTACAAAAAAGGAGCAACACTAACAATAGTGAGTAATTGGCTAATTATGGTGAAGATGATGTCATAGGGAATAAAGAAAAGGTTTAGGCATGTATTATTTATTATCCCGTTTACAAATAGTTTATGAATAGCTAAGAGATTCTTAATAGCAGTCCTAAGCATGTCACAGACATTGATAGTATGTGCTATAGTTGGTTATAAGCAATGCATGGTTATAAATTATGCATGGATTTCTAGGACTCTAATGGCTCTTTATTAAAATTCTGCTGGGTCTATTATTGACCTATTCCACATAATTTATAAATCCTTAATGCAAAGTTTGATAAATGTTTATTTTGACTTTTTGGTTACAGTCCTTATTCTCCATTTGATGGTTAAATCAATGAGTGAAGAAAACTAATGGAAATTACTATTGCAGAAAAGCACATTTTTACCAAGCATCATTTTTCAAGAAAAGTACCAGTATTATGTAAAAGTGTTGAATTTTTATAAAGACTGGAAAGCAAGATTAAAATTACTTTGTATTCAGATTTCAAAGTGCCTTATGCTACCAATTTACTTTATCAGTTTACTTTATGTGCCAAATTCTTTGGTTGGCCACCTTCTCTGTTGATGCATTACAGTCAGAGATAGCTATAAAATGTCCCACCCCTTTGAGACAGGAAAAATATGGAATGTGAAATGGTGCCATAAGAAAGGAAGTTCTGGTGCCTTTAATTATCCTTTTCCCTTACAGGCTCGGATCTGTTTCCAGATTGATCATTTATAATACACCTGTTTCTTACCTTTGTAGTTTTACTAGATCTCTGACAATTGTATATGACCTAAAATTTGATCCTTTGCCTGTACATATGTTGCAAACGGATGATTTAAAACATCCTGAAATTTCATCTCTGTTTCCCACAGGCCCTTATTATATGTGTGCTTGTCTCCCTCCCACGTACTGTCTCCTGCACTGAATATTTAAAGTTACTGTGCCCTTTAAACAATGATTTGGTGACCTACTGTGAAGAAAATAAGAATCACTCTTTAAACATTTATCCAAAACCTGACTTGAAACAAAAGCTTTCCATTTACTTTTCAATATTCTGAAAAACTTCAACAAAGAAAATATTGAGAATTCTTCCGGTCGCTGTTGAGGAACGATCCTTTATTCCTCCTCCCTGTCACCTTCCTTCCCGCAGGGTCCCTTGCTGGTTATCTGCATGGCCCTTTTGCATTTCCACTGTCCTAGGGTATTTGAGAGGAGGCAATGGTTGACCTCATGCTCGTGTTGATTGTGCTCTGCTGAATTCCACTATGGTGAAAAATAACAGTTAAACACCTTTACCAAATTCTAACAGTGTTGTTCCCTCTCCTAGGATCAAAGGAACCAGCCTCATTCAAGGTAAAATAAAAAACAGGGAAAATTTCTGAATTTCTTAGTCATTTCTTTCCTTTCTATAGACTATAGGGCTGCATTCCTCCCATACACCAGCACCAAACATCTCTCTTTCAGGCTACCAATATATTTCACTTCTGTGGAAAAGACCTCAGAATAGGCAGGACTGGTATAGCACTTGCGAGTCACAGGTTTTTGATATTTCCCTAATCCAACTATTTCAGATGAAAAGGTATGTAGAAAAACCCAAATCCCTCCCAGCTGCCCTTAAAGTGACCAGCCAAGCCATTGTGTAGCTGCGCAATCACCCTTTCAGTTTAAAAAAGCCACCTCCAAAGTGCTAGGTCAGGAATTCCTTTCCAAAGGTACAGTCTAACGAATGTGCTGGGCAAGTCTGGTGCAGTCAGTTATCTGCTATCAACTATTTGGCAACTCACTGTTTACACAGTATAGTCAGTACAGTCTGGTTTCTGCTTGGAGACAATACCTACTGTAGTCAGGCTACACACTCTGTACACAGAAACAAAATTCCCCAAGGGGACCGAGGCAGCACCAATACTTTGCTTTTAATTATTTGACTAAATTAACCATTTCCTACTGTCTGGGATTTGTTTTATTTTAATCCCCTTAATTATTCAGTCTTCCTCACACAGACAGCTCACAACGACCATGCACAAACCTGTTGTATAAGGTGAAATAATGCCTTAAGACTAATAATTGATAAGGTATCATGCAGAGTATTATGAGCTGGCAGTTTGGCAGTTTCATTAATCTACAGAGTACACAGATTTTTATTACCTTTGCTTCTTGGAGTTCCCATCCAAAAACCCACTAGGCCCATGAGCATGGCATACCTGAGAGTCTAACCATTTACAGCTGATGAAATAGTATTCCCTGTTTTCCAGGTTTCATTTCTTTGTGGGGAAACAACTGATTTAAGCCTATCCTGGTGAGTAACTCCATAAACACATTCCTGCTCTTGCACTAAGGCCCACATTTCTGAAGATAATCCAGCCTCCCCTCTACTGAACATAGCCCATGAGTTTTACATAAAAGCATCTTAACTTTCAAAGTGGCTCAACTATACCTCAAGATATTTTGCCACGTATCTAGGAAAAAGTGGGCCAAATGGTAGGACTGTTAACTGCCTGAGTTACTCTGAAAAAGAACTGAACCATCTAGGTCATTCAAGCCAAGGCAATGACACCCATGGGAGTTTTCAAATATTCCTGGGAGTCTATTTCAGTTTATTTCAATGAGGGATTAAAGAGTCTACTTGCATCTTTCTGCCTCTAAGCATTTTTCAAATCTGGCCACTAAGTCATGCAGCCTAAAATCCTTAATATTTTTGTCCCAGAGCCAGAATTCTTCTCTAAGCCTTGGACTGTCTGATCTCTATTCCCATGAGTTTCTCACCAAATAATGATATATAGAACATCACTAAAAAAAATCAGCTCACTTAAAACAGTATGATGTTCTCATTGCTGTACCTCAACCTTCACTTGCAACAACTCCCTACTGTTAACGCTGGAGAATCTTTCTTTCTTTTGTCTTGAAAAATATCATGAATGAAAACAGACAGGGCTTATTTTTAGTTGCAAGAAATAATAAAACTCTGCAAAAACAAAGTTGAGAATACCACCACCACCACCACCCATGTTTTTATTTATATGTTTACAATGAACACAGTGAGCTTTCTAATCTGATGAGGTGACCGTGGGACACTCTGCAGGAGAGTGAAGCGATTACTTGAAGAGAAGAGAAAAATTATTTTATTTTTGCTATGTGTTAATATGTTTCGTTTACGGCATGCACTTAGTCATCTGAATACTGAGGAAGTAACAACACAGCACAGAGTCAGAAGAGCCCGAATGCATTTCTGGAGTTTATTTCTAGCATATGGTGAAAGTTCACAGTCTGGCTCAGAAAAGGCATTTAGCTATTTCCGATTGTTTGACTTCGGCTTGTCCCTGCCTACCGAATAATAAGGTAGGTTACGCACTGCAGTGGTTAAACAAAGTCCCTCTCCATTGTGTCATTGCAGGGGATCATGGGAAGCCCCCTTTTATTTTTAATCTTCCTGTAACTAAAAATACCTTAAACCAAAATAATATTTGCAGACAGCTTTTTAAAGCTATCTTGAAAATGAGGCTTTTCTTGGTCAGTTACTGATGTTATTTTGCTTAGCAGAGTATTTTCACCTTTTCCTCCACTTGTTTGAATTAAATCACATTAAAAGGTCTTTATTACAACCAAGCCGTCAGAAACATTTACTCCTAAACTTACTCTGAAACTTTTTAAAGTTAATGGATACATTCCAGTTAAACTTAGACTTTGGCATAGGCTGCACCAGTACCTGGTTCATAAGCATACACTTGTAAAAAATCAGTACATAAATCTATCTATCCAGAGAAATCCTTTGGGTCTGAGTTGATACCTTACAGAGTTGTTCCTCTCACCTATGAGCTTTGTTCCTCTCATCTATGAGCTTCTCCTCATACCTGGTAACACAACCAGGTTCATCATTACAGATAAGCCCTCAGGCAAAGATCTGGTATTCAGCTTTGAATAAAACCTATATTCTCCAGCAAAGCCCCCAGACCTCTTGCCTAAGATCTATTTTAGTAAATTATTCTCTACACAAACAATTCAGCGAGCATTCCTTGTGATATCTGCCACTAATGGCAAACCATGCATCCCTCACGGATGTGTATCGATACAGTTAGACAGAAGTAAGTGGAATGGCATCTCTAGAAACCAGCAAATCATCAGGCTTTATTTTACTTTCCCTCTCCAGTTTGTAAGTATGAAATTGTCTGTGGTGTAAAAGAATAACTATTTTAACCAGGTCCCCCTTTAGAAGACATTGGAGATGGCAGGGAGACATTTAAGTCATTCAGGAAAGTAGCGGGGCAATTTAGAGTTATGGGATCAAAAGCAGTTCAAGGGGTTCCAACTCAAATGGCCTTCAGTGAAATAGTTGACTACGTTCACATTGGCAAATTTTAAGGCTATTCAATCTCTGGATGGACACCGAGCACTTAAGACATCTCTTAGTATTTCGGTTGTATGGTGCAGACTCAGCCATTAGTAAAACGTCAGTCCTCAGGTGATTTGTGGCTGGGACTTTTATGGCCACATGAGGAGGAAAAGGTATGCAAAACTGTGGACATTTATATCCTGGATCACAGTTCTATGGCAAGGGTAAAGAATGCAAGATACACCATAGCCATGGTACCAAAGGATGTAAATGCCTCCGATCTTACTGTGACCAGCACCATCTCATGCAGCAACGCTGTTCCTCTATAACATACCATAATGCTCAATTCCAGAAGCATAAGCTCAGTACGAAGCAGCACACATTACCGCATTACAGCAGCGGGGATTTTCTTCCTTTCTTTGCTCCCTGCTACTTTTCCCTATTAGCCTTGTTGTTCTGCTCTGTTAGGTCTGCATTCCTGTCAAGTTCCTATCTCTGCTAACTCTCTTAGTAAGGGTAAGACTGGGAGATTTTCATGATTCTCTGCCTTTGAAATGCAACGTGTAGGAGGTGTGAGGAGAAGAGGCAGTAGAGAGCTAAATTAGCACAGAATGAGGAAAATTGTGACCAAAAAAAAGAAAAAAAAAAAAAGGCTAGCAAACAAACAAACAAACACTATGTATGCTCACGATTTCTTTTCATTTAGAAGCTCAGTGTATTTTTCCGGATGATGGATTGCTCCAATTTAGAAGGTGAACAAACTCAACCCAGTGACCTTCAGCAATATGTTCAAGGTCCTTCAAGTGGTACTGAAATCCCACTTTTCCCTTCATTGTCCATTTTATGAACATCTAGATCATATCTCAACAGAACAGATAGATGAAGAAAGATTTAGCTATTTTGTATATTTTATACAACTTTAAGAACAAAAAATACCAATCCACACGGATAGGCCTGATCCCAAATCTCAGCTACAGCTGTTTAAACAATCAGAGGAGTTGGACCCAGGATTTTGTGTCTGCCTTACTATAGCAAAGGCCTCAGCTTTGAAAAACACGTTTGAAGAATTGAAAATAGACTTAATTCATGGTTATGTAACTGAATTATTTTACTTTTCATTATGCAGTAAAACTTTGTCATGGAGAATTCTAATTCTTGTTAGGAAGTTTTGCATTTTGACAGTGTGTATCACCTGATTAGCACAGAAAAAGAAGGGGAATTGTGGGCAAGCAAGTTAACTAGCCTGTTTTTGCTAAAAAGCTAAGCAAGTAAATATAGCTTTGATTTTTGTTATATTCATTCAGTTTTATTGTCAACATATTCATGTCACTAATGTCCCTAACAGGTATAATTCAGTTACCTGGTCATGGTTAATTTGCAAACCCAGGAAAAAAATAAAAATTTTCACCTTTTAAATCAGAATCATAAATATGAAATGTGAAGTTAAAAAAATATCTATCAGATGAAAGCCAAGACTCTAAAGATCAATAATCGAGGAAGAAATGGGCAAGTCAAGAGACATGGCAATGCCCGAGCAGAAGTTAAGGCCTATACTGCATAGAAGGCCCCCCAAACCTGCTTTCAACTCCCCCTCATGAGGCAACAGGTTGAAACAGTTCTTAAAGTCATACAAAAAGTGACAAGACATTACCTGGGAATTGGAAGGGGAAGTCATGATGCGATCCAAAGCCATAGTGACAGTATTTAACAGCGCTTGCTTTCCCTCATAAAGCATAGACTGAAAATTTCTGAGCAAAATCTCTCTGTCAAGAATGAAACACTGATTATTGTCAATAAATCAGAACATTGCCTAAGCACTGCCTACGTAACCTGTGTATAACACAGTACCATTTCTTTTCTGCCCATGTGCATACTTTGGCCTACAGACTTCTCTTTTTTTACTGTGTTTGACAGTGATCTTCAAAGGACTCCGGTTTTTCAACATGTATGAAGGGATTTGACCTCCTGGGACAAGCCACAGCAAAATAAACAAAAAAGCAGAAGCTGAACTTTGAAATTATCAACATTCAAGCAGGAGTATGAAGCTAAAAACTGTCAGCCCTCAGTAATGTCTGTGAAGGACTACAGTCAGTTACACCCAGAAAGGAATGAAATTAAGGTAATGGTTTTCTAACCCTGATAAAAAAGTGACATATCAATTAAGAAAAGTCCAGGACAGGTTGCTTAAAACTAGCAAGCTTATTTTCAGAGGCCACAAACAGAATTTCTGCAGGTATAGCATGATACAGTACTTTAGAGGCACTGAAATGTTTAGGTTATTATTTTGTATTAACTTGCTGTTTGAAATTTCATTACTGATGCTGAAAAACTATCAGAAAAATGTGCAAGCCTCTCCTGTATGTTCTCTTGCTGTTTTATCAAAGCAACTTTGTATGGGTTTCCTAATTTCCATGGTAATTTAAAAATGTTTTTTATATTAAGCTTTTTGTGTGAGGATTGAGTTTTAAATTTTGACGCCTAAGTTACCACACTTGCAATCTCATGTAATAAAGACAAGCAACATGATGTGATTTATTCAATCAGTCCACCTTTGACAGTACACTTTAATTTTATCTTGACTTCCAAAGCCTGCTTTCAGACAAGCAGAAAAAGCAACAGTACTCCTCAGGAACCGAATATTTTTCAAGTACGGCTCAGCATCTAATCACAGGATAATTAATAAACCAAAAATTACATCAGGAAAAAGAAATTATTTTCAGGAAACTTTAAGGGGCCAAACTCATCCTAAAAGGATCCATCCTGTATAGCACCAGAATCCTGTATGAACATCATATGTGTCCAGATATAACTGTAGAAAGTTTAAGGAAAATATAGGAAGTTATGTTAGATCTAATTTAAAGTAGTGCATAATGTCAAACAGACAAAAATTCAGTTTCCATGCTATAGGCAAGACTTAAAGAAGATAAGGGCACTATTAAATTCTCTGTGCTCAATACAGACTTGATTTCCTCCCAGCATTTGTTGTCATCCTTAAATCTAAAAAGGAAGGCAAAGCTTGAACAGGTTTGATAACACAGAATTCTCAAGGACATTTCAGCCTAACACAGACAAGGTCAGAATAAGTCAAACCAAACTCCTGTTGTCAAAGCTTGAGCTCAAAGCATATTGATCCTAAAAATATAAGACATATACAAGCTGTTCATGTGAATTCAGGCAGTAATGTCTGTACACCTCATCGGAAGCCTTCTTTTGAAGACTCCAGTTGGTGCTCTGCTTCTGCTCATTAGTTGGGGGCAGGGGGAAACATGTTCTGAATGGCAAGTACGTTACACAAAAGGTTGGGCTAAGAGAATGGAGAAAAACTAATGCTGCTATGTCCACTAAAGAAAAACAAAATGTGCTAATTGGTTTTGTCAGAAGACAGAAGCAGGTGCTCTCTTCAGGGCTTTAACAAAGACCTGAAGGTTCTTTGGTTGATTTGTGGTATGATCTCCACTGGCAACAAATTATGAGGGTTACACAGGGGGCTGCAAAAGGAATACTCAGTCCTCATTGTTAGAATATGTGCAGAAAATAGAGGAACATGCTCTAAATAGAAAATTATTAGCTTCATTATGGATTTTTTTATGGTGTTTTTCACTACAATATCTGAATGCTTCAGAAAAATAGAATTTATCTTCACATTTCTACTGCTAGGAAAAGGGAAGAGGGCTGAAGTTTGAAAGGCAGCAGGGCTTAACCCAATTTAGAGATTGGCAAGCAAAACATTTACAGGAGTGCTACCCAGAGAAGAGTAGTATCTGTTTTTTCAGAGTACTTACCATTCTTATAGCTATTTCTGTGCCCAAGCCTCAGTTTCCGATGGATTCGGTAGCAGCTGTGTATGTTTAGCACTTTCTTTGAAACTCTGGCTTATAGTTAACAGGAGTAAGTTAAACTTGTCACGACAGAAAGAATTCTTCTACGCAGGAGCCAACTGCTTTAATCTATCAATACCCTTTTTATTCCTGTGAGCCTTTCCCTCATTCTCTGGATGTCCTCCAGTTTGATGTAAGCAACACTGAATTTCTGCAGCAATAAATGAAGCCTACTCCATATACAAAGATGATAAATTTTAAATTATAATTACAAAAACCAATAGAAAATCTTCTTCCTTTATGTGTCTCATAATGGTACAAAAATGAAAGGGTAAAACATCTTTACTTTGCTGTAACTATCCTTCCATAGAGCCATCCATACAGCACACTGAATGAGGTAGAGTCTGACAGACAAAAAGTGTGTCATCACATGATTAAATGTGAGATGATATGAACAAATTCAAGTTAAGCTGGTGACGTTTCATGGAATTTAAAAGCACAAACTGTATTTAGTTATGTGGCAACACAGTGACATTGAGTCATCAGTGGGGCTTTTATCTTTAGTGGCATAAATCTTTGTCTTTGAACAAACAGCCAGCCAGAGCTGGCAAATACCTCTGAATTGAGAATGACTTTATAGTTCCAATTGTAAGGGAAAAAATAGGGAAACATGTTTTAGCAACGACCTTCTCATACACTTGCTGATAGCGTCGGGGCCTTGAGTGCACTCCCATCTTCTAGGAGGGCAGCTGGCTATGCAAGGCCAGCTTGCTGATAAGAGCCATTGTGAAGAAAAAGCTTTGTGGGGAGGCCTGAGCCAGGGCTCCCCGCTTCCTTTGGGAGCTGCTTTTAGCCGTGACTCTCGCCAGTGGGCTGTGTGGTCCGGTGACCAGCTGGCGGTTAAAGCAGCTGTCTGGTAGTCGTGCCTGTGCCTGGCCATGCAGCTCATTGACTGGGCCCCATGATCCTGACCCACGGTCTGACCACCCTGGGACCTCATCACTTTGAACTTGCCCACCAATCTGGACCACGTCTGACTCTATTTGCACCAGACCTGCTCTGCTTTTTGAGAATTGTGGGACTGCAGGCCATTGGGGAGGGCAAGGCCCTGCCAGGCAGGTGGGCGTCCACCACCACAATCCCTGCCCTCACGGAGCAGCCCACCTTGCCCCTGACAGAAAGTGTCTCCGACACTTTGTGCTTTGTCGCAGTCACAGGAAAGGAAGAGACTTCTCCTCCCAGCCCAGCCAGTCATCTTGCCAATCTTCTCTTCCTGAGCGTTTACGCCTTCTGGCTTCTGTTCCCTTTGTTTCAGGATGAAACATGGTCTAGATGGAAGGAGAAAAGCAGGGAGGGGAGAGGGGCTCACTGCCAGCACAGGAGAGACAAGCTCTCGGTTTGGTACCGGCACACCCTCCAGCTCCAACTCTTGCCAAGAGCCATCCCGGGGAAAAAGTAGCTTTCCCTCTGTAGTCCCTTGCTGGTGCACTCTTGGTTTCTCTCTTTAAGTCGTAGTTGTGCAGTTCATGCTATGTTAGAAGCTATTAGGAAATTCAACATTGCAGTAAAAGGTTACTAAACTGGAGAAAGCTTCTTCTGTGCATGTGAAGACACAGCTTAGCCAAATTTGGGAAATATAGGAAAAACAAGAAACATCCAAGAAATCCACCGCCATTTTGCAACAAAAATGTTTAGAAGATATAGGGGTATGAGGCCCACTAACTGCCAGCCTCAGTTGTGCTACTCTTTCTACTATGGAGTTAGGGAAAGCCCACATGTTATGAATAACAAGGACTCATCCAAATTGTTACAAATAGGAAACATCATGACAGTAAATCAGCCTTCTTTCTTTATGAATACATTTTAATATATTCTGTGACCATTGGACTAGAACTATTTCTAATACAAGCTCATTTCTCACAGATGTCTTTCATTGTCTACTGATATATCCCTTCATTCTTGTCTTTCCATGCATTTAAAGTAGGCTATCTGCATAAGATACATCTTAGAGACACATATTTGTTAGGAAACATATTAAAGTCACCATCATCATTCTTTGCCCAGCAGTCAACTGTTTGAGGCATTACAGCTTTGACCCCATTCTGACTGTAAAACTGTATCATGGGACAGAAAATACTTTCACCATGTTTCTTGGGATCAGTGATTTTCGCAAACGTTTTGTGTTAACAAATAAAACCAGATGCTTTCCTTATTCAGTTACATTATAGTTCTCACTCAAAGCCCAGAAGAATCCTGGCTTCCCAGTGATTTTGATGGCAGCCACAGAAAATGAAGACAAGACAATTAAATATATATTCTCTCACAATCCAGAAACTGGAGGGCACCCAATGGAATTTCCAGGTACCAAATTTAAAACCACATTACATAATAAACCATCCAACTCATTGACACAGTAAGCTGCTGAGGCCAAAAGTCTGAACAAGTTCAAAAAAAAACTGGACAAAAATCACAAAAGACAGGTCCACTAGAGGCTTTTAGACACAATGGACAAATAACAGCCTCTGGCTAAGAAAGTCTGCCCTGTTAAATGCCTTAAACTTGGAGGTTTCAAAGGAGTATTGTTCTGTGCCTGCCCTGATTCTTGTTCTCCCTCTAAGCACTATCTACAAGTTACCATCAAAATAGGAGAGAGCAAGCTAAACAGACCTTTGGTCTCAGCCTATATGACGTGCTGCTTTGGAGGAAAAGATGTTTGCAACTGAGTGCATTTTTTCCCCATTTAGTGGCATATTTTAGTTATTTCAAAGTCTTTAGGGTCATGACTGGCGGTAATAACTAAAGAAGGAAAACATGAAGAGAAATAGTAAGTTTAATCAGTAAATATGCATTATTTCATAATATATTGCTATTGCTTGAAGAAAATAACAAAATTAAATGGTATACACAGGACTGCAAAGGCAGGTCATGTCAATGTTAGATATGCATAAAAGTGTCAATTATCATTACACCTGTAACAGATGGTGAGACTGTTAATCATTTTGTAGCAATAGCGAATTTACTGCCCACAGCAAAATGTGATGTTCCAATTAGCCTTGTGCTCTTGCAATAATAATAATCTCAATGCACTTTGTTTTGAGGATCCCGAAGCTCTCTGAAGATGTTTTCTTCTCAGCTCCTCCCTCACAGTTATTTAAATAGCTTTTTACTGGTTTTAGAACAAGAGACAGAAATGCTAGGGGATGTGATCACATTTACAGAGGTTTATTCTTCATGGAGTGAAGACACATTCACATTCATGAGACAAAGCTTCATTTCCAGGCCTTATTCCACTGAAAACACTGGAACTGTTTACGCAAGAAGATTACCTGATCATACACGTCAAAAATTCAGTCTCACTCCTTCTGAAACCATTGCAACTCATAAAGCACAGGCTAGATCATCAGATGGTACAGATTTGCACAAATACATTGAAATTGGTTGGAACTGTGACAAATACAAAAGTAAAGGATCTCCAAATTCGCATATGATGAAGTTATAAAAAATGTTCAAGTTACACTGTCATTTTCTGTTTCTCTCTCTCATCACTATTTACACTGTCATGGCCATTTGGGGGTCTATGAGTTCTAGCAGCTTTTGTTTAATTACATATTAAAACATTATATGAATGGTGAGGTTTCTATGTACTTCTGGCACACTTCTCCCTGGATAAAATAATAAACCAAATAAAAGGAAAGCTAACGCTAGCGGTAAATGAAATGACCATGCGTGCTTTTAAAACCGCCTAGGATCCTGAGCCCTTGACCTTTCGGCTCTCTTAACCAAAGGACCCAGCTTTCAACAACAGCTCTTGAACTTCTTGATCTGCGAACACCCCAAGGTCTACCCGCAGGAGCAAGCGCATGGACACACTCACGCGAAAGCGGCGGAGGTGCCAGGAGCGTCGTGAGCTCCTCGGGGTCAGCCAGGGCAGGGCCCGGCAGCCATGGCCCGTCCCATCTCCCCAGCCAGGAGCAGGGCAGCCGGGGGGCACGGGGGCAGCCCCAACCCCGGGCGTTGGACACCATTCTGGGGACGGGGACGGGAGGAGGGGACATTTCTCCCTGGGTAAAGCCCACGGGCTGAAGTTTGGACCAGAGGGACCATCCGTGCCCAGGGACCCGCTGCCAGCGTGTGCGCTGTGGCTGCGCCCAGCCGCTGCTGGCACCGGCCACCAAAACCTGCCCCGCAGCCCCCCGCAGAAAGGCTCCTCTGCCCCGGAGCCTGGGGAGCGATGCCACGCATTCGCACGCCGGAGGGATAAACCAAGCAAGCCACGGTGCATCAAAGGGAAAAAAACGTCGTTTGTGGTTCCTGCAGGACTAGTAGAAACCCTGCAGCACGGCCTCCGAGCAGCAACGCTGGGCCACAGCCAGCCGGGAAAGCAGGCGGTGCTCCAGCAAGCAGAATCAAGCACCCGGCGATGGCGAGCTTGGATTTAAACTGTCCAGCACCCCTCCTCTGGCACCCGGTCCCCTCAGACACCCACGTGAATTGTCGCTCGGAGAACCACCCTGTACTTCTTACTCGGGCGGATCTCCCACTGGAAGCAGAGCAGCAGGGCCAGGCCCAGGGTCTGCGCTACCTGCACGGGGGGACGGGCCAGGGAGAGGAAAATTCAGCTGCTGGCAGTGTCCGTCAGCGCTGCGGGGTTACTGGGGGACTGCGGGCAGGGCTGCCGTTGCAGCTCAGAAAGTGCAAGGAAGTATTTCCACCGAGGAATTTGTTTTCGTAGGAAATTGTGAGAAATCTGTCTGTCTGGGTAGAGTACGGGCCTTCTTAAATGTCTTTGCTGCAGCTTCAAGTTCCAGAGAGGCTCTGAGGTCCCTGCCCAGGGCTGCAGCCTGGGCACAGGGGTGGCTCGGGGTAACACCAGTCCTGCCCTTCCCTCGGTGGCTGAAACATCTCTGTGAACACAGGCACCCCCCCCCTGCCTCCAAACCTTTGTAAATCCCGTAAAATCAAGTATAGGAGAGTAAAGTAAACTGAGAGATGTTCAGTGAGCTGTGCCACACTCCCATACATAGTACAGGTTGGAAACATCTGATGGTTGAGTCAGTATGAGAGGACAGCCCCCCCCCCCGAGAAAAATAGTCCTGATGTTGGCATAATTCTGCTATTGAGCTGTCATTTTATTTTTGCTTTCTCCTAATCTTCACATATCTTCAGGCACTACTAGACTTTGGTGGTCCAGGGATGTAAGTATCTTGCAAGTGTGAAATTTGAAGTTCCTAAACAAAAATGAAATCTACTCCTGGATTTAATGTTTCCAAGAGTTTTAGGAGTCTTAATAAATACAGAGCAAGAGCCAAAGGAGCTGCCATCTTGATTTCCTGACACATGGATTGGCCTTGATGTGGTGGCCAGAGAGAAGAAGAGATACTGCTTCGGTGGTAAAATGCTGTTAATTTGGGAGACACACACCCCAAAGATGTTTGCAACATCTAGCCTCCGAACCGCAAAGCGGGTGGAAGCGCCGGCTCGGTGGCAGTTCTGTACTTCACCCCAGAACGAACGGTTCGCAGTCTGCTACGCGGTTTTGGGGAGCTGGTCTCTCCCCTAAGGATGCCGGCATGTAGATCGAGCGGATGGGACGAAGCGCAGAGGAGGGTGCCTGTGCAGTGGCCGGGGGGGGGGCTCTGCCTGTGAGCCCGGCCTGGCAGATACCGGCGTTTGGGGGGGATGTGACCGCGGCACTGCGCCCCGGGACCACCGCGGCCCAGCCCGGCCCCTAACGGGG
>JAOBAS010000028.1:5028093-5073212 GCA_025311575.1 Elanoides forficatus | reverse complement strand
GGGGGAAATCTGCAGTGATTATCCTGATAAAGCCACATGTTCCTGAATAACAGCAATATTGGCATATCACAGAATAATCCTCTGGTCTTTTAAAATTATTTCACCATAGATATAAACTGCTAAGATCCCTTCATTATGTTACATCATCAAAGTACATATTTTATAGCTTCAGAGCTGAGAGAAACTGCTGAAGTCCTTTGACCTCAACAAAGCAGTACCACTTTAAATCAGAAATGCAATGACCCACTTAAAGCTGGTCGGTTTAGGTTCCACAATCACTTTGTTTCTTTTATAAACAGGAGTGACTGAATATTTTGTAACTATTTTAGATACAGAGTAACAAGTAGTTATTGGGTTACATAAAAAACTGCCTGGAAAAGAATTATCTAGCAGATTGGGTTGTTTGAGGGTTTTAGTGCATTTTATGCATGAGGTAGAGCACAAGTTTACAAGAAACTTGCAAGAGCAAGAAATAAACTTCTTTAGGCATATCTTGTTGAGGAGCCAACATTTAGGAAAGTTTTCCAGCTTTGAAATGAAATAAAAGTACTTATCTTAGGTACCATCACCTGCATCTCAGGGTTTGATGATAGTTGACATTCAAGGGAGTACTAATTTAATGTTTGCATTCCTTAAAACAACACAAGCCCTTGCCTACAAGCTCTGTGTGCTGTTTTACCCTTCCAGAGCTCTATAACCTGGGTGCTGTAACAGTCAGGGAGACACACAGTTCCACCTGCCAGGAGTGAGACCACCCTACTCCACTGACTGAGACCCTCCAAACAAGACTACACTCCTGAAAAAAAAAAAAAAAAAAAAAAAAAAAAACAACAAACAAAAAAAACCCCCAAAAAAACCAAACAAACAAAACCCAAAAACCTCTTGTATTCTCTGCAGCTTGGGAGTAAATGTAAAATTCCAGGATGTGCCACTTTCTGGGATGAACAGAAGTAACTGTGTAAAGCTGTAGTTAATCGAGATTCCTTTCTCAAGCTATGCCAGATCAATAAGGCATGTAAGCGTGCATCAGCTCTCATGAAATAAGATGTGCAAAGGGCTTGCTGGCTCTGTCTACATTAGCGTGTACTGCAGGCTAACGGGAGTCTTCCTACCACACTCAAAGAAGCAGGACTTTAAACACATCTCAGTAGACAAAAAAAATTACACAAAGGCACTACATGGTCATGTCTTAAATTTTACTTTCCAAAGAAACTAAACAACACACAACACTGTTTAATATAAAGCCTTATATGCAATTATGATATACAACTCAAATAACAGACCAAAACACATACTGAGGTTCCTTTTTGCTGTGGCAGAAGGCTTCTATCCTGTGCACCAGATAAAACATTTCAGTCTGGCCCTCTGAGAGTTGGAGGGAGATCTGTTACCAAAGTGGAAGTTCAGAATGCGAACTATGGGTGTATTTTCCATGAATTATTGACTGAGATTTTTTTCCAGTAATAGGATAAACGTTTTCAGAAAAAGAACTAGCATAGCAAGAGGTTTGAAGTGTTATTTTCTCTCTGTGCGCTAGAAGCAGCAGGGGAAGAGGGCACCATTTCATTGTTTAGTTTAAGGAATGAGCCTTTTATACAAAGACTGAGAACTATTATCACTCTAGTCACTGACCATACCAAAGTAAAAGCAGATAGGAAATGTATTCCTTTGCCATTTCAGATTACAAATGAATTCCAATACTGTATTTAATCTCTGTACACTAACATACAGTATCAGAGCTCAACGATGACTTTTTTTCCGTATCTATTACTGAGTGAATCTCCTCTTCCAGCTTTATTTTATCCTAGCCGTCCTCTTTGCAGTGAAGAAAACGGTGTCAGCCAGTGTGCATTACCACGTACACCTCAGGACTCACCGTGGTGAGACAACCCACAGCATTCACCATAAACCCGGGGCATCCATTCCTCACAATCGCTTTTGGTATCAGACAACATAACTTGTCTTTTTGCTCATCACCTTTCCCATGTTTATACTTCCTTTATGCACAGCCAGTGCCTGAAAGAGTTAAATCGGATAATGTACGGTTTTGGTTTTGGTTTTGGTTGTTGGGGGTTTGGGGAGCTTGTGTCAACTCCATATACGTTCTGCTCTTGGGTTAAAACAAAAACATGGGGAAAAAAGTTTAGTGTTCTGGTCACTTGATAAATGTAATCGCCATGAGCAGACTTTTTCCCACTCAGGAAAAATGAGAGTATGCAAGGCTTGCCTCTTTACTAGTCTGCAACCGAATCAGAGGGTGCAATAGGTTTTACTTGGGTAGTACATAAAAGTAATTTACAACCTTATTAATAACTGATAATTGCTCATGAATTTCTGTTATGTGGATGCTAAAAGCATTTTCTTGAAGTAGAAAGTTTAGGTCCGAAGGTTTGGGGATTTTGATGTTTCTTGCATTCTTTTCTCTATTACAAAATGGAGCAAATGGTTGGGGGGGGGATTTACTTTTTTCTGACTTTTGTATTAAAATAGTATGAAGTTGGATGCATCTTAGCCCACAGTAAATTATTCATATTAGGATATGAAGTGAATTAACATTTCAGCACAAAATCAGAACATAAGATTTTTGGCCAAATATTTTTGTTCTGCAAGTGAAACTAATTTAGTTAAACAACATTTTTAAGTACAAATGTTCCTTCATAAAAGTAAATATTGGCTAGCTCTAAATATTGACAGATAAATCAAGCTGGATAGATTGTTTGCTAGATTGAATGCTGGATCCATTGACCTTCAAATCTATCATGTTTTGCAACATATATTCAATTGCCTTACAGCAACACACTTTTCTCTATTCTCTGTCAAGCAAATACCTGACATACTGCAAGCACTGTTGTCAAACAAAATAATGGTTCTTTCCCTGGAGTATGGCATGCAGGTGGGAGGGGAGGAGAGAAGTAAAGGTTATTTTAATTTAGTTCTCAGTTCCCTCTCAGACAAGTTGCTTAGCTCACCATAAATTCATCACCACACAGCTCAGCTCTTCCTAGTATGTTGCCTTCAGAAATGTCGTATTTATGAATGCAGTCATGGAGTAACTCAAATGCCTGGAACGACTCCATGACAGAGATTCAAAAGGAATATTACACCTTCGCTACATTTTCTAGTAGTCCTTTCTTAAGCTGATGAAGCGATTTAAGTTAAATGCACCATGATGCCTGTTGCTACACATCTATGTTCAGAAGATATTACTTAAATTAATCACTCATCTCAACCAGAGAACTCTGTCACTGCAGCAAGAGCATAGAAGGGAACAAGGATAGTTATTGAAGAAGGAAAAGGCAATCAGCATGATGAACAGGAAAAAGTTAAGAGCTAAACCAGGACTGGTCTGCTACATCCCATTCAACAGCTCCCTGAAACAAAGTACTATTGGATTACATTTTCTCAGTCAGGGTATTCGTCTGAAATTCTAGAGCCATCTAGACAGGATTAAATAGGATAAGAGTGTTCCCCACGATAATAAACGTTAAATCCAGTGACTGAATGAGAGACAGAGGGTGATCCTGTTTGTGCGTGTGTGTGTGTGCGCGCGCGCGCAGGCGTGCGTTCCCCTGCCTGCGACGGCCTCTATAGGCTTGAGTGATTTGACTGCATTTCTGGCACGGCCTTTTATTCTGCATGCACACAGGCAAACACATTAAATATTTATCATTGTGGAGCAGAGCGATGCTGCGCATTTGGAGTGCTGGTAACGATCGTGTCCAAGCAACTCCCTAATAAAGTACAGATGTGGTTTCAAGATGGAACAGAAGTACAGGACACACACATGCGCACACGCACACATGCATACACGCAAAATATGCTGTGGGTTATTTACGTTATGCCTGGTATTGATTATTACCAGATGGGAGGGGAAAGCAATAGCTGACAGATTAACCATATGGAACTGCTTTAATTTACCCTGAGTTTTAGGTTTTCAATTCTCCCTTCTCCCTTTTTGGCTCAGAAACCTATGATTTGCTAAGGGGAAAAAAATGTAAACTTACTGTAAGGAGCTCATTTCCATCATAAGCCTCCTAATGCTACACTCAGGGCTTGAGCTATCTTTCTTTACAGGAATTGCACTTCCAGCACCACTTCCTAAAGCCACAGCCAGTACCACGAGCAGGAGATTTTGTTACAGACCAATGAACAAAAAGTGTTTCAATACTGATGAGCCTTGCAGACAATAGATCCTAACTGAAGAAGCTTTGTTTAAGATTCTGCTTTTCACAAAGCTGTTTCGGCCAGCCTCACGTAACACACCAACAAAAAATCCAGAGACGGCAGTTGTCAAGGCATCATTCTATTCTGAAAACTGGGAGCCCTCAGCAGTGCCCTGAGCTTCAAAGCCTTGGCTCTGGAGGCTTTCTAAATAGCTGCTCTTCCTACAAGAGTCAGATATAGCAGGAGCTACAAACTCTCTCAAAGCAACAAAGGAAAACACAGTCTCCCCACCCAGCTGTGACCTTATGAGACTTGTGCATTATGCATTAGAAGGCTGCAGTGTAAATGGATACTTCAGAAAGCCTTAAAGAAAAAAAAAAAGTCTAATTGACAAAAAAAGCTTTTTGGTCTTTCTGCCTAAAGTGGATTTGAAATAATGTATTTTCTGTACAGTTTAACCTTTAATTTCTATTGTTTTGATTTGCGGCCACCTCCATCCCACTTCCAAGGGCAGAGGGCAAACAACCCTCTATTGCTCATAGGTTTTATTTATATATATGCACCATTATAGTTATCTAACCTTTCTGCTTTTCAAATCCATCACTTATGCCTACTGCCAAACAAGTTGCTGTAGATTTTTCAGTGCTCTCTAAATCCATAAAAGAGCTCTAAAAGGAGTAGCACGGGCATCCAAGAAGCAACATATAGAGCTCAGACGGAACGAAAAGGGACGATGCAAAGCAGGAAATCAGCACTAAAAAGACGTGTACACCATGTTTCAATGTGCTATTCATAACTTCTGAAGGTTACAGGCAGATTCCAGCCTCTCTGGCACTAAAAGGCATGAATCCTTCCTTTCAGTTCTTGAGTCAAGAAGAGCTGTGATAGCCAGCATTTGCAACTGGTCAGAGTTTTGTCCCTTGATGTTGTGACTTTCTGTGTAGTCTTGGACAATTGGGGGGTTTTATGCCAATTCCTTACCCCTAAAATGGGAACAAACACTAACTCATGCACAGCAACTGCTAGGGGAATTAGTAAAGCATTTTCAAACTCCTAGTTAAAAGCCATACTCCATCTACTCTAGCTCTGCCTGGACATAATTCTCAAACCACAAGGAAGCTGAGAAGGTTGCACCCAATCTGGTAAGCTATTCTCAGTTGAAAATTTAATAGCCTGCTGGAACAAATGGCAAAAGCCCTGCTGATTTTAACACAGTTAGGATTTCACCCCACTAAACAAAATTCCTGCTAGAAGTCATGCACTTCAAACATTTGCACACTACAGCACTGTATTTTCAGTTTCAGCAAGGTGTTTTGTAATTCATGCATGACTGCTTCTTTACAAAAGAATATTAAATAAAAAGCCAGTGTTCAGTGAAACCTGTACAAAATACAGTGGCTGACCTTAAAATCATGCTTTTTGTAAACAAAACTGTATTTAAATTCAATGGCTGCTTGAGCAAGAAATTTTTTTTCTATTCTTATTTTTGACAAAATCTAACAGCTTAACACTCTGCAACACGTATAATCAATATCCAAAGACATGCATTAGAAAACATAAGGCCATTTGTAGTATTTCCTCTTCCTCAGACAACAAGCACAAAGAGTTCAATTTACTATTATGCTGTCGGTTCACCTACCAAGCCCGCGACAAAACCAGGATGGGAATCTATAGCTCTCAGATCCCAGCACTATGCATTAGCAGGTAAACCACAGTTTCCTTTTGTGCCCATGCTGCTCTGACGGTCAGTAAGACTGGAAGCCAACTTAGGGAAAACTACTGTTTTACCGTAAAAGAAGGAAGGTTACAGATGGCTCCCTGAAGGTGAATAACAAAGAGTAATATGTGAGTGCTTCTCCTGACAGTGGAAGCTCTGTCTGAGATGCCTTGTACACTCAGGACTAACATTTACACCTCTGTGGAGAAACAGGATGACATCCTGGTGATAGAGCCTTAGTCATTTACTCAGAGTGACGCTACTGTTCATTGTTGGAGGGTGTTGGCCCTTATTTCTAAACGGTCCCCGCGGAGCCATGCTGGCAGAAGCTTGCAAAGAGGCAGAGCTGTACTGAAGCCCTTTAGTTTCAACCCAAGGATAATGCATTCATGCATTAACTCTGGGCTTGCAGAGTGGAACAGTCAGTAGGATGCAAGGAGAGGTTATTTAGATTGTCAGTGTTGTGATGCAGAGGAGGGAAAACAGACTTAGGTTAGTATAGAAAATAAGTGCAAAAGGGCACACTGGGAATGAGGGTTAAAATCTTTAATCTTCAGCCATAAAGTATAGGCCCATGTCAAATGACTTTCCCTAACAGAAGACAGAAAATCTGCTTTCTTTTGAAAGCAGCTTGGAGAGCAAACTCTGTACAGAACATGTCAAGGTAGATTTCTTTCAGCTCTATGGATGTGCAAATCCAAACATTCACTCTGAAAAGTCAAATTCAGAAATGCTAGGTTTCACACTGCTTTCATCAAACCAGAAAATGCAGGCAACCTTTGATAGACAGCTTTCCTCCTAAGTTTCCCCTCTGCATTTTAACTCAAAGTTTCAGGCATACCTAGCCAATGTTAGGTAAATAATCAGAATATCTGGGTGGGATTTAAATGGCAAGGTAGATGCAAGTCCTTCCATATACAGTACAGGCAGAGGCCATGTAATTTCCCTACTTGAGATGCTATATGCAATGTACTACACAAACGTGTTCAGATTAAAACTGTGTTGACAGAGCCCCTGAGTGCAGCCTGAATTTATTCAGCAGCTCTGCTGGGTTTCTTGACTTAGCCCCTTTCTCAGGAGTAAGTGGTACCACTTCTGACATCAAGCAAACATGCCACTTACATGACCGTATGCCAGTGTATTACGCAAACTTGTGGACGCCTCCATACGTAAAACGATGTAAGAAATTTTAGCTGGATTAGTTATACCAGTTAAATCCAAAAGTGTGCATCTCATTTGTAAAAAGCATTCTTATGCTGCCTGAAGTCCTGGTTTGAGGTTCTGACCCACCTGTGACAGCAGATTAAAATTAGATGACCCAGGTGCCCCTCTGCACCTTCCTGACAGATGCTGCTAGGCAGTGAAAGAGACCTAAATCGAAGTTGTGGGCAATAACCCCGTCTAGTTTTAATCCATTGCCACAAATCTGCTGGATACCATAGAAGCAGTTATATTGTCCGAAAGTGCTTTTGTCAGTATAGCTCATTTCACACATTGAACCACTGTAAACTATGCTAGCCCTAGCAC
Organism: Elanoides forficatus; assembly: GCA_025311575.1. Taxonomy (NCBI): domain Eukaryota; kingdom Metazoa; phylum Chordata; class Aves; order Accipitriformes; family Accipitridae; genus Elanoides; species Elanoides forficatus. The sequence goes on along the minus strand of JAOBAS010000028.1, from coordinate 5,065,804 downwards.
TTTTTTGCTAGTATAACTGTGATTCCATTAGTAGGGTTTTATCGGGAAAGTTATCCAGTAAAGCTATCTGTAAAGCCAGGTCTTTCATTAGGAATGAAACTGCTAAAAAGTCTGACATTTAAATTACCATTACTAGCCAGCTGAGTTATCTTGCTGAAATGAATGGACCATTCGGACCTCTCAGAACTACTGCTGCAAGCTCTTTGCTCTGTCCCCCGTGATTCAAGTTTCTGAGGTTTTCTTTGCAAGCAGAACCCATAAAACCACCATTATTTTTCAAAATTCAGAGGACCAAGCTACTGCTACAAAATGGTGCCCGATATGAATCTGCTACCAATTCCAGACCTACTCCAAGCACTTACCTGCAATAACCTGTAAAATTCCCTAGGTTAGCTGGAAAGTTTCCAAGCTCCTGTTCAGCACAAGAAAATGCACTAAGAGAAAGAACAATCTCATGGTGTAATGTTCAGGTTCTCCTACATGACTTTGGGCAAATATTTTTATTTTCTTTGCTGCAGCTTTCCCACTGGTGAAAGAGGATAGTCCTCTTCCTCTTACCAGCCTGCTGTGGTGGACCTGGCACCTCACTGCATGAGTAGGGAGGGTCAAAAGCAGACCCTCTCTTTCAAGTGCTTTGAGAACAAAAATAACAAAATAATGTTGATCAAGAGACCGCTAACAAAAAGACTGTAAAATACATCGGTTGTGCTCTTTCTGGATGCTGCTGTACTGGTTTCAATCTTTGTGGTTGAAAGCTGCAGAAGTCCTGCCACGGCAGGCACGGGGACTCCGAGCTGAGGCTATGGCTACATGACCAAAGGGCCATGCTGCAGGTACACACTTGGAGCAGAAAAAAGGTACCATGGCAGCTCCTGAGAAAGCAGCAGACCGTGCATTTGAAGGCCTGCAAAAGAAGCAAGCTGCGTGCTGAAAGACAGACATTTCCTCCTGCAAGAAGCATAGCCCTGACTCATCCAAGGGTGCTTTGGGATAGCTTTAAGCTGTACTCAAGGCACGTGATGGCTTTGCTGCTTGTCAAAAATCAGGACAGCTCTATTTGCCTTGGGTTAACTGGTTCACATGTCCCTCGACTACACGTGATCTCATGTAGCTGTCTGCTAGGATGCCCGTTTTGTAGGAAAAAAAAATACATAAAGTAAAAATCCACAGGTTTGGGGATTTGAGGATTTTTTTCGAACCACACGCTTCCTGGGTAATCAAAACCCTGGTTTCTTCAGACTTACTTGTTAATGTGGTAGACTGTGGATTACAGTAGGGAGGTATTTCCAGATTCTGAAAAGACCTTCAAAAATCAGAGGCTGGTAAATAAATGTAGGCAGCAGGAGGGGGCTCTTGATTTCGCACACAAAATGAAAAAAAAAAAGGCACAGGAAGAGGCCTGACCTTCCTCTTCTGTGGACACTAACCCAGCACAGAATTACAATCCCGTCTCACTTGCTTCATGCAAACAAAGAGTAACGCCTGTGAACAGAGGTACTCTGGCCCAAATTCTTCCCTGCTCGCTTTCATCAGCCGCAGCGTGCTCACCCGGGGTCTGAGTAATGCTGCGTAATTGATGGCTATTCCCAGTCTGGAGCATCGCGGCCTGGTAAGTAACAGCATTCACAGCAGCTGGGAAGAAAGAGGTTCTTGTTAAATAAATAGGACCTGAATTAGAAGGCAAGAATTTTCACTAAAGCTGGGTGTTTCTAATGCATATTTCTGACAGCTCATTCACCTGCACTATATGTTTCAAGATGTACAAAAATGTACATGTGTTTAAGACAGCCGGATCTCTGTGCCATCAAGTGTTTCCGAGGCTGCATTTTTACAGTTTGAAAGCTACTATGCTGACTTGGTGCAATGTACTTGAAAAATGTTTGCTAGAACCAATAAACAAACCAAAACCAAAGAAAACCACTATTTTCATTGCTGCCTTTTGTTTTACACACACTGCAAGGATACTTGAAGGTTACAGAAAAAGGTGGCAAGAGCATTTTCTCAGGGAGATTCACATAAACCTAGTTTTTGAGATTCATGAGAGCTGGAGACAGTGGAAACATCCACAAGAAGGCCATGCAGATGGTAGTGTAAGGTAGAAATGCAGAAAACAGGTCAGGCTTGCTACAAGGTCTCAAGGAAAAATGAACACTGTTAAGCTTTACCTTTGGGGTTCAGTGTAGCTGCCACGGTTTAGCTATTTGCTGGGTTTCATCCACACGCAGCCGGGAAACATTTGGCAGTTTCACTCTGAGGTGGCTTGTAGTCAAATTTAGAGTCAAATATAGGGACATTCTCAGATCTGATTCAAGAGCTTATTACTCAGGCCCTGCTCAGATACTGAAGAATTGGGCTAAAACAGGGCAAGCTCACAGGTACCAAATAAAACAAAAAAATAAAATAAAATAAAAGCACAGGCGTACCTTTTTTTTTTTTTCCCCCTTTCAAACCTACTCTGCTGCTTTTGTACAATGCACAGATCAGACTGATCGAAGAATTTTACAGAGATGGCTCTTGACGTAAACCCAAGATACTTGCACTTACTTCTCTGGGCACAGTTCTACACTCCCTCCTGCCTATTGCACCCCAGCAACTCTCTGCTTTCAGGGTTCTCCACACAGCACGGCTGGCTCTTACAGAGCTGCTCAGCAATAAGTATTTCGGTCACAGAGGTTTACAACCACATGGGAGAAAAACACTGTGATATATTTGACTATTTGTATCGCAGGGCTAATGCAAAAGATAAGTCCATTTGGGTAACTCTGATCATCAGGCCAGCTTTAATCTTTTGTCTTCTTTCTCTGGCTATGCTTTCTTCTCACTGAAGTGAGACACTAACTATGTGCCTAGGTGAGCGGGTGAGGAGAGGTATGGAAAAAGTCTTAGCTTAGCTTGCTAATGACTTGAGCTGCTCAACTTGATGAGAGATTTTGGCAGGTTCTGAAAATTATAATGGTGGTAACTGGCCCATGTTGCAGCAAAATTGTTTCCATCTAAGCTTCATAACATACGTTAAACTAACCTGCTTTCTAAAATAATATTAATTTTTCATGTAGCACTTTGAACAAAAGGGAAAACAAGAAAAACTGTTCTTTCACTTTCTACCAAGCCAATTATACAAACAGTTTACTAAGTTATGGTGAGGGCATAAATCGTATTTTGGTTTTGTCTACTTCCTTTTCATAGATTTGTAGAAAGCTGGGGATTGAATGTTCATAAAGATTTCTTTGCTTATCAAATAACTAAGTCTTCCATAAATAATCTCCAGTGAATGTCTTTTGATGGCAAAAAAATGACACTAATAGCAGTGCAAATAAATGAGAAATATTGTTTCAATTCTCATTGAAAATAAGAGACTGGATTAATGCAATGATGACACTGAAAACAATTGTGCATGGATAAAAATCTGTTTACTTACATGGACAGAATTTAAGCCTAGAAGAAATTTATTGTGCAGAATTTGTAAGGTCATTTTGTTCTTCAGAGTGCTTTATAAATGTTAGAATTCAGATCCTAAAATGCTGTGAGGGCCTTCATATCCTATTCCAAATTACTCAAGTTAGGAAGCATCTTTAGAAGCAGACTATAGAGACTTCTAAGAAAAAAACTTGTTCATGGATAAAGAGGAAGTGAACACAAAAGCTAGCACTGGCTCTCCAAAGCTCCAGCCTCCCACCTGCTCAGGTTTAGATCAGACTAAATGTTATTCTCCGCTTGTTTGGCTGTGTTTTCAGTGATAATGGTTCTTATGATAGGGCTATTGCTGTGAGTTTCCAACAGTCGCTCAGTCCAGTTGTTAAGAAACGCTGTCTTCAGCATGCAGAAGCAACAGCCTTTACCATAACCAGTGCCATTATAATTCATTACAAAGTGCTCCAACAGTAGCTAGATACCCAGAGAATCATAGAATGTTTGGGGTTGGAAGGGACCTTTAAAGTTCATCTAGTCCAACCCTTCTGCAACGAGCAGGGACATCTTCCACTAGATCAGGTTGCTCAAAGCCCCGTCCAGCCTGACTTGGAATGTTTCCAGGGATGGGGCATCTACCGCCTCTGGGCAACCTGTGCCAGTGTTTCACCACCCTCATCATGAAAAATTTCTTCCTTATATCTAGTCTATCTTCACCATGACCCACATTGGCACCCCATATGCTAAGGATCAGCCGAATTCAGTGTTCAGTAGTGCAATTTGCTCCTAATGAATAGATCCACTGGGAACAGGCAAAGTCACAAAGAATAAGACATTCTTCCAGATTCAACCATTTCACTGAGACCTCGTAACTTGCCCACATTTTAAAGAAACCCGGGAATAAACCAGCATGGGTGGCTGAACCATCTGTTGTTGAGCCTAGAGGCAGTTTTGAGCAATAGAGACTATGAGTTCTCATTCAGAAAATGTTTACACCCCGGTCCCTGCTGTCCACAAAAACATTTCGGAGACAGCTTCAGAGTACTTAGATCAGAGGCTGCAATCAGGAAAGTAGCCACACCATAAATCTCAAATGGTACTAAGTAGCTCAAACATTTACTTAGATTCTCAGGTGGGATTCGTAACCTGTGTTGAGCATCATGAATACACTGAAAGCAGTACTTGAGTTAGCTAGCTTTAAAGTTATCTTAGAAAGGCCTTTGTTCACCACAGTGACTACAGTCTTGGCACATCCTTAGGTTGCGAGATTTCTCAGGAAAAAAAAAAAAAATACACATTTGGCAATACACTGAGTAACTCAGAGTATCTGCACTGGCAAGGACAATGGCACTCCAATCTCCAGCTGGGATTTTACTTATAAATATAAAGTTGGAAGTAAGAATTACTATAAATAGGATGTCAAATACTGTGTCAAACAAATAACTTTTGAGTATGCCCAGTACAAAAACAGTTACTTGATTTTGACCAAGTTTTACTTTCAGTCATTTCAGCATTAAAGCAAGCAATTCTCAAGAAATGTAAAAGCATATATTTCAAACAGACCCTTCACAAACTAAAACTGCAGGGTCTCACAGAAATCTCTATGTATGCTGTAGCTAGTTTGCCATTTTTGTTCTTATTGCTTCTTCCCTTTAATTTTTTTTTACTTTTGCTTTTGAAGAAACTTTCCATTCCCACACATTCTCTGCCCATCTTTCACCACCTACCTTCCTATAATAATAATAAAAAGGGGATTTATGTCCAATTTGCTGAAATCATTGTATTCATTTATTACCAGCACAGAGTATAAAAAAATAAATAAAATTAAGAGGAAAGGTGATTTTTCTTTTTGTATTAAAAGAATGTATTTTTATTTTGTTTTTTCTTCCTCAAGTCACATATAACTTTGTTGCCACAGACTCTGGGGTTGTGACAGCACTTTTAAAAAACATCTTCTAAGTAAGTTAAAATCATACCATACAGCAAACTGAAATGAGGCGATGAATCACATCTTCCATAGGTGTAAATCTGCAAAATTCCTTTCAGGTCAATTGTTGTACACTGATATGATGTGAAAGTGGCAGTGGGGAGGGTTTAATCCCCTTTTGCATCATTCTTCCCCTCTCCCACTACACTCCTATCCTCTTATCACCTCTTTTTGACTTGGAAGACTTAAAGTCAGAAATACTTTCAGGAAGTTTTCGTAATGCTGATGACACTTCAAACAGGTTAGAAGGGACAGAGAGAGAGAGAGAGAGAGAGATTAACTAAGTAACTATATTTGTATGCATTAGCTCAAAAAGCAATTAACTGCTGTAACAGGAAACCTAACAGATTGGTGCCTTGCAAGAGTATATATGACTAATGCTGTGTGACTGTATCAAGAAGAGCAGTTAGCCCACTAGAGAAGGTAACACATTACTATATAAGAAGTAATTCACTTTGAGCTCACATTTTTAAGCCTGCAGATGCTCTCAACGGGGATTTTGGGGGGTTTTCTGCTTCCTTTTTCCCATAATTATTTCTGACAACTTTGTCCCTCCTACTCAGCCCAGTGCAAAGCAATGCAGTGGAAAAAGCATTGCACTTACACCGTGAAAATGGGTAGTTGCATATTTTCTTGTCTGTCTAACTCTTCTGCCCTTCCTCCTCCACAGGAAGCCCCAGACCTGAGATACAAGAGGACAAAAGCAAAATACCCACTATTCTAGAAAAGAACAACAGAACTCCTATCCACTCCAGCGACAATGGTGTCTGGCTTGATGTTGAAGCATTTTTCACCCCCTCGCCCTCCGCTCCCCAATTCTCCCTGGTGTAAAATGACCATCCCAGATGGATCCATTTGACAGTTCCTCCTTGGCAGTTACTTCGGACCGTAAGATTTGCTAAAAGCAGTGGTACTTTGCAAGTGGTCCAACACAGGCCACATCCACGCATAGTTTACGTCAGTACTCATGTAGATGTGATTGCTTCTAGCTGCAGTGGTACCTGATATTTTGGTAACACTGAGAAATCACTAAAAGCCTTGAGAGTTTGTCCTGGTGAGTCTCCTGAAGGCTGGACCTCTGATCCTTGGGGAGGAAGAAGATGGATGGTGAGTGAACCGTTGTAGGGTTTCAGCTCAGAGGCAACCCAAATACAGCAGCTGCTAAGTTAAACACCTTTCATCCTCCTCCTCAGAGGAACCCCTTACCTGTGTCTGAAGTCACACATTTTATATCAACTTTACATTACCTTCCTGGAAGACAGCCTTGAAGGACAGATCCGCAACTTCCTACCTAACCGAGGCTGGAGGAAATTATACAACCCTTCTTCCTCCGCTTCTCTTTCAGTAGTACTATTAAATATTTTCAAGTCTCCAGTTCCAGCAGATGAAAGACACTTGAGGCAAAGCTTTAGCTACTGATTATTAGGTTTCCCTCTCAGACAGCTGATAGGTTTCTCACATACTTAATTGCATTTTAAAAAAAGCAGTACAGGAAAACTGCTGCAGAAACCTGACACATATTAAGGGAGTGCAGGAACTGACAAACAATACAAAGAATAAAGATCAATTGCTTTGAGAACAACTGATGAGATCATTCACTTATGAAATAGCAGGCTTGACAGCAAGGATCGGGTATCCCTGAACTAGCTCCTGAAGTGTAACCATACCATGTAATTAATATCAGCCCTCAGAGGGGTTAAAATTTCTGTTCAAGTCGCATTTCCTTCTGCTTTCAGTGGGTTTTTCTGCAGGCTCAAGGCAGAGCGGAGCAGAACAAGAGGGAGTGCAGTGCTGTTACTATACAGGCTGCATTGTCTGCAGAAGCACACTGCTAGCTGGTAGTGGAAAAGGCAACAAAGAGACTGCTGGAGGGTCACTTGGAAATAAAAAAAAAAAAATAAAATAAAATAAAAATGCCAGAGCTGTAGCACTGGATATGCTAGCTATTACAACTTGGCTCAGGAAACAGAGAACTTTCCAGGGCCGTTTCCAGCCTTTGCAGGAGACTGTGCTCTCTGGAACGCAGAACAGAGTGGGCTGAGTGGGCTTGCCGTGCCCTGTCACACTATTCATGGCAACCTTGCCTGTTTTATCCTCTGCTTTTCTGAAGGGAAGGGTAAAAAGAAGTGTCCCAAACAGCTCTTCCAAAATATAGAAAATGCCAACCAAAAACAGCAAAAGTAATTAAAACCTAAGGCCAGCTTAAAAAACATGTTGGAAGCCATACAGCTGCAGTCTTCAAAGGCTTGCTTTTTTCTGGAGAGGGGTGGAGAAGAGAGCTTTGATTTAAACACCACCACCACAATGGATCATTTGATCTTTTGGTTCCTCCTGTTTTATTTTAATTGATGTTTCTAAGTACTGATTTCAAGTCAATCCAGCTTTATTAAAGGTTCATTGCAGGATTAAGAGAGATTTGAAACCAAGCCCAATACAGTCAGCAGAGACAAGTTCAAAATGGCCACTCAGCAAATAAAAAGCGTATCATGCTGGTAGTGTTTTGAGCCATCAGCCAGTAAAACGAGTCTGCATTTCTAAACACTGGTTTGGTTTTTTTTTTTCCCCTGGCAGTGAAAATCTTTTAAAGTTCTAGTTAATAGGCCTTTGTGTCACTTGTGAAACATTCCTTTTTTTTTTTTTTTTAAGAGAACATTCATTCATTTAAGGTTAGTGTTAAATAGGATCTTACATACATGTACATCAAGTACGCAGTCATTATCCAAGCTAAATGCAACATATATTAGCAACCTCAGACCATTTGATTCCACTCTTTTGCCAGATTTTCAGGCTCTGAAACAGTAAGATTTCCTAGCTGAAGGGAGTGCCAAGGCTCTAACGTAATATAGACTGTACATTGCTCTCTACGTGCAGCACGTACAGGACACAGAAGGAGCAAGGCTTGTGAAGTCAATGAGCTTATTTTAAATCTTGCAGAAGCAGTAGCCTTTCTAACTTCCAGATAGGTTGCATCCAGTTGACAGCCTGCCTTGGTGGTATTAGGATTGTATCTAGGAACTTATTAGTATTTAATACGGATTAGGCACCAACCCGTTTATTTCACACTCCATTAGAAGAGCAGAAAATCTGAGGTCCTTTATGAAAAAGCCCTGTGTTTCGTTTGCCTTATTCCCACCTGTGATGAGACAGCGTGTCACAGGTATCAAAAATGTCCCCTCCTCCCTTCCCGAGGGAATGTTACCCAATTCATACATGCTGAACTCCACAGACCATATCTATAGTCCTGCTTCTGTTTGGTGCTTCTGCAGGTTTTGCAGAAGATGAGGGAGAGGCACACTAAAACTTCACATGACCTTGGAAATCGCCATTCTCTCTCGCAGAAACCTTTCTACAGCTTCTCCAGTGGGGAGGTGGGAAAAGAGGAACCGTCCTGTGACAGATCTGGATCCAGTCGTGAGGGAGCTAAGGTATTAGCAGGAAAATGTTTGTAGCCGAAGAGTGTGGGCATTGGTGCTGCTATACAGCAGGTCCAGGATCAGCCGGTACGGCTCATCGGTCCTCAGCTTCATTCGGCACAGCCAGGTCCCTCTCGGTCAAACGGACAACGGTTCACAGCTGCGGATATATGGCCCTCATTCACTCTGTCCCCTGTGCGTGTGTCTGCAGAGGGTGTCAGGGGGCCTCCACTGCATTAGTGCTGCTCCTAAAGCAAGGCAGTACTTACAGAAATGCATTTCAATTCTGAGTCCTGTAGACATGCTTTGGTTACTTTTGTCCATTTAATGAGAAAATAATCTAAGGCCCAGCTGGTGTAAGTCAGCGCAGAAGCAATGAGCCTAAAGAAATGGTGCCAATTTACCTCAGTGAGGATCTGGCCCAGGGGATTCATAATGGATGGAGATGTCTAGTCAAGAAGAGGTTAGAACAGCTCAAAATGTCAGCATTTATCCCCCACTTTCACAGTTCAGACAGCTTCTGCCAAATGGTATGAGCAGCTGGACAGCTCTTTCAAATCCATATTTAATTCCCTAAAGCTGCATTGAAGTGAAGAATCCTGCCCACAAAACAGATCAATGTCTTGCACTGCTTTAACTTCAAATTGTAATGAACAAGGAAGATGATGCTGTAGCTTAGGAAGAAATCAAATAATTAAAGTTACAGAATCCGTAGGCTGAGGAAACCAAGAAAATAAGCATTTTAAAACATTTTTCTCAGTTAGTTGCCTATGATGTAAACAAATTTTTCCCTTATTATGACACCTGTTTTTATTCAGTACAGGGGTGAGAAGTATAAAAAAAAAAATAAATGCAGTCTGAGAATTGAAAGAATTGTGCAAATTAAATGAGAAAATTATGAGTTATTGTCATTCATGATACTGCCATGAATAGACAGAGATACTACAACTAAGTCAAACTATTTGAATCTGGATCAGATTATTATTAACATTAATCTCTCTACTCGAGTTTTCTCTTTCACCACAAAAATACACAGATTTCAAATCAGTGAATAACCATATCTGTGGATGGAAGATAAAGGTCATTTAAATTCTGATTGAACTTGCCTTCTTCTCTTTCTTAATCTAAGCAGAAGAAAGTTCTCTTCAACATTGTTTGGTAGTAAAAATTTAATCAGCTATAGCTGAGATACACCCGAGCATAGGGAATGGAATATAGGAAGGAATAAAAATGTCAGGTAGTTTTACTGATTTTGTTGGGACTATTTAAATTGTATGAGGGTACATTACATTATTGAGTAGGACAGAATCCACATAAATGTAGTGTCTTGGATTATACTTATAAATTCGAGTCTTAAGAATCTCTTTTAAGGTCTCTGAAGTTGAATTTTCAGTCATGTTAAAAAAGGCATTGTAAAGGCATGCCCCACTGGATTGCCCCACTTGATCAAAAGGAACCTGAAACCCTCAGGTTTCACAAGACTAGATAAAAGAAGCCTGGTTTAGAACATAGATATTTCTAAAATTTTTGCTAGCACTGAATACAACATTCCATGAAATGGAAACCTGATCTTCAATATGTCTCACATTTTAAAATTAACATCTCCACATCTTCTTAATTCCCCTTGATAGTCTAAATCAGAATAAGAAATTTGGCCCTTCAGCTACAGAGGTGCAAGCTTCCATGTGCTCACCTGAGACTATAAAACACCTTCCAGCTTATTTTATGGATGGATCAAACCCTAAAACCCCAAATAACCCAACAGGCCAAAGATAAGACAATGGGAATCTCACTTTCTCACTTTGACCCTTTTAAAGCTTGAAAGTGGTATTTCTCCTCTTAAACCAAAACAGAAGTAGTTCATCTCTAGAAATAAACATGGGAAAATACCTTTTCAGAGGAAGAGGCTCAATTTCTCCATCAGATGCAACTACAGTGATATTTTCTGCAATGAAACAACTGTCATTTTGAAACCCCACCAGTAAATAAACTGAAGGTGCTTTCTGCTAAGAAATAACTCTTAGTAAAAAATACATTATATAAAGTGCACATACCTTATCTAGAGTACAAAATAGATCAAAATGTGTCTTTCAGAACTTGTATTTGTCTGCTCTACAAGGGATTCCTAGGACTGCCAGAGTTGGTGTGGTTTTGAAAGGTAAAACTGCGTAACCATCAGGGAATGAGAAACCAGATTACCTGCTTGACAGCTTCAAGGACGATGTGCATGCTCTGTTCCAAATTAAACTTCAAAACAATCCCATAATCAAACAAACTGAACATAAGAGGTATCCAAGGACAGCACAACAAAAGGCTGCTTTGCAGGGACAGAGAGAAAAAAAGGAATGGGAAATAATACAGTCAACCCTCACGGGCAAAAGAATGCAAACTGGGAAAGGAAGTGAAAAACTAGAAATCCAAGTATATTAGAACAAGATAAAGAAGAGTGGGGTGTTTTTTTAATTAATTGCATGAGCAAAAATGTTATACACCTCCTGCCCCCAACTGACCAACCAGCTGTCCCTCTAAAGGCTTCCTTCACACTTTAGAAAATTCTTGCGTGAGAAATTGCAGATCCTATTTATCAAAGTCAAAACAATATATATGCTTATAGTCAGATTTCCATGATTTTGTTGCTAGAAAAGCCTTCTTACTGAGAAAACAACAGTTCTTATTTCATTTATTCAGCCTGGATATGCAATTAACAACAGTCCAGACCGCAGACCTACTTTGTACAGTAGCACTAATTCCACAGGATGCAAACTCCACTAATATATTAATACTGAATCAACAGATTGTGTTTTCTAATCAATATGATCATAATGTTGAAAGTTTGGTCTTTCTAATTTTGAGGGAAGGCATGAAGTTGATAATGTCAGAAGATAGGAACTATAATATACGCTGTAATAGGGAGAACAGGACAAGAACTTGGCAGAGGGTGTGACACAACAGAAAATGAAGGACTACCGCAGAGGAAGGAGATAATTCTTCAGATTATCTTTGGCCCAGTCCTGTTGACTGAGTGCACACTGGTGCAGTAGGCACTTAGAGCACATCTGCCCCTTTAATGTCCTCCAGAAGGAATCTTGTCTGTATACTCCAAGCATATCTGCATTGCAAACAAACCGCATTAAGAGGAGATGCATGGGAGAGTGACTTGAAAAGTGCTTTCCTGATCCAAACTAAAACATTAGCATGGATGCACCCCTCATCTTCCTGAATGAAAAGCAGAGACAGAGCAGGGAAGGAGCAAAAGAACCTGGAATGGGAAATGAGGAAGCTGGGAGAAATGAGGCAGAGCTGGGCACCACCAGAGCAAAGTCTTCTGCTGAGCTCTGAGTGACCAGTGTGGCAACCCAGTAACTGCAAACTGCGCCGCTCTCCCATCTCTGGTGACTGCTCAAACCAGTAGGAAGCAGTCTCTTTCTGTTATCATGAGGGGGAAAAGATCTGTGCTGTCTCTCTAGAGAATCCAGCCTTGCCAGGTAAGGATGATTCCTGATGAGTGAATTTTTGGGAAAAAAAAATATTCTAGAAAGCACATTCAGAGCAACTGCATCCAAAACCTATTTTGTATACTAGTTGAGGCCATCAAAATCCAGTTTGGAGGAGTGCTGAGTATTCGCTGTGCACATCTTAGGTCGGTGGGAACATGGCTAAACATGTTAGTCTTTCAAACCTAAACATCTCTGTCAAACCAGAGAAAACAAAACCAAGAGTCTGAAAACTGCCCCTTCAAAAGGAGGATGCGTGGGTGGGGGTCAGGTGTCTTTGATGCAGGCCAGATACGGCACAGGAATGTGCAATATCCTGCTTCCTTCAACACCAGAAAAATCAAAGAGCTAGAGATCATCTCCCTGCCCACAGCTCCAAATCTTCCAGCCAGCAAGGTCTCCACTGAGGGGACTTCTGCCAGGGGACTGCTCCAGTGCCTGGCTGTGCCTGGCCATCTCTGTACCTGCTGGTTGTTTGGGGTTTTTTTCTTTTTTCCTTGGGTTTTGTTGCTCTTCTTCTTTTCTCTCTCTGACTCCATATTCCAGCACTCAAATAGCCCTGCGCCTTAGTCCACGCTGTGCAAAGTCCTGCAAGACCTTGGACATATCTTTAGTTTGGAGACCAGTGCCATGCCATAAAGCAATTTAAGTTTTTGCACTCAGGGCGGTATTTATACTTACTTTATTAGGCCTTGATGCCAATGGGGATGGAGATGTAAAGAGCATTTAGCAAGCACTTGCACAGCCTTTTCCCATGGTGTGGTCCATAAAGCCCAGGCTGCAGGGTACTACAGAAGCATCGCAGTTCCCTCAGCCCCCCCGTGAGCTGCCCCTGCAACCGAAGTGGAGCTTTCTGACGAATTCTAACTGCGTTCAAAGCAGTCACCCAGATTGCTCGGATATATGTACACACATATATAATCTTAAGCGGTTTGTGGCTTTAATACTCTACCTGTAAAATGGCAGTCTCTCACCTCAACCTCCCAAAGGTGGTGGGACAGTAACTAAAATGATATTTGTGAAGTACACAGAAATGTTATTATTAGTGGCAGAGCCCACACAGAAATTAATAATTATTTACTCAGAACAGGCTTGGATCTGAATGTACAGCAAACAAAGGGCGTTGAACACTGAAGGCTAGTGATAAAGGAGAAAAAATATGGTCATTTCCTCACCATTTCATGCACTGAGACAGAAATCAGAGGGGGAAATACTAAGTGATTATTAATTCAAACTTATGTTATATTGTGTATGTGAAGGGTTCAAGTCTGGACTGAATGGAAACTTTGTTCTTATATTTTCTTACTTCCAACTTACTTTTATTTTGCAAATATGGCTTTGCATCCAATACAAGTAATACTTACAAAACATAGTTTGCAAATTCAATGAATTACTAATGGGATACAATGTTTTTCACAACCCAGGCTGTCAAGTAGTAGTCCAAAACTTGCAGACACCCTTTTCCAGGAAAGCCCTACAAGTGCCAGATAGTCATAGTCCATTTTCATGCAATCTTATATTTGTATAATTAAGACTGAACACAACCAACAATTTAATAATCTCAAGAATGATACAAGAGCTCAATGAAGTTTAGAAAAGAAAATATCAGTGACTGAGGGAGAAATTAAGGGAGAACGGGCCAGGGCGGGGGAGCAAAGCAAGGAAGCAAACCAGAAAGTCAATTATTTGCCATTCCTCTTTGCCAGTTGCATGCTAGCTCTAATGAGAACAGCAGCTAACTAGCCCTGCCAGCCCTCCTGGTTGGAGATGGATATGATGACAAGGAATTTGAGGAACCGAGCACTGCTGCTGCTGTTACATCTGTTTTAAAAAGCAACATCAGCCTCCCTTCAGAGCTAACTAATCAAGAAATGTTTGCAACTGTTAACGGGATGCATTTGCTATCAATCAACTCAAGGTGGTGGGAAGAATCAGACCCAAATCCATCCGGTCTAACAGCCTGATTGCTCTTATTTTAACCCTTAAGGCTTTGTTGTCCGTACCTCTCGACAGAGTTTGCTTTTTTGTGAATTAAGTCCAGGCCATTTAAAAGGGTAGAAAACAACAGCTTTGAGCACAGCCTCATTATATTCCAGAAATATTAAAAGATGAAATACCTTTGGCCTTTATAAAAGATATCTAAAAATAATGAGGACAGAAAGTGGGAAATGAATGTCTGCAATTGGGAGTCCCTGGCTCGGTATGCCTGTCACCAGTAGTGCGATATACCATAACAAAGAAATCAGCAAACTGGAAATTCCTCCTGCTGTGCACAAATGAAGCCAGAAATGACTGTCACTGCTGCTTGTACAGACAACATCAACTTCTATGTGATGCTTTCCCAAGCCGGGTATGTTTGGTAGCCCTGGACTACAGAGCCTGAGCAGCGTATTCTGACGATTCAGCAGCACGCTTAGGCACAAGCTAGTTTCACTTCCATTCTGATGTGGAACCTGTTAAAAGACTTTTTGTAACCACTGGAGGATCTGAGGTAGCCAAAGGGTGAAATAATAATTTCTTTGAAGTTCCAGACAGAAAAAGACGGAACGCTACTCACTGATTTAGTGCAAAAGACAGTAAGGAAATGACCATTTTTATTATCCTTTTTTCTCCACCAGCTGTTCATGTTTTACCCAGTGCTTTTTAAAGGCAGAATGCTGCCTTTCTGGACAACAATTCTACAACATCCTAGTGTATACATTGGTGTGAACAACTGTTATTGATATAACTGCAAAATATGACAGTCTCTTTTTACAATGTAATTAGGTATCAGGCATGATAAGCTTATTGTTAACCAAAATTTATTGCCTGGCTGGTGCAAGCAAAATAATTCAGCTCTCATTTTATCCAATTATATAAAGTCCAAGAACAAGCTTGACATTTTGTACAGAATGCACACAAGGTTAAACACAAAATTTAGACTATTGAGCAGAAACTTGTATTGCAATATTAGCCACTGTGTGATTTAGTGTCAGCCATAATCTGGACGAGAAATTTCAAAGACTTTTTCCTTTACATAATTAGAAAGTCAGCAGTTTTCACCGGTTGACAAGATTTCTACCCATATGAATCTCAAACAGAACCAAAGGGATGCCTGATTGTGAAAACAAAGGGAGCCCCCACCACTTTTTGTAACTCACTCAGGGGATGTGTCTTAAATAAGGGACAACAGAAGAAGTTACAATGGAACAAACCAACCAAAGAACCAGTAAGAAATGACCAGGATTAAGATTATATTCACTCCAAAATGATAAAGGAACTCAAGCAAAGAGCTGGAAAAAATACAGTTTCTAGTGTCTGTTTTGTTAGCCCTTGCATCTGAGGACTGAGAGGTGGCAAATGGGATGTCATTTTTTTAAAGAAATTTCACAGGGGAACCCAGGCTTCTAACTCTGGCCATATCTGTTCTGGGAAAATTAATAGAAACTGTAAGTCCAAAACTAGTGGACATGTGGATAAAGTTTATATATTGGGGAAAAAAATAACAGGAGTTTTTACATGGTCCTGCCTGGCAAACATGTGGGAGTTCTTCACAGGGTCAACAAGTATATCCAGCTAATATCAACTACCTGACTTTCCAAAGGTGTTTTTTATTAAAAGTCCCCCTCCAGTACCTTTCCAGGAAACTAATTGGTCATGGCATTGCATGGCAAATACTTGGCTAAAGGTCAGGAAACAGAAAGTAGGATGAAAACAGAACAGAACAAGAGCACCAGGATCAAGAAAAATCTGGTTTGGGGCCATGTGCTGCTCAATACGGTGATGATCAACCTGGAAAGGACATGAGCAGCAAGTAGAGAATGTCTGCTGACAATGTGAACTGAGTAGGAACAGGAGCAAATGGTGGTGAAAAATAGCAGAGGTGTTTTGCACACTGTATAATGAAAAGGCAGATGAAGTTCAGTAGATATTAATGTAAAGAAATACACAAGGGGAAGAACAATCCTAACTTCATACACAAAATCAGGGGCTCTGAGCTGACCACTAGCACTCAGGAGAAAGACCATAGGGCTGCAAAGGATGAAGTGTTAACGATTATTAAGAGGGAAATTGAGAACAAAACAGAAAATATCCTCATGCCACCATAAGGAATCAGGGTTCCCTACATATTAAACTATGTAATTCTGTCTCCTCATTTTAAAAAGGACACAGCAGAACTTGAATAAATGCACGAAAACAATAATCAGAAGTGTGAGACAGCTTCAACAGAGGTGATGACTAAATGGAGTAGGACTCTCATCTGGCTCAGAGAGAATCCTGGGGATTTAAGATAAGGGTGCCTAAAACCATAAGCAGCAGGGAGAAGGCATATAGAGATCAACCATTCATCTTCTCTTTTAACATAAGAACTAAATGTCATCAAAAAACCTTGAAGGAGCAGGCTTCAAAACAGAGCTAGTGCTTCACTTAGGTGTTGTTAACTAATGGAATTTCCTGACAGATAAATTTGTGAACCCAAAGTTTACCTGATTTGAAGAGAATATTAGTCAAGTTCATGCAAAGGAAACTCCTCAAGAATAACTATCTGTCCAGAAACCACATCTAGCTCACGTCTTATCCAGGATATTCAAGGAGTAAGAGTTGTTTTCCCCACATCTGTCAGCCAACCTGAAAGCTGGTAATAGACAGCTTTGTCTGAGAGATCTCTCCAGAGACCAGCAGCAGCCAAAAAAATGTCTTTGGTGAGCATCAGGAGGGTAGAGAGATTTTGATACATAATGCTCTAGGACTGAGGCAAGGATGTTAGAAATCTGGATTTATGATAAAATAAGTCAAAAAAATTCATGAACTCTGGGGATACTAAAATTTTCTATGACATCGAGGGGAGATCAGACAAGTCCCTGGAGAAGTATCACTATATGCTTGTCCTTATATTCTTTGCAGTAGACATCTATTACCGCCTACAGCAAACCGCGCTTGAGGCAACTTTGTTCTGACCTGCTACCAGTATTTTGTTTGCTCTGACCTCAGTTTTTATGGCATCGTGCAAACAGGCAGTGTTAGGGCTCAAAGCGCATCCCCCCTGCTCCTGGGGATTTGGCTGCCTGGGCTTATGGCCAGCTTAGAGAGAGCACAGCTGCTGACTTTGAAAGCTGCTGTGAAGAAAACTCAAAGAAGCCTCAGCAGATGCTGCCTCTCCTTCCCTTGGGAGCTGCTTTTAGCTGTGACTGTCGCCCTTGGCCTCTGCCTGAGCTACGTTGCAGTTGTGTTATAGCCATGCCCGCCCCCGGCCACGTACCCCATTGATTAGGACTCCTGACCCTGACCCACAGACTGACTGCCCAGTGCACCCCAGGACCCCTCTTGTCACCGAGACTTCACCTGGTGATCCCTGGCCCCCAACCGTCCCTTGTCCTCAGCCCCAGCCCTGCTCTGCTTAGCTTGTTGGGGCATGGTGGGACTGCACCCAGCCAGGGATGGCACAGCCCTGCCAGCCTGTGGGCACCTACCCTGCCTGGGTGCAGTCGTGCACCTACCATGCCCTACCCATACCCCATGGCCCATGCTGTAGCCCGACACAGAGCAGCAGTGCAGAATTTTGATCAGTATCTTCTGCTAATATCCACCTTGCATCAGAAGAACACATCAATAAAACATGAGGAATCTGAACAGCCAGGATGCCTGCGACAGCATCTTTTGTCTTTAAAAGACAAAGTATCTCCTAGCACGCTGTCATAATTCAGAAGAGCTTCATTTTTATAGAGATTTCTACTGTGAAAGTCTATTGATTGCATAATACAACATTTCCTTTTGGAATTGGCAGCTAAGATACATAAAGCCCTTTATCACAGGAGACTTCTGTCCAGTTAGTGTACAGGAGAAGTGGAAAAGAAGGCTAAATACAGGCTGTTATCTTCTTCACTGTGCTTTCAGAACAATGATGTTCCCCATTCCTGTCTCTGCAAGAAGCACTGTGAAAAATAACTCAAACTGTCTGCTCTAGTAGGAGAGCAAAATTGCAAAGCTATGGCTCTGAACACAAGTGTAAAAGTACATTGAAAGCCAAGCAAAGGTGGGGGGGGGGGGGTGAAGCCCTCAATTGACATTTTCTTTACTGTTTGGTTCATTGCAGTAGATATTCCTCTAAATAATATATTGCATTAAATTATGAAGTACTACAGGTTTCAGAATATTTGATCCTTCATTCTGGTTTGTATATCTGTGAAGTTCATTTATTTGATTCTTTCCATAGTCATGAAGATTAGAATTTTCCTTTTTAGTTTTAGTGTGGGAACCTTAACTCATTTAGTCAGCTGATTCCAGGAACTGAGGTTTTTAAAAGTAGAACATTAAACATTGAAAAATTAGCAATAAAGCTCTAAGAGTTGGCAACAGTTACCATTGCAAGGACTTTTCTTTTTTAGCTCTTAAAGTTTTACAGTTCTGAATCAATACAGTTCAGTGATGGAAATAGTAGAAGTCTTCTGATACTGCTTCCCAAAACCTCTCTTCTTAAAACTAGAATTCCCATAAAATAAGTCAAAACAGCAAAAAGAGCAACAGCTTTTGTGCAGGATAGCAGTTACATGTACATGTACTTTAATCCCGATAAGACACTTCACATTTCTTATTTTCCCCACCTGTTTGCTCATTTACTTAATTGTATGTTACTGTGCATAGTGAATATTGCTTTGTCCAGAATGTAATATTTCTAATGATCTAGAGCAACAGGCTCACTGTTGTTCTGCTGAAGTTATTGCAAGTTTTGCTCATGACCTGTTGACTTCAGTGTCTGAAAAAATTAGGGGGTTTTCTGCCTTGGTAAAACAAGTTGTTAGCATTGAGTCAATGAGTCTAGAGTTCAAGCACATTTTTTCATTACAGCAAATTTAAAATATTAATTCTGTGAAGTCAGGTCTACATATATTATAAAAATTGAAAGTTAAAATCAAAAATAGAACATGAACAGTTTCCACTTCACTCAAAAATGTCTTTTATATTCAAGAAAAATTGACTTAGGAAGAGACCTGGAGAAAAGGACAAAATTCAAGATAGGCTTAATTTTAATATCTGGTAGTTTACATTAGAATGAGTTTCACTTGAATTCTATCAAAACCAGAACAAGGTTTCAGGTAAAGCTTCCTGAAATAAATGTATGTATGTAATTATGAGAGATTACACAAAAGGAAAAACTAAGGTTTGTATTAGCAGACCTAAAGTTTGCTTTAGCAGACCTTGCTCTCCTTCAGGCATTACTGCAGACCAGAACCGAGACATGTCTGGGCTCAGGAGAAGCTGCTGCTGCTAACCCAGATGAGGAACACAGCTTGCTTTCCAGCTACACTTAGATGTGAGTTAACCTGTATTAGCACATTTGGGGGGAAGGTAAGCCGCCTGTCTGATGTTACTCGGTGATATTTGGCTCTTTTCTTCATCCTGCCTCTTGAGTCGAAATAAGAAAGATAGGCTCAACCTCTTGTGAGCATACCTGTGAAAGGTATTTAGCAACTAAGCTTACCTTGTCATCTCCCTGCAAGGAGAAATTCAGATACTCGACTTCCCATTTACAATGCCAAAACCTAAACGTTATGCCCTCCAATAGTCTCTCTCTCTCTGCTAAACCGCATACTAACAAGACTGACGGTTTCTTTCCAAAGAAGCCCTGGAGCATTTTGGCTGATTTACATAGGGTCTGATTTCTTCACATGTAACAGAAATACCATAGTAATCAATCCACTAAGGGAGAAAAATTAAATATTCCCCCAACTACTCAACTTCTAAAGGATTCCAGCAGTTTCTGAATTTAATTACCAACAAGTTTAGATACGCTGGGAGATTCCAGGGCTGGTTTTATGCACTTTCCCTTGAACCTCTCTTGTCAGACTTTCTCACAGTTCTTCATAAATGAAGGCCCTGATTGTTTAGATTAAATTGGAACATTGTGTTTATGTCCATACAATGTAATACTAAACATAAACAAAGTCACATGAAAATTCTTGGTATGAGAAAAGAAGACAGATCTCCAATGTAACTCCGTTGTATCAGAGAGCACATAATTTCTCTTAAAATCCAAAACCAATATTGCTATTTGAGTCTAAACAAATCACTGCAATGTAAAAGAACATATAGGTTTATTCTTAACAAGGCAAGTGAGCCCTGATTCTTTCTACTGAGTATTAAGACAACTTATTGTGATACAAATAGGTTCAATGCTAGCCCAAAAGTCAAGGTCCCTACTCAGACAGCTGAACACAGCAAAGAACGTCAAACAAACTTGCACAAAGTTAGCTATATCAGTTCATGCACTTTCCACTCCTTCAGGTGGGGAATGTTTGTGTGTACACAGGACCTTTGAATTTGAAATAGATTTCCCAGCTACACAGAGCTGGTGGACAGGCTGTTTCCCTTTTAGTTGCAACCTTTCTCAGCAGCTCCTGGCTTTTGAGCACTGTAGCCTGAAGTCAAATAAATTGTTCAAAGACAATGTAGCTGCACGTTCATGTTCAGCTACAAAGGTCACATAATCAGGTTGCAGAGATCCAAGAAAAAGGCTGAACAAGAGGTCAGTGTTTGGAAGGAAAGTTCTTGAAAATATTTTCCCTTTAAATTCATATCAGCATACTCTCAGTAGAGCCACTTACCTTTTTTTTTGGTATTAAAAACATTCTTAATGAAACACCTGAAGTTTCTTAAAATTAAAAAGATTATTAAAAAATTCTGTTTCACACACAAAACTGAACATTTCTGTCAACTCTTCCCAATGTCTTTATAGAACAGATATCTTTTTTCTTTTCCCTATATTTACATAAAAATGCTGAGCAGGGGAAGATCACAACTAAACAGACAGTCAACTGCAAAAATCCAAGAATGGCTTCCTGATCCCTCCTCCATCACTCCTTCCATTCTTACTACAGCTGTGGTCCACACATCACCAGCAATGGTCACACTTTGATATCATATTTTATAATTTGAAACTCCAAGGAGTTGCAATGATACACGGGAAAGTCAAGTGTTTATCTTAGGTACTTGTTTACTTGCCTTGACTGGTTAATAAACTGTCAGCAATCACATTATTACATGGGCAATGCTGACAATACTGGGAATAAGTGTAGACATTGATGTAGCTTAAATATAGGAGGATTTAAAGGTATTACCCTTTGCTAATGCCTGTAGTGACTATTTCATTGTAACAGACAAGAGGTCTAAATGGATGTCTTTCAATGTCACTTAACAGGGATTGAACCAAGCCTTAATTAAACAGGCACTTTCAACTTTGCAGAACCAATGAAGCATGCAGACAGACACACACCCCAAAAGAAACCAAAACTCATGACAGTATTTTGGTGTATTTTTACAAGATGCTTGACATACCTACTATAGGGTTTTTACAAGGAAGCAAACAACAACCGAACACAAAAGGATTTTTTGTTGCAACAGTAAAACTTGAATTCTTTGCACTACCTACATTCCCATGAAGTCATGAGAACTCATAAGACATTGCTGTACCTCTGAAGACCTACATTTTCACCCTGTGACACTGTGTTTTAGCCTTGATCCGCAAATAAGCCCCATGAATCTATCTGGAAGCATTGAAGCATGCTCATGCATGTGTAAGCATGTTTTGGATTTAATGAGCAGTCAAAAATTAAGTGACAATGATGACACTTCAGCACAGTTTATAAACTGGTATTTGAGAATGTACATGCACTGTAGAGGCAGTTCTATACTATTATTTGAAACAAAAATAAACAAGTATCGGTATGTACTTCCCCATATAAAAATACATTTGACAGCCTTACTTAATGTTGTGTGAAAACACCGTATTTAGAAAATAACACGTAGCAGAGAACTACTCTGCAGAGGAAGCTACTCTCAGGAGCTAAATTTAGATGCAGAAGGCAAATCTTTCAGCTAGAGCTTACCTTGCAACAGAACTCATTCTCTGCTAGCTGGAAATGAAGATTTTTTAGGTTCCAGTTTTTTTGTGAAGCTGAACTGCTTTCAGCATGAAGATCTGAGCAGAAGACTAGAATTGAATAGCATGTAAAACCCCCATTTCACCTGTCACTGCTAGCTAGTTGGGTCCTCAGATACATCCTAAGATAATATGTTTAATATTTTAACACCATTAAAATTCAACCAGTATATGGCATGACCTCTCTTCACTGTGCTGTGCTGATGAGGCTAAAAAGGTAGTAGCCTCTCCCCACAGACCCTCATCGTATAGGTTCCTTGGCTAGGCTTGAGGCTACCTGGTGCCCTCTTAAAAAGGGGGCATTAAACAGGCGTTATCATCATGAGGATAGAGCCAGAGCAGAAGATGAAGTATCTTAGCTTGAAATACATTAATTTTTTATAGAGGAGATGTAAAATTAAGGGAAGCAGAGTTGATACAGGTCACTGAGGTGGAAGGGGAAAATTCTAAAGGAGAAAAAAGCCATCTGTTAAAGTTAAGGACTGGGGAATGGAAGGGAAAAATACTATACAGGTGGAAAAATGCACACACAAATGAAGGAGTTAATGAAAGGATTGGAAATATGGAACTGGGAAAGTATTTCCTACTGGGGATAGTTGGGGGGGATATTATTCTAATTCAGAGAAACATGATTATGTTCTCTTTTCCCTTTTTTCAAACCAGCAATAAAATGAACCACTGGACATTTGCATTGTACTCGTATGTAAATAGAGAAAACCCCAATGAAAAATAAGGGAACCAAGTATGTGCTATAGAAGGAATCCAACTTACCATGGCTAGGTACTTCAGCATATATATAGGAATGAACAAGCGAGGTAGAATTCTTTCCTTAAACAAAAGAGTTTGGAACACAGTATGACCCCAGTTTTGAAGTTATAACTAGGACACCTGATCCTAGCATTATAACCTATACTCAGCAGCAATTTTCTTTAGAAGACATCTTCTCACAGACTGCTATAAAGGGGGAACTAGACAAAATCTCAGCATAATCCAGCCTAAAACATGGTGCAACGGGATTTTATTCTATACCCAAGCATACAGCAATATAAGAAAATAATAAAGATGTTGGGCGAAAGTGAGGTGGAACTCATCGGTAGGCACATACTACAGGAGATCTCAGCTAAAGAAATAGGAATGGGTATTTGCAAAGACTACAGAAAGAGTGGTGTTTGTACATACATCAATAGAAGGCTTCCTTGTACAAAACAAAAGCAAGAAACAGAGACAGGAAGGAAATCACAGGGAATAGCTTGAGTAACAGCCAAAATGCAGTTTCAGATCTGTGTAAATGTCAAGGTAGGGGACAGAAAGGGGGGAGAGCTCACATGTAGTGGTAAAAAATCAATTCTCCAATCAAACAAAATAATGTGAGAAAAAGGAAAAAAGAGAGAGGAAGGGGCAAGTACTTCAAACAACAGCATTACTCCCAAAAGATATACTTTCCACCTGTAAAAATAAAGCCCAAAGTCCTAGCAGTGCAAATAGGTATGACTAACAAACTGCAAACATTAGCTGAAAGAGGAAAAGTGTAATATGATAAACAAAACACAAGGCACAGGAAGAAGAACATTTAGAGTAAAAAGTGGTCAAGAGGAGAACACACTCCCAGATGAGAATTTAGTAATCTCTTTGTCTTTCAGTTCCCAGATGAAAATGGGTGAACAAAACCTTAGAACAGAGGAGGAGGAAGAGACACTGGCAAATACTCTTTCTGCCATTTTCACTTAAGATAATGAAGACTGAAGGAAATGAAATGACTGCCAAAGGCAGCAATTAATGCAAGCAGGAAAATTATTTTTAAAGGAACATAAATAATATTAGAAGGAAGCAGACTGTGTGAAGCTTCTTAGGTGTCAGAGAGTGCAGCAGATTCATTAATTTCCTGGCTTCCTTTTTATCAATGCTTACATAGCACTATTTTAAAGCTTTGCTGGCTAAGTCTTCCAGTCCTGCAACTCTTTTGCATACAGAATTTGTCAGATACCAGAAAAAAAAAAAAAAAAAAAAACCAGCCTCAAAAATTATAACACCATCTCTCATAAGAAACATGTTTTATTTCTATGATCATAACAATGAAGCCTCACCACAAGGTGAGAGAAGGACAAACCAGTAACTATAAAGTGAAAATTTATTACCTGACCATGGTGGCTATGGTGCTGCCCTCAATAATAAACAAGACACATAGAAACAGCCGTTTCTACAGGATCAGATTATGCATGTTGCACAGAAACATCAACCAGAGCAAGTCTTGTGGAGTGCTTGCGTGGGCATGCTATGCTCAATGTATCTTTCTGATTCTATATCCTTGTCCAATATATAGCTGCTGGCGTGGTGGAACAAAATCTAAATATGGAAAAGAAGAGTTAAAGGCAAAGCTATAGAGATAAAACAAAATTTAAAACGGAGGCAGAAGACCACTTGTAACAGATCTGCTTTTTGGACTTTCAGTGTTCAGCTTTCAGCCCTGGTCAGAAGGTGAAGCACACTGAAAAATCCTTCTCAGGCTCATTCATACCATAATCAGCAAATATCTTCATGAAGAATATGAGGCCAATTTATGTTGCTAGTCTGTAACCATGGCTGATATCAGAACCAGACTATACCAGTCTTTTTGAGTCTAACTAATTTGAGGCAAGGATTTTTGACAATGAATTCTTTGGATTAACGGGGAATGTTAAGCCATTGACTCAGTACAGCTAAGGTTTCATCCTTCTTACATAGGAATGTGTATGGTATAACATTTCTTTCCCTAATTCTCATTTCAGTAAGTGATCCAAATGGTTTCCTTGTGATGAACCACTGGGTGATCCACTAGGTTTCCAAATGGTAAAGAAAGGTTAAGAAAAGGAGGGTGACAGTTTTGACACTACCTTCAGAACTGATGAAGGAGGTTGCTGACCTGAGGTGTACATTTGGACTATGTCCCTATCTGACCTAAATTAGGAGCTCTTTCTGGCAGCTGGAAGAAAGTCCATCAAGAAGCTGAAACCTGACCTTTTCAAAACATTTGGAACTTAAGAGGAACAAAACCTATGTTTTCTTGAATAGGTGTTTACATATACGTTTTTTTATTTACAAGTGTAGGCATATAAATTGCCCAAGAACTAAGAACCCAGTAGATTATAAAATCAAGTTTTGAGGCTTCCACAAAAAAACTCATGACAAGAATAATCTTAAATGTTTTCTTTTTTTTTCTCCCTGAAATGACTATAGGTAGTGTCTGGGGGCTCTTTAACCTAAAATCCCTTTAATTTTTGAAAGACACTCTGCTTGTGTGCCCATTTTTGAAAATTCAGATTGACAGCTGTGAAGAAGACTGTATAGACTGTTACCTTCACTTTTGAAAGAATAAGAGGGAGTTAAAAAGAAATTGCTCAGAATATCCTACTGTGAAGCTCAGATGGCACGTGGGCATGTTCACAAGCTTGGTTGCTTACACATATTTCCTCAGTGGAGAAATCAGATTGAGACTCACCATAGGTTTCCTAGCATGATGCATTTCTATGTTTTGAGAAGGTTGACTCTGGCACCACTGGAATGGCTGCATTACAGACATAAGGCATGCCCCAGTAAGGGTCCAGGTCTGGCCATTTTTAAAACAAAAGATAAAAGGATGCAATACTTTCCTAGAAAAAGGAGTAGAAGCTCTTTTGTCAACTACTGTGAAGAAAACTCAGCCTTAAAATCCTACAAGTGAGTTATAGAACCACTCACTGCCAAGTTTAATTACAGGCAGAATGAACTGTATGTGATGGAAAAGAGGAGTTTAATTTTCTGCTGCCTTTCCCTTCATACAGGCACCAACGGATGATATCAGAATATGATGTGGTGGCTTTCTACACTTGCTTTTTTGCCAGTTAGAAGTAACATATAATTATACAAAGTGGAGAACAAACATGGGGTAGAGATGGGGGCGAATCAAGATTTTCCACTCTAAACAAAAAAAAAATATCTCAGATCCTCTGCAATCACATACAAAAGTTAAGATAAAGACACGCTGGAAGGTCCCTTTCCCAGAAAAGGCACACAGTAGTTGCTGCTACTACCATCCAGTGGAAGGCTGAGTTGTGTCTTATGAAACTGCTCCTTGCACACCACCTCCCTTCCCCTGCTCCTCCTCAGCAAGAGGAAGAATGTACTAAACTTTCTCTAACACCTCTGATGAAGTATGCTCGTTTACCTGCAGGTGCCTCATTCCGATTTATTTTACCTGACCTTGTTGTCCCAATAAGGGCTGTCCAATGCCTAACAGCTGTAGTACCCGGGAAATTCCACTAATGGTTGAAAAAGGATAAATTGTCTCTCCTAAACCTTACACAATAACAAAAACATTGTCCATGACTCATCTCTCTCTGAGCATAATTTGGTATCACACAGAACTGAAAATGAACATTTAGGGTACGATTTTGTCTTTAACAGCAGTTGAGCATCCCCAGGAAAAGGCAACCTACTATGGGAAAGTAAGGATCACAGGACTTCAGTCTCTTTTTCATCTCTGGCTGACATGTTCCAAGTCATATGGCTTTATACATTCTTACTGATCTCCATCAGCATGTCTCTTTGATGTTTAAAGTCTCAGCTGGAGTCACATTTGTAAGCCAACAACTAGTTTCAAAATATTTATGTCCTTCAACTCAAAGTTCAAAACAGGGCAAGATTCTTTTTGTATAATTGCTTAGAGCAAGCACAGTATTTCTGTTACACCAGTTCGAGGAACAGGCATGACGTGTATTTTAAGACACTATACCTCATGTAACTTTTGGCACCAGTGTCGAAGAACTATAACCTTTTAGTAAAGGAGAACAATGTGCTCAGGGCTTCTCACATTAAGCCAGTTTTGACCGTACTGAAATCAACTTCAGTAGTCTATAAGTTCTCCATTAGGAGAATCAAACTATAACAACACTAAAAATGGAAATCCTGCACAGAGTTTACTGTGACTTCAATATATACTTAAACTACCTATGAATAAAATACAATGGAATGTGATGGTTATTAAGTCAATAGGGTTCATGAGGCATTTATCTTAAAGAATTTAATAAATAATGGCATCCTTCCTCCAGAATTTTTTAAGCCATACATACTTTCTCTAGCAGGAGAGAACATGGTGAATTTCAGTTTATAGAGCTCTGTGTGGAGTATCGATTTTATGTATATCACTACAGATTTTGTTTCGCAAGACTTTTAGATTTATGGTTTCAGTGCCCTTCTGCTTCCTAGGTATTCTTGGCAAGATGGTGAAGCCCCCATCAGGATGTCAGTTCTTTGGCTAGCTGATCCAGAGAGAGGGTGTGAGACAGATAGAGAGGAGGAGCAGTTCCTTCACTTCTCACCAATTTGTGTAGCTCGTTCTGTCTGGGCTGGAGGGCTCGAGCCAGCTGCTGCAGAAGAGATGTCAACTGCCATATAGAACCCCAAATCATTCTGTAACCCATATTCCAGATACCCCTGTTCTCAAAGCAAGAGTCAAATAGAGGATTATATTGAACATGGGTGGTAGTTTCAACCTCTCTGCAGCTGAGCCTGACTGCTGCTGCTGCCTTCTCTTTCTCATTTGCATCCTCCCATCTGTTCTTGCTTCATTTCCTGCCACCCCACACAAATTATTACACTCCTTTCTCAGTCCTCCTCCATCTCTTTCCTTCTCCCGTTACAGCTACTGTCACTGCCTTCTCACTTGCCCCTGCCTTTCCCAGGCTGTCACATTCCTTCCTCCTTATCCAGCTTCAGCCATCACAAGTCCTTCCCTTCCTTGCTCTGCCTTGCCTGTCCCCACCAGCAGCTGTGGCAGTGCTGGAACAGAGAGCACGACCACAAAGCTTCCTGAACTTGCTGACTTTATTACAAATCTGCCCCCTGCCCAAATAGAGCAGAAATGTGGCCGTCTATAAGCCTTATGTGACATTACATTGCACTTTCATCTCCCATCAAGCATACATGTAACCTTCGAAACAGTGGTATAGATAAAAGAAGTCTCATTTAAACAATTTTCTTTTCTTTTGTATTTCAGTTAGTTGTTCTTTCATGCATTGCACAATGAAAGAAATCTTTGTGCATTCTCTTAGCCCCAGGAATTTTGCAGAAAATTCTGGTGACTTTCTGGCCATGCTATTTGAGGAACACGGGAAATTACCAAGGGAACTCCCATGGAAATTATCTTTCAATATTTTCAACTTTTCGTATCTGAGAACAGTGCACCACACACAACAAAACTAATCGGATATGGCTGCTTCACAAAAGACATGCCTTCACACTTTCCTCCCTATATTAACTCCATTAAATGGCAAGTAGAAAATACTTATGTGGTTTATGATGAACCAGCAGAGAACATCATGACCACTGAGGTGCCAGAGCAGCTCCAGTTGTACTACAAAGACCACTTTACATTGAAACCATGCACTACTTCTACAAGGGGTTGCCTTAGAAGACTGCCAAGGTGATTGAGGGATTACCCTGCCAAACTACGAGACAGAGCTTTTAACGACAGAGAAAACTAAGCTGGCAACTACAATGCTATGGTTTACTTTAAAGCTTGATATATTTTCTGCACTTTTTTTATTATTTGACACACGTAAACTCTTTAATGCAAAGCATAGGAAACCATATTCCGATCAGCCTTTCCCTTTACCCATGCTTGACCAAATAGGGAGCACTTCTTTCTCAACTCAAACCTTGTCCCTTACATTTATATACTTTCAACCAACTGCAACAATCCACAGAGAAATTCACTTTTCAGGCCCTGCTTGTGCTTCAGTCCTGTTGCACCCATGTTCTTAATGTCTCAAAAGGAATAGCATGACACTTTCACAAACCCACTGTGAAGCCGATGGGGAATTTTGTCCGTAAGGTATGGTGCCGGAAGAAAATTTTGAGAGGATGTACAAGATCTACTTGACTTACATGTCTTTGTGTCCTTCTCTAGCAATGACAAATCAATTCTGTGCAGAAAAGGATCTTTAAGAAAGAATTGCTGTGATGCAAATTGACCCTGCTTTATTTCAGGCAGGCTCGTTACTATCTTGTGAGTGATCGGATGAGAAGGTCCAGTGGATTGATGCTCTGTGGAACAGGTTACAAAAATCCAGAGAAGAAATGGCTCTGCTTAAGGAATTTTTTCTCCCTATGATCTGCAGCATTACCCCTCGTCTGTGGGGGCCTAAAGATTATTAGGGAAAGCCAATCAGCTTACAATCCAGGGGTCCACTCCATACCAAGATTTTTTCCTGCTCACTGAAAAAGGTTGAAAATCACTGCTCTAGACCCCTTACAATCACTTTTTCTCTGTGTGATTGCATTCTGCCAGAGCAGCTACATAAGAGGATTTAACTATGTTTTCACTAAAGGAAAGAGCAGCAACTTCAAGTAGCAGAGAAAGCTTGCTTCTCTGTACTGCCCTATATCAATGTGTCACTATTCTTACCCACCTTTACCATTAACAAACCCTGGCTTCAGATAGGACCTGACAAGAGTGGGCTGAATCCACCTACACAGATCTCCAGCAAGTTTACTGGGATTTCCCACACTGAATCAGGAACTGAGAATGTATGTGATGTGTACAGCTGGTTGTATTTATAGGTTACGACTCCTCTGACTGACCAACCATACATTTGGGGATTTTGTTGTTATGGAAGATACTCAACTCTCTTTGCTTTGTACTAGGTGTCAAGGAGGAAAGTTGTACTTGTAGAAATACAATAGCATAAGTATCTAGACTGAAAGCACAAAACCAGGTCTATTGTCATAGGGTAGCCTTGAATTAGGCCCACAAAAAATAATTCTCCTGCTTCGCATCTTGAATTGTTGCTTTGATTTCAAGTGGGGAAGAGGGGACTCACATGCATGACATAATTTGGCTATGTATGCTCAAAAAAGAATTTATTCTGGCTATTTACTTTGTACACAGTCTTGTATAGGTTTATTTTTATATCTGTGACATCTTTATTTGCTGTTGGCTCTTTCTAAAAACAATAAGCCCTTCCTGTGCTTTTGCAGACTATTGTCAGTAAACAACTCCCCTTTTGGTTTTAAAATTACCTTTTGGACAAGGAACATTTGTCCTACATAACAACCAGTAAATTAAAGAGGACGTTGACCAGAAGATACATCTGTGTATAATATATTACAGCAAGTTTGCTAACTCCCTACATAGTGATTTCTCTCCTATTTTACAAGTGTGGGCCACAAGTCATTCTGGGGTGATCAAGAAGTCAGAAACTTCTCAAGTGTCAAATTTTCCATGAAAATTACAACACGCAGCTGAAGTTTTATGTAGATCTGGACATTTCCCACCTCCTGACCTCTTCTTCCACATTGGTTTATGGCCAGATTTTCAAAAGAGCTCAACTACAGTAGTAGACCATTTTGAAGACCTGACCCAAAACCTTTAAAAATCTTGGAAGCTTAAAAAACCCACCTCAGAAACTTGGAAATCCAGTCTGTGTTCAGTATCTGACCTATTGTTCCAGGCTATCTCTTTTTTTTAAGTTTTCAAAATCTCCTGCAAGATCTTAAGAAATCTGTTTAAACTGCTTCTTCACAAGTCCTACCCCACTCAAATATATGGGATCCTTAAAATAGTTGAAGCAAATCACAGAGGGATTTTTTAGCCCAAGAGCTGTTTGTGAAAGACTATTCTTCAGAATATTTCTGTTTCCTACCTCCCCTGTTTTCATCCCTCCATTCTTCCACTTGCACTATTCCTCAGCTAAACTACATGCTGCTCTTGTCCTTGTCCAGCTCACCTTCTAGCTCCATGAAGAAGTCCTGTACGCTGTCAGGTTTTGACAGCTGATGTTACAGTCCTGCATTTCCACTTATTTGTGGAAAGGGTTGAAAGGGACAATTCTGCTTGCTTCAATATGGTGAAAAGAATGGTTTGTTCTTCATCTTCTATTCTCCTTCCCACCCAAGTGGAAGTGGATAGGCATCCCTGATCCATGCTTTGTGCTTGTTATAAATGGTGTCCCAGTTTTTCCATTATGAAAACCTGCAGGATTTTTGATCAGGAAGAGACATGAAAGCAGCCCTATGCTTAGAGGAGAGTTAGAGGGTTATGAAACCTCTGGAGATCACTTTTGTTGCTGGACGAGGAAAGTCTGAAAGACAGACAGCCTGTGAGCAAAGACAAGGCAGGCAGGTAACAAGCTGAGAAAGCAAAGCAGGTTGTTGATCTCCAGAAGCAATTATCATATGGACTTTGAGAAACAGAACATGCAAGACTGGTGTCACAGGTAATAGAGAAATCAAGCAGTGAGCCCGGATGAGAAGACAAGGTGGTCTCTAGCAAATTCCACAGGCTTGTGCTCAGTGGTTGTCAGCACAGATATAGACCAGAAGTAACAATGCAGATACTAGCCATGGAAACCTGGCCATCTAGTGCTGCTATCAAAATCACAGTGTTTTTTTGCTGACTACCAGAAAGTAGCTTCTGAAAGGTCTGTGCCCTCTCATCCCAGCACGCCTGCGCAAGGGGTGAGCCCTGGCAACATTTCAGGAACTAGAATCTACTGCTTTATACCTGTCTGTGACCTTTCAGCACAAAAACCCAGCTTAAAATATCTGCCATGGCTTGTCACAACATACCCTATGATACCTTACCAACAGTATAACAGTAGTCAGTCAGTCAGCAGTAGTATTTTATCAAGAACCTTTTTTAAACCTAACTAGTTGCAGGGGGAAGGGAAGAGGGAGGCTTCAAGAAAATAATACATTTGCATTTTTTATTTTATTTTAGCTACCTTTAAATACATTCATCAACTTTTTACTTTTTCAAGTTTTGCTAGTCCTGTCCTGAAGTGCAGCTTCCTGGTACGGGTTATCAGACCCTGTGCTGTGGAGTCTAAAAAAGTGTTTGCAGAGATAAAAGTCGCAAATACATACAAGCCCAGAACACTCCAGTGAAGACTGGAGAGTTATATGGGAAAAACAAATGAAACCTGAAGAGATGCATAAGAAGGACATGCACTATTTAAACAGCTCTTGGCCCTTTTCTGTTGGTAGTTTCTGAAGCTCCATCAAACTGCATGTGGTCTAATAACAGAAAAGTAGAATGTCCACATCCATGTCACAGCTTAAAGAAAATAATGGCCCAGCTTCATTTCTAGTGAAGCCAACTTCACTTCATTTCTCCACGCAAACCAACAGAGTGACAAGAGGAACACTCCCCTGCCCAGGTCAGTCAGCTGATCTATTTAGAGTGCACCTACAGAAGTAATTCAAACAGACCAAAGCTTGGCCTCTGGCACTGAGATGGCAAGTGGCACAGTGTGACTCCCCTTCAGACGGCTAAGCTTTCCCTTCCCCACACACAGCTGGATGGCCTCATCCATATGGCTTGCCAAGAAAAGTCCTCGGCATATGGTCCTCCCCAAACCATGTCTAGAAGCGTGTTAGCAACCATGGGTCAAACAGGAACGTGGTCACAGTTATGCACTAACACAGGCCAGTGCCTGAGCCTCGGCACTGTTTAAGTGACTAGCATGCATGTAGCCTTGTATTCCTTTTGTAGAAGAGCACCAGGAGCCCAGCTGAACTGTGATGCAAGGGGGAAAAAGCAAGAATCAGCAGAAATTGATTCTACTCAATTTAAAAGCTGAGGGGACATGAGCTGTGAAACACAGGGATGTTCTTTCCGTTATTTGCTCTTGTGACAGGCTCGCTGTCATCGTCCTACCATAAACACCGAGATCTGAAAATCAAAACACACCAGGGCCAAACGCTCAAATGCCTTTTGGCAATCTGTTACATACCTTGCAATGAATGCCTTCGTCCCATGCAAAATATTCTGCCTGATGCAACAAAACTCTTTCCTCTAAGGGCTTCTGTTGTCTTGCCCCTGTCAAATACTTTCAATGAAAGTAAGATGGGGCCAAAGGGGAGAAACATACAAACAAACAAACAAAAATAATAATGAAAAAAGACTATTGAGGCCATTTATCCCTAAGACTTCTAGAAAGTCAAAACCAAAGTTCTTATTTGTCATTGAATACCTGCAAGCAGCTTAGGCCACATGCCTTCAAAAAGTATGGGTTTTTTAAATGTTGAAAGCATCAATTCCCAAAACATTCCCTATTAAGCTCATCTGATGGAAAAGAGTTTGATGATACCAAATGGGGCCTATATCAAGGACAGTAAACCGTTCTAGTAAAAGTCTGGAATGAAATTCTAAAGCCTGCACACTAGTATAAAACCAGGATGCTCTATATAATGGTGGATCAATTATCAATTATTTGAATAGCTGAACTTTTCAAGGGGAACAGAACAGAGGGAATAGTGCAAGGGACAAAGTTTCAAGACTATATCTGGTTTAGGTAGCACCTTTTTATCTGGGGTTTCTCAGTCGCAGTCAGTTCTCAGAAAATGTTCTCACTCCGTTTCACACACAGTGAACCTGGTCCCAATTTGTACCCTCTGTTAGGTTTGTGTGGTACTGTTACCAAACAAAACAGATATCCTAGGACCAAACAGCTTATTTCATTTGGGAAATAGCATCTGGACCTTGTCTGCAAATACAATGAAGGCACAGAAATAAACAAAGAGGACTCAGGAGTGACAGACGCAGGCTATGAAACAGAAACAATCTGACAAGGTCGATAGAAATGGTGGTAGGTAGGCATTGAAGACATCATTACGCTAGAAGTTAAATGCTGAGCTGTTCATTTAGTGGTTATTCCATTAGTGCATAGATTGGAAATGAAAGTTTTTAAAGTGACATTCTGTTTAGAAGTAAGCTTCGTTTTACCCAAAAGTGCACTGTCAGGTATCATAAAAATGCCCTTCCTCTTGAGGTTTTTTGGCCTCTGGCAAAATCAGAACCAGACTGCTGTAGCGTAACTACACCCAAATATATTTAGAGGTCTTAAGAAAGATTTGCACCTATGAATTACATTAAACTCATCTGGAACATATTTATTTATTTATTCTAAGTGAAAAGATACAGAACACAATTCTGTTGAGACACAGAAAGTTTTTATTCACTCCTTTGATTCAGCATCTTAAGCTTAGCCATGGCAGGTGCTGACACTATTTCTTTTCTTTCTTCATGTGCACAGCCAGCTCACATATAGTTTCCTTCATTAACGGGGAAAGATTATCTCCTTAAGTAACGACTTCTCTCTTATTGACATGACTTTTTTTTTCTTGCATACTGATTCAGTGGATTTAAATGAAACTATTCCCCTACACAACACTTTTTCTCATTTCAACCCCAGCTAAAGTAATGGATCCTATACTTCAAGTTTTTTCCAAAACTCAGACTGAAGTTTTTGTTTAATAAATTTATTATCATCAATTGTTATTATAATTGTCTTCTTCGTTCCTCTGTAAGATTCTGCTCTGTTTTATTTGTGAGCTTGACCCACTAAGATCTGGACATAAGATTTTATCTTTTTTTTACTGGCTCAGCCAGATTTTTTCTGAACAGTTTTCCATTTACCATAGATCTGTCACTTTTGAAAGACTCCCAAGGAAAGCATGGGGTTTATTCAGTATGAAAACTGGTGATCCTTTCTTTGAAAGTTACATGTTTTAGAGCAGAAACTACAAAGGGACAAGATAATGACCTTTGTATCAGGAAAATGTGCTTTGCAAATATGCATTCAAATGGACTGTGCTACAAGCCTTCTGATGCTGGGGGAATCATCCAGTTTTGCATATGTACAGTAGAGACTAATTAAGGTTCAACAGTTAAAACTGCTGTTCCACTCATGTTTTCCAGGGACAAAGCAACACCTTCTTTTCCACACCAGCTTCCCATCACATGTTCCAGATCCCAAGTAAGGAACAGGAATCTACTTGACTCCTACACGAAGGAAGAATAAAAGATAGGATAAGCAAGTAGATATGGCAAGAAGCAGTGTCAGGAGGAGTAGCAAAAAGGTGGCTAAAAAGCAGCAAACTTGCAAACCAGTGAACAGATGCCCTAAAGGACAGGTGAGACAGATTTGATGAAGTGTGTGGGCATGGAGCTGACTGGGCAAAGATACCAGGACACAAAACTGTGAGAGATTCAGCAGAGAGCCAGGGGGATAAGGAACAAGTGACTAGAGGCCAGGCACAGAGTGAAGAGATGGA
Organism: Elanoides forficatus; assembly: GCA_025311575.1. Classification (NCBI taxonomy): domain Eukaryota; kingdom Metazoa; phylum Chordata; class Aves; order Accipitriformes; family Accipitridae; genus Elanoides; species Elanoides forficatus. Next base: position 5,030,515 of record JAOBAS010000028.1, on the reverse strand, counting down.
GGGGACAGAAAGGTGAGAGTAACGTTGTCAGAACAATGTCGTAGAGCTCTTCCCAAAGACAAAATGCTCAAGTTTGTGAGAGTGGTGAGGACCTTACATGTGAAGGAAGGAACAAAATACAAATGTGGTCCTCTTTTGACCATCTTTGCTTGTGCTTATGGACAATTGCAGGATCAAAATTCAATGCGATCTTACAGACAACAAAAATCATAACCTAAGGGAAAATATAGTCCAGTGCCTGAGCAGATGAGCATTTAAAGAGAGAACATATAGAACTACACAGACACAGAACGAAAACAACAGATTGCAGCAGGGCTCTAGAAAACAGGAAACAAAGAAAGAGGAGCAGACTGTTACGGTAGTTGCAAGCAAAGGGTGTCTTACACTGCGGTGACATCCCACTACGTCAGCAGCAGGCAGGGAGAAATCTTAATGCTTCTGAGCATTTTACTTCATTAAAAAATCCAGTTACATGAAAGACTCCTTTTTCTATCAATCAAGAACCTACAGAACAATGGGTCAGATCTTTGGCAAACTACACAAAGATGACTGATTCGTGCAATTACCAAACTCTACAGGCTGAACTAATTTGCGATAGAATAATGACAGGACAAAAATCCAGGCACTCAAATGAGAATGCTTAGAGATCCCATTAACTGTACAGAGAACTAAAGACATGTGCACAGCTAGTGAACAAGCTCACTTCCAAATAGAGAATATAAGGAAAGCAGTCACAAAGGTATTTCAGAAGGCAGAGCAAGTAAGGCATGAAAATTTACTGAAAATTCGGCAAAGGAAGGCATACAAACACAAAACAGAAGAGATGAACAAAATCCAAAGATCTATGTCTATTGTGGAAAAAAAATTATAATGATGCAATGTCTTTACATGGGGTCACATGCAAAAAAATCTGACAAGACAAGTCATTATGCAAAGGATTACAGACAACAAAAAAAATGCCCCCATATTGAGAAAGTAAGCAGTGACTCAGAGACCTTTGCATGTATGTGACATCAGTGCAGTGCAAAACAGCAAAAAATAAATGGACTGTGAAGTTCAGACTAGCACCAGATGCAAAGACAAGGCAGCAGAACACAATAAGAAATGGAATGCAAATGAACAGTAGGCATCAATGTGTGTGAAAGGCTCAAAGACCTCTTCAGAAGTGTGCATGAAGAGAAAGGAAAACAGCAGAACCAAATTTTAAATTATTTTATAATATAATCAAACCAAATTTTAAATTCCTTGATAATATAACCATAGTACCATGAGGCCGAGTAAATTAAGAGCAGAATATCAAGTAAGAAGCAGATAGAGTGAAAGTTCAGGTAGTACAAATGTTATAGAGACGTTTAGCAAAAGGAAGAGAGCTATTAACCCCAGCACATTAAACCAAATTACAGGTAACAACTATGAGAAACACAAAAATAAAAATCATACCCTGTGTGGTCACTGCATTATTGCACCCATGCAGTGAAGGACTGGACTTTTAAGGCAAGACATTAACTAAGAGTTGCTCAGAGACAAAAATGATCAGGTGCCCAATCTTAAGACAATAAAAAAATGTTAATATCTTTTTTTATTTGTTTTTAGTTTCACACATTATGTAGCACAATTTCAAAAAGCAGCATAGGATAGGTATCAGGAAGCCAAACACACACTTTTAAAATTAAAAGAAAAAAAAATAATTAAAAAATAGTTTACATCTAACTGCTTACAATTAAAGAACCATTACCTGATACACTAAAGCAAAACTCTTCTTAATAAAATCAATACATGTTACCAAGTAAGAACAGCTATCTCAGTAATTCGATGCAGTAAAACTGTTTTGCAGTTACCAGCATTGAAAATGATTAGTGCACATTATAGGGTGCATAGATTGCGCTCTTTCACTCTGAAGCTCGGAAAGCATCCAGCAATGAGCAGGAGACAGTGAAGGACCATGGGGCAAAGAGATCATGCTGCGGCAGAGCAGGCTCTGGCTCTGAGAGTCCCGGTCTCTGAGAGCGAAGGGACTGAGCCAGCACGAGAAGAGGTTTGGGAGCACACAGCCTCCAAATCCGGTGGTGGTTGGAGGGGTACAAGGAGGAAAAAAGATAGCGCTGGAAACAGGCAGAGGAGCAGATCAAAATCATTCGTTTTTACTTACAACATTAAAAAGCAAATCACGCCTTTTACCGCTTTCTCCCACATCACAACCAGCTGTGATTACACACCAAGACAGCAGCCTTTAGACTCACGTTTGCGGCGGAGGGAGCTGGAAAAGGTGCTGCCCAGGGGACATCAGAGGAGCAGCCCCCCTGTGAGGGGTGCTGTGGTAAACCCGCCAGCAGCTGGGCGCCCGGGTTCAAAAAGACAAAAAACCCCCAAACCCCAACGCAAACAAACAAAAAAAACAAGGCAGCAGCCTGCATGTTGAGAA
>JAOBAS010000028.1:4993841-5016925 GCA_025311575.1 Elanoides forficatus | reverse complement strand
GGCTGCAGGGGAATCTCTGCTCCGGCGCCTGGAGCATCTCCTGCCCTCCTTCTGCACTCACCTGGGGGGCTGCAGGGTTCTTTCTCTCACATGTTCTCATTCCTCTCTACCGCCGCAGTTGCACAGGGTGGGGTTTTTTTTCTCCCTTCTTAAATACATTATCCCAGAGGCACTACCACTGTCACTGATGGGCTCGGCCTCGGCCAGCGGTGGGTCTGTCTTGGAGCCGGCTGGCATTGGATCTGTCAGACATGGGGGAAGCTTCTGGCGTCTTCTGACAGAAGCCACCCTTGCAGCCCCCCCGCTACCAAAACCTTGCCACGCAAACCCAATACGCACATTTTCAAACAAACAGCACAGTCCTTCTGACCCACAGTTTTACAGGAATTTAGGTGCCTAACTTCCACAGGATTGATTTTGCTGGGAACTGAGAATCTAACTATCCTTCTTCGGTGTTTTTTTCTAAAAAAAAATTAGAAATGGCCCTCAGTTCCATCTGTCAAATGGCCCATACTCTACTCAGGACTGGTCTCCAGGTCTGCCATATATCCTTCTCAATCTTTTTCACAAATCTTGTTACCAGGTAATTTGCTCTTAGAAACCGTTTAACTACAAGCAGAAGGGAGAGAGGAAGATTTTGATCACACAGGATTTTCTGAATCAACAGCAAGATCCTTTAAATACATTATATAGGCTGCCACCCTGAAAGTCCTTAGCTTTATCTTACTGTTGGAATGTGTTGTTTGGCTATTTCACAGCATGGAGGGGACTCTGTATGAAATTCACCAGCTGTTTTTCTTTGAGAAATGCATGCTATAATCACATTATCAGTTTACTCATTTCCAAATCAATTTTCTATTTCACATCCTTTACAATCAGATGTGACTGGGTATGCTGGAAGAAAATATTCCTCCTCAACTTGTCAGCTTTGTTGTAACACTTCAGGAAAGGGAAAAAGAGGGGAACCTTGCTCTGACTTGGCACGTCTGAAGACCAACCTCTCTGCTATGTGTACTTTTAAAAAAAAACAACAAAAAAAACACCCCAAAAACCCCCACCTAAGACTTTATTCTGCATCAACAAATTCAGTGGAAAATTTCCCTTTGACTTCATCAGATACAAAAATAGGCCATAGAAGAAGGGTGCATATGAAGATCTGCTTACATATATAACTATCACTTCATCAGCTGAGACTGTAATCCTGGCAAGAGGGAAGAGGAAAAGAATAAATCACTGGATATCCATGTTGCAGTTGGCAGCCTTTGGCTACAGAAATTACACAGGGAGCTCTAAGTTCTACCATAGGACCTTTGCCCAGAACCTAAGACACCCAAGTGAACCATCTTTATCCTACACCATCCTCACTCTCTGGACCCTAGAAGTCAGTTGTTTAGTGACAAACAGCCATTTGGAGAAGCAGAACTCCAGGCAGGTAGCTAATAAAGAGATGATGAGCCAGGCACTGACTAGCAAAGGTCTTCATTTAGTTGAATTTGGGGTTTGCTTGTCTCTCTGTGTAATAAAGATCTATCTAATTATATCACTGCAGTCAGAAGAATACAGTAAATCTAATCTCAGGAAGCACTATAGCAAAAGCCTCTCAAGGCTTTCTCAGCCCCTTCCTGAAATACCATTCAATCAAGCAAAGCATTATTGTCACTCACCCTCCACAGTAAAAACACTTCCTCTTTTACTCTCAGTAAGAAGAAAACATGTGAGCTTCATTATGAGAAGACTAACAATTAGCATGTGAGTTAAAGATGGAAGCTGCTAGGTGAAAGCAATACAAGGACTGCAGTAGGCTTTACTGAATAAGATACCACCACCCTTTGAGTGATGGTGCGAGATAACTGGAGATTGTGAGCCAGATATTGCACTTAATGACTTTACACTTCTTTACAGCTACTCCTAATTTAAATCTGAGCAGACTCCTGTACTCCCTAACTTTCCCTTTATCCTGAGATATCTGCCTTTGGCAAGATGTTTGCCATCTTTAAAATGAGAGTCTCATATTCCTCCTTCTTAGGCAGGCCTACATATTCCTATTCCTATACGTCTACTCTCAGACATTTAAATATTCCTCTGTTGTATATTAATCATTCAGCAAAAAGGAGTCAAAGAGGTCTGACTAATCCAGAGTCTCAAAGCTGCCACATCAGAGAGACAGATCACAATGTGATAGATCTTTTTCATATGATAGTCCCTGGAGTTAAATTAATTTGTTTAGAAGAATGCGGTCTTATACAGAGATTCTTTTCTATTCCCAAAGTAATAGCGTACATATACAACAGACATAGCTTCAGATCCATTTTCATTCTTTTTCATTATTATTATAACAGTGTTGATACATGTTTCCATGTGCTTGTCAAGCTGAGAGGTTAGCTCAAATTATTTGAAGGCTTCACTTAATTGATTTTCTGATACATAGCTAATTCTCTGCTGGCTTGAAATAGCGCAGCAGCACTGCATTTGATCAGTAAAGATGCAGCCATTTAGAGGGTCAGGAGAGTATATTGGTTAAATTCAGCTTTCAGTTGCTATAAATTGAGAGAGACTTGATTGATTTCAGCTAATGTATTGTAGAGCTGCACTTGTACGTTTGGGAACCAAATTTGGGCCAAGGACAGTAAGGACTGCAGTCACGAAATGATTGTGACAGAGAAGTAGCATTTAAATTCAGCAGTTTAGGGGCAAGTAGTAGGCAGACCGTGGCAACATTGGACTGGGTAACTGACCTGCTAAAAAAGCAAATACAATTAGCCCATAACTGGGTTACCGATAGATTGATCCCAGCCCTAAATTTCTAGCACTAGCTAGGGTATGTAACTATTGGATAGCACTTTGTGTTCTGACTGCAGCACAGGTATATCCCAAGTTATAGAACTCTGAAGAAAAAAAAACATTTATCAACCAGTCACCTACTGCTGATAACTTTTTTCCAAACTAATTCCAAATAGGTCCTTACCACAGCTCCATTTCTAGAAGAGAGCTTAGCACTTTCCCATGGTGTCATTTACAAAGCAGCATGAAAACAACAGCCTCCAGGTGCTGTGAATTTCAAGCTGTTCCTCATGAGATAAGTACCATCAAGAGTCCTTAATTTAGTTTTGGCAATCCCATATTTAACCATGTTGTTAAGTGTGCTGAAAGAAAAATCTGAAAGGGCTTTTCTCAGTTTTCATGTAAGTGTTGCTATAGAGCTTGCAGGGTGATTGTTTTTCAAATTTCCTTTGAAGTACAATTGTTCTTTGGTCTCTTTTCTTGAACCTGCGCTCTTCCTTGGTTGCATTATAACCTCAACAGAGAGCAGGAAAGTGCCTTTCAAAGCTGCGCACCAAATGTGTGCAAAACTCTGAAGACTGAGACATTTTGAAGCTGTCTTCAGATTTTGAAAGGGTGCTGTAGTATGACCATAATGAGGAAAGATAATTCTGTGCTTGGAAAAGATGCTTAAATGTCATTTTATAGATACAGATACTGTGTTTAATATGAAATGACACATTCCAAACTTACATTCAGCTTTTAGGGTCACACTCTGCACTAGTTCTGTTTTCTTCTTGAGCCAAAAAGATAGAAACCTCAGTGAGCCATGTAGAAGTAAACAAAATCTATGCCTTTCCACTCATAATCATAAAGACGCTCTTACCAAAATCTCAACGTGAGGCCCACTCAGTTTTGTGGAGACTGATAGAGAATATCAGTGAGGGCAGAAAACTCTGTGAAACCATCTGGCTTTGAGTCAGTACAAAGTGAGACCTTCTGGGAGCAGGGAGAGGGGGACAAGCTGGCAGCTGCAGGTGACCCTAACACTGGCCATGCCCTTGCTGAGAAGGAACCAGCCTGTGGCACCTGAGCAAGGCTGGGGTAGTGACAGAGACGGGTCCCATCAACTGCCTAGTCATCATCTAATGAAGGCAAGGCGATGAGTCGGGTCAGGTCAGGGAGCACCCCGTGAAATCCAAACAATTCGCAATGGCCACCTGCGACATAGGTCAGGAAGGAGGTGAAATGGGTTCTTGGGCCATCGGCAGCATGGGGAAAGCCCCGGGGTAGGCTGGGCAGGGGCAGTCAGGGCTAACAGTGCCCTCAGATCCCATACAGCAGCCGAAATGATGGATCTATCGGACACTTTAACTATTTGGGACTGTGATTTTTGTGGCTGGTTTAGTGTTACATAAGCAAAATCCAGACTTTAGTCTCCCATTCCAGGTCCAAATATTATTTTCACAAACAAAGCCTAAACCCTAAAACATACCACTGACAGATATATGAAAGAAGTGTTTTAACCCACAGATGGAGCAAGGAAGAAGAGACCCAGGTTTCGTCCCTAAATTAAAAACACACCTCAGGTAAATATGCAACCATCGTAACAGTGGCATCTTTTACATCTCAAACTTAGCATGTGAAGTGGAAACGTCTCATCACAAAAAGTCTGCTTCTAGTAGATGGAAAACTTTTCTGTATCTCAAGTCTCAGAGCCAACGAAACTGGTAAAACCCAGTAAAAGCTTCCTTGAGAAGAGTTCTCACTGAAAGCCTCCTCATTCCTTCTTTCTATGTGGTGCCCAGTTGAAGCATTATTTCCCAAAAGTGCACCAATTAGGAGGTTTGGTAAAGTTTCCAAGTCACATTTCTGTGGGATGAGGAAGTCCAGCATAATGACTATCTGAAAGACATAGCACATCAGTTGAGCCACGAATGCTGCTTCCTCTCCTGCTTTTCTTTGACCATTATTCATTTATTCATTAAAGAAAGTACTAGTAACTAGTACTAGTAACTGCTGTGCTTTCAAAATTTGCCATTCCATCGTCCCAGAGATGAAAATCCCCTTTCTCCTTTCGCACAGGATAGGAAACCTCGTGGCGTCTCTCTCCTGCTGCTTCAGGGTTGTTCTGGAAAGCCCAGCTACAGCTGAGAAATTAGTTCACTGGCCTCAGTCACTGCGCCCTGAGACAGTGGCTGCCACGCTCTCCTCTATGTGAAGGACAGAGAAGTAGACGCACTATTTATGCCCGAACCAACCTGTGTCACCAATGGACATCTGCAAATTAATTTATTTTCAGTCCAGAAGTCCGCATGCCACTCACCCTTGATCTGGTGCAGAACTTCCACTGTCAGTGTGTGGATTTATGTGTACGACCTAAGAGGAGGAACAGATATCGGTTATTTATTATTGCTTATAGCTTTTTTCCTGGGGGAACTATTGATATCCTTAGTTTTACTCAGCTTCTTTAAATAAATATAAATCAAAGGGTTCTGAGCGTCAAGTGGTGGTGATTCATCTGCAGCAGCGTAAGTCACCCTGGTCCCCCAGAAAAGGAACAGCAGGGGAATTACACATCCATACCTGAGCTTCCCCAACCTCATACCTTACACACAACTTCCCCAACGATTTAAACACACAGGACTGTGATCAAGAGAGGTAAATCCACCATCTAACACACAGCCATGCCAACACACAAGTCATGCTTGCCTTGGTACCACGAGCAGGAGAAGAGGACAAAAGAGAGAGCAGAGAGGAAGCATGGATGGATGAAACCAGCCATGTCTTAAGCTGCCACGGTTAAATTCAGGAGTAAGAAGTAAGATCCAGTGCCCTTCCTAAATGAAATCTGATATAAGCAACGTGATTAAAATTCCTGATTTGGAATCCCTGAGGTAAATAGCTCAGCTCATGCTTAAGAGCTAAACCTTTCAACAAGAACATTCAAGTTTAGGAAATGGTTTGAGGTAAAAGAAAGCAAGGCAGAAGCCCAGCCTGGAAGAATGTCTCGATCCCCACAGCGGTCTGGCAGGTTGTTTCCTGGGGATTAAAGACACATGCCAGAACTGCAGTATAGGCTTGTGAAATGGAAAATGAAAGGGAGAAACTAGCTAACTTCATAGAAAGTTTTACTCTTAAAATAGAGTTGGTTTAAGTGAGCAGTATCCTGCAGAGAGCAGCCACTCTATGTGCTCATTTCTGCTCTGAAGACTTCTCTGCTGCCTGCCACTGGGAGATCTGTATGAACACGATCACTAAGGGCTGTAATTTAAAACGCAGAACAATGCATTAATAAATCTGGTGAATAACACGATGAGCGCAAGCCAGACTTGGGAGCTGCAGTAAATGCTGGAAAGCTGATGTGGCCACAAAAAACTTTGTCTCATGACCGGCCTGGATTGCTTTTACATGAATCACCTGACCTCAGAACGTGGGCCTGCGAGGGCTGGGCTTTCCGATTACCCTTATTAGGGGATTAGTGTTTCTCAGGTTTCACGCTGCTGGACTGTCATTCCAGAAAATGACAATGCTTCTGATGGAAGCATCACCCGGGGGTTGGCCAGTCATTCCTTCTGAGTGCTGCGATAAAATTGCACGAGTGTTTTGAGTGCTAGATAAGCAGGATGTTAATGTGGTGACTACACTTACAGGACTCTCTAATGTGGTATTGAAAGAACTCAGCGTATATTTGTGGTTGTTTTCACTGCATGTCAAACATGTCTGCATCAGAACGGTAAGTCAGGTCCACATAACTGAATCACTGTAAAATGGCTAAAATAAAAACAGAAGTACAATATACCAACTTCAGGGTCACAGTTTATTGAGAGACATGCAAGGATCACCCTTGATAAAAGCAAATTAAATATATCCTTTCAGAATAACACTTCTAGTGCCAAATGTAAATCCAAACTTACTCAAATGCTGTGTCTTCAGACCTCAGATTTGAGGTTTGAATTCTGAAGCCTGTCTAGATCCAGATTTGGGATTTAGATTCTAACCCATCTTGACCTATTACCATCTTCATATCTACTCTTCTCCCCCTGCTCCCCAAGAATATCTTTTCTTTGATGTAAAAAAAGAAATGTTCTTTTTGAAAATTTCTATCTTATTCCAATAGCTCCTATCTGCTGAAATCTGTAGGTCTGCATTTTAAGCTGCATTTTGATTTCTGAAGGTATTTAAGCAGTTCTTCTACTCCTATTTTTAAAATAAAAAACCATAATCTATTTCTCACTTACAAATAGCTCTACTGTAGGTGAAGTGGGCACTGGCACTGGAGTGACTAGAATCCAGAGACAAAAATTTTTATTAAATGCTGTTTCACATTTCTTTTCCCTTCCGGGGCAGGGACACTATGAACCAAATCTTTAATCTAAGTAAGTGACTGATATGCCAATTTATACCACCTTTGGCTTTGATCTTTCAGTCCTACCACAGTGTAAATTTGGCCTAGTATTTAAAACTTGGAAAATCCCCTGGTTATAACGTCTGCTTTTTCTCACTTCCCATTCTGAAATAGTTGTCGTTTTTGTGGTTCCTTTGAGAGAGCTTAGCCCAGCATCTCCTCTTGAACTTTCATTTCTTTGTATATTTAGACAACTAAAGACCACTGCTTCAAGATTTTTCTTATTATTACATTGCAACAATTTACACGGTAGAGAGATCGGTGAATTCAAGAAATTTAAGTGTGCATTCCAAAAAATGCAAGTGTGCATGACTTTTAAATACCTGCTAAAGTCTCATAAAGCTCGTGCCTGAAGTAAAATCCACCTAAGCATTTTGCTGAATAGAGCCCTTTTGGGTCTGAGCCAATGCACATTGAAGCCAGTCAAAAATTCCCATTGACTTCAGTGGGCTGCCAGCCGATTCCTGGGAGGTATTGAGTGTGTGAAGTTCAGCTCTTCTCCTGCCAAACTTCAGTTCTTGCTCTGACGTGTTCTTTAGGTTTTTTACACTGTCTCCTCTCCACAGAGAAACATAAAATTTTTAAGGCCTCCCTGAAAGACCAGAAGAGTTTTTCAGCACAGCTTTAAATGCACTCTTGTCAAAACTGAAGCATTTCAAACCCATTCATTTCCCCCTATGAGAAACATAAAACCAAATAGTTTCAGGTCTAATATATAACTTTAGGGCTGATAAATGTCATTGCAGCTTTATAATTTTGAGGTTATGTTAGTATTTTTATACAAATATTCAGGACACATTCATTACAAATACTATATACATGTATAAACACAGAATACAAACACACACTGTTGTACGTATTTACAATATTCTAACAGTTTAAATAGTTAACAAAATGTTTTTCTTTTTCAGAATTACAACTTTCATAAGTTTGGGTTCATTTGGAAATTTTAAACTAGAAACATTTTCAGTTCAGATTAAACCCAAATTTCTAAATGTTCAATTTTCCATAGAAGAAAAATTCCATTTTTCTGTTGACATCTTCTAGAATACTTCTAGATGATATAGCTTTTTATACTTACTTCTCCCTCCAGCCTTTTACTAGCAAACATGGAAATCCACTTTTCAACATCCTCCTTCATTACAAATACTTCTACATTTATGTATACAACCAGTATCAGAACACAGTACTCACTCAACTTGCATAAATGAATCTTCCAAGTTACAGTGCATCAGATATTCATCTTAAATGGGAGCTCACAGCTAATCACAGTTCACCTCAGACTTGGCGATTTATACTATGACCATTCTGTTTATTAATAAGTACAAGTACACGTGGCACTTTCACCTTGGCTTGCCTGTTTGAAGCAACTTAGAAACACTGCTAAATTCCTCCTTAAATAAACTTGCAGTTAAATAAATTGACTTTGTATGCAATGTGACAAGCTAAGCTAAATTCTGCAGAGAAGGGCTCTGGTTTCTGGGCATTGTGTTAATTTTGTGGCAGCTTCATTACGTATAAAAACTGAGAGTCAAATCTTAAGAAATTTTTAAGACCACCAAAGCTCTACTGGTTCAATGCAGCTGGAGAGGTGTTCAGTTGAATATGAAATTGAATAATAGGAACTGAATAAAAAGAAGCCTCTGTTTTATTAAGATAATGTATTCCATTTATTTTTTGTGGTTCCTGAATTTTCAAAAAGCCTCTTTACTTTCTTGCTGTCTTCTCATTGAAGCTGTTAGGAGGGTGCTTGACGTTTAGATGGTGGAGATGGGGAGCTGGCACCCAAGAAGGTGTAGGAGGAAGTCTGAGCTTCTCAAACAGTTTGAGTCATAGGATATACCTGCTAGAGGGATCAGGACAAAATTTAAAGACATTTTAAATTTATCACTTGGAGATTTCACAGTTACTAGGCCATCAGAGTACACAGGGCATGGCATGGCTTTCAGATCCAGGCACAGATTGTCCACAGGGACTAAGGGGCCTCTCGCCCCCATCCCCAGAAGCCATTTGGACTCGATGATCTTGAAGGTCTTTTCCAACCTAAATAATTCTATGATCGAGGCAGAACCAAGGCACCCCTGAAGCCACTGCCCATAGTTGCCCGAGGCTACACCAAAACGTCAAATGCCTGGGGACAAGGGCATTGCCCTTGCTGGATCCATGCCTGGTGCAGCCAGCATGAGCTGCCAGGGCCGTCCTGGTTTGGTATGGAGCTTGGCATCCAAACATCGCTTCCCCTGAAATATCTTGGCTCTCTGGAGTGGATCCTGTTCTTACCCTACCACTCTCACAAAGGAAGGACTCAAATATTTCTTATCAGTTATTCGTATGAGAAGCCTTCCCCCCATGTTTACAAATGCAGATGTGAAGGACTGTGTTTATTTTGAGTGACAGTTGAGTTCTGAAGTGTTTTCCACACCTGGAATATTATATAAAGCTTAGTGGCGGAAAGAAAATAGAAAAGAAAGTGAGAAAGAGAGAAAGGTAGCAATAAAAAAGAAAGGCTATATTTACACAGTGAGCTCTATGTGAAAGACGAGGGGACTGAACTTTCTTCATGGGAATTTAAGTCTTTATTTCTGTGCTTGGGTAATCACTGTACTGGCTTTAGATTGGCCTTTCACCATAACAAGGATCCAAAGTGTGTTTTTCCTGTGAAGAAAAAAAAGGAAAATCATCATCAGTCACCTTCTTCAGGCACTTTTTCCTCCTCCATCTTCTCTGCCTGCCTGTTTGTTCACAGCAGTGGCTCTTCCGAGTCAAAGAGAAAATCTGAGAAAATGTTGATTTGAAAATCACCTGTTGACGCTACTTTGAACTTGTCTTCCCCCACACTAAAATCAGTGGTAATGTAATTAGTTCCTTCAGTGTGGTGCACAACCTGATCCTTGTTTTGCAAGGACCTTGTTCTTCAATCATTACCCGTCAAAGCAAAACTTCCCCCAATTTCATTCAGAACAGGACTAGGATATTTATTCTTTTTTTTTTTTTACCATGTGAAGCAGTACTTGCTAGGATAAACACAGACAAAGTAGAGAGGTTATTGGAGCATGTAAGTTCAGTGACTTCTTTTACTCCATGAGAAAAATAACAGATTAATTGGGATCTTTGTTCCCCAAAGGGAAAGCGGTCATGTTCTTTCCATCAAGGTTTTGAAGAAGAAAAAAAAAAAGAGAGAGAGAAAGAAGAAAACCTTAAAAACCAACAAAGAAAAACACAGAGACATCTCTCTTTCAGATCATTACTGCAATACCTGAAGAAGAGGGAAAAGTAGGAGGCTGGTGAGTAAGAGGAAAAATGTAGAAAATTTTTTTAGAGTACACTTGATAGCTTCTTAAAAAGAACTGCTGGTCAGGAGAGCTACAGAGCAAAGCAAAGGTGCACAGCAGAGACTCTGTCCTTACCCTATGTCAGCAGTGTCCACCAGCAGGGGATCATAGAAATATGACAAAGGGGAAAAGTGCCAAAAACTGCTAAGTCTACAAGTGGAGAGAGAAAACGAACAGGAGAAAGCAGAGAGAGCTTCCACCCTTCGTGTTTCGCTGGTCTCTTCAGTTTAGTGGATGCTTTTAAATCCCCTCACTGGCTGTTTCCCAGGTGCTTCTCTGGCAACGTAGACCCCCTGTAGACTAATTAAACCAATAGACAGTAATTTATACTACTGTATTTCACACAACGCCTCTTCATCATTCCAGGATAATCCCAAACATTTTCCTTCTTAGTAGAGCACTAGCTTATGTTGTACAGATATCTACATAAAGGCAGCTTACCAAAATACCCAGTTGGAACAGCATTGTACACAGAAGTTTAATAAATCCTTATACTTTCAGATAATTTAATAGGGTTGGTATTATAACAAATACATGAAAACATAAGCTTTTAAGCTTAGCATCTCACCAGCAGTATTTCTCTCCCTGTTTTATCAGCAAGCTATACTAATGGTTACGCCAGAGCAAGCACCTCACTTTTTTTCTCCCTCAGACGACACTGCCTGGCCAGACTACGATGCTTGGCTGCAAACCAAGAACTCCCCTTGACTCTCACAGACAGGGAAGGTGGGGGAAAGTGTGGGCTACATGGGTAACTAGCACATGCCTGATTTCAGAACAGCAGTTAATAATAGACAGCATACATATCTTGTCCAGGACAAGGCTGTGTTGTTCTCAGTTTGGCTTTCCAAACCCAAAGTGAATTAGACCAGCACTCTGTAAAGCACACTGCCTCTTTACCTGCTGCATTACTGCTTCTGCACTTGAAGCCCGAACTAGGTGGAACTGTTTCAGACTAATTTGAAGCTTTGTTTTAGATTGAGGGCATTTTTTTAACCTTTTATATTATTTTTCCCTTCATTAAAAGTAGATCGTGCATTTAAGAACACCTACAGAAAGCTTCAGGCTCTAAAAACTTAAAAAATAAAACTGATCTCTTAGAAGAATATATGTTAGTAAAGAAACTGCCAAATGTTGCATAATAAGAAATTAATAAAAAATAAAAAAAATTTTTCTTCTAACTTTCCACTCCCTGCCCTCAAGACTCCAGCAGCTCTTGGGAGCTGTTGTGATTATCCTCTTAGGCAACAGCCTTAAAACTAAGTAAATCCAGGGGAGCAAGTTTTTAAAAATTGTTTTGTCTTTGTCCCAAGGTGGAAAAATATCTCATTAAACATAAAGTCATAACAGAGTAGGGATATCTGTGATTGTCTGGGTTATAAGCCATAGCAGGAGTGGTATGTCTTAACCATGTGGCACCAGTGGATTCCAGTTGCACGCACTATGCAAGATGACTGGGCCCACTGTAACAGCTATATGCAATGGGTCTGATACAACGGCTCAAGGAACGCAGCTCTCCCCTTAGTTATTCAGTAACTTCTTATGACGGGTCCAATTGTACACTCTGTAAGAAACTATGTTTCTTATTTGAAAAAGATAAAGCTGTTCAATAAAGACTAGGGACTTTGGGGGAGTATTATAGATAGAGAGAGGCAAGTACTAAAACACTACACACCCACCTGTATCTGCATAGTGATAAAACAGCGGAGAAAATCTACGTGGCAACAGGGTAAAACACCCATTGCTTTCCGATACCAGGTGAGTTGAATCTTTGGGAACCACCCATGAATAAACAGTCCAGATTTTGTGGAAGGGCATAGCTGATTACTCAGCAGTTCCAGGTTTTATTATGGAAAAGATGCTCAAGCATCTTGCCTACTTGTAGTTGTTCCAGTTGAACAAATTTTCATTTTCTTTTTTCCTTCATTTTAATAGCTTTAATGAATATTTTAACAGCATAATTATCCTGGCTAAAGTCATGAGAAGCTGTACATGCAGTCTGGTCCTTAAGTTCACTGAAATTTGGATTCATTTGGCCAAACTAAGATGGGAGGTGTGGGGGAAGCATGGAAACTGTTGTGGTTTCCAAGACTTTTGATATAAAACCCAGCAGTTTTGGCAGATGATTTACTCTGAGGTTTAGGTGTTAATAGATGCCAGGAGTCAAGACAGAGTACAGAGTGAGATGAACCCATGGAGCTTTCAACTGGAAAGAGTTTGAAAGAATCCTCAAAATTGTTAGTTCCTGAGTTTCAAATGAATCTAATTACTCTTATGCATACGGCTGAGTCACTTCTGAGCAGCTTCTAGTGCCCGAAAGCGGCTGTGTGGAGATGCAGAAGGACTTGAGAAAGTCTGACCTAGCTTCAGTGTCTAATCTCATTGCTCCCTGCCAACAACAAAAATGAAAAGTTTAGAAGATCATTTTCTCTTCAGGATAAAAAAAAGGGAGTTTAAAATTTTGTGGTTTCCCCTATGCCTGTCCCAGCTCTGAATTAACTCAGTACTAGTATATCTATGCACAGGCCAGCACAAAGGGAAAAGCACAGAACAGCAATGATTGCTCAGCAGTCAGCACTGTACATGAGGCAGGGATTTTCCAGGTCATTTTAATCCAGTTCATCACTACAATTTGCTGGTCCAATTCTGCCAAATCAGCAGAAGTACTTCTTAAAAGAAAGCCTCACCCAGTTTTGCACAGGCAGCACTCTAAGAGCTCACAGGGTTACTAGCACTTTTCATCAGAGATCCATTGTGAATTGCACTTTTAAATAAAGCACACAAAAGTTAGAAAATTCTCACCACTGCTGGACATCTGTATATCCCCAAGTCAATTTATAACAACTGATGATTTTGCCCAGTTGAAATAGCAACATGGTCCTTGCCTATACCAGGCTGAGACATGAACTGAAGTGCTGCAAAAATACATCCAAGGGAAGGTTGTGACCAAAACACATGCTATTGTTTCTCATTTGTGGTTTGATTGATGTACAGAGGAAAAAGTAAACAGTTTTGCCTATTGATGGCCTGGTGGACAAAAGAATGGCTGGAATTAAATCATGTAAGAGTGGGGGGAAAATGTAAAGTAAAATTGAGAAACATTTCATTCTGGGCACTCAGACAACACTTCAAAAATCCATTTAAAAAGGGGATACTCAGTATCCCAGAGTAACAGTCTGCAGCTATTGAAGTACAGCACTGAGGGATTTATTTAAAACTGAACAGCACCTTGTACTGCCCTTAGTCCTGCTGAAGGCAATGTAGAGTGATTTATTATTCCGTGAAAGCAAATATAGTCTAGCTCTTATTCAGGTGAAGAAAAACAGTTCTCACTGAGACAATCTTTATCGCAGAACCATAGAAAACTTTAAAGATTTTGACTTTCAAAGTCTTTTAGGTCTTCCCATTCCCCTGCCCTAAGGGACATGCAACCATACCCACGTAATTCCCGACAAATCGTTCCCCTCCCCATCCTTAAGCTGCCCCAAGGTAGTTCCACAGCCTCCCTAGGCAATTTATTGTCCTCCAAGCCAATCTCTTCAGCAAAAGACGGGTGCAGGTACGCCCCGGGCAGAAGGAGGAGCAGCCCCGCTGCAGCCCACCACAGCCAGCCCCGGTGGGCTAACGGTGGGCAGCTCTTCTCGCCCGGGCGGCCAGGCCAGCCCTGGCAGCGCACAAGGCAGACGGAGAAGTTGCTCATAACATGGTCTCTCCGGGTTAACAGGACCGTTGTTGTTTCAGGCAAGTGCTAAAGCACTACACGCCCACCTGTATCTGCACAGTGACAAACCAGTGGAGAAAATCTCTGTGGTGACAGGGTAAGGCACGCGATGGTTCCAGATACCGGGCGAGCTGGTACGTCTTTGTGTCATACAAGATGCTTCGAGGGGCAAGGCTGTACGTGAAGCCTCTCCAGAAGCACGGGAGCTCTCTGGAAGACACGTGGTATGTGTCACGATCCTTTTAGATGGGTGCTTTGGCCACTTTAGGAAAGTCTTGCGGGTTGACTAAAGCATACCTTGGGGACAAGAAAGAAATCCTTGAGGGAAAGGTTAAGCCTGCAGGAGGAAGTAAATATCAATGTAGGAGAGCTGGAGTGAAAGGGAAAAGAACAGCAGTGTGTGACTTTGTGCCTTCACGTGCAGGCAAAACCTCTCTAGTTTCTTTTTGCATAACGCCTCTAGCCTGCAACCCGCTCTCTCTAGTCCAGACTCTCAGCTTGTGTCTTGTCTCCATATCCATTCGAAGTGGTGCTCTGAAAATCATTATCCTGGCCTTGCACACTGACTGCAGTCTTCTCCTGATATTCCCCCTGTGACTGACTCCCTCCCAAAAGCTTCTCTGACCTTGTAATGTATTTTTTAGTCTTCTTCTCTACCTGCACCTACTCTGCCACTGACTTGCAACACATAGACTGATTCTTACTTTCAGTGCTGTCAAACTAATTCTGAGATTTTCAAGCTGGACAGCAAGGTTATAAAATCAATGGAAACAGCCATTCTCATGAAAGTTCCTCCTTCAAAAAAGTCATAAATATGCCAAAGCATTATGACTAGAATTGATTGCAGTTGGATCTGTTTGATAGTATCATTGGACGTGACGGTATCTCATGATACCACCACACTAAACCAGGACTTTTCAGTCACTGAAAATGAGCTCTGATCACTGTGTAGAACTGTGGCCACAGCTTCCACCTTATCCTCTCATTTTCACTAGAAACACTGCATGTATTTGGGGCACCAGCTAGGAACCTGCACTTCACCAACACCATGGTTCATTTCTTTTTAGACTCTTCTATCCTGCTGTAGAAAGGCTTTGCTTATGCTGTTGCAAAATGTCATTCAGTATACCAAAATGTATTTTCTTGTATTTGTAACCTAAATTAAGTGTCAGAAACATAAGCATCACACAAAAAAATCTCTTTAAATAGGTTTCAAACATGATCCCATCTCTAAAAATGACTGCAACAGTGGACATGTCTTTCTGCCAAACTAGATGTCCCTCTAATCAACACAAGTTTTGTTTTTGCCTAAAAGCAATATTTGTTCTCATGGCAGCTACATTTTCGTACTCGGCTTCCTCCTCTGCAATGCTGTACGTCACCCCAGTTGTAAGGTGCTGCTCTTCTTGGGACACAGCCTGTGTCTTTGTCACCTTAATTCTACCATGAAGTTAAAGATCATTTTTATTCCAGCTGTCATACTTTCAAATTCTTCTTTTCCATTCCCTCCTTATCCTGACCAAGGAACTGTACAGCTTTGTTTCAAGTTTTCAGCCCTTCATTTGAGACCCACAGAAGCACTCTCCAGCTCAGTGTGCTAGAATGTATGTAGAATGAGCTGCCCTCACTTTTTGAGCAGGGGGAAGAGAGGGCGTCAGTGAGACGTGGGGCACCCAATGCACATTAAAACCCACTGACAGCTTTCCCCAGTCCCTGCCATTGGTCTGGACACATCAAAGCCAGAGGTAACAAGCTCAGATGCAACAGAGAGCTCTGTCTGGATGGTAAAGACTTATCTGAGTTTGGATTATCACCTATTCAGATCCCCACTAATGTAGCCATGTTGGTCCTGGCAGATTAAACTAGAAAAATTGGTATAAAATTAGGTCAGGTATGGCTACAAAAATAGTGGCAGTGCAGTGAAAACAGAGCTGCTGTTCAAATCTCATCCAAAAGTCTGGTCCAACGTGTGTGTGATACAGCTAAGCTAGAACACCAAAATATGGTACAAGGCAAAATTCAAGCCCAAGATATTTAAGTGCAGCATGATGCACCAGTTAAATTTAACACTTATTAGAAAGTATATACCACTCCTCCCTTCTGTCATTAATTTTCCTTCTCCATTTTTACATGCATATGTAGAAATACGCTGATCCTTATATTGTCCCCCTTGTCCCACAGAAACACTGTGAAACATTCATAAAAATTGTTTACCTAAAGTCTTGAATAAATCCTTTAAATTTACTATTTCAGAACTTACGTTACGCTCCTAATTAGTACTCGTACACTGCCTCAATGCAAACTCAGATCCGTCTGTTATTAGGTTACCACTAAGGTCAACAGCTTAATTCTCTCATATCCAATCATTCAATGCTACCTACTAAAACATGACATCCTATTGCTAATAATTTTTTTTCAGATCTATATGGAATAACTGCAAATGAAACGATTTTCATACAGTTCAGTGGACCTGAATCAATAATTTTGCTAGCTGATGAACTGGCTTCCCATGTTCCACGTTTTCTTTCCTTAGCCTGCGATGCGTGGCCAGACTCCATAAGAACGTCCCTTTAGCTTATCATCAACAGTTATGCTGTTAAAGTATGCTTTTATGAATATGTCCTTGAAAAACTGGCTATCAGGAAACTTTTCCTTTTCAATAAAATGTTGGAAAAGATTCCTAAGTAATGTTAGAGCTTCTTCTACTGGGAAAGGTTATTCAAGGTTGAATGGGATTGAAATTTTCCTTTGCAACGTACTCATTATGAGCTACTGTTGTTCGCCTTTTGAAACAAAAATGCCAGCTTGGGAATGCTGTCCTTTATTTAAAAATAAAAAAATGAAGTGCAGCTGACAAAGTTCAGATAATTGGACAGAGCAGCAGAGCTTAAACCAACAATGTATTCAGCATACTGACATGTGATATCTTTTGAAATCTCCATAGGGTCTTTTAGCTTACAGTGAGCCATTTCAGAATTCCGGACCATCGCAGAATAAAGAGTTTGCTCTTTCAGGCAGGCCCCCATGTCCAATGGTATAATTATTTTTTCAGCTTCTCCTTTCCACCAGATCAATTCATATTCTACTTGGTAAACATATAAGTTTTTACGGACCCAGCCCAGAATCCTGCAAGTAATGCCAGAACTCT
Source organism: Elanoides forficatus (assembly GCA_025311575.1). Lineage (NCBI taxonomy): Eukaryota > Metazoa > Chordata > Aves > Accipitriformes > Accipitridae > Elanoides > Elanoides forficatus. Next base: position 4,999,556 of record JAOBAS010000028.1, on the reverse strand, counting down.
AAAAAAAAAAATTAAAAGCCAGAAAAATGCTATTAATGGAGCATCAGTATGGTCTGTCATTACAGTATACTATTCTCATCAACACATAATAAACTTAAAACTGGTAGAAAGCCAATAAAAGAGGGATAGGGGAAAAGGAGTGCTAAAAATGAGAGCCACTGGAATAAATTGAACAGAAGCTCAGCTGCCGGCTTCCTGCCACACTGGGTATCTCTAGTAGCCCAGCTTCTCAGGGGGGCTGTGTAGCCTGTGATTAAAACACCTACTATTCAGGTTTAAGGTTTAAAGTGCTAACTGTTAAGTTTTAAAGACCATTCTTTGGCTAGTATGACTTACAGTCTGGCTGCTATGAGCTTTGCCCCATTCCCAACGTGAAATGACCATCTAGGGACAGACTCCTGTTTCTCACTGGTTTTCTGAACTGGATGGAACTGAATGGAGGAAAAAGAATTTAATCCTATTACCTTTCTACCTCCTAATGGGAACAGCTCTATTCTGTCCTTGTATTGAGCCCAGTACGAGTTGTTTAATTCTCAAGTGAGACTGAATGTTGAACTTCACCAAGTGCTAATCTAAAATTAGCGGCCAGCTGAACCAGCAGTCATGTTTAGCAAGTTACTCATTTTGCAGCAACGTGATGACGTTCCAAATAACAGACTGGTAGGGCTTGTAGGAAGATTTTACCTTACCCTCATCAGGAACATCATGTAAAGCCTTTGAACTTTTGCTTCGTAAGTGAAACAAAGTTGTAACTCAATCAAATCTGCACCTCACTTGACTGAACAATCTCAGAAAAAGTCATCTTGATCAAGCCAAGCCATCAAGAAGCTCAGTCAGCCTCCTGACGCTATGGGAGACTCTCAGAGATGCAAGATTATGTTGTGGAGAGAAGACAAGCTAAAGATAGAAGCAATACATTTAAACAGCCGTGAGAGTATGAGCTGGAATTAATATTTATTGCCTACACAGGCAAATATGCCAAAAGAGAGACAAGTATCCTGACAAGTTGGAGAGACTTGGTAACCCCATGGCAGCCAGTTAACATACAACAGTGTTGTCTCCGGGAAACAAAAAGATTGTGTCATATGCCCTGTGTCCCAACTCTTGTGGCCATATTTTGAAACATCCACTCCGTCCTTCTCTCCCCCCAACAAAAAAAAAAAAAAAAAACCAACCAAAAAAACCCCCTAAAAATACCTCCTGCTTCTTACCTGACCCTGTGGCCAGATCTTGACCCCACCATGACAAATGCAGCAAGCAAAGCTCTGCCAGTCCCGGAGAAGACTGTTTCACAGCAGTGAAGGAAAACACGTGTATGCTGCTGTTCCTTGTGCCGTGTTTTTCCCATGACTGGAGAGCCGCAGTTTCCAAATCTGACTGCTTAACAGCTGATATGCATTCATATTGCATGAAATATGGTAGAGAGGTTAAATATAAAACAGGATGTAAAAAAAAAAAAAAAAAGAGTAATTTAAAGGCAGAAAGTCAACCAAATCAGACTCAGGATAAACGTGGAGAGTTTGGTGCAGAAAGAAATATGTGACACCCCCACCCCAAACCAAAAAAGCAAACCAAGTGATTAGCATCTTAAAAATCTTTTCAAAGGGGCCTTAAAGACTATGAATTTAGTGCGAGGAGACAACAATGAAAGTATAGCAGTAGATGTACTGAGGAAATGTACTGTGAGAAAACACCTTCTGCAGCGCTGGTGAACAAATCCGAAGTATTTCTTGCCACACTCCCCAGTTTGGCTAAATAAGGATAAAGTCATAAAAATGCAATCTAGCGGGAAGAAGCTCCTGAAGCCAGACCGAGGGCTTGATTCACCCACTGCTTCAGGCTCAGCTCAGTACAGTAGAACCAAGCTGGGGTTCAAGCTGATCCAGAGAAGGCAACTGTTAGGTGAGACAGAGCAGGGATAGACCTTCTAGTTAAGTGCTGGGACAAAGGAAGTGCCAGCAGAAATTTGGGAGTCATTGACTGTTCAGGTACTGGCAGTCACACAGTCACGTGCCTAGAAGTGCTGTCACATAAGACACCCACACATCTGATGATGTTTTATTTTACTGTTTTTCATGGAAGTGTCTATCCTGTAGAGACACATAAAACCAGCTACAGGGCAAGTGGCCAGCGTTGCTCCTAGGAAGCTATTTCGTTATGAATATTTTAACATAACTTTAGTTGGTTTTCCATCTCAAAATGTCATTAGAAAAATAGCAGCAGGCACATTTCAAGTAAGGTTTTAAAAAAAAAGACAGGTTACGTTGCCGTACATTTAACAGCAGCTGGATTTCTCCTTGCTGTGAAAGTGCGAGCAAAGTGTCAGCGAAGCCAATGGCACTGACCTTCCTGTTGTCGAAGGGAGAGCGGCAGATTCTTGACAATCTCCACGGCAAAACAAGGGAGACCTTGCAAACATCTCTCTGTAGGGGCTCTAAACAATAGCAAAGGTTCTTTCCCAGGGTTGAATTTCTCCATTCCTTTGGCACGCTTTCACAAAAGGGCTGGGTCCTTTGAGGTTATCTGCAATGTGCTTACGCTCAAAGCATTAACATGCCTGTTAGCTCTGTACCCTTAGCATACTTTTACTGTTATTAAAGAGTGATTATAACTCAGAAAAAGAGGATCTTGGAGATGAGGTACTGGACTGAGGTGAAGAAAAGCAGAGCTGTAGGCTCTAACCTCTTCCCATGCCACTTCAGGCAAGCAACATGCTTCACATTTCTCTTAACCATATACACTTAGTTCATAAGCTCTTTGAACAGGGATGATTCCTTTCCTTGCATATGTAGGTATAGAATAGCAGTACTGTCCAGCAATGGCCTAAGCCAGAATGCCTTGGCACTACTAGTTACAGACTAAGCATTTTAACTACCATGACACGGCTAATTTTGCAGCCCCCTCTATTAATAAAAGAATTAAAAACATTATATGGCAGCTTTCCTTTCTATTTTTTGACAATATTGAGAACTTATTTAAGTGCATCCATCTTTGGCTGCACTGCCTCTCAGCTTCCCAAACACAAGTTCCTGTTTCTTTGCCCATATACTAGTGATTTCCAGCCACGTGGGGCACAACATTGCCTTGCACCGTCAATGCTATCAGGAAGAAACTACTGTCAGCAAGCAGGTTGTGAGAACTGCAGCATGTGTGTTACGAGTTTGCAGTCAACTGCTGCAGAGGCTGCTGGGTTTGGATACGGCTGTGGAGCACAGGAGTATTTTTAGTTGCCTCAAAGAATTAAAGTAAGACTGCATTTGAGATCTTCTCACCAGCTTTAAGTATGCCAACTGAGGAAAGCTCAGGGGAAGACAAGGCATGTGTTGGTTGTCAAACTGTTTTAGTAAAAGACATTAAGGGCTATTTTGAACATTATATTGAAAGTGAATGGGTGTGATACCAGCCAAGGTGTGATAGAGTTAGCAGGTACATTCGCATACCCTCCCAGTAAACAAGTTACATACCTATTGTCCATTGGCAGCCACTTCCAGCCCAAAGGCAGAGCACAGATTTAGTCCCATCAGCTTCGGGTCGGTCCAGTACTACGGCACCACAAAGTACTGCAGGATCCCTGCTTTCCTCCTCTCAGTCCTGGACTCATCCCCACGGGGGAGCGGGATGGAATTTCTCCCTTTCCAGGACACATCAACACCGGGAAACAACGGCAGAAGGCTCTTGCAAATTTGCAGGAAAGCTGCAAACTTGGCCACGCAAAGATGCTGTAGATTGTGACAGCTATATAGGCACAAAGCTTGGTAAACTACGGCAAATGTGTTATCTGCCTGGCCCCTTGCAGTGTTTCAGCTATTTAATCTAAAAAAGCCTGCCTTCTTTTTAAGCCAGAGGACTTAGCTGACCTTTCTCTGTGCAAAAGAATCCACTTTATTTTGACATGTTATGCATGAAATTGGCTCCTTCGCATTAAGGATGCAAAAGCTTGATGGTGGTGCAAGATTCATGTAAGTGAACGACCTGATCTAAACCCGACAGAACTACTGCTGCCTGTTCCAGTAAGCTTTCCACGGGTGCACAACTGCACATCAGTGGCCCCAGTATAGGAACCTTGCACTTCTGAATAAAATAAAAGATAAGAATTATGGAAGTCTGTAGAGTGAATCATCCTTACTGCATGAAGAGAGAGTATGTGAAATAATTTATATCACTTTAAAACACCATTTCCCTTATTTACTAAATACAAGTCCACTCATCCCTTTGGTATGTGTACCAGCGGTGTTTCTATTTACCATTGCCCACTCCTCTAGGAATTTCTGCTCAGTCTAAGAGCTTATTAATGGGCAGACCATATATGCTTCTTTAACCAGTTTTGTGAACCCTGGGCTCTGCACTGAAATAGTTCTCTGTATCCAGCAAGGACACCACTCAGCAGAATCTGCAATTATTCAGCAGTTCTGCTGAATAAAAACGGGGCAAACAGGCAAAACTGTTGAAAAATGTTGTTTATGCTAGTCTAAACTCTGCTCAGCTACACAAGGTTACCCATATTTGAAATACCCAGAATTGGCCTTTTGTGGCAGCTGCAGTTCATCTCCTGCACAATGGCAATGGGGAAAAGGACAAAGCAGATCAGCACTGGGAATATTTTAAGAGGACTAGGATTAAATTTAATTGCCTCCTTTCAAAAGATCAGTTTATCGAATCCACGGTCTTACTCCCAGTTAAAACCCAGTCAGTATGCCTCAGGCTCTTTAAAACAGCAAGAGAGCATTTTTTTCACATGTTAAGGCAGGAAAAAGCCATTTCTACTTTGCCTGGGATAAAACATACATGAGACGTGCTGTTCATTCGCCACTTCTTCCAACCTCACCTGTGAATGCTTGTGGCTGTTGAAGTGGGAGTTTACAGCAACCTGTTTCTAGGATCATGAGGTTGATGGTTCTTTCTTTGCCTCTACTTCGCTATAAATAGGAGAGTTAACAGCCCCACATGTAACGCTTCTTCGCCTAGTTGCCAAGGGGTAAAAGTGAAGATTTAATCAGTCTTTACACTTTTGTATTTTTTAAATTATTTAACTTTTATTACTGTTGCACCATTTATACAATTACATATAATTTCAATGCATCCATTGTACATTTTGTTTTTTCATTTGTTTTCCAATGAGTGTGTGTTGGTGTCTGTGACACAGAATGGAAGAGAAACTGGAACTGCAATGAACGCAGACTTTTTCATTTCCACTGACCAATAAACAGAACTACAGGTGCACCCAACCACAGACATGCATTAACTCGTCATGAGAAATCTAGGTAGGCTAAGTAGGATGAGAATGCTTTTTACTCCCAAAAAATATTTGGAGAGGAAGAATTGGAGGATTGGCATTGAGAAATATGTGGACAGCTAAGTGGGTTTTGTCTGAAAGTTGGCATTCATCCACTGCATAAAAAAAATATCAAAATAAGAAAGGCTGTAAATAAAAAAACCACAGAAAATACTGCTTTCATAAAGATCTGATTGCCTTGGCACAAACCTAGTGGGCAGAATCAAACGCATCACTCCCAAACCCCATTACAGAACAAAAAGAAGATTTTGATACATTGGTGGAGTGCATTTACAGCAGTTCAGATACAAAAGATGTGCTGTACTTTCAGACATCCATTTAATTTACTTTTTTTTTTTTAATCCAGGACTTGTGTCAAGTTGGCAGAAAGTATATTAGATATTTCCCCACAAAAATACTATTTGGATTCTCCCCCCTCCCTC
>JAOBAS010000028.1:4945537-4987176 GCA_025311575.1 Elanoides forficatus | reverse complement strand
TCTTCTCTTCTCTTCTCTTCTCTTCTCTTCTCTTCTCTTCTCTTCTCTTCTCTCTTCTCTTCTCTTCTCTTCTCTTCCCCTTTTCCTCTTTTTTCTTTCTGCCTCCTTCCTTTCCCTCCCTTCCCTTCCCCTCCCCTCCCCTCTTGTTCTGTGTTCCTCACGTTTCAGAGCAGCGATGGGAACCGGCTCTCCTACAGCCAGGCGGGCTGTTGGTGCTGGGCGAGGGAGGCAGCAGGAAAACACACCCTTGACCACCTCTCCCTTCCGAAGCGATGGCTGGGGGTAGCCCACGGCTCTGCCCGGAGGGGCCGGGCACCTCCTGCAATGCCAGAACTGCTCATGGAAATTCCATATATCCGAGGGTAATAAGATGCTAGTTCACTAGATGCACACAGCAAAACATGGCCTGTGGTCTCCACGTGCCCCGGTTGTTCAAGCCGAGTCCTTAATACTGAACAATCCGGTGTGTTTATTGCTGAGAGACACATGATCATAAAGTGGGAACATCTCGGCTTGGCACTTGTGCTGTTTTCTTCACAGACCACAGATAATTTTTTCTCCTTCCCTCAGCATGTGCACAGTCCTGCAACCACTGTGCCTCCTTTCCTTCCTCCAAAGCCTCGTGAATCTCAAGATTTAGTGAAGGAGTATAGAGTAACAGAACAGTGAATGCTTGAATCACAAATTGTACTAACTTGATTTTCTAACCTTGACTTTAAAAGAAGCCAGTTCCAGTTTTGGTACTGTCCTGTTTTCTTTTAACATGCAGCCAGTAAAGGAATTCTAAGAAGTAATATTGCCAAGTCTAAGGGTTTCATTCTCAGCCAGATTTCAGTTCTATTTTCCTCTGGTGAGAAGTAGAATACTTTTGATGCAAATTTCATTAAAAAAAAGAAGAAAGACGAACTTCAATTTCTATATTATTTTAAAATTCCTGGGGACACGTACACCACACAAAAATGGAAGGATGATGTGCTTTTTTTAATATGGGCCATTCGTCATTAAGATATCTGAATTATGATCATTGGTAATAGACTCCAATTATGAGAGTAATAATAATTTAAGCACATTGCAGGTTGATAGAAAATTGTGCCTGGCTATTTAAGAACTTGTACTTCAGTAACTGCTTCATCTGAGAAGCATAACGTACTAATAATACAGCAAGTTATCAGAAAAGTTAATAATCTCCTGACAATTATTTTGAAAGGAAATTAAAAAGTTGTACCTGAAATATCGCTAAGATTCACATGAAATACTTGAGCTCTAAGGTATGTATTAATTCATCAATTAGGAACCTATTTTTCCAAAAACAGAACAGGAGTGAAGACCAGCAGTTTCATTGAAGAAAGGTTTTGCCAAATTTATCAATTCGTTTAGCATCAACCTGAAACCAAAAGTACTTTGCACGTGTAATTCGTCTTTGCAGCCTGTGTGGAAAAAAGCTAGCTAGCCAGGCCGGATTCCTGAATAAAAATAAATTTTTTCCATTATTTGATCAAAGAGTGACGAAGATTTTGTGGGTTACATTGAAAGCAACTACCGAAGACTTTGGACTTGCGTTGGAGGACTGTAGAGCTGAAGAGCCTGGAGACACGTAGCGACTGAAGATCCAGTACCCAGTCTGACCTTGGTCAGACACCAGCACTACTTTAGCCGTAGGAAAGTCCGCGGAAACAACTACATCAAGGTACTGCCTGACGCGGTCTCTGTGCGTGTCACCCTATAGTAAAGCCCCTTTAGTGAAGTAGTGACCCGTGCGCTGCAGAGCCGCGCTGTGGGAGCGTGCTCCCCAGTGCAACACACCTCATTTCTTTAAGCCGATACACCCTGAGCTTCTCCAGCTACAAAAAGCCGTCTTGCAGAAAACAGGAGTAGAACACGGACCAGTCTTGCCTTCCCGAGTCTACGAGCGGGATGGAAGAAACGCTCTGCTGAGTGCAAACTCCCAGGCTGTGCTTTGCAGGCAGAGATAACATCTTTTATTACTGGACCAGCTAATATGGATAGAAATAACATCACCCCTATTCTCCTTAGACGATTGCCTACAGCTGATCCATTTTAGTGTTAGTATTATTTGATACTTTCTTATTGCTGGTTTCAAATCAGAATCGCACCGTTTTGCCACAACTGGGGTTTTTCAGCGATCCAACATGACACTACCTTGCCCAGCAGCGTAGATACAACTGCCAGTGCCTCCAGTTTCAGTCCTGGCAGCTCCTGCAAGGCTGTTTTGCATTGTTTATAACAAAAACACAAGCCATATTAAAAACTGAGCAAGACAGAAGCAGCATAAAATAGGTTTTCACAGCACAGCGCATGTGTTGCTCAGCCTTGCGTTCAGTGCATCCAATGCTCTGATTGCTTAAATTAAAAATGCTGCCATCAATTTCTATTTGCCTCATCTGCCCCGTTCAGCCTACCAGCCTTCCTACAGACTTGAGATCCAGCTCACGCTCAAAGCATTTCTCCTATATTCAGATTAACTGCATACGTTCTTTTTGTTGAATAATTAAAGACATGCTCATGCAGGTACACACATGCAGCCAAAAGTCAGCCTGCCCCAGACTGAGATCTTAATCACACTATTGTTAGGCACACGGTTGGAAGGGGAAACTGCTGTAAACACCTGTTTTGCAGAGACTGAGATTAATTTTACAGGAACGCCTCTTGTAGAAAAAGTTTGCAGGCTTCAAAATAACCTGAAAGACTAAGCCAAAAATATAAGCATGTGCTGCCTCCTTATTCTTTCTAAGATGCCACATCATGTTGGGGTTTGTGCATGACTCCCCAGGAAGCAGTTTAATAAATATTTTACACTAGCCAAAGCTTTCTAATCTGTATCCTAGAATTACGCTCCTAAATAGGAAATTATGCAAATTTCAGAGGTGGTTATTACCCACATCTTTCAAACTGTTCAGGTCCCAGGAACACACAGAGCCGAGGGAGAGGCGAGATTCCACACATTTTATTCCAATTATGGCCAGCCACTTTTTGCCTCCCTCAAATACTTAAGACACCACCACCATGTCTAATGACAAAAACAGGCAAGGTGGTGAAAGCCTAGATAATGGGACCATTTCCTTCTAATTCGCATTTTGCTCGAATTTCGGCCCTCCAGCGCTACCTCTGTCATGGATCTCAATACCACAAATACGCTTGGCTTGCAGACCCCTGAACTGTTTGGGGTGCCTCCAAAAGAGACACTCCAAAAATGTAACAGTCAGATGCTAGTAAGCAACGAAAACGAATTAGCCTCCTCCACACTACAATCCTAGTGAAGAGGAGATGTGGGAAGACCTCACTCCTGCAGGGACTGCACACTGGGAAACGGAATTTTTTCAGGCTTAGCACTTATAGCTTGTATTTCTCCAGCCTCATCCTGAACGAAGAACATACAGTATGAGGCACATGAAGAGATTTCAAATTCATGCTTTCTATACCAAAAAAAAAAAAAAACCCAAGAAATTACTGTACAACCCTCATTTACATGTTTTCTTCAATAGCAAAGGTTCTCAGTTACTGTTTGCATAAACAGTAAACTTACCTGCCTTTTCCTTAACAAGGACATGGAGAGCCACATCCACTTTCTGAACAAGGCCTTAGAGTATTTAACTAGGGAACTGTCACTGGAGACAATTGCTTATGGGGAATCTACATTTACATTATATCTGTTTAACATTCCACACTTTAAAAACCTGTATTACTTTAATGCCCATTTAACTGGTCAAACTAGTTTTAATAAAAATCGAGAGGGTTCTTAGAATATAAAGTACAGTATGCTATAAGAAATGAATACATTAACTTTGAAACCTTGGAACTACCAGTTCTACTTTGAAAATGGATTCTCCAAGTGACTGCTACATTCTTCACCATTTTTCTTTCCCATCTCTTGGCTGCTCATGGTGCTGCTCAGCGGAAAAAGCACCCACCGTCTGTAAGAAAACATCTTATAGCTAGGAACAGGGCTCTTAGCAGACAGCTCAGACCTATGGGAGGTCATGGCAAACCTTAGACTATGTATTTTCCTTCTTCTGTTTACATGACACCCTCACTAGAGGCAATGAAACCACGCTTCTAGTTATGAACCAAATCCAATCCTCGATTTTGCTTTTCTTTTTTAAATACGAGCCGCACGGACTGCAGCGCACCGTTTCTGACCGCAGCACATGACTCCACAATTCCACCCCAGAAAAGGGGAAAACGGGGAAGCAAGGCCAGCCGCCACGCACCTAAGGCAGCACTCTCCGCTGCGGCGGGCGTCCTGCTGTTCATGAGAACATCGCAAGCGCTTCCTTCCAAAATACACAGCATCTGGTTGACCCAGCAAAACAAAAGATTAGCAATTTAAATGAAGTATTTCTTGTTGACTCCTTTATTTCATTACCTAACTCTTGAAGTATTTTAAGATTTAGGATCTAGTTAACACATTCTCTATCTGCTTTTATCTGTTGCAGCTCTATATTAAGCTGCAGCAATAGCTTTTCTCTGTTTTTCCTCAAAAGGAAATGATTGCACATCCACTTGGTACTCCAGGAGGTACCACAGCTTCAGGTTTAGACTTTAGAAGGGGCGAGTTGATTTTAAAAAAACACCCACAGCTCTCTCCTCCCAAATCTCCGTCACAGAACACGCAGCTCCTTCAGTTACCGGTGACGTGACGTGCCCACCTTCCCGATAACCTCAGCCCTGCACACCCCAACGGCATTCCTCAGAAATGAAGGTATGTGCAAGAGTCACGGGATTAAACCAATTTCATCCTCCAGGTAATACACAACTGCTAAGGACAGTTAAATTAGTAATTGGAACGTTATGCTGAAAATACCTGCAAGTTTAACATTGCATTAGAAAGCTGAGTACACCTATGTCTTTAGGACAGTATTACACACCATGCCTCTGGTGGAATTTAACTGCCTGCAAGCAACCGGCACAAAACCTACTCACCACCTCAGCAGCACTTACAGGGTATTTTATACCAGCTTCCCGAAGAGCTGCTGCATTTCTCCGTGGAATAACTACTTTTGACTTTTAGTCTTGTGTACGAAATTCATTTTAAACAAAAAAATTCTGTACTGAAGTCAATGTGTACAAGTCAAGTCATGTTTTGCGTAACTTCAAAACCACCTATAATTAAACCCTGCAAGACTTTGGGCTGAATTACAAGTATTTTTCATGTTGTTAAGAAAAAAACCCTCGTGACCACAGTATCAGTGTCAGCACCTTATCAGTTCTCAGCTTCTCACAGCTCTGTTGTAATAATGTCTTGTAGCAAAGACACACTCGAAAGAGAGAAACGCAAGCCTAAACGCTCAACATCTTGGAAAATTTTCTACATTCATGTTCCCGGACACTCATTTGTGTCATATACATTTTCTACCAGGTTGTAGCTTGGTCTATTATATTAAGTTTGTGACTTTGGTCATTCTCATTTCCTGGTTCTCACACTAGCACAATATGTGGTTTTATTAAAATAGCATACATTTAACACAAAAGAAAATCTCATGTTCCAGACTTTCTGTTTTGATCTTATTTAGAATGCATGTTTATACTGGATTTTGACTTTTTTCCCTTTCCCCCTCCATTTTTTAAACAAGGCATTACATTCAAACTACCAAGCTTACCAGTTTCACTTTAGTCACTGGGGGAGGATTATCAAAATAACACGGAACCGGCGCACAATAATCACTGGCAAGCAAAGAGCATTAAGCAGCTGATTTCTATTTGTGTCTTGCAAATATCTCTCTCCATCTTTTTCACCACTACTCATTTACACTCCTCTAACAACTGTTCAAAATACCAAGACGTCTTAGGCGATCTTTTATTAAGACTGGCAATGCTCTCCAAAACTCGAGAAATGAGAGCTGCGTTTCTTGCCCCAGATGAAGAACCGTAGGAGTGCAGGAACAAATGCCGTCACGTGGAGCCCGTTACCCTCCTTCAGTGCCACGTCTCGGCCACAAGCTAACACATATTCAGAGCGTCCCATCGGCGGTTGAGAGGGAAGAGGCAGAGTTTGCTTTTCGGTTTCAGGGGTGCAAGCTGACGGAGGGGGCTGGAGAATAAACCCAATCTCTGTTAGAGAGCTTTGTCTTGTGTCAAACCAACACAATAATGGTTTGCTTTGCGAAATCCACTTTGAAAACATGAAGTGTTTCTAATATTCCCAAAGTAAGAGCTATGCCAGGCAATAAGCCGTACGACGGCCTGTGTTAAGCTGTTAGATATGTCACCTCGGATTCAAGACTCCCAGATCTAGACGGATTGCCTCAGTGTCTTTCTGGCATCTTCACTGACTGTACTTTCTCTTTTCTTGTCTTTGGTTTTGGTTCGGGTTATGTTGGGATGGCTGATCAGCCCTGCTAGAGGGGAAGGTTACATAAGACTGGAGGCAAACAAATCCATTTGGCAAGATGTGAAGTGAGCAGCTAGTGCAATCCATGAATTGCAGTAAGAGATTTATGTTCAAACCGGGCAAGGCAGAAATCCGATTTAATAATTACTCAGCCAGAACCATTCCAAGCTAGCAGCTACCCAAAAAGGAGAAGAACACACAATGCAGCAGGAATGAAATGAAAGCTAGGAATCAGGAAAGGTGATCAGGTGCATATCTCCTTTCAGTAAAATAGCTTGGTTTTCTTTTCCATTTAAGTATCAGTAGGAAAGCTGTACATCTTAGAGCTATCAAATTTAAACTCACTAAATGAAAGCAAAAGAAAAATAGCTTTGCAGAGATAGCTGTGCAGTTGGATGTAGTCCCTTTCGCTCCCCCTCACCTGAGCACTGACTTGCATTTTGTGTCAATGAATGTAATTAATACCTAATATGGCCACAGTTCAATTTCTGCACTTCAGAATGCGTATCAATTGCCTTAGATTATATTACTCTTGATGTAGACTAGCCCTCCATCAAGGCTGTATGTATGCCAATTTGCAATTTCGGTCAGCTCAGACCATATAACAGAAAAGAGCTTACTTTCCAAGGCCCACATGCTGTACCGAAAGCTATTTATAGAGAACTCTTAGAGTCACTCCAGTTTAAAGAGCTTTCAGCCCATGGCTATTTGAAAAATTATTTATTCTAACCAAAGAAGGCAGGCAGACATCAATATAAAGTAGAACTGAGCTATTTCAGGATTCAAATGAGAGAAGTCTATCAAAGCAATGGACACTTGAGAAATGTGGAAAATTGGTTTTCATTTTTCAAGACAGAGCCGTAAATAAAAAGAAAAATACCACTAGAAAGGTTCTGGTAGCTCTTTCAGCACTAATGCATTTTAGTAGCAGCCCATGTTTCAAACCAACGCTGGGGTCCCATTTTGCTGTCCCTCATATTAGCACATACGTGGAATCCATCCGTGCCCCAGGACGTCCACGTTTTAGAAGGAGTAAGAGGAGAGCAATTCATTTTAATGCTGTTAACAGAACACAGCTGCCAAGACTCCCGACAATAACTGGCTTTTCCAGAGGGTTTTTTGTAATCTGTTCTCCTGGCTGGCAAGGTAGCAATGGTCAGACCGCACTTCGGTTTGGGGTTTTTTCCGCTCTGGCTCCCAGGGTTTGGCAATTCATTTGCTTGAGAGGTGAGGAGAGGGAGCCGCGCTCCGTAAACTTTAAGATGTTGGCTGTCACAAGGCAGGAGGCATTCAGCTCTGCAGAACTCATGTACGCAGTTCTGCTCACTGCAGTTTTCTGCACAAGTTGAGCACTAAATTCACACGTCCCAAACATGTGGCCCGGGTCTAAATATGATTCAAGTGCATAGAATTCTCACATCCATATTTGGAAATATTACTTTCAAAGGTCTCATGCTATTTCAGAAAATGCTAAGTGAGACAGTATCAAGAAATATGTCTCAAGAAACACGCAACTATTTTAAGAGTATTTGTAACCCCAAAACTTCATTTAAGTCTCTTACCTACCACGATTTCTTACTTTCTTCTATTTATTCTCTTTTTATTCACAGGTAACTGGTAAGCAATACCACAGTTAAGCTTATTCTATGGTTTATACATAAAACACAATAAAAAACTTCTTTCCATAAATGGCCAATTTCACTGCCCACTTTCAGCTCAGCAATCCTTCACTATAAAAGGACAAGTCTTCCATTTAGGTATTTATTAGTTTTTCCAAAGGAATGATTAAAAAAAAGGTTTCTTTTCAAAGTCTATTCTGTGTGAATATATGGGGCTAAAAAGACGAGTCCTTTTAAGCTTGTCGCCAGTGACTGCAAACTTCTCTTGGTCGCACACTTCTGACAGAATCTGACATGAGCCACTTCATTCAAACACAGAAATCAAACACAGAAGGAATTATTCTCTTTATTTAGGACAACTTAAATAATGCAAAACTACCGTTACATTTTGTCATACCCTGTCATTCACACTTAGCTTCATGTGTGAAGCCTGTCGCAGCTCTGCATCTCTCTGCAAGTCTAAAGAACCGACTTCATATCCCTAAAATCACAACTTGCTCATTTGGAGCAGGAGTCACCTTCTCAAGGTGAAATTGCCATCCTAGAGCAGTGAGACAATATCCCTCGGTTTTAGCTTCTGGGAGCTGTCATAGAACAAAGCGTCCCATGGTAAAAATGCTAGGCGAGATCTTCCCTTCCAAAGCCCAAATGCAGACATGTGTTACTGCAAGAAAAGTCTAATTTAGTACAAAATCCTGAGAATCTCTCTCTCTCCGTTTTCAGGGGTCCACAGCAGTCTGGGGTCAGAGAAGGCAAGAACCCAAAACCTCCTCAGTCTCCTCCAGCTGCTATTGCGTGGAAGGCCACCTCATTTGCAGCCCCACTTCCCCGTTTGCAAAATGAGATAATAGCACTTTTCATCCTCAGAAAAGCTCTGCCTGATGCCAACAGGTGCTCTAAAGGGTTGGAGATATTTTTCCTTGTTTTAAACAGCAAGCTCGTTCCGTATGACTTCTTCACCCCAGATCTCTGTTAGAGAAGGCTGGTTTTTCTGCATATTGGCACTGTCCTGATTACTGTCTCTGAAGCTTACCATTATATTGCACATGTTAGAACAGCATAATGAGCAAGTCACTCATCTACATTTTACAGTACCGTGCTAATATTGTAATATGGAGCCGCAGAGCATCTCTGAACATTTTCAGGTATTGCTGAAAGCTCCTTCTGGAAACAAGCTCCTTTGTATTTTTGCCTCTAGGCTGAGAACATCTGTACAGGGACGTTTTGATTTATAGTGCTAGATACGCACATTTTGCTCAATTTTGGTTCATTTGATGAGAAGGATTTTTTCTCCAGCTAAGAAAGCTCAGGTGTATCCAGCTGGATATAGACAACGCTACTGCTTGGCAGCCATCTTAGTGCTTTATTAAAGACAGATGTAAGAAAACAAAGTAATTTTGCTTAAACCAAACGTTGTGAGTGCTTGAAAAACTACAATAAACCCCTTTTAACGTGCTTTCATTAGGTTTTCAGGTGTTGGACTGATGCATCATGGTCAGTGCTATGTTTATTCTATGTTTATTAATTAGATGCCTGTCTTTTTGTTAAAAGGACGTCCCTTTTAGGAGTAATTATTCAAATTTGAACAGATGCAAGAGGAAGCTCTAAACTGGTTCACTAACTCTCCCAGACCTTTTTCAAGATTACACAAGTTTGAAAATTCTGAGTTATATTTGTCACATACTGCAGAAGCTGCCTTTCCTACCTAGAGATCCAAGCTATAGCAACTACATTATTACAGTCATAGAAAGTCATGAAAATAAGAAGTGTCTTCCTTTAATGTGCAATTACATATCAACTAGACATAGCAACACAGTGCTGCTGGAGATGATGCTCAACAGAGCAGGATACGAAAGGAATGGCAGGAATTAGGGATTTGAAGGGTGACAAGTTTAGGTAAATTCCCCTCAGTAGCAGCATTTTCACATTGTCTACCCAAACTAGTCTGTATTCTGGAGTTTCAGAAGCCTTGGTAAGTAAATTAAGATCAGTGGCACAAATTTGGTCAGGTAAATAATATCAGGGGAACGAAGAACAGCTGCATAGGTCTCAGTTCTTAGTACCTGCACCGAGGGGCAAGCGGCTACGAAGGACTGCACTGCCGGCTCGAAGTCACGGACTGAGTTTGTGAACCTCTAACTTCGTACCCATTGACTTTGATGTTGGTTTTTTTTTTTAAGGTACCTTTTGATGTAATTGGTTTTTTCATTACAAGAAGATGAAGGGCATACACGTGTTGTTGCAGAGAGTTCAGCTTCCTTGCAGGTTACATCGTGGCAATTATGTAAACACGAGGCTTTTGAAAAAAAATCTCGTAGCAGTGTCTGTTGAACAGGTTCACAACCTGTTTTGTAGCCACTGGTTGAAAATACATTCATCTTAAAAGCAAAAAAAGTTTTTAGATTAATTTCAAAAATAAGCACAATTTCCCTGTAAAAAGTTCAAATAACTGTTACAGAGAAAGAAAAAAAGATTGAGGGTCTTTTTTCTTTTAAACTAAAATAAAACTACTTTCATTATTGTATTTGTCAGAGGCCAGTCAGGAAAAAACGTTATGTGTGCCAAAAAATCTTAAAGATCCCAGCCTGAGAAAGAAGTGAGGTTAAAGTAACTAAATAATATGGGATCATAACCATATGACACTCAGTTTCAAATGAACTCAGCTTCTATGAACTCTTACATTTGTAAGTTGTCAGCTCATAATTTTATCATAACCTCAGAGTAATTGGAATTTTTTTAAAGCATCAGCTCTAGTATTTATTACAAAAATAATCTAAGATTTCATTTCTAATCCTCATTTCAGCAAGAAAAGTCCTGAAAGCATCCTAAACCCAGAAGGCACTTTTTGTCTTATGGTTTCTTACGACATCATTCATTTTAAGTGCTTAAGGCTGGGAACACCACATGCTTGCAAGGAGAGAAAGGTATCTGAAACATTCATTAAAAAAACGAATGTCAGTTTATTTCAGTCATTCTTACCTGTTAGCCTGGTATTCAGATAAATTCAAGAAACACAAGAGGTCTTTAAATTTCTTTTAAAATTCATGTGAGTGTTTCTCCTTAGCATGCTTTGTTCTGGCAAGTTAACCTGACATATTCAGGAGTCAAGACATCTAGCACCATTTGAAATAAACCTGATGAAGGTCAGTACAACAAGGCCACAGGGAAGTCAGAAGAATTGTGGATGGAAAACAAGAGAACTGAGTCTCTGGCAACTGGTGTGTCGGGAGTGCAGAGATGGGAGTCTGTCAAAATCAGTACAGGTAGAGAAAGGAGGCAGTCCCAACCATTTTTCCCTTTCAGACCTACATGGAGAACCCAAAATTGTCCTAAAAAATTAAATGAACTTTAAAATTAAGAAGTTGAGATCACTTTAATTGTCTACAAGCTAGCTGCAGTGCATCACTGCAAGATGATCTATGCTGTTAGCTCTCTGCCTTCTGAGCTTCTGGAGTGTTTTGACATAAATTCCTTTGCTCATTTGCACTTAACTGATATTTTTGGTGCTCTGAGTGCCTTTCCAGCTGGAGCACTATAACAATCATTTGATTCTATTTATGTTATTTCTAGCATAGAATTAATCCACAAATGAAAACATGGGAGTTTGAAATTGGCTGCCTGTTAGGCCATTTCAGCTGTTTTGCCTGGATATTTTTGACCATCTTTTCTCCTGTCTCATTCCTTTTTTTAGCAACTGGCAAATAACTATTTGCTATCAGGCTAGATTGAAATAAAAGCAGTTCTAAAACTTGTTTGGAGTAATGTGCTGATATTATCTGCTATACCAAGTAATTCAGATACAAATCAATGTGCAACTTCAGTACTGCTGAAGAGATGGGAGTTTCCTCACTTCTTTTCAAGTTCCAAATTTTATTTTCATGAGTTACAGAATTCAGTTGAGTGCTCTTGAGAGTTTATCCTTATGATCTTTCCTTCAAAGATAACTATAGATAACAGTGCAAAGCGAGAACTCAGTCTTTACAAAATGCCAGCATCATTAAGAATAATTTTGCAGTTTCACTCAAAGAACTACAAAGTAATGCTCCAAAATGCTAAACAAAAGTTAATCTGCAATGACTGTCTGTGATTCGGTCCTTTCAAATGAGTATTAAAATACTAAGTTTTATATTTAGGAGAGTAAAATTTAGCTGGGATCTTTGATCACACCTCTAGCATTTGCCAGTACAATTCTCTTTCAATAGAAAACAAGAAGAAGAGAGACAGAAAGACTCCAGCACTGTTTGCTAGCCCTATGAATGAAGTTAGAAGCTGGATCAAAGCATGCTGAACCAGAGGCCCTGAAGCCAGTTGGCTTCGTTGAACCTCACATTCAACCATTTTATTCAAAAAGTCAAGTGTTTCATTTGCAGCCCAACTGTATGACATGTACAGTTACTCAAATATGATCCTCAGTTACCAGAAATATGCTCATACTAGCAAGCAGCAGCTGGAAAACATTAGTATCAATGGTAAACCTGGATGGATATCAGTATCTGCAAGCTAATAGCCAGAGAAAAGAAGTATTACAGTTGTACATGGCCGCCTGCCTATACAGATTGAGAGCAATTAAGTCTCTTCTCAGCTGAGCATCACCCTCCCCAGACTGCTTTAATGAATTTAAAACATTGTTTGGAGGGTTATTGAAAGCATATTCTTTACATTTTCAAGGTACAATACCATTTCCCCACTGTAAATTGCTGAGATTTACAGCCTCCCCTTGACTAGCACTTCGGTACGATGCTGTGGAGCAGAATGCACCACTGGGCTTATGAAGATTCAGCGCATGTGATTAAGCATGTGGAACAAAAGTTTTAAGGCTCAGCTGCAAAAGCATGCAACAATTAATTAAATATTTGACTAGAGCAGGATGAAATTAAAAGCCTGACTTTCTATTAGCGGTGTGTAACTCTACCTTGGACTAATGTCTAAGAAAATATAAAGCCCTGTCTTCCCTCATGTGACAGTATCAAGCAGTTGACAGTTCTGTTAATAAATAGACAGGAGAAGAGAGCAACAGGAGAGCAACTTTCTGCACATACACATTCTTGTGTTAAAAAGAGAGACGTTAGACCATGACTACAACTAAATTTACCAGGAAACAAAGTCTGGAGTCTGTAAAGAGGTAAAAAGACCTGAGAAAAGGGTATTCTTTCCCCTTCTTATCTGGTACTGGAAAGGCACAAAAAAAAAGAAAGAAAAAAAGAAGAGTAAATGTCACTGTACATTCCCATTCAGATGTGGGAAACTTCATTGACACTGTCAATCTGTGCTCATTTTCAACCAATGGTTATCCACAGAAAATGGGAATACATCACAGAGCTGTTCACTTTCCTTTTAACATCCCACCCAAAAAGATCAGCAACCTTGCAGCTCTGGAAGGCTCCAAGCTCCACTTGCTAAGATTTGAGAGACCAGCAGCACTATGCAGATTTATAGGCACTGTGGGCTGAACAACCAGTCACAGCCTGAAACGTCACTATCTAGATGAAGACACTTCCATACAACTACTGTATGAACACCCCCAAGCTGTACGTTTCTTCTTGGAGCATGATATTGCTGGGAGGTTTCTATAGCACTAATAAGAGCCACTCTCCAATCGGATACCAGCATAAATTTGGTACAATAGATTCAAGGAGGTTATTATTCCTGTCCACCTAAATCTTCCCAAGATGTAAAGTTTCAACTCTACTTTAAATGCAAAAAGAAAAAAAAAATGCAAGCAGTCATACCATTTTTTTCCCTGAGAAGCTACAGAATTTTGCATCTCAGCTTTAAATAACTATTCAGTATCATTGGATCACAGTGCATAGCACATCTAGGAGTCTGAACAACCTATACTTGCTAATACACACTGTGGAAAAGGGGCATGAAAATTGTTCAATAGTTCTTTCGTTCTAGGCTACGCTTTAATTCTTTTCTACAGCAATGGTTTAGATCTCAAAAATATTAACGCATTAGGGAACCAATCTGGACATTACAAGCATAGTTGCCAAGAAAACCTTATGTGTAGAATCTGAGTTGAAGGTACCAAGGAGAATTAAAACTTAGATTTAAACTAAGACCACTAGCCAGAGTATGAGCTACTGAAATGTGAAGAATTATTGTAACTCAGAAAATTAAGTTACTCACTGCTGTTGTCCATACTGAGCATGGTCTAACAGCAAACGTGTAACAAACAACGCCAGGAAAAGGTTACTAAATTGGTCCTTTTGCTTTTCTGATTATTCAAATGTTGTAAGTATCCGACAAACAGTAGATATCTTTGCAGCTCCTAGGATTAGCAGTCATTTTAGGATGCCACCGATTACTTCTGAGGTCAATCTGTGTAAATGTTAAAAAGCGAAACTGCTTTTATGTCCAACAGAGTTTGCAAGAGAAGGGGAAAGGACGAAAGGGCGACCCTTTCCCTTTAGAACATTTCTGAGGAAAGGACGTCTCTTCTCTGCTTCTACAGCGGATACTGGAACGTGGCAGGTCACCTCCCTCTCACTGTCTTTCCTCCGTTTTTTACCCTGTTCCTCACTGAAGGAATAGCCAGTAAATTATCCCAGCGTGCAGGGTAGTGTGGACCATCACACCGAGAAGGTAAGAGGTCCTCTGTTCTAACCAGGAAACCAAAGCAACCTACATACAGGGTCAGCACGGTCCATATTGCTGCTTAGCTCTCTATTACCACGACAGAGCCCCTCGGCTCCAAGCTGTCCTGTGCGTGTTCCTTTCCCTGGCACCAGTTAGCATCGTCCTCCTGCTTCCTCTGCGCTGGCCTGAAGCAAAAGACCCCACGGACGAAGCTGGAGTTACTCGAGGAAAACACACGGAGGAAGGGATTCACTTTTCCACTGGGAGGGAGGGGAGGAGAGGGCCAGAAGAGAGCACAGAAAACCAGAGAAAAGGATATATAGGAAATCTGTCCTTCTCATGCTCAAAAAGAGCAATGATATGCTGCCACAGCCTTCACCTCCTTTTCCCTGGGGTCCTTGCAACCAAAAAGTTCTCCCCAGCCACAGCTGCAAGTCAGAGAACGTCCCATTACACTAGCTGCTGGGCACAGGTGTAAGATGTCGTCCTGGCCTAGATAAGAAAGGTGCAGCGTTAGCAAAACACCAAAACAAAAAACAGCAAAACAGCAAACAACAAAAGCTCTCTCAGACCAGCAGTAGCAACTCCGGCACTGGAGCTCGGCATCTGTTTGGACACACGCCTGGCTTGCCCAAAGTGCCTGGTGTCACTGAGGCGGTGGCAGGGTCTGAGCGCGCACAACTAGGCCCAGCAAGACATCAAATGAAATTTAAGAGGAAAATGTACAGAAGAAAGCAGTATACTTAACACATTCTTGGTAAATGGCTATTCGGTGTAGTTGGGTTGAGATGCGGAGCTGACCTAGGAATCTGAGCAATCTACGTTTGCCACGACATTCAGCAGAAAAGGGGCACAAAAGTTGGTAAACGGGTTGAAAAAATTCTCACCTTGAGTTTAATCTAGAGCAGATAGAAAATAGTTTGGTTACTCAGCAACATAATTTTTTTTTATTTTATTTTAACAGATATCTGAAATTAGAGGCGATGATCTACGCCTCTATAACTACTTTTATAACTGCTTATATTGCTATAACTACATAAACTGCATTTATATGCTGGAACTGATTTCTGGGTATGTCTTCTGTGACAAACAGGGATAATAAATCACGCAGTCTTCTGCTCTTCACCATCACCTTCTGCTGTATGTCACATCTTGGTTCATACACTACCTTTCATAAACTACCCTCCCCCTTCACTTACAGTGCCCCTTCACTTTTATGAAACACAGCTGTCAAGGACTTCAGTAACAAAGAAATACCCAAATTCTCCCAGTCTCGGGCATTTTCCTGTCTGTTACACTGCTTACAACACTAGAGCGGTATTATGTGAAACAAGGCTGCCTTAAGAGTATAGCTGCCACTCTCTGTTGACACGGGACACTTTAAAATGAGAATGTAATAGGAGTCAGAGTTCAAGAATCGTGTGCCCAGTCCAGCTGGATAACATACAAACATCTTTCAACTCTGTCTCATTAAACGAGTTCAGGGAAAGGGCATTGCTAAAAATGAAGAACAAATGTCTTGATTTACAGATCGACGCAGCATTCGCCGCAGTACGTTAAGCAGTAACAGAAGTCATTTTTAATGCAGCCTCTTTCACTGAGAAGCACATAATGTCACCGCATCTGTGCTGCTAAGGAGGAACCCAGAAAGGACACATACAGCGTAAGTCGTCGTTTGTGCTACCTTTTTCTGAAAGGCCATACCAGTAGAAAGTGATGACGGCAGTAGGGTGATGTACAAAATATTGCTCCAGTTACTTAAATCAGGATCCTCGATCCTTGCTCTTCCTTTCTGATCGCGGCCTGTCCAGCAGCCAGCTGTGGACAGCCCAGGAGATGCTCTCAACGACAACTGAGTAGCCCAATGTACTGCATGTCACCGAGTTTAAGGGACTCGAATTCACGCCTATAAGCAACAGGGTAGATCAGAGACATTCATATTTTCACAGCAGAGACATGCTGATACAAATCAGAGTACTGATTTTACCAGTTTACCAGTAATAACCAACTGGTCCATAGCAATCATACCAGTTGTTGAATAAAGGCTTTTTTTTTTTTTTTTTTTTTTTTTGCTGAAGCATGCACAGACCTCTGTGAAAGAGTTTTGTTTCAGGGCAACTGCTTCTGAACTGCTACTCCACTCTTTCCAAAGATGCCTAAGCGACTTCCTGCACCACGTGTTATTTCTCTGCTACTGCAAAACGCCACGCGGCACAGAGATCCCACTGAGACGGACGCGAAGCACCGCCGAATGCATCTGCCGTGGTAGAAATGGGTCAAAATGCCCACAGTTGATTCAAAAGTGAGCTGCTTTGATTTGGGGTTTTGGGAGAGGGGCAGCAGCTCATTTCTCTTAGGCACTAGGGTAGTTAACTTTCTGCAGCTAAGCAGACAATCAGAAAAAGACTCACAGGATTAAAAGGATCATGTATCCATGGTGATTTTAATAAGAAATCTTACTTGCACTGGAATAGATAGAAGCAAGAAACAACCAGGCTTCACGGGTGATTTATTTTAGTTCATCTCCTAGGAAGTAGGATGTTACTGGTTTGATTCGAAGCCAAAAATTGTAAGCCTGGATCAAGGTCTTGAGGTTCAAACTCAACTATATTCTGCTCTCAGAAACCAGGACACTGTGGCTGTCTTTATCCTGAATATACTAGTTCTCTTTGGTAAATCGCTTATAACGTATTAAGCCAAGTTTGGACAGAGTCATGCTGTGAACATTAATTTCATCAATGTAAGTATCTTACTGCAGCTGCCCTATTTCTTCTTCTGTAGCTTTCTGAAAGAGCAATATTTATGGTACTTCTGTTCCTCCCCAAGGCCACCAATGTTTAACAGTGCCCAGGTAAAGTAGCCTAATATACACATACCTAATTTTGTCAATCCTTCAGCCAGGAAAGGACAGGAATTTTGCAGCATATGTCAGGATGCTGTGTGGAAAGGAGCACTAAATAGTTACAACTTTCATTTGTATCTATATTTAAATTACACTGTTTTTAAGAATTTGTATACATATAACTCTACATATATGTATATATACATCTAGAGGTTCTACTGAGTATAAGCACTCCTTGTTTACAAAGCTTCTTCTTGGATCGGCTGCTTAATGCCCCTTATTCCTTGCAGCTGATCGCTACATTTTCTGAAACACAGTAAGTTTATTGTTACTATTTATTTTAACAAGCTCTGCTATCAAGCATTTTTAAATTGCTCACCACCACCACATTCCCTGAGATCCAGGATAAACAGAGCATTCGGGCTCACAACACCCGTGGGATTCTGTGACTAAGCTGCCCACCTGCAGGGGTGTCCTAAGCGATGAAGCTATTTGTGATGCTAGAGAGGCTATTCCGTGCCCATTTGGCTGCCTCTGTTGTCTACAGCTATATTTTACTCAGTGTCCTTGCTCAGTCAAGGAGGAAGAAACCCCAAGAAAACCATGTCGACAAAGTAGAATTTGATAGAAAGACTTCTAAGAATACGGAGAAAAGAGACCTGTTTGCCTTGAGACTGACTCTGTAGGAGGGAGATGCCACGGTTAGAGTTTTAGGCTTGAAAAAGCTAAGACCAGAGTGGAAATTATGTTAAGACTTCTGAGAAAAGGACTCTGACAAATGGCAAACCAGCAGTGAAGTGTTTGCATTCCTCTTGCAAGGTCCAATAGCTCGGTTCCCATAGCTACTGTATGTTGAGATGGATGATGTAGCTACAGCAACAGAGAGCCAACATCCATGTTCACTGTAAAATGCCTAAGTCATTACTTAATCCTTCTTTTACCTCCCTCCAAACTTCTAAAAGAGGAAAAAATTAGGGTTAGCTTGTTCTTTGAATGAATTCAAGTTATGCTAAAAATATTGAAATTAAGAGACCCGCTGCAGACAACTGGCGCTACAATTTGCTTCCCTGGAACAAACTGCCTCGTGCCATGGTTTCCCTCTCCACGTTGACTGGGGGCCATTGCTGCTTTGCTAAAAAGAGCTGTCACTGCACTACTCGATGAGCGATGTTTGGCAGTCCTCAGCTCCTCCAGGTCCATATTCAAGAGCAGCACCCAGTCATTTATAAGCCAGTCCTTCCATCAGGTATGTTTCTTATCTCCCACCACCCACTATTTCTACCCTACTACTATTTTGAAGAAATACTTCTGCTCCAAAAATCTGCAAATTCTCATGGCAATTATTTGCCTCCACTTAACAGTGATAGTTCTCTGCATAATTAAAAGGAAATATTGCATCAAGCACAGAAAGTTTTGTTTAAAGCACGGAGTCTTTTATCTTCAGCATGTTGTTTGCCATGTGACTGCCAACTGGATAATGTTTGGCAAGCCAAGGACATGTTTTGTTATATGTATATACAGCTAAACAGAAAAGAGTTTAAAGTTTAACCTACTATAATGATCTCTGCTTTAATGCCCCAATTCAAGTCTCACCAAAAACAACAGGAGTCTCACTTAGGGGGATTTATACTGGGTCTTTAAGAGGAACAGTCAGCACAAGCCTTGATTTCCTAAGGGCCCTACACAGAAATATGCCCTATCGTTGCAGAATCCAAACGTGGAGATACCAGCAAAAGTCAGCACCCAGAGCTCTACTTAATTTTGCTTCAGCGTCCTGCTTAAAACTGTTTTTTTTCAAAGCTACATAATCAAATGGTCAGTCTTTGCTAGAACTGTGAAAGGATTAAGTAACGCTTAAGCCCTGATATAGCGTAAATTAATCTGTAACCATTGATTAGAAAAGCACTGAAGCATTTTTATGTTAAAAAGCCAACCCTAGAATATTCTCAGTTAAGAAACCCCAACTTCAGTGCTCAGAAATAATCTCAGAAGAGTCCAGAAGGCAGCAGAATCTCAGTGTAAATATTTAAAGTTTTAATAACAAGATGTTTATGCAAGCTCACAAATCCATGTGTGGCATAACTACCCAACGTCTACACTGACATTGCTAATTTTGGTTTGTGTGGACAGAAGGAAGGCTCAAGTAAATACTGCAGAGAACTGCTTTTCCAGACTTCATCTTTCTGTCAGGTCAGAATTGTTAAGGCTCGCAGAGACATTTGCTTAATGTTGGGATAATTTTATTTCCTGTCTGGAAAAGGCACAGCACAGGTAGCACGTATGCAAAGTTACTCCTTCAGCAAGTGTCATCAGTCAACAGCTTTCCATTCACAAATAAGTGAAAAAAAGAATCCAAACACAGCCCTGGTTTCACCTTTTTCAGAGGAGAAGATGACCACTCAGGTTCTGAGAAATGACGATTTCGTAGATGATGGGGCTGGGTATTTGTTTTCCCCTCCTGGCATTACAACATAGCTTTCCCAGTCCCCGGGGCACAGCTTCTGAAAGAGGAAAGTTTCACAACACGGCGTTGGCAGAGCAGGCGTGCGTATCGCACACCAGCCTGGGATGACAGAAACTGGGCAGGAAGTGAAACTACTGTAAGTTCACAAGTTTTCAAATACAGAGCTGAATATAGATACAAGCTAGCTGAAAAGTGGAAGAGAAGTAGAGCTGATAGGGTTCATGCAACATAGTGAGAGACAGAAAGACACACAGTAAAGAACTTACATTTGTTTAATCTGGTCCTTTCTAATTTAGATCACTTCGTGAGTTACCCAAACAGGTTGATACTTCATGTATATTAAGTTTTTTAAAGCAAATTTCCAAATAATCTTATTTTTATCTAAAAAACTGCATCGGCTCTGGGCAATCTAACTAAATAAGAGCCTGATAGGTCACCAGGTCATCATTAACCTTGGTGTTGTAATACCTTTGAAGTACTGCAGCAGAGCTCATTTAAACATCTGAGGCTAGCTATCAGGTTGCACTGCTAGAGTCCTCAATATCTACAAATTTGGGATGATTGTAGTCTCTGAATGAATTAAGAGCAGAAAAGGAGATAGGCTGCTCCATACAAGCTCTCCATACAAACAGCCGCCCAGGCACCATTGGAATTTCAGTCAGAACCAAGAAAGGCTTTATAAAGGCTGCACAGAAATGTTCGCCATCGCCCTGCAAGTAACAGTTCTGAGGCCAAAAGTAAAAAGAGTAGGAGATCATCAAAATTTTATCTTTTAACATATGAGATTCCAACTGCATACCAGGGTAGTGTGAAACATGTCTGGTACAAGCCTAAGCAAGGAGAAAAGAGGATTCAGAGGGCATGTGTGTACTCCGTTGCTTCCAGACCTGAAAACAAACTGGTTCACACCTCAGTTTTATCATCAGATTCTGCAAGAATGAATGACGGGGGGGAGGACGGGGACGGGGACGGGGACGGGACCAGGACTGCCTCTTCTTCAAGATGTGTCCATTCTGTGAAACCAACGACCAAACGTTCTAAGAAACTGGCCCCACCTCATCTGGACTTAGCTTGCTCTATTGACTTGAGAAAACTTAGAAACAAAGAGTCCCCATATGACAGAAGACAAGCCATGGTTCCAGAGAAACCTAAGCTTCTTTCCTGCATGTTGGTCACTGCAAAGAGATAAAGACAGAAACTCCGAATGAATACGACCATTTCAATACTAGTGATGAACCCTGCAAAAGTGAAGTACAAAGCTGGAAGAGAATTTGCTGTGGGATTGCCCCAGGCGTGCTAAGAGAAAGGAGTGCCATTGC
The DNA here is from genome assembly GCA_025311575.1 of Elanoides forficatus. Classification (NCBI taxonomy): domain Eukaryota; kingdom Metazoa; phylum Chordata; class Aves; order Accipitriformes; family Accipitridae; genus Elanoides; species Elanoides forficatus. The sequence goes on along the minus strand of JAOBAS010000028.1, from coordinate 4,966,004 downwards.
TACTTCTGCCTGACGGAGAGATGGAAATCACCTTGGTGAATTGGATTCCGATGCCAGAAAGGCAGTCTGGAGGCTAACAGTAGGGAATAAATCATAAACTGTGAACATCCTCAAAACTCAACACTTCCAAGATACTAGTTTTGTGAAATATGAAATATATTTAGGAAAAGAAATCCTCCAAATGCAAGAGAACTTAAAATAAACTGCCACTCCATCGTAGAGGCACCAGTCTTATTAGTAAAAACAGTGATGGTGTTTACTCCGCTGTACACTATAAAAAAGGCCAGATCCAGGATTACATTTCCTCTGTTCGTCATTAAATTTACTCCTTAAATTTTACACTCTGATGCCTGGCATGACTTGAAGAAGGCCTTCTCCCACCTTCTGAATTACGCATTCTGGTGCATTCAGCATAAGCAGTGCTTTCTCCCAGTAACGCAATGGACTCCCATTGCAGCAACAGAGACTCAGCACAGCAACCTGAAGAGAAAGAAAGTAATGCCTCACAGATGGAGTCAGCCTCACATTTTCTGTCCTGCATTTATTGTAAGAAATGCAGTAACTTATTCTAGCCCACCTGCACTAGGAGAGAGAAGGTGTTTTACATGCAAGGATGTCAGTGCCACAGCATTATTTGATAAATATTTCCAGAGTTTCTCAAGCAAGCAACTGTCATTCTCTGATCACTGTCTCAAAAATGAAGCTTACATCGATGGGAATGAAGATTCAAGTATAAACAGCAGGTGGTCTGCAGCTTTCCAGTAAAACTAGCACTCAGCAAGAGAATTAGTCTTAACCAGTATTCTGGTAAAGAATCTGCAAATGAGAGAGGCAGCGTGGAAGATCATCCCAGAGATACGCATCTCAGTAGCTGTGACATAGTTTAAAAGAAGTTTGCAATTTTAAGCGACTCAGCTTTATTGTGTCTTCAATAAAGAAAAATAAAATAAAAAAGGTACAACAGTGATGTGGATAATACTTAATCAGTATTATTTTGGAGGAATTGGCCATGCCATCGTAATGAAAAAGAACTTTATTCAGACAGTTCCATTTTTTTTTTCATTCTTTTGTTTGTGTACACCAACAGATTAGAATAGAAAGTCCTTAAAGAGTCAAATGGATGCAAAATAAAGCTGTTTGCAGTGAGTGGCCTGAAGTGACTGCAGGAAAACTCATTATTACTCAACATTGACAGTGGCAGCAGTGAGGTGATCCAGGAAAGGCAAGGAAAAGAATTAGGAGTTCCTGATATGGGTGAAGTCATTCCTTTCTAAGAATGTATCCCAAAAGGCAAGATGCAAAAGTGATAGCTGAAAATGTTCATTTAAGAGTAAAAATGTCCTAACAAATGACAGTGGGAAAAGTTCATAATCAATCTAGAAGAGATGACTGGTCTGATACACTTTCTATGTTTTCATCTGAATTTGCAAGATAAAAACTTAGGAGCTTCATGCAGCAGAGCAGGCTTGAGCAAATTCAGGTCTCCCCACAGGGCTGTGAAACTCTGTTATGTAAGTTCTTTCCATTTTACATACCTCAATTATTCACTAATTCCAACCTACCAAGCATACAGGAAATTTTCTAAGTATTTAAATGAAAGCATTTGCCAGTTAAAATTATTTTCTCCAGCAAAGGAGGTAATCCAGAGAATGAGACTTCTGCTTCGAAGTACTCATTTGCAAAACACCCAACTGGGGGGGGTGATGAACTACCTCAGAGAATTTCTTAACCCATGAGAGAATTTCAACTCCGTGCAACTGGAGAAGTGGCTAATGATCAATGAACAAAAGGAGCTCCTTGCTCAAGGACGTGCTGCGCTTGTTACGGCACTGAAGTGCGTGTCTACCGGGCTCCATTCACTCCTATAGCCCTCAACAGAAAAAACGATGCGATAAAATTTAGGACATGTAAGTGAGGATTTAAAATAAACCCAAAGTAAGGAAGGACCAGTGTTGTTGGAGATACTACAAGTACACAAAAGAATCATTGCCAGCTGGCAGCCTGTGGGGCAGATAGCCTGCCAGAACAAACTATCCTGTGCCCTGGCGCAAGGTTTTGGCAAGCTTTGCCGTGTCTATTGAAAATGTATTTCCCGTGAGCCCTGGCAGCACCAGGCAGGCTCTCACCTAAGCTGCACCCAGGCAGGGGTGAGCACAGGGAGAGAAGGAGAAGAGTTGAGCGCGAAGGGGAGCCCATGGTCAGGCAGAGGTCTGGGACTTCCTCGCACCGTGTGGGAGCACAAGAAGTAGAACTGGGATGGGACCCGACTGCAAGAAGAGCCCTGAGGTCCAAAGACATGAAAGATTTGGGAGAAGGATGAGGAAAGCGCACAAGAGGGACTCCGAATGGCAGGGACGTCTGTGCCAGTAAAGAACTATAGAGGGCTCTGCACGTTAAATCAATGTCTTTGAAAGAGGCTGTTGCTGTGATAAGGGGTAGGACAACCGTGCCAAACTGCAAGGGCAACGTCCCCAGAGCAGGAAAACAGAAGTATCAAACGGGGAAAATCACCCTGTTGGGGAATGGAAGAGATTATGTGCTGGGCTGAGAACCCCCGGCTGGTAACGATCTCTGCTACCTCTTCTGGGTTTGGAGATCAGGGGGTGGAGGGGCTCGGGGGGAGGAAGATAAAAGAGGAAGGAGATTGTTCAAGGCAGCAAGGCAATCCTTAATTCATACCAACAGATTTTGGTCTTTGTTCCAGCCTCCATATCGAGCAAGAGTAAGCGTCTGTGCCCGCACGCTGCCTCCCAAAGGGCTGGCAAAGGTGGGTCAAGATTCAGGAGGGCTTGGAGGCAGCTAGATGAGGTCTGGCACCCCACAGGAGTTAAAATCAAGGAGTTTTTTACAATCAAACTTCTCTCTACCAAGCCTTCCTCATCTGTGTTTTTTCCTTTCCCATTATCTGAGCTAATGAGGAATTGTCCATTGCGTTGGCCCAGCCCCGAAGCAGTTGCCCAAGAGGAGCAGAGGTGAAACAGTTGCCAGCACTGCAAAAAACCACACGTACTGGCAGACAGCAATGGATTAAATACAAGCACAGGGTTCATCTGTTTTTTCCATTCACTCTACTATTTAACTCTATTAAGGTTATTTTAAATACAGAGGTCTCACTCACTACTGTAGTGGGATACTTTTTGAAGTAATTCCAGAATATTTTTACTGTGCTGCTTTTTTTCTTTTTTTCTACTCTAATGGGAAAGCCTCACCAAAAAAAAATCCTCAATTTTAAGAAAACATATCAATTCTTTTATGTCCTCAAGGACTTGGCAAGCAGGCAGATTTGGCAAGGAGAGTCATGGCTAGGCAGCAGCTTTTAAGTTTATGGACAGGAAGGTCAGTGACATAAGGCACATACGCTCTGTATCACAGCTGCCTGCTACTGAATTTCCACAGTGGGTCAGTGACTCGATTACGTAAACAGTGGAAATAAGAGATCAAATCATCCCAACACAGCCAATCTATTAATAAAATAAAGTCTTGTTGGGTATGAAAAATCAGGAATTGGCAAAAGACAAGCTAGGAATGTTCCCTGGCTTAAAAGACAACACAAAGCTGAGTTAGAAGTTAATGGTTCCAGTAAATTTGGCTTAAATCAATCTTCAGTATCTGCAACTTTTTGAAATATCATGCACGGCTTCACTGAACACATGGTATATCAGGATTCTGGCCATACTAAGAGGAAAGGCAGTACCTCCCAGAACCTGTTTCTAACTCACACTTCTCATCTTTACTTTGCTTCAAAGAAATCCTCAGATTGTTTTCATCTGTCATATCTGAGTTACGATAACCATGTCCAAGTACAGTCAGCTAATTATCTTCAGTGGATAATTAGGAGCACTGAGGAGCTTGGCTTTCTCCACCAACGGTAGATGTCAAGGCTTTTAATTTAGGCATTTAAGTTTGTTTCTTAAGCTACTCGGTGAGAACTACAACACTACCTTTTCAATTTTTATTAAAACTACAGAACACAGCAAAATCTTCTTTTACGTAATAATGATGCACTTCAGAGCACTACTAGCCCCCTGTTGTAAGGACAGCTCACACATGGTGAGCTAAGGCTTCAAAACACCATACAACCCAGACGTGTAATTGTAGTTGAATCCAAACAGCTGCTAACCACAGCTAAATTACAATCCCCTACTAAGACCCAGGTCACATTGAAGGGATAAAAAGAAGCAACAAGAAAGGAGGAGTTAAAGCATCCACTGTAACAATTAGCTGAATATCTTAATCAGCTGGTTTGTAATGATTTCTTGCTTGGCCTGGGCAATTTGCTAAAAAAGTCAGGGTGTCATCTGTGGTCTAGGAAATGAAATTTCAGGTGCCAGTATCTAACTATCTTAAGACATAATAACATGATTCCTTTTTTTTCCTGGAAGCATGGTCAGGGAATTTCAAATTGCCACCACACTTTGTCAGAGTGAATCCTTAAATAGTACCTGCAAGATAGGCTCTGAGGTCTCGAAGCGCTCCACGATTGTTGAGGCAGCAGCTGGTTGAAAAACAAAACATACTCGGATCTTTGCTTTATTGTTGATCTGCATGATGTCCTTCTTTTGGCTACTTTATGTGTTGTTCTGTGCAAACAATTGGACTATTTGTCTGGGAATAGAAATATTCTGTATAGTGAGAAAATGGTCTAATTTTTAATTTTCTTTTAAGATGACGTGAGGAAATTCTTTCTGAAGCAGTGCAAGTTACATGTACACTTAAAATGGAAAATAGAAACATTGTTCCAAGAGAAAGAGGAAACAGTCTCAAAATACTTAATGAATTTTCCATGCATTGCTCCATCTGACCAGTTGCATTAACCACACCATACATGACGCTTTACACCTTCTCACCTCCCAGAACTGCACATACTTTAGGCATGAGAAAATTAAACCCATGTAAAATTGAGATACTGAAAACAGGTGTTTAAAGAGTCTTATCAATCACACTTGTAGCAGTGCTAAGTTTGGAGAAGATCTTGCTCTTAGCTTAAACAGACACTAGCGACTGATTGCACTTTGATATTCAGGGGCTTGGGCTTTTATTTCACTCTTTTACTACTTCATAGGAGAAATAATTGTACAAAAGTTGAACGTGTTAGCTAGGACAATGCACACAAGCCAGTTGTTGAGGCCAGCAACACCCCCGAAGCGATGCTTCAGCGCTAGATTGCGGAAATAGCAGAGCAACCCAAATGAACCCAGAATTTCAAGGGAGCGCTCTTCGTATTCCTCTAATTGGGTGGACACATCAATCCTTGTTAGAGCACCTCAGTGATTCATTTGTTGTTTACTGAGGCATGTGCTGGAAGACTCCACTGGCATGCCTTCAAGGGTCGCAGTGAAGCCTCTTCCATTGAAATTAAAAATCCAGTTGTCTTTAGCAGCTTTTTAATAAACAGGATTTCCATTTGACCCACATTAGAAGCTTGCTTTGTTGAGATTTAGAAAGAAAGGTTTGTCCTTGCAAAAGAGCATGGGAGGGCTCTTAATACTCTGATTAGATTTCTGCAATGATTAGGTATTACGAGCACTTGAGTTTCAGCTCAAAACGGATATAGTTTCCTCCTCGTCTCAAGAAGTTCTCAATGAGTCACCTTTCTTCCTCTCAGAGGCAGCAGCCTTTATAGACACCGGAGTCTTTTTAACAAATGGATTTTCAATCAGACCTGCATTAGGTGAGAAGCCGGAGTGCTCCAACACCTCCGCGGGCACAGGTTCGTACACGACCATCCGCAGCGCAGACGCACGCTGCCCAGCTTTAACACCAGCTACGCCAGGTGCTGGTACTCATGTGGCTACCTCAAAGCGCAGCGTGGGCCAACTATTTGTGTATTCCCACTGCTGCTTGCACGGTTTCTGCAGACTGCTGAGCTCCACGCTGCCACGCAGCTCTAGCACACGCCTTGAGCCACCCCAAAACCGGTGGTGCATCACCGAGCCGTCACGGCAGCACCGGCCGTGCAGACGTGCCATCAAATTCACAGGCAGAAGGAGAAGGAAGCCGCTTTCGGTGCAGCGGCGCAGTTGTGCAGCTCGTTGGCGGGGGCAGTGGTAAGCCCTCAGGCGTAGCAGCCCCCCCATGCTGGGTAGCTTCACCAGCAAGAAGGCACGTGGCATCGGCCAGGGGTGGTCGGGCCAGAAACCTTCCTGAGATCACAGCTTCACTCCAAATCACCAAGTGCCTTGTTCTGCCTGTTCTCCTTGACGGCTTTTAGCATTTATAGAAGGGATGATATGCTTAGCCATACACTTGTTATCTGAGTATAAGTTACAGCACATTTTTTACGAGCTTAAATTCCTTCGTTCGATGTGAGTTTGTTTTACAGAAAAGAGGGGTCGGTGTCCTGTTGCCTGTAACAGAGGGAACACTGGTTTGCTGTAAACGGCATTTATGCTGACTATCTGGGCTAGAGGAATGACACTGGACCCATCAACATTTGTATGAGGGATTCAGTCTCTATAGTGCCATTCATTTGCAGAAGTGTGCAAATATAAGGTAGTGGGATCTCCATCATTACTGTCATCTCTCATGTTGCCGTTTTCTAATTATTCAGTTATTTAAGGTTGAAGTTAAGAGGGACTGTTGGATTTTACGAGCATTTCTGGAGAGCTATATGCACAAAAAAAGCTTTATAATGAAAGATAAAACTGGTATATTTAACACTGATTCTTTAAATGTTATTTTTATTCAATTTAATTGAATTGAAAAGAATGGAACAAGGATATCTACCACTCCAGGCAATGCAACACTGAAACTAGTACTGAAACACTCAGTTGGAAGGCAGAACTACGGGGCACAGAGCAGTGTAACATACTGGTGCCCACATTAGTGGAAGCAGTGGGGTAAAATATATGTGAAATTCTACAAGAGATGGCTAAACATCCTCACACGGATAAAATTAGCTCCCACAGAGCTTCTTCATGAACGTGGCTATGGTGCTGCTGGGAACAGAGCTAACTCCCGCACTTCTAATGCTACCGAATGTACTACGGACATACTCCCACTTTTATGGCTGCAATATAAATGAGCATAAAATTGTGGATCTATAGCTGTAGATCTGATGGATTAGGACTTGTCCAACTGCTCTCTGCTTCCAGATAAAATCAGAAAAGAAATTTCCTTGCAGTTGGTTTCTCAAAAATCCCATCAACAGTCCTTTCTTTTTACTGCATTGCCTCAGGACATGGTAGAAAAGACTTCTACGGGAGTTTCGATAGGCAGGAAGCACCCAGTGAGTTACTGTATGAAAAGACAATATGATAGCTGGGCTCACCTCACAAAATACAGCTTTACACAAGAATAGCGCACTTACTTACCTCACTGACAGTCCTAACTTCCCCTCCCACAAGCAAGAGCTACCATTTTCCTGCAGCCAAATGGCTGACACAGTAGACATAAATACAAAAAAAACTGTACAGAATGAAGCTCGGTTTTACAGCCATCTTGTAGGTACACCAAGTGAGAAAATGACACATATTCACAAATTACGCTGAGCAGCTATCTACAGGATAAGATATTTCATAAAAAGTGCTAAGTTCCTGTTTACAATGTAAAGGATTTCTTAAACCAGCACCAGTGTAGCAATTTGTTACATGCAACATATTTTGATTGCTGCTCTACTGATCTAATTCTATCAAGGAGTATAACCTGTAGTTGTCACGACCTGTTTTGTAGCAGGAATCAGGAATTACAGATGAAACAGTTGAGCTAACAGAGCCTTTCTCTTTTGAAGCAAACTCTGAGTGACTTACACTAACAGAAAAAAAATAAGAACTCCTTTGAAGAGATTATAAATATGTATTAGGAATTAAAATGTAGTCCCCTTGATTAAAACTCGTGGAAATCCCCCCAACTCCCCCCCCTTCAGCATTAAATGAACGTTCAGAAACACTTAAAAGTATGAACCCAAGTTTCCAGTCCAGTCTAATAGTTTTATCATAACAACCTACTCACTATTTTTAACATTCGAATCAAAAGACAACATTAAAGTAAGAATTTAGCGAGCCTTCCGCAGCTCTCTTGCAGTGCCAGGATCACAATATCCCTTGAGAGGCCTGGCTCCTGCCCAAGGCACAGAAGTGTCGGATGCTCCGAGGCATCCCTTTATTCGCCGTACCACTTCACTCACACCTGAGCTTTACACAGCAATCTCCATTCAGGTGTAAACAAAAGGATCACATCATAAACCATAAGGGTTATTGCTTGCTTTTGCAGGAATCGAAACAATTTAAAAAGATGAAAAAAAGGAAGCTTAAGATCTGAGTCATCTTCATTTAAGCAAAATGGATATGGATGTAAGAGACGTAGATGGTCATTAGAGGTCACGGTCTGAGATAACTCACTTCTGATTTCCCACACTGGAACTCCCATGTCAGTTCAGACATACCGTGACCTTTGGGCAGATTCAGCCCTTTGGCATTGAGGTAATTCACTTAGTAGATTTTAAACCGAAAAGCATTTTATTGGAAGATTCCACAATTGGTTTTAATCTGCAAAAGTTTGTGCAATTTCTTTTTATATTCGATAACGTGATGTTTCCATGTTCTAGTCGTAAGATGTTCCAGTCTTAAACATGTGGGTTTAGGTGAAAAACATGCTTAGAGGAATAACATTAAAAATCATTAATATCCTGAAATGAAGGAGTAGTTAGGTGATACAGCTAAGCCAAATTAAATAGCTTGCTGTTTCAAGTGGGCTGGGCCCACTGCCCGCTCCCCTTGCCTTGCAGCTGGTCTGGCTCTTAGCTGAGCCCTGGGCAAGGTGATTCAGCTCACTGAGCTGGGAGAAAAGGAGCCCAGCCAGAAAAAGCAAAGCCAACAGGGGAGAGCGTGCAGCCAGCCCACCCTAAGGAGCTGCTGATTCAGTGCAGCTGTCCTACCTGCACCCTTGAGGTGGAAGTATCTAATACCATAGATGGGATTAGTTCGCAAATAAGGAAAAAAACCCACACTTTGTAAAGTAAATTTAAAATTTTCATGCTATGTAATTTCCCTCTAACGTAAAGTAGCGGGACCAGCTCCATGGTAAAGATTCGTGCCAGGCACTTAATTGGCAGCTGGGGACTTGAACATCTTCCCAGAAACTCCTATAAATAAAATACTGCAAAACGGGTAGATATTTAATTTATGAATCCAAAGAAAGACACTGGCTTTATACTAGAGCCACGTGGTAAAAAACTGTCCAGTCCCCCAAAAGATTGGTATTGATGGCATTTTTATATGAGTTTTCACACTCAGACAGGCAAAAAATTAGCCAGAAAGTCACTTCATCTACGAAAGAGTATGTTTCAACTTTCCTCTGTCCAGTTCAGACCGGAACCTCAGCTTTCAACACCTTAGTGAGTGCTCTAACCAGAGACGTTCTCTTGCCAATGGGTAGTTTATATAGCAAGGAATAGGCAGCTCCGTCAGTAGAGGCTGAGACTGACCCAACCAAAACTGGGCAATAGCCTGCTGAATATGTTACTCACTTGCTTTATAGGAGACAAGTCTAATGCCCTAGCAGGCATCAGCAAGAGCAAAAATTTGGATCTTGGCTGTCCACATGGGTTTCTTATGCATTAAATGGTTAGCTAGCTCAAAGTGGGTAAGTCTGTCCTTTTTTTCAGCTAGAAATGAAAACCCGTACGATTACACCTACAGAATTTGAGCTGCAAGAACTCAAACATTTTTCAGTAGAAAACATTTCATTGAAAGATTCCCAGCCAGATCCACTGTCATGGCCAAACCTCAAACCTTTTTAGGACAATCTTTTAAAAAAAGTAAAAGAAAATAAAAATTATAACATCAGAAGTACTCTTCACTTGACTAGAAACTGCTGATAGAACTTTATTTAAAGTGTCTTCCTACCAGCATTACACTTCCCATTTGATGAAAAAAATGCAAAGGATGTGGTACTACACAGGAAGCTACCAAATCCATTAAAATAAATTCAAATTTCAAATAATTCACCTCATAGTTTTTGCAACAAGTTTTCTTATTGCTGCACATCCTCAGGGTGCTCTACCAAAAGGTATGTGATATACGCCTGCCTTTAATTAATACTTATTAGTCCATAGGCTTTGTATGCTATTGCATGCTTTAGGTCTTAGACCTCAGAACTCTATGAACTGTACTCTTTATTAAGTGGCTAGTTACCTTATGGTAGAAAATGGAAATGTTTTTACCATCCTACTGTTGCAGATAGTAGTCTCAAAAGCATACTCTAATCCTGAAATACAAACTTGAGAGTTGATTTTAAAGTTCATGTTTATTTTCATTGGCCTGTGTCTTAAGTAGAAAAGGTTTTTGTAGAAGCACACTAGTCATACCAGCCGTATCTGGTTTATACATGTCAGATATTTCTCTATGACAGATCAGCCCAGCTCTGGACTTTCAACATTGGCATCCATATAATATTTGAAGATAAAAACTATTTTCTAGGGCATATCAACCCTTGAATGAAGTTCCAGTGTGGCCATTTTTAGCACTTCATCTCGCTTACCTATTGCTCATACTGCAGAGCTCCATAAGGCAGCTGACAAAACAGGCTTGGCTGGATCACTTGGGAACAGTTTTTACCGAACCAGAGTCCCCCCCGAAACCCAGCTGAAGCCAGCTCTGAGGCAGGGGGTTGACTCAAACCCAGGAGAAGCAGTGAAAGCCCCATGACCACCCTAACCCACCATCCCCATTCAACAGCTCCCACACGGAGATCTACTGCAGAGAAGTAAGAGAGCACTGCCCATTTACACACCAGTATACGCTCCCTACCTGCCCTAGTACATATTATTGCATAGCAGCGTGTGCTGGCATAGCCTAGTATACCTAGGACACACTCCCCTCCCTCACTGCTGTAATTGCAAGGTCTGCTGTTTCTCATGTACAGGCCCACATACTGGGAAAAAAATTCTCTGCTCTACAGACTATTCTGCAGCCCTTTATGCCAGTTTATATGAGCTTACTAGTAGTAATAAGACCCAATGTCAGAGATTTTGTCTCTGACCAAAATAATCCTAACTTCAGGCATATGTTTTTCTGACCTATCTATTCAACATGAAGACTGCACTGCTGCACACACTTACCTTCTACAAAGTAAAAAGATAATCCTTCTTCCTCCTCAGGCAGTAGGAAACTCGCCCTCAACATCAATACTATCCAGATTTACCTACCATTACTTTCTTAAACGAACCAAGGAGGAAGTCATGAAGAAAAGAAAACAGATGACAGAACACCGGGATTTAAAGTTTTGGTAAATGCCTACGTGTTGTGACTGCAAACACAAGCACTGTTATATCACATAAGAGCATCAGACCCAAGCAGTACTGCCCACCCAACCCTCCAAACCACTGCGGAATTCTAGCAGCTCACAGCTCTGCCTTTATTAGTACAACTCAATTAGATTCAAAGCAAATGCTCACTAATCGGCGACGTAAATAAAACCGGAATCAAGGCCACAACTCTAGTTCTGCTCCCAAACATGCCGCCCTCATTGATTCACTTCAGAGAATGCCAATACACTGTTGTGCATGGTTCAAAATCGCTACGTCGCTAAATAATCTAACAATTAGCAGCTAAACGAAGGTGAGCATTTCCTCATCTCTCATAACACCAAGATATGGGCAGCCAGTCAAGAATCTGGTTCATTAAACAGAAACATACGTACAAATCCTGCAAGCGCTTCTTAAGAGCACACCACTATTTCCAGTAAGCATACATAGAAACTCTGTAAGTCTCAGGTTGCCCTCAGGTACAAAAAGGTTTATTGATTTCAAACATGTAGTCCAAAGTAGCCGCAGCGTGGGTAGCCCCTGGTATTGAACCAGGAACTCCAACAGCAGCTGCCCACCTGCACACAAAAGATAGACTGCACAAAGATATTTGTTCAGCTAAACATTAAGTCCATTCAAAACCATTTATGAATACACACCAAGGATTTCTTTAGAAATGAGCCTAATTTATGTCAGGCTTAACCTTCAAAGCTATTGTTATTATGCCATTAAGTTTGAGCACCCATGTGTTGAAAACGTGTGGATAGCCTTTGTTACACAGTTAGGTTCTCCACTCATCTGTGGAACAACCCAACAAATGTCTCTGCAGCCTATAGATTAAGTAACAAAAGGCATCCTAGTGTCATTCCAATCAGTATTACACAGCGGTCCTCAGCTGCAGTCACAAAATTTCATCCTGAGCTTACAGAGTAAAATTTTCAAACCTACCCACATGACTACAAATCACCGTCTTGAAATAAAACTTAGGAAGTGAAAAGCCTCAATCATTTTTGCAAGCTTTACTCCCCTTCTCGTCCCTTAGCCCCAGTTTGAAGAATGGCCTCAAACTTACAGCACATTTCAGGAATTCTGTCAAAAGTACTATGAGAAATCTCTGTTTAAGAAGCTCTGCTGTTCAGCATCAAGAAATTAAATCTCCTCTTGCCAGCTCTGGAAAAGCCTTATTTGTATACTTCTTTCTAGCATATACCATGCCCATAAAGCATATTAGCAGAGGGTTTACTTTTTGATCCCTATTTTAACAGAGCTCAGACGTACTGCCAATAAATTAGTGTGCTTGGGAATGATTGTGTTTCAACCAAACTAATTTCTCTGCACTCAAGAACAAGCTCACTCCAAAGGTCCCCCATGTGCCTGGTCCCACAAACCATAGGGCTGGAAGGGACCTCAAGAGAAGTCTAGACAGTCCCTCTTCTTGCCCCAAGGCAGAATGAGTGACATTTAAGTGATCTCTCACTGGTTACCGTCTTACCTCTTCTTAAAATGATCATTCTCTTCTTCACGCTCCACAAACCCAATGTGTTCATTTTTCTGATTCATAGGTCCTGTTTGATCACTCTCATTGTTTACCACCTGAACGGTATCTCTTTTATGTGGCATATGACCCATGCAAGAAATATCTTTAAACGTTCAATGCATAGTACAGGAAAGGAAATTCTTAGATGTCCATTTTAGGCCAGTTAAAAGGCAATTGGTTCTATTTTGGTAGCAAATGCTTAGCACAACTAAGAAGTGGACCTCTGTTATTCTTGTTGTCCCTTTCTGGTCAACAAAATCTTCTTTATGGTAATTCTCATCACATATCCTTTATGGTTGCCACGTATAGTCTTTATTAGAAATGCCTCCATGGACAAGGAATGTTTACTATGATTTATTCCTTTCAAATTATTCAGATTATTTTAACTCAGGTTACTGACTGTCTTCCATCTATTACAGAGCAAAGGGCAAATATTTTCCACATAGAGTCTAAAGTTACGTTTATCTACTCAAAGAGTGGAAATCCCATTTCTTGTGTACAACGCAGTTACTTGCTACTCCTTAGTGGCAGAACAGAGAAAGATGCCTCCTTGTTTCCATGAAAGGCTTTCACATGTTTGTTACTTACAAGGTGCATTGTTAGCATAAAAAATTATTCCACCATGTTAATTAAGGTGAACTCTGTATTTTTTATTTCAGATGAAGGGCAGCTGGGAGGTGTTCCTGGCTGTTACTCCATAGCTTTGAAATATAGTCTCTTAGGAACCGTGAGCAGATTTAACCATGAATAGCTAAATGTGCCTAGATACATGAAGTTTTATTTAACTATCTCCCTAGCTAATTAGCTCAGGGAACCAGAATCATGTGGCTAGATTAATTAAGATAAATCAGAGCATTTGTAATAATTAAGTTAGCTATTTGGTCTCCTTTCCAGTGCAGGGAGTCAACGACCATCATTAGCACAGCAGCCAACGACTGGCACTTCAGACAGCGTATGCCCCACGGAGGCAGTCCCACCAAAGCCACCGCGCTTGCACGACAGCACAGAAGGCTCCTGGGGACAGTCTCGTTTTATTTGTTTGTTTTGAGAAGACCGAGCGGCCGGAGGAGCTCCTTCCCCGCAGGAGTCCCTGAGGCTGCTCAGAGGAGAGAAGAAGGTTTCCGGAGATGGCAGGGTGAGACAAACAAAAGATTCAAGCCGGCAACCTGCAGCTCGGAAACAAAACTGGAAAAATGCTGCGAGGAGCACGTAGCAGACCCACAGGCAGACCCCAAAGGTGTTGGGAAGGAAGTTTGGGACCAGGGAGGACTGTGGAAATTTGCAGCAACGCAGAAAACCACTGCGTGCTTGAAACCAACATTAGTATTCAAAACTTGCAAGGGCTCATGGGCAGAGATCGGGCTGTGAATAAACCTTTTATCTATTATTTTGGTTCTCTCATCGCTGTAAGTTTTCTCTGTTTAAGGAGTTAATTAACTGAGATGACTAGTTGCAATTCTAATGAAAATAATTTCCTTTGAGTTTTTAGGTCTTCTTTGGGAGCTCAGTGTACAGGAGATGATCTAAATCAATCCACTTCAGTTCTCTGGCCCCCTACTTGGGGACCCTCCACAGCGACCAAAGGTTATTTTGTGTCTTCACTCTATCTGTCGCCACAAACTCGTACTTCAGAAAAAAGGCATATATATTTGCCATCATGAACTCATTTGGCCTGCACAGGGCACTCATCCTGATGGCATTCATAATGAATTTGCACAGCAATCATGTTGTTGTCTCCATCATTTATAGATGTTGTGCTTTATTTGGACACAATGAAAATCTCAAGCAATTAGAAGTGGATCCAAAGAAGGTTTCTCTATGGAAGCAACTCAGGCCAGTATGACTGTGATCGCTACTGGCCTTTATGCAATATGTAGCCCAGCAAAGCCACAGCTTGACAGACAAGCTTTGTCTATTATAATAGCAAATGTTTCCCCTAAAAGTGTGTTTTGGAAGGTTTTGCAACTCACTAATGTAGATAATTATGATCTCGCAGCAATTTGTTTCATGTCCTGGAGGAATCAAACAAGTCTAGTTCTTCTTGAAAATAAGACTGACAATGCAAGCTATCACATACAGGTTTTTAGGGTTTGGGGTGGTTTTTTCTCATTTAGTCAAGTGCCAGTTTTGCTTAAAACTAAAGCACCACGTAAAGAGGAAAAAATTCTACTGCCTCTCAGTCAGCAGAAGGAGAAATCACATTAATATTTCTTCAAGTGATAAGAAGGCAGAAGTGTTGAATGCTGGCAGAGCTCCAAGATTTCCACATTGTTATAGGATTTGCATAAAACTTTAAGATCAAGTTCTCATGTTGATATCATCTCACTCTAGTGAGCGTCTAGATTTGGGAGACATATCCATGCAAACAGTTGGGGTCTAGTAACATTCATTTCAGAGTTTGGAATTAAAGTTTTGCAATAAGTGGTTCTGTTCTCATATCCCTGCTTTGTATTACACAGGAATGACAGTACACACTTAAGTTTATGACATCTTACTGCATTCTGAATACCTCCTAATGCACATATTTCATGTTAATGTGTGATTAACAAGGTGTTCTCTGAAATAGGTTGAGTTAGTTCACAACTGAAAATAGGGACTTCTAGAGAGGATAACCAAGGGGAACAGCAACATAACCAGTTGCGATAATTTAATTGAAGCAAATGATGTACAGGGACATGGCAATGAAGGATACAGAGTCTTTACAGTTAGCTTGAAGACACCAGAGGTTTTTTTTAGTGTGACATATTTAGAAATATGTGCAGAGATAATAAGATATATCTCAACATGCTAGAATACAAAGTTGATATCAAGAAGTGTATTCAATGGCTTCTTTAACCAGGAGCAAATGTGCCAAAGAAAGAACTTTGTTTTTTAAGTAGAAAGGAAAAATAAAAGCTGCTGAGATAAATATTTCTATTCTCAGACTGTAAATTTACTGCCACTGTTTCACAGCAAACTCCTGGACAGACTTTCTTCCTGAACCACAAATCTGCCAGTGCAGAACTTCCTTTGCTCCCTATCACCTCTGTTGTCGGCGGTGAGGGACTCGGATCTTCAGTCTCTTGCCTCACACGGTCAATAGCTGTGGGAGAGCGTGCAAAGCCAGTTCATTTCCCTCAACACCATCCTCCAGATATCAACCCCAAGTTAGAGCAGAGATGGCAAGTATTTAAAGACACAATATTTATCCTGCTTCAGGCAAGGACGATCCATTATATTTGTCATTTGTTGACTGATATGCTTGCTTTTCTCCATAATGCCTTGGTGACAGCATGGTTTCAAGACATGTTTATAAAAACACCTGCAGCTGATTTGCAATACAGTTTGAAGCCTCGGTAACAGAAGCTACCTCAGCACTGAAGGCCACTTCCAAGACATTGTGCTGTAGTGCATTGCCAATACAGTGTACTGTTCAGTCAGGATTGAGACACCACGAGGAGTGCCACATTGCTCTTGCCATCACCATCAGCAAATTGTTCATGAATCTGCCAGTCACTGACTCATCCACAGAAGAGGATGACAGCTGAACTTTCAGTGACCGAATAATTATTCTTGTGCTTATAAGAAACGACTGCAATATCAGTTTTCTTGAGCTCTTTTGAAGCTTTTATTCAATACTACATGCACAGGAAAAGAGTACACTCGGGTGAGTGATCATAATTCAGTGCACATGGCAGCTCTTACTTAGCTTGGTTCTAAAAGTATTATTCATTAAGGCAATGTCATCAGTTCACGGCGACTGGATGTAAAGCACAGGCCACTATGCAGAAAGCTGAGTGTTCCTCTAAATATCACCTAGGGAAACTAGCACTGAGGAAATCATTCAAATGTACAATACCGGTGGAACGTCAGATGGCCGCAAGCGGCTTAAAAGAGGTTCTGCTGGTGCCTCTGCACTGTGGGATGGTTTTCTTCAAGGTGAAGATCTCTGAGGGTAGGGAATAACAAAAGGGAACAGCGTACAGAAACAGAACGGATAAATCCATCTCACCAAAATCTTTCCCTGCGAATGATACCAGATCCATCAGAAAGAATTGTCTGCATGGACAACTTGCCACTGTCCTTGAGCTCTCACAGTCTACACGCAGCTTTCTAGAGCCAGCAGGATGCTCTTCGCTATGAATGCTGGAGTTATGCAGAGCAAACAGGGAAAGAGTTTCCACATTTGCTTTAGTCTGCTAATTTAGGCCCTTGAATTAAAGGCTATGGGGCTATCCTGAGCACTCGGGTACACTACAGAGGCCTCATGTGCTCCTAGTGAAACGAACTTACAAACCAACACTGCGCTCTACTCCATCCCAAGCAAAGTATGGAATGGAAAAGCCTGGAAAATCTGGCCAGGTTTTCATTTTTACGCTCTGGGGAGCTGCTGTCTCCCTTGCTTCACAGGGCTTGTAGATCGGAAAAGGAAAGCAGCAGTCAACAGGCAGCTTTCACCCACACTTCAGTGAGACCAGCTATTCCCCAGCGCAGGCTGTACGTTCACTGGTGCAGCGTTGGCACACAGGGCCGAGCGATGCTGCTGGGGGAGAACGAGTCCCACTCCCTCAGCCCATCTGGTTCGGAAACCTGTTGGGTAGAGCAGCCAGCACATCTTCCCCATTTGCCTCAGCTTTTGTGGTGATGGCAAGAAACCCAAAAGAGCTGCTTTCACCACCTCAGAGCTCACTGAATTTGCTTCCTCCCACCAGCTCGGCACAACTAGTAGCAGAAGTCAATCATGCACTTACCAGTGCTGGCCAAAATACAAGCAAGAGGAAATTTTGCCTATGAATGGGGAATGCCGAAATCATCTGAGCACCGCATCTAGCGGTGACAGGTTTCACCCTCTCCTTTTCCAGACTCCTAGTTCTACACCACCTCTAGCCTGTTTTTGGTTTTGTTTTCTTTCTCCCCGTATGACGTGCTCTACCGCTTTGAGGAAGGATGATTACAGGAAGCTGATGTAGCAATTCTCAGGCTCCGGTCTATCTTGGACAAACAGATGTACCAAAGGGTTTCTCATAATTTGACTCTCCTGTGTTGATTACGTGTTTGCAACTGGGTTTTCACTGTTTTCTACATCCTGATTTGCGCCTGGTTTGCACATGCTTTTCTAAGGTACTTAGATGAGAAAGACGCATATCAGTTCTATTATTGTTGATTCCGTCTTGGTTTTGTCTAACTTTGCTTCATTTCTTCTCCATAGTTCAGCAATCATCTTAAATTTGCCTAGTAGATGCACATGTACAGCATCCTGCTACACGACCACCTTCTACTTCGTCCTAAAACAGTTAATAACATCAAGCTGTAATTTTGAATATGAGCCCCTCCTTCACCAACCAATTTCTTAAGGAAAACAGTAACCACAGAAAAGAAATTCACAACTAAACCCAGGCTCTATCCTTCTGCAGGGGTTATGCTCTACCTCCTATTGAGTATTTAAGGACTATTGAAACAGGAAACGGCCAGCAGCCCCCCGATTTTACTATTTGTGCAGAAGTGCCTTCCATTTGTCATGTGAAGTCATGATGGCATAGATTTCTACCATTAAAATTAATCCTATGGGAAGCTTTGACGTTACAGTTACTCGTCTTATTGCCTGGAGTAAAAGGTTATGCTTCAACATTGTATTCACATCCTCTTCATGCCAATGCGGCGGTACTACAACCACCATCATGACATCATTAGCAAGCATCCATCAGCACACTTTTACAAGCAGCAAAAGGGAGAGCGGTTAAGGCCTGATACTTATTACACATTCAGTGTTGAATCGTTTGTAAGGACAGCGAGTCTCTATTCAAAATGAAGCTCCTACCATCAGTCCTACGGTTTACATTAAGTACCAAGTGTGTGCTGCTCTGAACAACTGCTAGGGCAGCGTACATAAAATTAAATCTTTTGAAAAGACATTCAAATTCCTACAGGGTAAAAAAAAAAAAAAAAAAAAATCCCCAGATCTGCAGATCATAATCATATGTGGTACTACTTACCAGGCTAAAATCTAAACTATGCAACATGTGACTAAGGAGCATGTGGCTTTCCCAGCACTACAGCACTGGTGAGGTACTTGGCAGCCTACACCCCACAAGTCAGATCAACTATAGAGCCTACTTAATTTCTATTCTGCAGAACACAATACCAAACACATCAAAAGACATCGGCCTCTGATTTATATCCTGAGACAGAAGGTTTTTATTAATAAAACTGTTTCCTCAGAGTTAAATTCCATTAACTATACTTAAGAGGGAATTACTACACATCTTGCTCCCAGGCAAAGCCTGACCATTCCACATGTGTTACAAATCAGTATCTCTTTACATTTATTGGTGTGCTGAAGAAAGTCAAAGGATTTTATTTTCAGATTCTTGCAAGTCAGGAATCTTTCATGTTTGAGGAATCGTGTAGCTATCAATCAGTCTCTATTTTAAACCTATGAATTTTCATATCAAATAACCAATTGATACATTTTTATACTAACCGCATGTCTCCATCTTGAAGTAAGAAGCTTAGCTGGCATCACACTTTTAAGAAAGACAGCTGGGAGATAGAAGATGCTGTAAGAGGACTTTAAAGTCCTTTTCATTCCACACAAGGTGTTTCCCCCCTTCTTCCCCCTGCATTTTTTTAAATCTTGAAAGCGTTTCCTACTAATGCATGAAACCTCTATTATGCTGCATATGGTTTCTATTTTCAAGTCTTTAATGCTTTCAGGAATTTCTTTGATTTCTCTAGTTGTTACCTCACTCTTGTCATTCCTGATTGACACACAAGAAACAACCCAAGCCCCTCCTAAGTTTTCTTCCTTTAGTTATGAAGCTGTCTCAATGCATCTGTACAGTACTTCAAAATGGCCTGCCTTTACTACCCTCGTAGGAGAGAAGGTAGGGCCTTGAACGTTGGTTGATAACTCTTCATTATATTTGAATAGCATCCAGTTTTCTTACTTGAAGAACTCAGATTTTAGCCATTAAATTTACAGTGCACCCAAGGACACTACCTTTACACCTACAGACCTAAATCAAGACCTGGGATTTGTGCACAAATGCGTACATACAAATGTAGCATCCTCTTCCTGCAGATGGGGGGGGGGGGGAGGAATATTCTGAAATTCTTGTTTTCAAAATTGGTGCAAAATCAGCTTTCAATGGCAAACTTCCACATAATTAGTAGCTCAATGGTAGCTGAAAACGTAGCTGCACAGAAGTCTCCCAAGATTTCATGGGAAGGCCTGTTTCTGCCCTGCAGCCAGCTTCTGTCCCTCAGCGCGCCCCGCGGGGGCATGGGTGGATGCCTGCACAAGGGAAGAATTTAGCATTGCTCAGACGGAAGCCGTCCTGTACACAGGAGGCTCTGCTGAAGGACTTCATGGTTCACTGCATGGGGCAAATCTACCAGTGTGACACAGCACAAACACAAGAAGCTTCACTGAGAAAATACAGTTTATTCCAGAGACTTGATGTTGAAAGATCAAAATACACAAATACTTAAGGGCTAGAGGTAGCTCTAGAGATGATTCTGAAATTGTGGAGCGTGCACACTCTATAATCTCAGGGGAAGGGTATGCTCCAAAGGTGTGCCACTGTCTGGAATAGATCAACCTTTTATCACCAGGTTGTTTCAGTGGGTGTTGCATTTCAAATGCAAAGAAGCATGGAAAAAGAGGGAGTGATCTCTTTATTACACAGCTTGCCTTTATGTACTTT
>JAOBAS010000028.1:4887168-4943950 GCA_025311575.1 Elanoides forficatus | reverse complement strand
CTCCAGGCCCCCCTTTTTTTTTCTCCAGCTTGAGGATAACTAAACACTGCTGTCATTGTGCAAAGCAAGTACAACACAGGTCGGGAGCAGACTCATCAGTTGTCCAAGCTTTTAACCTGTTGGCAGATGCTTGGATCAAGCAAGCAAACCGTTTGGTGTCATTTTTTTTTCATGTTCTCCGTTACAGGGGTCTGCCTATACACAGCCTCTTTCAACCTCAAGGGTGGAGTTTTTCATTTGTGGAAGGGTGGCAGAGAGAGAAGGACATAATGCTGTGTGAATGCTATTCTTGCTGGTATTGCCTCTCATTTGCGTGCTGTGGCAACGTGTGTATTAAATACAGGCAGATTTATGGAGCGGCTTTGTATCGGTGAAGCATTCGTTGATACTGATCTACAGGCTGCTGGGGCTGATACATTTTCCGTTTCCAGGTAAGGAGTCCAGACACCGGGGCTTAGTCAGCCCCTGTTGACACAGATCTGTATTAAGACTTGGGTTTATTCTCTAAGCTTTTTTTGAGCTTGATGAAATTCCCTGCTAAGATTTGCTTGCATGGCAGCTTTTGCTCCTGTACAAGTTAATTTATAACATGTTTAAAAAGTTTGCCTTCAGATAACTGTATCTTAGGGTCACACAGTTTTCAAATAGACAGTCCTGGATATGTCTGTCCACAGAATAGCAAGTGCCCAGCTTTGAGCCACTTATCCAACCGTGATTTGTTTATGCTTCCTTAGAGGCACGTAGCTTACTGAAAAATTTGTTACCTGTTGTTTGAGATGAGTGCTTTGCTTAGGGAGGAATGCCGTGCCTACTGCTCCTCCTGGCAACTATTTTTGTTTTCAATTAATGCAGTGCAGTCAACCGTCACGGCTGGTTCTCCCAAAAGCTGTAACAGCATTGTGGTCAGGTAGTATCATAGTGAGACAGCTGGAGCTCCTGTACGCCCAGTCACTGGGAGGATAGAAAATAACACACCTCTACACATACAAATGTCTGCACGTTGCTCTGTGCTGGTGCAACTTGCTTTCATTTCATCCTTGCTGAGGATGGAATTGTTCTTATTTTGTGTGTGTAGGTGTTGCATGAGTATTTTGCCTCTGTCTGGGTCTCTTCCCTTTAAGCGCAGGAGGACTGATGAACTGCAGGTAGCACAGACAGTTGCATTGCAAGTGTTGGGTGCTAGGAGAAGGACTTCGGAGGAGTCCAAATGTAACACCACAATTGCCTTTCTGTCCTCTCCAAGAAAGTGTGTCTTCATGCCCTAATTAAACAGCAGTCTGACATGTTTTTGCTATTTTGATTGTCTTTGCACTTTGGCGGTGTGATAAACAAACTTTGCTTCCCTGCCTATCAAGAAGTTGCCCTGCCTTGAAGCAGTTTATTTCCTTAGTTCTGACGTGGCAGAGCTCAGCACCCTGTTTTCATGGCATCTGTACATGTGCTGATGCCAACAGCAGAGATGGATGGCAGCCGCCATGGCATGACAGGTGATGAACCGCAGATGCTGGAGCACTGATGTCTCTTTGACGGCCCCTTTTAGCTCGCTGAGATTTCAAATGCTAGTGTGCAGTAAACACACAATTCTTCACACCTCAGTAGGCTGGGGCTGGTGGCGGTGCAGACCACGTTCCTTCTGATCACTGCAAGGCTGTACAGACACTTTACGTGTCTGTGAGCTGCAGTGAGTAATCAGAAGGGAGGAAGGAAAGCAGGATGAACATACTCATTGTCATGTGACATAAATGAGAATTAAAATTGTCCATCAGTTCCCAAGCAGTTCGTTTATGACAGAACAATAAAGCAGGTCCTGTGGAGTGAGATGTGTTGGGTGGGGTGGGCTACCGCAGCAGGGTGGCCTGGGGGGGGCTGCCCAGATCTCCAGCAGTGTCCACCCCCGAAGGGTGCCGCGACCCCAGCAGAGGTGACACCGGGGACCCCAGGACAGGGCCACAGGGAGCCCTGAAGGCTGCGGTCACCGTCTGAGGGAAGCTTCGCACATCTACTAGATGTGCACGTGGTGCCAGTGCATCCACACCCCGGGTACTGAAGAGGAGACAGAGTATTAGCAAATGATGCTGAGAAAATAAATACATTCAACACCACTATTTACTCTCTCAAAATACAATGAGACTGAAAGGTAAACATGCAGCTCCAGAAGAGGATTCTTGTTCATACGATGTACAACTAACCTGCACAACTTACTGGCATTGTGCAGATGGGGAGCTTCATAAAATTTACAAAGGACTAGGCAGCTTTTTTTGGCTTTCAAATTTGTATTGAAGCATACTGTTAAAGACAACAGGACTTTCACTGAAGGAACAGCAGCTTCACGACTTGCTTTTTTTTTTGGGTGTTACTAGCTAGCATGTCAAGCTCAGCATTTCTGAAGCTCTCTCCCATTTCAGGTGTGTAAACACAATGGGGATCTCACTCAAGGTTTGAAAGTCTCAGCCTTTCTAAGACTCTGAAAAGAGAGTTGCATTTTCATAAGATAAGGGACGGACAAGCCTTCTGTTTAAGGGGATGGATAAACTGCTAACCCTGAAGCCAAAAGGATGCTCATCTCCTCCTTGACATGTCCATGCCGTCTACATACGACTGCATGTACTCTCTGGAACGTCTGGGCCAGGCCACTGTCGGCAGCTCATAAATTACAGATCATGCCTGGTGTCACAATTCCTGTGTAAAATATTGCAGGTTGGTTTTAAATGATGTGACAGTGTCCCTTTTAATGTCCAGATCACGAACGCCACAAAGCTTTCAGCCTTCTTGCTTCCATTCTGCAAGTGTGAAAGAAAATTTATCCCTGGCAGTTTTTTCCATGCCTGTTGGCAGATAGCCCAATGTACCTCAAATAGCACCGAACACAATGAGCTAAACCTGTGCTTGTTGCAACTCCATTAAAGCCGGAGGCATTACACCTCAGATGTATTGGGAACATTTGGTTAATGTCCTCAAACAAGTTTAGATTACATTGTTTCACCCCAGCAAGCATGGCTTTATTACAAGATTGGCGTTCTAACTTCTTTGGAAGCATTCTTGCTTTTTTGGTAATAGCTACGATATAAGTCATAGACTAACAGGCCTTAGAGGTAGAGGAATCTGTAAGAACTGGAAAGCATCTAGTAGCAGAAGTTATTGGTATTTGTTATGAGCAGGTTTCTTAGTGGTTTCTGTACTATGCAGAAATTAACCACTTGCTGCTATTTACCATTGCAAAACATTGCATGTTGAAATGTGATACTTCTAATGCCCTCTGTTGTGCAAACTGAGGTGAACACAGGGACACAGCAATGGAAACAAAAATCCATTGTTTTACAACTCAGCAAACATTCTTTGGACTCTGCTGATACCCTCTTCTTCATTTCCTCCTATGGAACGGAAAGAAGTATTTGAGTTATGCAAAGTCACACCTCTTTATTTGCAAACAACGGCAATGCTACACCTTCTCAGGACTCTGTTTTTTAATGCAGCCCCACTGCTCAGCAAGGACTCCAGCCCACGGGGCACAGCTGGAGCCTTCAAGACACTCCTAAAACATTGTAGATGTCAAAAAAGATTTGCAGTGGAAATTCAGCCTCTGAGTAAGAGAAAAACAATTTAAGAGGACTGGGCAGAGAAATTTGCAATTTGCACCATAAAGCTTTCAAAGGATTAATTTTCAGCTTTTACAGTGGTGACATTGATTTTGAATGAACTTTCCTGTGGTTAGTAGTTTTTAATGTTTCATTTGTTAAACAGCTGTGCTATGCTCCTAAATGCTGTGACTTTCATAGTGTGTACCTGGTGTGTAATCCATACCTGGCATGAGCTAATTGCTACTGAAATCTTTGATACACAGCTAAATAGAAAAAGCTCATGCGGAGAGCAAACGCACTGGATTTGTGTTTTCCAGTCGAAAAAAATTCTTCGCGGGAATATCTAAATTGTAGCCATCGTTTTGACCTCTGCTTTGGCCCGATGTGCTCAAGGCAGCTTTGAAGCAACCGGCTCCAGCGAGGACAGCCGTGTGGAGGGGGGTGTTCTGCCCCTGTTCAGCTGTGCAGGCAGTAAATGCAAGCAGGAAAGGTAGCCCGGAGCAAGGTGCATGGACACCCCGCTTGAGCACCGAGCGAAGGACGGTGTGAAGCACTGGGGCTGATGCAGAGAGGTACCTGCAGAGCGGCAGAGGAAGCCCCATCTATGTGCTGTGTGTGCAATACTGTAGCTGTCCATGTAAACCTTTATCTGCTCTTCTACTCTCCTCTGTAATAAGATGCAGGATCCTCCGTGTGAAGGATGCTACACAGAAATAAATTGCTCTGTGTAGTTTTCCGTTATGCGAACTTACTGCGCCAAAAGAGAGCTGTTTGGCTACTTTAATATCGTCTTCCCGTCACCACTTGATGGTGCTCTTGGACATAGCAATTTTTTACTTTGCTGCAAGAGGGGCCAGTGCAGTCAGTGTCTCCAAAATTGGCCACTAGCTCTGAGGGGCTTGATTATGCCGGAGCTCAGTCCTAATCCAAAACTAAGTTCAAACCCATCTTTAAACAAGGTGCTACTTTCTTCTGTGATGTAGGAAGCAGCATCCTAAATGCTTACCTGTTAGCATAAAAGCCTGCTTGCTTCTTTTTCCATTCCTTTTTCTCTTGACTGGCTTATTTTCTCCCTATTTCGTCAAACTTTTTTCTTCCATTTCCTACATTCCTTTTTTTTTTTGTCTCACCTTTCAGATTCTGTTTCCTTCATGTTGCTTTCACCTATCCCCTTCCCCCCAACACCTCTCCTACATCTCCCAAGTGTATCTTCCTGCTTTTATTGGTGCTTCTCTGCTTTTCCTTCCTCCCCTCTTCTCCTATTGTGCTCCCTCTAGAGTTCACAATCTCAGCTGTACAGTCAAGTCTCAGTAAGTCATAACAGATCCTCAATATAATTTTCTTCCTCTTGCCTCTGAAATTCTCGTATCTTGGCTTCTGCTGCACTCTCAGTCACCTTGCATTAAAGAAACCTAAAGAACTCCAAACTCATCCTCTTTTCTGCATCCTTCTTCCTCCCATGACTGACTTTCTAGCTGTGTTGTTAGGGAGGAAACACGTGCCCTGCAAGCTAACAGAGGAGCCTCAGTACAGAGCACCTCAGAGGAATTCCCTGGGCACCTGCCAGAGCCATCGAAGGAAACATCTGAACTGCCATGAAGAAATTCTCCTAAGAAAGTTCACAGCGATTCAAGTGCAGTGTTCATGTTATTGAGTATATGCTCTCAGAAGCAGAGTACCATGTAGCTTTGGCTGCTGCTGTTAGGTCTTGAGGATCACCAATGCCATTGTAGCTTGAGATAAATTTCATTTTTTCACTCTAAATTAACAGTTAAATTCTCCTATGGAATGATAGCAGGCTGCTATCCAAGCCAGAGGCCATATAAGCACTTTAGCCACTCAGGAAAGACAACTTCAATGGGCACTGAAAAAATACGCATGTGAAAGAGAGAATGAAACTTCAACACAAGTATGGAGAAAGAAGGGAGTTGAAGTACAGCCTGTTGAAGCAGCTGGTAGCCTGACCCTAAGGAAAAGCTTAGAGAGTTTGATGCTGTAAGCAAAGAAACTGTCTCTGGCTTGTTTGATTTCTCCTGCATGGAAGAAAATATGACTCCATGCATTCTTTGCAAATAAACAAGATATCATAAAAGAAAGACTTCTTTCCAACTCCCGATTCCCCTGGAGTAACCCACAAGACCCTGAATTTTGGTTAGCGGAATGGGGGGCAGGAGGGAAAATGATGCTATGAATTTTTTAACAAAGAATCGGAGCTAGAAAATGTGTTTTATCTGTGAATCTCAAAGCAACGTATAAAGCAGGATTGTTTTCTTCTCCCATTTTATGGAGATGAATACTGAGGTCACACACTGAGGTGAGTGTTTTGACAAGGGACCTCTCGTAACTTAGAAATTGAATTCGTAACTCCCTATCTCTGCCTACTGCTATGTACCATGTTGTCTAATGCACTGTCAGCAGTCCAAAACCACAGAGAGGGAAGGGTTATCTGCTGGTTGAAGGTAGTGACTCTCAGCTTTCACTCTGAGCAGTTTCACTGATACCACTGTGCGGTCTTGAACATTTTGTTTGGATTTTGTTGTCATTCACAGTGATGTAAATAGGGAGTTCTGCCTTAAGGTGTGAACCCCTTGGTCAGCTCCCAAGTCCCCATCTGAAAGAACGCCAGAACCATGCCTAGAATTGCCAGATTTCTCTTGTGAGGCAGGACCTGTGCTGTACAACATCATGAAGGCAACGGAGCTGGTGGGCCAGGCTTGCCATGTACACGAGGCAACATTCCCGTCATCTAATCCAGTCCCTTGTGGTCAAAGCTCATTTATTTTCTGTAGTAGAAATTTCCAACCCACGATGTTCCCATAGCTCTGAAATGCAAGAGACAGCCCTCTATGTGGGATATGGTGTCGTGACTGAACCCACGTGAGTGAGATCAGAATCAGTCTCTCAGCACTTATGAAATGATTGTAATAATATTGACTTAGTGGGGCATTGTGACGATTAGTGAAGGACTGTAATATATTTTGAAACCTGCGGATGACAGTGGGAGAACATAATGATCGTTTTCCTCCTTTAGTTCTTCTGTATATGGATCTCAAAGTACTCCATTAGCATTATTAAACTCCAGAGTTCTGTGTGAGGGCGTTAAGTAATTAAATGAATCCATGGTCACAGGAATAATTTTTGGTTGTCTCTACACTGTACATCATGGTGACTTCCATCTTCATTGCAGCACCAGTGATATAACTCAGGTCGTCCTGTTCCAAAAGAACAGGCACCTGCCACTTAAAAAAACAATAGCATCTCCATTAATTATGATCAGCATTGGGACTATGCATCCTGTTTAGCAAATACTGAGTCTGATAGGCAGGATATGACAGTTTGCTGGTGCAGCCAGAGTGTCTTAGCAGCCTCCAGTGTCTGCTGGATTAATCTCCCACGCAGCTCTGAGGGACCTGGACTTGCCTTACCTCAGAAGCAGCCCTGTGTGGGAGAGAGAAGAGACTTCTTGTTCCCTGGAATAGGGTCAAGGCCTCTTTGAGTTTGGCTTCTCTTAAGGAAGCAGAGCGAAAACAGAGATGTCTTTCAAACATCACCTTTTAGGCTGTGCTTGCTATTAGTGAGCTACAAAACATTTATGTAATTACCTCAGGAGTTCTGAATTCCCTTCTGGAGGTACCTGCTTTCTCTCCTGTAATGAAATAGAGAGTGTAGACTCCTGGTTTTGGTCCTCTGTTAGGAGGTTATCACATCTCTGTTAGGTGCTCTATTAAGACTGTGAGACTATCTCGCTAATGCCCTACTCGGCAACCCGCTTCAGTCAGGGACTACCCCCACCCTAACCCCCTGCCTCCCCTCAGCTTAGATCCAGTTTCTCCAGAGCTGCCCAAACTCTACACTGGGATGTCTTCAAAAGGATAACGTCACATCGTATCAGCCCCCACGTCGTGAGCACAGTATAGGCTCCGCTGCCTGCTCTTGTCAGCCTAAATATAGTTATATCCCTCACATGCTACGAGGAGAACAATGGGATAAAGGTAAATTGAGGGGATGTTCCTTCCACTCCCTTTTTCCCATGAACAGGCACGTCTGTGTGTTCAAGTGCAATCAGAAAAAACTCTCTGAATTGGTTGGATCTAAGCTAGCAACCATCACTTCTGTGCAAGTGGGGCACCAAGTGTGAGATAATATGTTTTAATGTGTCTGGAGGACTGCTGGCTCCTGCCAAGGCTGCTTCAGCAGGCAAGGGGAATGTGTGGACTTCAACATGCGGATCTTACCGTGGTTTAAAATGCTGATACTTGAATAATCATGTCAGGGTGTTAAGCAGAAGACCTTGCTTGGGTGACAGTAATAATTCTCTATTCTCAGGGCTGCTCCTCACTATTCTCTGGAGAGTCACATAAATGTTTATTTCTGCATCTGTTGCACTCCTGCCAGTCACAACTGCTTGAAACAATTTGCATGTGTATATATATATATGCACACATATATATGCATGTATATATATGTAAGTGCATAAATAGCCCATACAGCTTTATAGAACAGGTGTTACTGTGGGATGAGAAAGCAGTTCTATAGAGGTGCACAGCGAATGCCAAGAGCTTCCAGCATGACTAAAGTTTCTCCAGTCTGAGCCTCAGAAATGTTTTTTCTTGATTTCAGGGAAAGTCATATACTTCTCCAGTACAGCAGTTGCACTGTGCAGTGCTAGAGTAACAGGGGAGGAAGGAGGAATTTTTCTCTCTTTTTGCTGTATACCTTTGCAAATGATGACTGGTAGGCTAGGAATAGGGCTGTTTGAGCTACGAGGTCTCGTCTGGGCTGGTGAGATTTATCTATACATGCTCAGAACTGCTGTGAATGAGCAGGCAGGGTTGCTGCTTGTCTTGCTGTGATCACTGCCTGGCTCAGCGCACCTCGCATCCCCCAGGGCTCCTGACAACTCAGGACTTGTGGGGGGATGGACTACAACTGAAGATGCAAGCAGGAATGAGGCAGGACAAAATGGGTAGGGACGCCTAAATAAACCATCAGGAAAGCTGGCATCTAATCCCAGCTCTTCCATTGGTGTGCTGTGAGGGCCCAAGCAAATCAATGCCTTTTGCTGTGCCTCAGTTTCCCTGTTAATTAAATGGAGATAATAATACACCTCTCACAGGAGCAATGTGGTGAGAGATCAGTCAATATCTTTGAAGTGCAGTGAGATCCAGGATAAAAGGTGCTGTGGAAGAGCATTGTTAAAAGTCCACAGTGAAACCCCACGAAACCTCCTGAACTGAGCCCTCTTGTCAACCTGGATATTTTCACTGCACCTTTGAAGATGAAACTCTGCCGCTTACACTACTTTGCTCCAATTCAGTAGGTTTTAAGAGGCCACAGGGGGACCTGTTAGAGTTAAAATGGATTGAAATTGTCTTTGAGCCTCTAGAATAATGAGTATTTCCCTTTCTTTAAGTTTTTGGATCTAGATGAGATGCTGTTCAGTTGCTGTCATTCTGCCAACGTATGCCTTTCCATTGCATTGAAACCTGAACTCCTAGGGTCAGGCATTTGCAAGCAGATGAACGTTTTTTTTGGAAGTACATTAAGCAAAAGAAACTTAGGTAGGAAATTTTAATTACTTTTAAACTCTAAGCTACATCTTGTTCTCCCCATTATAAACCATTTTGATTCTGTATTACGTAGATGCTGGCTATTCCTATTATCTGCATTAAGGTGATGATCTTCTTAGCGTCTGGGCACATTTCATGATTATTATTATTTCATATCTCAGCAGTGCCAAAAGGAGAGGAGAGAACATTAGATGCTCAACTAAGGCCTGATTCCTGGACCTGGCACTGGCTTTCTGTGTGAACTTTGGCATGCCGCTACTCGGCCTGTCTTTCTGCTTCATTTTCTCGTCTCTGAAATGACACTTCCCTGCTTTACGGGGTCAGTGCATTCATTGGCACAGGTTGGGTCTTACAAATACTATACAAAGGGAAAGGCTCGGATTTGTGCCCAGTTGTATTAGATGCTGTACAGGTATCCGTGAGGCTGTGTCCCTGCCTTGCAGGGCCTGCAGGTGAATGTGATGGTAACCTACCAAAGGTGTGTAAAGAAGAGGGAAATATACCATTCCTTTGTACCATGGGAAGTGAGAGTAAGTTAAAACACCGGGAAGCATTATGATAGGAAGGAGAGTGAAACACCAGAAAAGGCTGCTTGGAGGCACCATGGGGTTTCTCTCTCCACAGGGCTTGAAGGACAACTTCTATCTGAACTGCCATGGTTGCAGAGGATTCTGCTCCTGGGCAGGGGGAGAGACTAGATATCTTCCTGAGTGCCTTCCAGCTCCGTTTTTAATGCTTGATGACCGCAGGGGTTCACTCTAGAAGTGGAACTAAGACAGTGTTTTTTCAATCTTTTTTTTTTTTTTTTTTTGATATGTGGAATCCTAAAATATTTTAGGGGGAGGGGTGAGCTCCTTTAAGAACCATGTGTTCAGCAGGCTGCCCAGCAGCATAAGTAAACCTTCTGAATAAAGGTGGCTTTCGTAGTCACCTTTGGTGGGCCTGTGGAAATAGTCTCTGATCTCCATCTGCTGTGGTGTTACCCAATCTAAGCTGGCCCTGCTTTGAGCAGTGTGTTGGACCAAATGACCTGCAGTGGTCCCTTCCAACCCAAGGTATTCTACAAGCCTATGATTCACTTTGCTGCTGGGAAGTCTGATTGGCGACGCAGATTCAGCCCTACCTCTTATATTTATACAGAGAACCAAATCAAGGAGGGTATAACAGTGCTACAGAATCATAGAAAGGCTGATTGGATGAGACCTCAAGAGATCACGTAATCCACCTTCTCTGAGCCCATCACCAGCACTAGATCAGGTCAGCCACAGCTTTGTTGAGCTGAGTCTTGAAAATCTCCAAGAATGGAGATCATACAACCTGATCTGTTCTGCAACTTGGTTGCTGGAAGAAGGCTTGCTAAAAATCACTAAGCACGCTCTCTTTCTGATGTTTAACATGAACAAAGTCCACTGCTGGGAGCATTCTCTTAGCTAAAAGCCTTCCTTCCTGCAACCTCCCTGTGACTTCCCAGTTCAAATCTAAGATTAGCCTTGATAATCTATGCTGAAGAGAATTATTGCTTGCTGGTGATAGTAAGAGAAGCCCTTTTAGACAGCTAGGCTCTTTCCTGCTCCACTTGGGCTTGGAAAAGCCTGGCCAAAACAACAAAAAACGTGTGCTGCAGTCTTTTGCGATGGTCTTGATTTTTTCCTAGTTGCCCCAATGTCCAGTTTCTGTTGGAACAAGCCAGTGCTTGTTGCCCCTAGAGAACACAGACGCTGACATTTTCTGCAAGCCAAGTCTTCCCACTGCACTCTCATGAAACATGCCCTCATTGGCAGTGGGTTACAGGCTTCCACCTGCGAACCAAGGGCTCACGACAGATGGGTCTAAACCACAAAGTTTGGTTTTGGATTCAGTTCTGGAATTAAACACTTTGAGCTGGAGTCAAAAGCAGAGTTTTTATTGGATCTTTCTTTTTTTTTTTTTCTTCTGCTACACTTTCAACTGAACTTGGGCTAATCTAAAGCTTAGCTCCTCATCGGACAGATGTCTGGGTGAAATTTTGCAGGAAGCGACACAAATCTGGGAAAAAATAATTTCCAAACCAAATCAAAGTCAAATGTAACTGAGTAGCTCCCAGATGAAGCTACTGAGAGCCTAAAGGAGATTCAGTTCAGACACACATGGACAGATGAAATACCTACATGAGAAAGGCAAGCTTAGTATCTCGAGTCTGTGCCTAAGCTTATGGGCAGCTGAAGAATCTCACTGTATTGAAAACTCAAGACTTCTGTATGCGTCCTTACACTGTGAAATATGCTATGGTTTCTACAGCTCCTCTCCATTCTTTCCAGTATCCGATCACGTATGCCTTTTTTTTTTTTTCTTCTTTTTGTAAGGCATAAAAGAAAATAACACAGGCAAATTTTGCAAAATCTATTTCAAGTCAGTAATTTGCTAAGTGCTCAGAGTTTGTCTCTTTTTTTTCCCCATGTTAAGTAATTTATAAATAAAAATAAATTCACACTCACTCTAATATTTGCTTGTACTTGAATTCTATTGGTGAGATGTGTGAAAATTGCCTGATGGTTGAGATCACCAGCAAAAGCAAAGTTACAGGGAGTAATTATGGATAGTAGTATAGAACAGAAGGATAATTTGATCTAAAAATTCGATCTAATGCTCTCGTGCAGGGACATATTTCTCTGGGAGAGGAGTTTGTAAAACAGAAGAGAAAAAAACCAGTATGGATGTGAGCTGGGGAAAAGCAATTATTCTCTCATAATATGGGAACACAGTGTGCCTGGCTCAGGAGAGGTATGAAATACGGGACGAAGAAGGGGCTGCAAGGAGCCTTTATGTGTCCCAGCAGGGTTACTCAGGAAGGTTATTCAAAATGTGCCAGGAAGACACAAGCTCCTGAGCCCAGTGGGGCGAAACAGATGTGTGAGGAAGGATATGCAACAGTGTGTGGGAGGAAGATGTGTTGATGTTTTAATGGTGAATGTGAAGGAGGTCTAGGATGCATCAGGCCCGCTTTTGAGGTCTCTGTGCTGTCCACAACACAGATCAGAGAGGGCAAGATGTTGCCAGGGTTGCGAGGCAGGGGCCAAGACCATCTGGCCTCCTGCATCCCTCAACGCTCTCTGTAGGCCTTTAAAAGAAATGCAGAGGAGCAGAATTTCCTAGCTTTGGTCTTTTAAGCACTCTTCTGGGCTGCAGAAATGCTGGTAGAGGATATGAATTTCTTTCAGGGCCCCCATTGCCCTCTTGAGATTGACCAGGGATGGGTGAAGACCTCATGCTTTTCCCCATGTGTTGACTGCAATTCCTTCCCCTTCCTGTGTGTAGCCCCAAAGTGACAGCAAGGCTGGCCTATGGAGCAAACATCTCCCATCATCTGCCCTTGTCTCAGTTTCGCACCTCCCACTTAAAAATGGTGATCTCGTGCTAGCTCTTGTCCCGTGAAAACAAATGTGCACAAGGCATTGCAAAATGTATCGTGTGAATGATTGTTATTACCAGTAAATACTTACTGCTCTTCTGCCTGACCTCCAGTGTTGAGGTCCCAGAGGGCAGCGGCTGTCCGGATGCACCTCTATGCTTTAAACACCTAGAGAAGCGCCAGTTCCCCACAGGCACTCACCAGGTTAATGGCAATATGTAGCTCTGCTCGCAGCTAACAAGATTTAAACGCAGGCTAATGACTGCATGTTTTCACTTTAATCAACACACAAATCGCCCTTTTATTATTATGTTGGGGTTTTTTAACTCCAATTTAATTTATAATTGAATTATGCTCCAGACTGTAATTGTTGATATAATCCACGTCTCAAATTCGACGTTCGCTTAGTGCTTCACCCTAACCTTTTGCCGAGGGGCCCGAGTAGTGCAGTGAGCAAGTCAGTGCACAGCACTGGGTGCAACTCTTGATGTCAGCACTAGAGAAACGCATTTCATGGCCTCAGGCTGATCTGCCTGTGGAGCCCTGTGCCATTTCCACAGGCTCCTTTCTCCATGCCCCATGCTAGAAATCACATGCCGGGAAGGGAAAAATCATAGCATCATTTAGGCTAGAAAAGACCTTTAAGATCGTAAGCTTTTGAGAATCCAATTTGGCAGTTGAACATGGTAACCACCCTCTCCCCCCACCTTAATTTTGTTCCCTTCATTAAATGTCATCATCCTGACAGCCGAGCTTTGGCAGGAGACTCTGCGAGCTCTCCTGACCCTGTTCAATGCAAAAGAAGTTAGCTAAGCTTAAATTACTTTTCAGCATAGAGGGCAATAATGCAGAAATAGGTGGATTCATAAGACTTTGTTTGCCTGTGCCCTGAAGTTCAAATTGCTTGGAGGCCTGTGGGTGTCTGTCTCCTCCTGAAGTCCACGGAAGTTGGACTTCTGTTCTAACTAACACCATCTCAAAGGCAATGTTCCCTTTAGTGTATGCATGGGTAGCGATGTTTCCGAATATGCTGCTTTGTTAAGGCACCTTAACATTAGCCATGAGTAGCTAAAGTGTTGGAATATAATTTTTCTATGAGGCATTGAGTGATACTTGAACATCACATTAGTGAAAATGCGTTAAGTAATGAGGCTTTGAAGATATTTTTTACCAGTGGAGACATAGCTGAGGCCAGCTCTCGGTGTGGCAGTGATTTAGCATTCTTAAAAAATGCAGAGCTGATGCGGGGAACCCTGGACTGGGAGAGCTGGAGGGCTGCAAGGGAGTTGGCAATGGTGGGGCTGCTTGTGGGCAACCCAGGTCTTAGGTAAAGAAATATGGATGTCTCGAATGTTTAGGCTTCCTGAATGGCAGGCCATTCCGATTTTGAACCACAAGTAGATTTTACCCAGACGTTGTCAAGGGCCTAAGAATGCTATTCTTGAGAGACCCCAAATCTCTTACTGTACTTGGACCCATCCTTTCTCAGCTGGGGGGGCAGCAGGCCGTGCCTCCCTGGCAGAGCTGGGACTGGCACCTGACTCCCTGCTGAGTATACCTTGATATAATTGTCCAGCAGGTCTTGGTAGAAATCAGTTGAAGAACATTTATAGCATATTTCTGTTCTTTAGGTAAAGCTAGCAAATGTGAATACTCTTTAACTCTCATAGTCTGTAAATTCATACAAAGAAATATATAAAGCGGAATCAAAGCGAATGACAGACTCCCTGGGAAGTCTCCTAGCCAGGAGATCACTTCCCTTGCTCCCTGCAAACGATTGCTTTATGGGGTACATTAAAGTCTGATCAAGAGCTCTTGGCTGATACAAACTGATGCTAGGTACAAATGCTCTATTAATGTCTGACAAGAGAAGTGAACAGAAACTGCCCTAAGTATAGCCCCTGGCTGTATACGTGTGATGTTGGCTGCTCGATCCTTCTGAGGTACCGGCACAGATACAAAGTCCTGTCTTCATTGAGCTGGCTGGTCAGCTGTTCTGGGGGGCCTGAAACACATTCTGCATCCTGATGCAGGGTTAGGAGGGATGGTTTCGGCAGTGCGCATCTGGTGGCATATCCCTATTCCCAAGAATAGGACAACTTAAAATCCCTCACTCCTCAAGGCCCCACAGCTTGTTTCAAGACCCAGATTGCGAGGACCAATGGTCCTGGAAAAACCTCTTACTATGGGAGAAAGTGAGCAATTATTCCACTAGAGCTGTCCCAGCCTTGGGACCTGCCTGGACTTCTCTGGGGGTGTCACTGGGGGAGTAGTTAGTGGTGGATTTTCAGCTCACCGGTGACTTCCCCATGCTCCCTTATGAATATTCCTAGTGCACATTAATGCACAATAGTTTATTCCACTTTCAAACCTGCCTTACCTAAAGGCACTTGTGTTTTCTGGCAGGGTATCCATTAGGGAATGAATGAAGGGTAGTTAGTGTGCTATAAAAAATCACACCCTTGCTTATTGCACACTAACTTCACTTTATACGCAGAATATTCCAGAATGAAGAGTGTTTTCACTTTAATCAATGCACAAACTGCCATTTTATTATTATGCTTTATTTTTTTCTGATGTAATTTATGATTGAATTATGCTCCAGACTGGAGCATAAAAAATACTTTTATTCCAGTATAACTACTCCCCTTTGGAAGCAGTGTCATTATAATGGAATAAAGTCCATTTTATTCCAGAACAATGTAGTGTGCTCTACCGCCAGCAAAGGCCTCAATGTTGTAATTTATAAAGAGGGAAAAGTAAGGGTGAGAACAGGGGGAAAATTAAAGCAAGGATAGTTAACTGATAAAGGTCTTGAGAATATCACGCACGTGAGGACTGAATATAGCCCATAGTGAGGAACACTAAACATCCACAAACTAAATAAAAATAATAAAAATGCCTCCCGCCTTCCCCTCATACATCTTACGAGGTGGTAGAAGGGGTTGCGGAGAAAGGATTGATGTCTCTTGCTGGGAAGTGAATTATTCAAACTCCTGGCTGCAGGGAGCTCTTACAGTTATGAATCCCGGTCTTCTTTGTGGTTGCCAAGGCAAAGGTAGTCTCTGGTTCTCCACGGGAGAAGGGCACCCTTGGTGTTATGTTCCCCCTTGCTGCCGAAGGCCAGCTCCGTGTCCTCCAGGTCTCTATGCCACCCCAGCCGGGTGCCGCAGGGGCTCCCTGAGCCCAAGAGCTAGCTGTGCTGCTGCTCGGGGCTGGGGGGTACAGGCGTATGGTGGATGTATCCCTCAAGCAGCGATGGGCAAGCGATTTCCTGGGCAGTCACAGCCTCTGCGCTCCTCCCTGTAGGATCTGCTTTGGTCAATGCATATAGTATTTGTAATGGCAAAAATCCCTCCTCCAGGACTACCAAGACGCGGTCGGGTCCAAGTAGCCTGTTGAAGTCACTAGCAAACCCCAGATCCCAGGTTTAACAGGACCTGAAGATGTGCTTTTTACCCCTTAAAGCAGTGAAGGCTTTTTTAACCAGAGGGCAGTTATAGTTCACTAAACTCAGCTACAAAAGGAAATGCAATCGCCTTCAGTGTGCTTGTTTGTTAGTAATGGGCCAAACAGTCACATCTGTCACACCATTGCTGTGCTTTTGCACTTCTTGGATAAGGACTTGGTGAGCTTTTAGGATGCAGCAATAGGAGAGAGGTGGTTTTTTTCTCTCCTGTCAATAATTCCCCATGTGGCAATCAATTTGGACTTGTTGAGGGCCAGGACCTGTCTTTCAGAGATTTCACGTTATGATGAAAAGGAGTGGAAAATGTTTTTTCTCCCTTATACCGTGAGGGATGGTATCCTTATTTCGTACCGCTTGACCGTACCTGCTCCGGGATCAGAGTGCCCAAGACCACACTAATCCCAGAGACATGGCTCTGCTGCTGGACTTGCCTGGAGAGAGCATGGAGAGCTGCTGGCTGGGTAAATACGAGGGGAAACAAAGCCTGCCTTTTTGCTGTCCCATTTTGAAAAAGAGCTGGTACAGGGATGGGGGAGCAGGTGGAGAGTCAGGGTTGTGCATAAGACTAATATCATAATGCTGTATCGAAACAGTACCTGACATTTTTGGTAAACTGGTGTATGTTTCAAGGGGACGTGTTGGTGGAGTGTGAGCGTATCTCCTGCCACTGCTGCATACACAGCTTTGAAGAACAGCCCAGTCAGGCTACAGTGCCAAGACATCCCATCTCACAGCACCTGGCTGGGCTGTCCTCGAGCTGACCATGTGGTTTCCTCGCTGACCCCACACATCTTCCAGAGGTGCAGAAAAGTCTGTCAAGATCATGCGTATCCTATCCTGGCAGTGCCGCTAATGCTGACACCAAAACAGCAAGATCATCTGACAACAACCTGACTCATTTCAGCTCAGCTTTTATTTCGAGGCGTGAGCATCCTGCACGAGCAGCACATGTGCAGAGTGATAAGGGCCTTTAGAGGAGCCCCAGAGAGATACGGGCTGGTGTTCGCTCCGTGGTGACTGTATAACTAGAGGTGGGCACCAGGGTGGCAAAGGGAATTTATATGATACGTCAGCTAGATACAACATCCTTCAAAATATATTGTCTGTTTCGTGAGCAGGGGTTAGTGTGTCTCATAAAACTTTTGGCTACACATAAGGAAAATAAATATTAAAAGATTTAGGTATAAATTCTGGCAGGATCAAACATATCCGGCTGCTTCGGATAGGTAGACTCTGCTGCGTTTGGGGAAGAGGAGTCTGTGGGATGAGGCCTGAACAGACCTTTCTCTGCACTGTGAGTATATTAAAAGCGGTGACGGGCTCCTCAGCCCGGGGGAGGCTGACCTCCTGCCTGCCCGCTCTGCTCCAGCCCAGAGGTAGCAGCATCTGGCAGAGCTGTTTACAAGCTGCCTGGGGATCCTTCATGTGACCTTTCAGGTTGGGCAGACAGTGTCATTCTCGGATGAAGTCTTATTCTCGGATAAAGTCTCCTTCCTGGGAATGTGTGGCAGCTTTGGAAAGTCAGCTAAGCTCCTGCCTGGCTGCAGGCTACTTGAGTCCAGGTGGGAAAGACCCTGCTAGTTTTGCCTGCTTTTGAGCACTCCTCTTAGGCTATTGTCTCTCATATTTTCTTTACAAATCTATTAGCTTTACTAGCCCCATTAAATGGCTATTAGGCTGCCCATTAGCAGATGCTGTTGATGGTTTCACACAGAGGTCTCAGCATGGGCTCCTTCTTTGTAAAAGGCAAGGAGAGAGAGGTGGGGTTAGGGAGCCTGGACCAGGGCTGCGGTGTGAAAGAAAAGAGGGAAGGAGAAAAGCCACTGCCAGGACCAACTGCCCTTCACACAAGAGGGAGAGGCCTCTTGAAGGGTATGTGTGCGAGGCAAGGTAATTGGAAATAAGGTAGAACTAAACCAGGTAAATCCTGGGTCAGGGCCAGTTGCTCATGCATCAGTGGAAGGACCGGAGTCCCGCGTGTAACAACTGCCATCAGGTTCTCTGTCTCACTTTGGCACCAACATCACCTCAGAAATGCAACTAAAAAAAAAAGGTAAACCAGAATCACTGTTTGCGTTAGAGGAAGCTCCTGGAAAAACCGAGAGAAGCATCTAAAAGCTGGTACTCCAGATCGCAGGCTCTGCCCACCTGCCAGGCAACTGTCTCGACAGCTGCAGGGCCATGCTGGGCTTTTTGCAACACTGGGACTAGTCCAAGCGCGCGCGCAGCCCAGGCTGGTGTCAGAACAGCTTTCATCACGAGCACAAATCATGCAATTATCTCAGCCTCCGTCCGCTCTGCACTGCCACCTCTTCGCGTTTCAGGTCGTCTAGAATCAGCTGGGTCCTCCCTGCGGGAGTCCTGGGAGGCAGAGCAAGCCCTCCTTCCTAACAGCCCGATTGCAAGGCAAGGCCCTGCATTGCCTAAGCGGGGGAGATGCAGGCTTGGGTGGGCTTATGAAGGGACAGTAGCAGTGTCCACAGCGGGGGAAGTAACAATTATGCTTCAAAAAGTGGTGGAAATGGGGCAAGAGGCAGCCACGTTGTAAAAGCGATAGTCCTGCACAGATATACATGTGTGACAGAGAAAATACCGGGTGGATTTATGTCATAAAGCTCTGCCAATACCCCTGATCCTACCCTGCAGCATCCTCTCCAATTCCAGTTCTTCTTATCTTCCCCTAATATGCATATGTGCACACACACAGAGTTTTGCCAAAGCACCCTCTGTCCTGACCCTCTTCTCTGGCAGCTATAGTGGTTCTGGGTATCCCCGAAGTCTGAGCAGAGTCAGGCAATCATGCTGAATTGTGTTTAGTGGAGCCAGGTTATTTCGATGCTGAAAAATGAGGACAAGATTGAGGCCATCAAGCTCATTTCTATTGTTCGTTGGAACTCTAGATGTGAAAGCTAATGGATTTGGATTGGTTGCTAGCAGCAAAGCCTCATCAAAGATCTTTTTTTCCTAAGGGCATTCAGTGCAATTCACTGATTGATTGGAGGCTTCAGACAGTTTGAATGTGGATCTGTGTTTGGGCTGGATCAGGGGCTGAAGAGGAAATCCAGCCTGCTGCCTTCAGGCTTGTGCAGGAATACAGCAGCCTCAGCTCTAGCAGGCTGGGAAACTCTCAACAGAGAGATGCTTTTGCAGACTTGCTTTGTTACCTTGCTGGGTTTAGGCATTGGGGGAAGAGGAAGACAGCCAAACCTCAGGTCTAGCCAACAGAGTTTCACCAATAGAAGCTTTTCTTATGGGACAAAGGTACAAAAATGGTCTTATGCAGAGGGACAGCATAGGCTTTGAGGAGAGGAGTACAGAAAGATACAGAGAAGTGTCCTCTGCCAGGAAGGTGGAGGTGGCTCTGAGGAGGAGATGCTGAGGCATCCGGAAGATGCCGAGGGCTCTGCAGAGGAGACATAAAGGTTTAGGTAGCTCAGATGGGCCAGAGGTAGGTATCGAGATGGATTCTGTATGTGTGATGACAAGGGTTTGTGGGGGGCACAAAGGACCTGGAGCGTGACTCAGGCGAAATACATGCTATCAGAGTTTCTGGTTATAGTTTTACAACTTTTACTAAAACCCCTTCACTCTCCATCAGGAAGCCAGATGAGTTACAGATCTGCATGTGCCTGTCAGGTGCCTGCTGCTGCCATGCCAGCTTGTCTTCTGTTGGCATTCATTTGGGTAGTTTGCTTCTTTGTCTGCAGCACAAGTAGTTAATCACATGGAGAACCTAATTAGGTGGTAACGAACCCAGGTGTCTTACTTCTCTCAGTGTAATAGGACATCTGCCACTGCTCCAAGAGCACTTTACAATGACTGACTAACAATGGCTGTAATGTATGGTCATGAAGAGAGAACAGCTTCCTTTAGTGCCTCAGCTAGGATGTGGTTAGTTGGGAAAACCTGACTTCCCAGTCACCTCGCCCTGTACTGAAAACTGCAGGTGCCTGGCTGCCAGGCAAGGAGAGCCCGATCCTGAATGACGCAGGCGAGAGAGACACAAGGACCCGCCAGGAAGCACAGGGACTCTTACGGGACAGGACTGGTGAGCACTGGCTGAGTGCAAACTTACGATGTCAAAATGCTTCGGACAAATTTGTTCCAACAGAGTGAACTTACACCAGCTCAGCAGTTCACCTGACATGGTGCAGAGCCTTTGATCTGGTCCCAATAGCCTCAGGGATCAGATTTACTGCATAGTCTGACCATGCCTACTACTACTCCCACGGGCACAAAAGGGTCTTTTTTTTTTCTGCCTGGCACCCAGGTGGGCTGGTGTGGCTGTCACCAAATTCTGGCCTGCTACTTGCATAGGATTGCCGGATACTGGCTGGTCCCGTGTTGTGGCCAAATCTTGCTATATGTACTGTGTTCTCAGTAAGATTGAGCAAATCGTTTACAGCTAATAATCTGGCAGATTCATTTCACTTCTCCCTCTGTCTGAGGAAGGAGATG
The DNA here is from genome assembly GCA_025311575.1 of Elanoides forficatus. Taxonomy (NCBI): domain Eukaryota; kingdom Metazoa; phylum Chordata; class Aves; order Accipitriformes; family Accipitridae; genus Elanoides; species Elanoides forficatus. The sequence continues at coordinate 4,923,487 of JAOBAS010000028.1, read as the reverse complement.
ATAATTTTCTCAAAGCAGTGACTTCAGCCTTTATCTGCAAATGCATTAGTTCTCCAGCCTGCTGTTTAAATCGAGCCGTGTCACCCTGTTGTGGCTGGGTGACAGTCACGTTAGGTTGCCTCTGCTCCCATCTTCCGTGTCCCTCCCCACTCAACTGGAGGAGCGCAAGTCTGGCTTCCAGGGCGAGTTCTCACAGAAAGAAAATCAACAGTTCCATTTTTGCATCCTTTCCATACGTTAAGGTAGCCTTTGTATCCCCAGAGCAGTTCTGGGAGCTGAACCTTCCCTTGTGTGATCACAAGAGGCCTCGTGTCCTACCCCAGCAAACTGCCAAAGCTTGTGGGTGAGAAAGAGACGTTAATTCTAATTGCGTGGCGTTACACCATGACAAGGTGTAGGATGTTTCTTCCTGACCCAAGCTGCTGATCGGCAAAAGCCCTGGAGCATGAGGATTAATAAGTCTACCAATATCTATCTTAACTAGCATAATTGAGAAAGCTGTTTCTATTCGTACTACTGTCTACTTCCATCTTTTTTGGAATGTGCTGAACCATATCACTCTAACCGAACAGGATACAAATCCATTTAGCAAATCCATAGCTCCTTCCCTAACCACATGCAAATACTTTCTCCTTATCTTGCTGACAAAAGTGCTGTGGAAGGAGAAGTACAATGGGCTGTACTCGGTGTGTGTACCTCCCCCAGGCAAGGAAGGAATTTTGCAACATGCTTCAATGAGATGTTTGAAATCCCTCTTGTTTAAATTGTCCCAAATTTGTTGGTGCTTAATCAAAGTTAAGCCACATTCTAGGCTTTTCTCCTTCCTTTTCAGCAACTAAGGAAATTTCATGCTCATGAAGCTCAGTGACTAATAGCAGTTAATAGCGTAGCAGCAGATGGCATACGAGCTCTGTTAGCTTCTACTCTGGCTGCGCCAGTGCCCCCCACAAAGCAGTCCTGCTGTTTCCATCCAGAACCCCACACCCGGCTCTTCCAGTGCCCCCTCCTGCCTTGCAGCCCCCCAGTATCTCCCAGCCCAGGGCTCCCCATGCCAAAGCTGCCAGTGTCCCTTCCAGTCCCCCCGGCTCCTGCGGCTTCCCCAGCCCGGGGCTCCCCCGCCCCGCGCTGCCCGGGGGGGGGGGGGCTCAGGGAAGGGCGGCAGCACGGCGGGAGCCCTCCGGTGCCCCCCCGCGGTCACACAAAAGCCCCGGGCGGGGAAGGAGAGAGGGAAGGAGCGAGCACGGTTCCCCCGGCGACTGCAGGGACAATTCCCCGTGTTTTCGCGCAGACCTTCACACGCCAGCCTTTCAAACCTTCGCTTCAGCCTTTTCCTCTTTTTTTTTTTTTTTTCCTTAATTCTCCTCTGTATCTCCCCTTTTTTTTTTTTTTTTTTTTTTTCCGGTGGTTTAACCCTCGCTCTGCAGCTGCATGCCACACCTGCCCAAATGCAGCATCCCAGCCCTGCCGCAGCTGGGGGAGGGAGAGCAGGCGGGGACACCCCCCTCTCCCCGACCCCCCCCCCCACCCGCGACATCTCCCCACTCACCGTAACGGGCTGCTGCACCGCACGGGTGAGGCAAGCAGCATTTACCGTTAAATTGGGTAATCGAGGGAAAAAAGAAAGAGGGGAGCTGGGGGGGGAGCTGCTCCCCGCGGATGCCGTCACCCCCCCAGCGCTGCTGCCTCCACGAGGGGAAGCAAGCCGAGCCCCCCACGGGGGGCCGTGGGGGCTGGCAGCCCCCGAGCAGCCTGGGCGAGTGGGTGTCCACCCGGGAGCATCCCTTGTAGAGCGAGCAGTAACGCCGGCGCCTGGCCAGCGGTGGTCTGCTGCAAGGTCCTGGGGGTGGGGGGGGAAATCCCTCTCCCCGGTTTTATTTTGGAGCAAAGCGACGAGGCAAGACGAGTTCGAAATGTAGCCGGGATTTAAGGGCAGAGGCAGGCAGAGCGCGGCAGCATACCCACAGAATAGCTCAGTTGGGGACTGGGGGCCTGGGCTGGGCTGAAATGGGGTCCTGGACCCCAGGTAGGGCTGGGGCAAAACCCCAGGTTAGGCTGGGCAGGGGGACTCAAGAGTGCCCGTGGGGCCGTGGCGTTTCGACCGTGGAGCTTGCCCTGTAAAATTGCCCAACCACTGCAGAACCAGTGTGAAATAATGTAACGGAGGGAAAGCAGAGGGCCAGGGTTTAAGCTTGTATTTGAAGGTGGGCTTAGGCGGTGGAAGTTCACCTCCATGGAGCCGAGCACTATCTGACTTGAGAGGGGAAAGACAAGTTACACAGGGTTCCCAGTATATCAAGGAAATAAAATTCCTGAGTGTGTACTGAGTCATTTGCTTGGGAAAGCCTGTAGAACCAAAAGTGGCATGGACATAGTCATTGCTGCTACCAGTTTGAGAGGGGGTTGGCTCCTTTTCCCGCTTCCACCAGCTAGAGGGCTGAGATGATAGCCATGGTTTAGCAGCTAGTATTCTTTTTAAATACACCTACATGCTAAATTATGTATCTCCCAACAGCCCCTCAAATTCAGAATTCATCAAATGCTCCCTTTAGTTACTTTGCTGCATCAAGATACCATACATATCTAGATGTCTCATTTGATAAATGCGATACATTTATCCAAACGGGGATTCTAAGCAGCGCTTGAACATCTTTGTCGTAACTAAGGGTGTGTAAAATATCCCCACCTTTTCCTCGTATGCCGAAGGAATTGAAAGAAAAAGTGGCTATCAGGAAGAAGAAAAAGCACTGAACAGAGACATCTGCAAAAAAATGGAGAACCAGGCCTGGTCTGGAAACACAGGTACGTCCAGGCCCTTCTGTATAATGTAACAGTTCCCTGCTTTTCTGAAATCCATGCTGTCACTCCACTGTGACAAACACCCAAGCTACCTCCCACTTCTTAGCCAGCTCCCCTTGTCGCCTCCAGCCAGGGCTCTTCGCCCAGCATTATCGCAGCCCAAGCCCAAAGTACTCACAAGGCCACCTCCGCTCTTCTCCTCCCGCCCTGCCGACGTCCCTCCATCCCTCTCACCCAGCACCTCCATTTCTGTGCCTGATCGCTCTTTGGTCTTTTTCCTTGGGAGAACCTAGTATCAATAAGGAGCACCTACTCTGGGGAAGTAGGGGCCTTTTCATTTTACCCTGGGAGAAATGACCAGCAAGCAAGAAAAAAAAAAAAAAGAAAAGAAAAGAAAAAAAAAATCACCAAAATCCCACCTGTGCTCCTCTTTCAGAATCAGCCTAGCCAGAGGAACACCTCCTTCCTCGCACTTAACCAGCACAACAAAACAGAAGACAACCCAGAGCCGTAACTGAGCTCAGGGCTTTCCAAAACTTCTGCTGCATTTATTTCCAAGCTCACACCACGAGAGGGAGCATTTTGTTCAGTTTAGCGGCAAAACCTAGTTGCCCCTGTACCGAGAAGAGAATAAACGCAATTTCCCGTATGTAGAGTTCCCGTTTACCCCCATAAGCATTTTCGTAGTTACATTTTTTCTTTTACCATGCAATGCAATTTTTTAACTTTTCATAAGATTATTATTCATTTATGGTAAGTTTTATAATGAATATCTACAATGTAATTAGAGTCTAATTCCCTGTTGATTCACCCGCTTATAGAGTCATTTATTCTGGGAAAATAAAAGATGTCAGCGTAAGGCATATGTAAAATTTTCTACTTGCAGTGGATATCATTCTCCTCATAAATATAAATACCAGCTACATGAATTTTGAAAATTGATTGCAATAGCATAGGCAGACACAAGGTGCTTTTTCATAGATTTGCAGGCAAAGCACATAAAACAAACAGCTTTGTTAAAATCCCAAAACAACAAGATTGATAAATCACTACTGGAACACCTCAATCCAAATTTAAGTCCTGACGTGAAGACAGATGCAAGGCTCTGATAGCAATTTTAATCTTAACAATGCAAAATTGCATGGTGGTAGGCCTAGCTAAGTCTAGTTTTGCTAGACTGGGTGTTTCTGTTTATACCATAAAAAGTGGCGCTTCCTGCCTACAGCCAGGTAGGGGTACGTGGGTTGTGAACCCTGCTTTACCCAACGGTCCTGGCTTCAGCTCAACCTGTAACGCAAAGCACATGTGCCTCCCAGGAGGTCCTGCGCTAGCCATCGATTTTAAAAGGCTGCCCTGCTCCGCAGAAGGCTGTGTGCAAGTTTTCCCAAAGATGGATATAGTTGCTGTTCTGACAGGACAATTATCTGGCTTATTTCTGTCTCTTACCCCAGTTACCCTAAAGAGTTAGAGTTACTTATGTACAAAAGAAGCAAATGTGCTCAACTGCTGTAAGCTTCCCTTATGTTTTACGTACGCCAGGCTTCTCCGTGACCATCTATAGGTTAAATCTTGGAGTCTTTGCTCCGTTTTCACTTGCAAGTTTCACCAAAGCAACAACTGAATAAGATACTCACTGTTTGGCTTCCAAGGCCACAAAAATGTCTTTCGGTTAACAGCTGGAGTGACTATATCAATATCTTGATAGTGATCAGAATTGGTTTCTCGTGTAGTATTTTCTTCTGTTCCCATTCAACTCCAAGAATGTCAGTAATGCAGGATCAAATGCACGGCTGACTGGATGATCTAACTAATGTGACAGCTACGGTGTACCTCCTACAAGGGAGGAGAAGTGAGGTGCACAGAAAAGATCATCAAATACCTTAAGAGAAGAAAAACGGGATTCTCTGCTCTGGTTCGTGGTGTTCCAACCTCTGCAATGAAGACTGCTTATATACTTTACTTACTGGACTAAAACATTGCTCTGTCTGAAACACAAGTTGTGGGATTCCTGCCTCGAGAGAGAACTTCTGGCTGTGAACCCGAGGCCCATGGCCCTGAGGGCACCGTTAGCCCTGACTGTCCCTGCCAAACCTCTCCCGGGGCCTCCCCCCCCCCCTGCCCATGGCCCAGGACCCCGTTCCAGCTCATCCCAGGCCATCAGTCCCTGGCCCGGTGACACCACAGTTGTGCCTGATCCCATCGCTGTCTCTGACCCCATCTTCTGCTGCTTCTGAACCTCCTGGATGGTTTATCTCCTCATCTTGCCGCTCCTCCTCCCCTGTGAAGCAGCCCTGCGCTTGCTGCTCCCCAATGTCCAGTTTGTCACAGGTGCCTCCTGGCAGCCCAGTTAGTTGTGTAAAGCCGGCACAAGATGCAGTTCCTTGAGGTAACTCCAACTTAAGCCATCGGGTTTACCTGGCACGTTGCTCCTTGGTGAAGACACTCATGCCATTGGTACCACTGCTCCGCTTTCAGATTCAAACCGGGTCCCGTGAGGCCACTTCGAGAGCACCTGCATCTGTACTTTTGCAAACTTAGTCTTAGCATGAAAACTCTCCTAACACTGCCAGTGTCACCACAGAGTCAAAGCAGAGAAAGGACAAGACAGACGCCCACCTCAAATTTGTCTAACAGGGCCAAATATTCCTGATGCCTCTCTGTTGTTGCTGCCACTCCTGCCCTGGAAGCTGACTGCGGGAAAGCCTGGGGCTTCATTGCAGGGGAGAAATTGATAGGATCATGTGGTTGTCTTCCTACCACTCTAGGTTGCAGCACTCGATTATATACCTTCCCCATCCTTTTCCACCCTCTCCCAGTGAAGGGCTTTTCTAGGTCAGCAATTGACTGAAATGAGGTGTTCTGAGGATCTCTGGTGACTGAAGTGGTCACAGAAAAGAGTTTAAACCTGCATAAATTACAGCAGCTCTAGTCCTTATACAGCCGTCTTTCTTAGTCCCCTTTATCCCTTCAACTTGGAGGCACTAGATTTAAAGCTGTCTGCCTCTTCTACTTTACTGCGCTATTTGTGCCAAGCACAAGCTGCAGATGACTTGTGGAGAGCCAAATTAAATAACTACGTTTGAGGTGGCTAAAGCTGAAAACATTTGTAAATGTTGAGACGGAAGTGGCTCTCCCAGAAAACGAGAGCCAGATAATACTCGTGCCTCAAAACCATCATGCCTCAACCAACCACCAGGCATGTCGATAGCACGAGTTGTCGAGATCGCTCCTGTGTGCGAAAAACACTCCTCTGCTTCCAATCAAGAGTCAATTGCAGAGATTTCTCTGAAATTGAAATGTTAGCAGCAGATCGTCACAGAAAGGACCCAGTGCTTCAGGCTAGCGAGTGCAAGTGTGAGCAGCTAGACGGTAAATTATGCAACCCCACCTAGATGACCTGTCCTTTCCATACCAGAGATGGGTACATTCTCAAAGCATGCACCATGCATTGAGCCACAGGGTTCTCCGTGTTGGAGCAAGACATGCTGTCTGCTTCCTGAATGCTTCTTTGAAACGCTACACTACTTTGATATTTTTATTTTCATGTTTTCACTTGCCAAGTTTAGTTATCAGAGAGGGTGGGTGAAAGTACTCGAGCTTTAAATAAGCCTTGTAATGTGCGCTACCAGCTGTTTGTAGCTGAATGACAGAGGATCTGTAGCCAGGCTATACTTTTTGCCTTTATTGGGTAAATTTTGTGGATACTACAAACGAAAGAACACATGGGGAGTCCTGACATATGGTAGGATCAAGGTTGTTACAGTGCATAAATCAAACACTTACACACACAAAATGGTTCAAGCTTTACTGAAAAAACTTCAGAAAGACAAAGATAAAAGCCGGTGGGATCTGTGGAGATCCAGAAGCTGATAACTGATTGTGCTCCAGCACAGAAATATCAGACATTCCCTGCTTTATCAGCTACAGTTCATCGACCGGTGTAACTGAATGATTTCAGATAATGAAGGCAGATGCTGGTTTTGCTTCCCCAGCAGCTCATATTTGTTTAGAGGCAGGTAACAGCCTTGGTGACAGACACAGGTTGCTATTGTCACCGCACCACCAGTCTGTCCTTCAGTGAAGATGAGTTAATTGCGGTAACAACATCTGACCGTGCAAACAGCACCTCCAGTTTCTATTCAGTGAGTTAAAAAGCTGAGAAAGAGCTTTGCAATGGCGCAAAGAGGGCATCATCTTTTCTCATCAAAATCACTGAAAGAGACCCCACCACTGGTGGGTCTGACACAAAGCTCACAGGACAAGCGGCCTGTTTGACTGGAAAGTTGTAACTTTCTCTAAGGAGTACTTCCCAAGTGTTTCTGGAACATCATAATTTCCAAGATGTCTCCAGCACCTTCCAGAAGAGCTGCGACCAGCGGGCCACAGTGTGACCTTACAGCCTAGACTTCCTCAATGTATTGTCCGACAGGACTTCTGTGAAGAGGCATATGGTTTTACTTCTGATCAATGAAGTTCGTAGATGCCATCTTGTATTGACTCCATCTGCTCTGTAGTCTCAAGCAAACTTGTGTGGTTTAACTCATCAGTCAGAAAAACAAGGCTAATACCACACCTGGACGTAAGACACAGTTTAGTAAATGTATCCTGAATTCCATGAGCTCCATAAGCATGAGGCTGAGCTATTAATAAGCAAAGATTACAAGGCAAATCATTAAAGAGGTTTTGTTCCAAGTATGGTAGCCACCGCATTAGCAGAAGGGCTTTCGAGCAGCTATTTCTTTGAACTGAGAAAGTAAACTCAGCAACGGCATAGTACAAACCAGTTGCCAGTTAGCTGAATGATGAATTGTTCAGATTTTAAGAGCTGCTTCTGCTCTTCTTTGTACTCTCCCTGTCCACCCTCTCCCCTTCCTTCCCTTACAAACCAGTGTTTGGGCTTTTTTGCCAGAGAGGCTGTAGTACTCGGCGTGGCTAAGGCAGGAGCTGGTAGCATCATTCACCAATGCCAAGGGAATGTAAGGGATCCCCAGGAATTCATAATGTAAGTAAAATGAAGTCATAATCAAAACTCAAAATCACCACAGTTGCCTTGCTTTTCAGTCTTTCACATGATTTAATCCGGGCAGTCTGTCCTGTTGCAGTGTTAGGTCTCTGTGACAAGGCAGAAACTTTTCCTGCTCATACACACCCGTGCGTTGTAGGTCCTAGCCAAGTCAAATAGATCAGTAGGATCGTGATGCTGGCTAGGCTCCCGTACAATGTAGGGATCAGAAAAAGCATAAGGATGAGTGACGCCCCTATAGTGGGAACAAAAGAGTCTAAGAGGCAACAAGGCTGGATTGGGGAGGGGGCGGGGGGGGCTGTTCCCCTCTGTTTTATTGGTAGCTAATGATGGTGCAGTTGGCTCAGGCACCTCCTGCTGCTTGCCCCAACATAGCCAGCATGACCGAAATTACGCATCAGGGAGGATATACTGATGGCAGCACTGCACCTAGAGCAGGTGATTTCCTCCCTGCAGAACGAGAAGAAGGATGTTGGAGGGGCTATCAGATGAGTTTGGGAAGAAGCTTACCTACACCTGATTTTTGGCACGGAAGCCATCAGTGCTAAGAATAAAAATCCTTACTGTTGCATTTAGAAAGAAAAGCTGACCAGAGCATATTGCGGCAGTCATATTCTGCGTAAAGTTTGCTCTTCCACAACAGATGTAATAGACTTAGTTTTGAGAATTTCATGGTGAATTTGCAGTGGTATGTAGTGAATATGATGCACAGCCATGTGCCTGGTCTGAAGCTCCAATCTTGTTCAGTCTACAACCTACATCTGGCTTTCTTGTTCCGCCACTTCTACTCAATGTCCGTTTCTTTTGTCTGTAGAAGTTAGTAACATAACTTACAGCAAATCCTGTTGACTTCTTTCTTTACATGTTACTTTTTTAAAAAAAATGGTTTTAAGCAAAAGTTACTGTATATTCTGGGCTGAATAATTAAGCCTCTGAGCACAGATGAAATGCAATATTAGAGGACAAAAGCATAAACTTTCCCATGTTGCTTTCTCAAACACTTTCTTCTATCTATAGAAGCCAGTACTCACTAGCCTTTTCTATAGCGTGATTTTGAAAACCTTTGCCAAAATTACCAGTTACAGTGTAGGCCTTTCTCACGGAGGAACTAACCTGTAGCCAGCAATTTGTTTTACAGCCACGAAGCAAATTAGTCACAAGAGCCACTAGATGCCCCAACCAGCTAAAGAAACAGGAAACTTGAAGGAAGGCTGTTTTCTCCTCCTGTTCCCTGCAACCACTGACATTTGTAAAGCTGCTTTCAGCATACACTGCAAAGACACGTTAAGCTGATACAGCTCATTCCCGATACCATGCAACGAATTAAAGATGCTGAAGATTTGCCTCCACTTCTTTCAGCCTTCTCATACCAAAAAAAACTAGAACAAGATTCACCTTTGTTACTCAGTAAATAACAGGAATGTTGAGTCCACCACAAGGCAGTTCTGCTGTAGGGAACCATGGGAAGAACATACTGCAAGCTCCTGCACCATTATGATAGAAAGGCTAAACCAGACCATTTTTACCAGGGTATATTGGAGTTAATATTGTAAACAAAACCCAAATGTCAGCAGTTTGACTTGAGGTTGCCTTCCATTCGATTGCTTAATTATCAGTTTCTGGATTTATGTGCAATCCAATTTTATTGGTTACCAAGATGTTTCAAAATATAGTGCCTGAATATAATATTTCTCTTCTCTCTCCAAACAAACAGCTCTAAAAAAACATCTGCTGTGAGATAGGCGAAAATAGACCATAAACTGAAATGAGTTCCTTCGCCAGAAGTTTTTCCTGACAATCTGATTTGTATATCCTTCACTGATATACAGCACATGAGCAAAATAAACTCCTTGAAATGCAGGATTTCAGCTTGGACTAGAGACACGTCATAGCATAGCACAAGAGCTGTTTTGAGGGGACCTTGGGAGGTATATAGTTCAGGTTTGTGCTTAAAGCAGGACAATCATTAGCACTAAATTAGATCTATCACGGCTTCATCTGGCAGAATCTTGAAAACCTCCAAGGGTGGAGACTCTACAGCATCCCTCATAGCTTCTTCCAGTGCTGCAATAGCGTCTTGGTGAAGGATATTTTCCTAATGTCTTATTTGAACCTCCCAAGTCACAACATATGTCCCTTACCCTTGTCTGCTTTGTGCTTGCTACTGTGAAGAGAAGTCTGGCTTTGTCATCTTTGTAACTTCAGTAACTTCCTCAGCTTCTGAGTGAGATTTGGGATACAGTAGGAGGTGGTGTCAAATGCTCTACTAAAGTCAGTTATATTAAACCCACCATTCTCCCCTCGCCTACATAGCCAGTCATTTTGTCAGAGAAGGTAATCTGGTTAGCAAAGGATGATTTGCTCTTTGACTAGTCCTCATTACCTTCTTGTCCTTTGGGGGTTTGGAAATGTCCAGAGGAGATGCTCCTCAGCTGCCTGTCCTGACCATCATTATTTTCCATGGAGGCATCACAATCACATCAGCCATCTCTGCCAGCACCCACCTCCTCCCACAGAGCTCCTCCCAGCCTCTCTAGGTAGCCCCTAAACTGTTGTGCTCCCTACTCACCATCTCCTTCCAAATACATGTTGGTACACACAGAGCTGTGGGAACAGGTTTTGCCTGTGAAGACAGAAGCAAAAAAGGACTTCAGTACTTCGGTCGTTTCCGTGTTTGTTACTAGACTGTCTCCTCATTTATCCACCGACCTACCTTTTCTCTCAACTTCCTTTTCCAGCTAATGTTCCTGTAACATCTCTTATTGCCCTTTGTGTCCCTGGCCAGTTTTAGCTCCAGACCCACCTTCTGTTTTGACCGTCCTGATTTTGTCCCTGCAGCATTTGTCCTTAATCATTGCCGAGCAATATTGTAAAACTCTTCTTTCATTGCCTCTCTTTGTTTCCTCTTCTGGTACATTCCTTTTTTGTGTGTTTTAGTTCATTGAGAAGCTCCTGGCTTAGCTAAGCAGGCCTTCTGCCAGAATTCCTGGTCTTCCTGTACAACAGGATGGTTTGGTCCTGAGCTCTCAACAAGTTTTCTTTAAAAATTAGCCAGCTTTCCTGGGCACCTTTCCCCTTCATGGCTGCTTCCCAGGGCACTCTGCCTAGCAATGCCCTAAAAATAAGCCAAAGTCTGCTCTCCTGTATCCCAGAGTCCTAGCCCTGCTGCTTTCCTTCCCAACTTTCCTTCAGATCCTGAGCTCAATCACCCTGTGGTTACTGCAACCCTAGCTGCCAACCGTGACTGCATTTTCCACTAGCTCTTCACAGTTTGTGAGCAGTAGGTCTGGTAGAGCATTAACTATGGTTGAGCCTCTAACGTTTCTGTGTTATGAAATTATCACCAACACAATCTAGGGTTTTCCTGGAATGCTTACACAATGCCATGTTGTCAGTGTCTAGAGGGTTGGAAACCACATGAGGATGAGAGCCTAGATGCAGGAGACCTTTCCTAGTCATTTTAGAAAGCCTCATCTGCTTTCTACCATGTCCTCTTGGTCAGGTAGTTCTTACAGACTCATGCTCGGTGTGCCCTCCTCCTCTCTTCTTGACCCAGAGGCACGCTCAATGAGCATGTCCTCCAGCTTTATGCTGGAGCACTGGACGGTCAGACTCTTGACGAGCCCCCCTTCTCTTCTTCCCTGTTTGCCCTTCCTAAACAGCCTTTACTCATGTCTGACCATGAGCTTCAGCCTCTGTTCACCAGGGATTTATGTTATACAAGAAGGGAATACAGGATCCGCATTCAAGTTCTCCAACTTTGATGTCTGTTTATAGCTAGCTTATTGTTCAGGTACACAAGTTATGCAACACCTGCTGGGTTAAATGTTGTTTCATATTTTGGAGGGAAAAGAAATCTAGGACCTGTCCTCCTTACTCTTCTGCAAGCGGGGGTAGATGAAGTTGTGATCTGAAAGGGGACAACACCACTGTTCCCTGTGGCATGGCTCACAAGCACAGAAAAGGTGTGAAATGAGCCAGGATGAGCTACCAGACAAAGCCCAGCACTCAGATCCAGTTTTCTACCCACACCTGCATTTGTACCCGTGGAAAATACAGGAACGGTTAGAACAGGAATGACTTCGCCCGCACTGTGATACTGCAGGTACGCTGCACACATGACCATTCAGCCTGAGGAGGAGCAGAAAGAGAACTTGCTCTCAACTTCAAAGTAATAAGCACATTCCTTTAACTCAGGAAACTCTCATAAAAACATAAATATATCCTATTTCCTATTGTATTCGGTAGTGCCTATATACATACAGCCATACAGTTCACAGCAATCTTTTATAGAGCTCCAGCCAAGCTAAATGCTTTTGAAATGCTAATGAACACAATGAATCAATTCTTCATAACCCAAGACACTGCTATGCACACAAAAAGGAGAAAGCATCCTTAGGAAAGGCTGACTATCCCCCTTCACATGGGAAACGCATTAGGTTTGGCCTGTAGAGCTTGTGAGTGGGAATCCAGAACCACCTTCAGGTTAGTACTCAGGTGGATTTTGTTATATGCTTGATTATTTATAAACCAGCTAACTTAAAGTGTGTTTCAGCTACAAGCAAAGACAATCATATTTGTATTCCATGTAATAAACTGTAAGTCACACTGTGTGTGGCTTGTGGATCTCTCTTGAATTTGTGATGCCATCATTTTGAACAGTGTCCAGTTTCCTCACCACTGCAAATAGGAATGCAGCATCCCTATGGAAAAGGTACAAATACATGTGTAAATAAGCAGATATCCCCCAAAAAGTTAAGAATCACTAATGTCAAAGAAAATGCATTTTACATTACTTCGGATTTTTTGTGTCAGTCTTAGGGTGAATGACAGTTGTGGGGAATCCATGTTTTCTGCATTTGCTGTTTGCTGACGAGCCCAAGAATTCATACTGTGCCAAGAAAAAGTGCTTTCTGGACTCCAGGGTACAGGACAATGTTGACACTGTTGATGCTCTATATGTAGCAAGGTTTGTATGGAAAATACAGTGTTTGCAAGCAGAAATGCAAAGTCTAAACTTCTTTCCCCCACCACCTCTACAACTTTGAGCCTATTGGGCAGTTTTACACAACAGTGACAGAGATCTCACAGGAAAAGCTTGCATATGTTCATTAAAGAAATTACCTACTTTTCTAGAGGAATTCTGGGTTTGCTCCACTTTAGGGAAAGGTTGCAATGTGAGCTTGCACCTCAGGGACATCAGAAAGTGCTTGTATGAGCATCTCGAATGCCTTGGTTTTAGGAAAAACTTTGAACACATTTTTAGGTAAAGAGTGGAGTCAGGAGGCAAAAAGGCATTAAGGGCATGTTAAGAACGTTTCTCTTGTGGCACATGTACATAGCAAGTCAATGGCTCACATAAACGAGGCCAGATTTGCTGTACAGATGTTGGATGGTCTGATTTTACTACACACGTGCTTTGCAGTTGCTGTGTGCACATGCAGCTTAACACATGTGTGGTAGACACTGAACATCAGCTACAGGGATCTGGAAAACAAACTTCCACTTGTTGCAGTAACTTCGATTGCTTACAGAGCTCCTTGTTTTCTTGCACAAAGCCATTTCTCTTGATATTGTTAATCTAGCAAGGGAAGCAGGAGGATCACTTCCTTCCAAACACTGTGAAGCCCTGTAGTGCATAATTCTCATAGCTTCCCAATTGGCTCCTGCCTTTTGGGTGGGATCACAAAGCACCACAAACTTGCATGCTACAAATATCACCCAATGCTTTTGAAGAAGTTCAAGGCAATGTAGTTCTAAGTCCAGGATGGTGGGTAGTCTTCTTAGACTCTTGGCTTTCTGCAGCAGTATATAGAACACTCTCCAGTAGCATCTCAAGCAAAATAAATGATTTGTCATGTGTTTGGTCCCCTCTTTGAGAAAGCAGGTGTAGTTTTCAGGTTACCTTCCTGGGAATAAGCACAGCAGCACTGTTTGCTGCAGTTGTGTGTCCCGCTCTGGTGGAAACTGAGGAGCCACCCAGATGATTTACTCTTGGTGACAAGTACCCTTGGAGAGAGTAGATCAGCACCGTTCTATGCAGCAGGCATTGCTAGAAATGGCATTATGGAAAAGCTTTGTGCTTCTGCTCATTCACCAAACAAAAAATCAAGCAGAATCCCATCATGGCCAGTTTTGACCAGAGGGGAATGACTCATTTCAACTATTTGCAATCTGAATGAACTTTGAAGCAGTAGCATGTTTATCTTTAGGTCCTACAAAAATAGCAGTTACTGATTCCAAATTTCCCTCTGTTTGAATCTGATACCTTTTGTTTTCCATTTTAAGCTCATGCAAGTGAGGTCAAAACCAGCTCTCAAGTAATTCAAACATCCCAGACTGCCTGCTGGGACAAGCAGTGCTTCTGTGCTCCTAGAGCAGGATTTGATAGCTAGTTCTAATTCCCAGTTTTGGGAGTACTACAGAAGGTGCACAGATGAATATTGTCTACCTGCCCTGGGCTCTTGCTATGCCCAGGCTTACCCTACCTTATCTTGGAGCAGGACTCCTTGAAAATCATTTTGCTGCCCACTCAATCTTCCACACACAGGAAGTAAACAACAGTTCCCATCTTCTATTTCTTGGCCAAGTGAAAGCTGTGCTGCGTAGTTTGTAGGATGAGGAGTATTGGCTACAGAGCGTTTTCTGCCTTTCCTCCCAAGAATCATAGAATATCTTCAGTTGGAAGGACCCATAAGGATCATCGAGTCCAACTCCCTGTTCCTCGCAGGACCAGCTAAAACTAAACCATATGACTAAGAGCGTCATCCAGACACTCCTTGAACTCTGACGGGCTTGGTGCTGTGACCACTTCCCTGGGGAGCCTGTTCCAGTGACCGACCACTCTCTTGGTGAAGAACCTTTTCCTAATGTCCAATCTGAACTTCCCCTGATGCAGCTTCACGCCATTCCCTCGTGTCCTACCGCTGGTCACCAGAGAGAGGAGATCAGAACTCCCCCCTCCGCTGCCCACCTCGAGGAAGGTGTAGACTGCGAGATCACCCCTCAGCCTTCTCTTCTCCAAGCTGAACAGACCAAGTCACCGCAGCCGCTCCTCCTAAGTCTTGTCCTCAAGGCCTTTCACCACCTTGGTCACCCTCCTCTGGGCACACTCTAACAGTGTGATGTCCTGAACGGGTTAGTCCACAGATCCTCCACCGATACTATAACTGGAATTAGCTGAGGGAGGTAGTTCTGGAGGCAGTGCAGCTTTCTACAGGCTAGAGAGACCAGGAGACAGCTCGTTTTGTCAGCCAAAGTCACTGCTCATTAGCTAACCTGAAGGGAGTCAGAACAACAGATTTACTCTGAAACTTACTGTCATAGCAAGAAAAAAGATGGGTTTTTACAAATAAAAATATTCGATCTTTCCTTAAATGATTGCTAGCACTGCTATTGGAAATGCGTTGTATGTTACAAGAACATTGTGTTTATATTCAATCCTTCAACATCTTTATAGTTTCTCTCCAGCTAACAGTCACCAGAACTAAATGGGATCTGAGCAAGGCCATAATAGCACATTCATTAATAGAACAGGAGTCTATTTGGGAAGCGTAAAACATCTGAGATTTCTCAATTGTCTTTAAAAATTGGAACATAGTGTGTTATTTTTGTTGACATTTGTTGTGCTTCCAGTGAACAAATAGGCTGGAAGGATGCTAACAGGAAATTCTGTTCACAAGATAAGCAGCTGTTAGCCCCCAAAGCTTCAGAAGTTCATAAGGGCCAAAAAAAAAAAAGTCTTTCTGTGTCTGATTTAATGAATAGTCAGCATTCCACATCAGCCAAAGGAAATGCTTTGGGGGCAGTTTTTACAGATGCAATCAAATCTTATGTTTGTGTGAAGAAGGACAGAGCTTGCCGTTTGTTTGTGAAATAACAGTTTCAAAGGTTATGCTTTCACCACAAAAATCTTGAACTGTTGTCATTCCAAAATGCTTGAAAACTATCCTATTTTGTAACTTACTGCTTAATTTCTGGAAAGAGACTTGGTCCAGAACATGTCATTGTTTTCAGATTGGAAACCCTCATGATTTTAATGCACATTTCTTGAAAAGTGTTCTGGTCTGGCTTATAATCATCTGCAAAGCAGCTAACAGAGAACTGCTTCAGGCTTTTGGTCTTCAGTTTGTGGCCCACAGACCCTATAGCTTTCAAGTAAACCCACAAAGGAAAGAGCAACAGAAGCACGTCAGTAGCGGACCGTATGATCCATTAGTAGGATCATAAAATGAGTACGTCTTCATCAAATTTCTCAGTGCTGTGCAGTGAGATACATCTTCGGCTGATGTATATGGCATAACCTCACGTATTACTACTATGTTAATTTACATCAGCCAAAACTGCGGACCTGGTGAGTCACTGGTAATCCTGGGAAAATTCTATGCTGCTTTGGAAATATTTGTTCTTGGAAAAGTGGTGTTGGATTTTTGTATATAAAGCATATTCAAGGATTGTCCTGCGTAGCAAGCAGGTAGTAAACTTAACTTTAGACATTATGATTTCATATGAAAACATGAAAATAAAAATGAAAATTGAACAAGTTACTGCGGGTTCTGTATGATCTATTTGTAGGAGGGTGGTGAAACTTTAGAGCCCTAAATTCCTTCCAATGGAAAAACCAAGCTCTAAGGAGCTTGGCATTCACAAAATCTTAATCCAAAAGGGCCAGAGAAGTAGTAAACCGTGCTTCTTGCAGGGAGATTGACATAATGACTTCAAACCCTTCACAAGCCCAGTGACAGAAAACATGGCACATGGCAAACCTTCAGTCAAGCTGCTCTTTAGTTGACTTCAAGGTATAAGAAGATAAATTGTAAGGTTTGTGTTCTGCTAAACTTTGGTAGTCTAACAATGGAGTTTGGCTCCTTTTCTGTATTTTCTCTTCCCAGTCTAGGATAGAATGATGTTTTACTTGCGGTGTACAAGAAATGTGTGTTTAGATGCTTCTATGACCAAAACAATGTAACTGTGCATATGGAGTTCTCATCAAGCATAGGGTGGATTTGTTTTCTCAGGAAAATACAATGGCCTTAACTGCAGTTATATGCTAGCATTAGGTTACTCAATAGCAGAGTAATGAAGTAGAGTAGGAAACAGCCCAGACAAGACAGAATATGTACAAAATGCAGCCCTAATTGCTGCACAAACGCTATCATTGGTAAGCGGAGAATCTCCTCAAGCGTTACGGAACGAAGGAGTAGAGGACCACACAGCTGCTCTGACCGTGTTGCGTATGTGGACCGGGGCTCTTTTTGCATTCAAGCTTCTTCTGGGCCATGGCAATTCCAAACTGACAGGCACTTGAGTATTCAGCTGCCTTGGACCAGAACAGATCCGGGAGGTCTAACCATTTCCTCTGATTTCCCTATCACTGATGCATCCTCAGAAGGTGCAGGTGTAACTGATGTTGGAAATGACACTCTGAAAAGGCAATAAACAGTTTTTCAGGAACATCCTGGTCTCAACAAATGATGCTTTTTTTTCTCTGTATCTAGCACGTTGTTTTCTTAGTAATGTCTAAAGTGCACAGAAGTAGAAACAAGTTGTGACATTTATATATATTGATTCCTGTCCACACATTGGAAAATACATTTTCTCTGGAAAAAGTTGAATAGTTTTATCTTCTTCTTCTTCTGTTTGGGGGGGGTGGGTCAACAAAAAAACTTTTCCAAATGGAAATAGACGTTTCCATTTTGGTTGCGCCTGAAAGCAGTATTTTGTTGCAAGAGGAGACATTCTTTGAATTTTGTTATGTTTATGTGTGTATGCATTTCATTAATGTGTATTTGTATAGAAAAGCTTATATAAAATTTCACTCATTAAAAGTCACTGCAATGTTTCACAAATACATTTAACTGTCTAGTCTACAAGGAAACTTGAATTTCCCCTGGATCACATTCTAAATTAACCATCTATGTTTTTGAATGAGCACCCTTCAGGACTGAACTGCTGCACTAGGTCATACCTCACTGAGCTTGGACAGAAATTACCCCTTTTTTTCATGCTTTTTTTCCTGACCTGGGCGTTTGTGCTGCTTTCACCACTCTCCTTGGAGGCAGTACTTGAGTAAACTGAAGTTCTTGCCTCCCCGTTGCTAAAAGCAGCCCTCTGGATTGAGCTGAATGCTCACCATGGTACATTTTTACAGCAATCTCACTGGATTAAGTCAGTAGGCTCTGGTGCTTTTATTTATAACACCATTTTCATTTGTGTCTATCCATAAAAAGCGTTGAGGGGTTTTGTTTGTGTTAGCGGAAAGGATGAACTTCCCAAAGGCTCCCGTGGAAGTGGTAAGAATCCTGTTTTGTTCAACGGGAAAATCCACCCTGGTCTGTCTCTGGGACCCAGACACAAACCTGAGCGTATCACATTTAGCCGAGCCACTGTCTCAGGCTGCCTGTTTCAGAAAATGCTCAAGTTCAGCTTTCCAAGCTGTCCTTCAAATTCATACAGACAGCTGCCAAGAAGCTTTTTTAAGCAACAGCGAGTCTGAGACTTACTGAGACGGAAGGGGAAGGCAGCTGGTTTTAGTTATCAGAGATAATTTACGTATCAGCAGGTAGTCCCTGCTAGGCCGTGGAGAGACTGACCACCGCAGAAAAGGGCAGCAACAGCTTTTATGGAGACACATTAGTGTTTGCTTTGCTGTCACTATGCATATTTACCTGTGTTCATGCCATCTTCTTTCTTCACACAGGGAATCCAGAATTTTTGTGAAATAATAGCATGTTTCAGCCTATGCTGAAACACTCACAGACAAGGTGGCTTTCCCTTCCCCTTAGGTATTTCTTCTCAAAAATCCATCTGGTATCTTGTAGGGTAAATTTTCACTTCAGTGTGGCATCAGCCATGTCACCACTCCATGGACTGTCACCGAGCTAACTCGTACCATGCAACATCCTCAGCTCTGCTTTCTCAGCAGACCTTGGTAAATACAGTTAGCTAGATGATACCGTTCCCTCCAGCTCATGAATCATATAAACTTTCTACATCTGCTCGTTAAGTCAACCGCCTCAAAAGATTTCATTTTCCCCTTCCCTTCCCCTAAGTGATTGGTTACACACAAGCAAAACACTGTCTGATGTTTCGATGTTTGCATTAGGCTACTTCCCCTTGCAACTTTGAAAACTCCTTCCCATGTCACCTATACAAATATGTGGCATTCATTCATCAGGAATTAGAACAGGAAAGCAGTTGAAGCTGTGAGGGTCTTTGTGAGGTAGTTAGAATTATGCAGTTAGAAATCCAGCTGCTCTCCTGCCTCCCTATTCCTTTTCCCATTGCTCATAATTCAAATTCCTTTTGGCCTCAATTTTCCACACTCGACCTCAGCCCAAAAATGATTACGTTGGACGTCTGAGTAAAATCTGTTGAGCTATTTTTGAATGATTCAAGTGTGAAAAAACACTGCCATATGCTCTGACCAAATATAAATAAACAGAGGGAAGATTTAGAGCCTATTTTTTTTTCTGTAGAGGTCACCGAAGAAAGTTTCTCAAGTCTTTTCAGCTTGATGCAGAAGTTTAGAATGGGAAATTTTGTGACCCAGTGTAAAGAAGCAGCTCCCCAACCCAGCCTCGTGTCTTTTACTTTTCTCCAGTTTTAAAGCAGGGCTCCAAAATTTTACCCGTAAGCACATGTGGGCACACACGTAAAGGGCATCATTCAATCTGTGCTGTCTGAGCTGATGGCAGCAGAATTTTGGTTTCCTCTCTGCTAGGTGGAAGTTTACCACTGTGTTAAAAAGGGAAACCAAAGCAACGTGCTGTTTTCTGTTCCAAGTGAACTTTGTTCATCCAAACAACGTGTCTGAGGGGAAGACAGAGCAAGGCCTCCCTCTCGAGACCTCTCTAGGGCCGTACCCCTGGAGATCCAGAGGAGGTGCTTGATGGCTAAAGAAAGGCAGAAGTCATAGGCATCTTCAAAAAAAAAAAAAAAAGGCCAAAAGGCCAACCTGAAGAACTAGAGGCTAATTGGTCTCACTTTGATGGTCCCTGGGGAGATAATTAAGCACGGATTTACCAAGGGTAAGTTACGCCTGACCGACCTGATTGCCTCCTGTGATCAGGATCTCAGTTTCTGGACAAAGGCAGAGCACTGCGTGTCATTTATCTTGACTTCAGCAAGGCTTTCAACACAGTCCTACCCAATATTCTTGTATCCAAGTTAGGATGTTACGGTTTGGACGGATGGACAACCGTCCACCTAAAAACTCCTTCATTAGGCTCATAAGGGTAGGGGTTAATGGGTCATACTTTTTATGAGCCAGCGGTGCGACCCGGCTGCGGGGACGGCCAGCAGCACCCCGGGAGGTGTTCACAGGGACACAGCCAGGACATCAAGGGGAGGGTTTATCCTTCTCTACTGAGCGTGCCTTAGACCACGTCTCGAATACTGCACCCAGTTTGGGCTTCCCAATATGAAAATGACATTAACAAACCGGACCACGTTCAGTGGAGGACCCCAAGCTGCTCAGGGCCTGGAGCACTTGCTTTGTGGGGGAAACTGAGGGACTGGAGCTTGTTCAGCCTGGAGAAGAGATGGTTTTGAGGGGACCTAGCAGTAGCCTGCCCGTACCTGCAAGGAAGTCACCAAACAAAGGGAGCCAGGCTCTTCACAGCAGAGTGTGGGAGGACACGATGCAATGTGCATAAGCTGAAACAAGAGAGGTACATGCTAGAAAAAGGAAAAAGGGCTGGAATAAGGAAAAAAATATATTTTTCACTCTGAGGACAGTAAAGGACTGGAACATGTTACCTAGAGAGGCTGTACCGTCTCTCTCCATCCTTGGAGAGTTTCAAGACCAGACTGGATAAAGCCCTGTACAACTTGGTCTGATCTCACAGCTGACCCTGCTTGTAACAGGAGGTTGGAATAGAGACCTCCCGAGCTCCCTCCAGCCAGAATTATCCTGCGATCCTGTGTTGCATTCAAGAGTAAACACAACCTGTTCTCCCAGCTCTGCTGGTGCCAACCAGTACCGTAGCCTGAGGGTACCAGTACTGTGGCCAATGTGATGCCAGGAGGCAGAGGAAGAAACCCTGAGAGCACCCTGTCCGCAGGGTGGCATGTGTTCCCCACCCACCTGCTCACCCTCCCCTTTAGTCCCTGCTACACTCCCACATGCATGATTTGGAATATTTTTCTATCATTTTATGTATCAAAAGCATTAAAGAAAATTATCTCCTAATCTACTGACAAGCCCTGTTAATTCCCTAAGTGTAAGAGTAGGATCCAGCTACTTTGAACTTGGGGAAAGGAGTGTTGGTATTTGTTTCAAGAAGAGGAATTTAAGCCAGAACTGCTATTATTTCTAAGATGTCTACCCCCCCCCAAGATCAGAAGGTGACAGCCCAAAGCAGATTCAATCAAATTCAGCGATATAAATCTTCTTTTTTTTTTCCTAGAGTCAGCAGTAACCAAATTAGTCTAAGAAATAATTTGGGACTTCTAGGGTATAAAACATTAAGTATCATAGAACATGAGGGCCACTGTTATTCTTACTTGAATACAAGGAGTTTGAATACGTGAGCAAATCATCATTTTCCAGACTCGTTCAGAAGCTCGGTGAAGTGATTGGGTTTTCCCATCCACTGCCAGCTGGCACTGAATCAGAATTAATGTGCAGTAGTGGAAGTGAGACTGGTAGTTTTGAGTCATATTTCACTCATGACAATAGATCAGCTTGTACTAGAGAAGCAGTGGATATGGTTGTAAAGAAGATTAGTTCCCAGGCATATGAAGTGGAAAGGATAATGAAAGACTGTAATAATGAAGGGTTGTGAGAGAGCAAAAGGAAACCAAAGTTGCTGGATGAGTGAGTGAATGTGATAACAGAACAAGTCAGACAGTTCGTGTTGGAAGCTAATGTGGATGACTGGCTAGAAACAGCAATGGAAGATGGAAAAGCTATGATGTCAAGGTAGTAGGACAAGATCTTTTTCGATAACTTGAGTACAAAACGGGAGACTAAGTAAGGATTTAGATGACTAACAAGGAAGAGTTAAGCACTTAAGTACTTAGGAATAGTGTAGGATCAATGATTTCATCTCCAAAATGAGGTTTACAAAAAAATTTTATTTCAGTAAGAGGTGTATTTGCAAATAGAAGTAACAAAACTTTTGACGTAACACACACAGCACAAAGCCATCTACAGCATGTAGTAAGTTTTACTACTCTCATACAGTCCAAAACATTATTGAGTCATAATGGTGGTATGTGATATAATGATTAGGTGGTGTTAATCTTACCTACTTTTCCTTAACCCAGGAACATCACAGGACAGTTCATAGAGTGATAAAATCTCTGTAGCTGGGATAACAATTTGTTTTCTCTTAGTTCTTTTTGAGTTATGCCATACTTAAACACAAGACTTTTTAATGATCAAAGCAAGAAAAGTGGGAAAAAAAAATAATCTGAACGCACCAGCAAGTGAAAAATATGTTTGATTTTTTGCATTCGACAGTACTAAAAAAGGCTTTCTCTTAAATGAACTTACCTTGGCATGTAGGTCCTCCTCAATATCAGTAGAGTCACGGTGTATTAACAGCGCATAATAAGTAGTGAGATACTACAACTGAGAGAACAAAACCCTGACAAGTAAGATTATATTACTTTGGAGCGTGCTGTTGCCAGACCTGTTTGAATACTTTTGAAAATGGAATTTTGACTTGGAAAGTGAGACCTACATGCGTGATTTGAAGTCTGAAAGCCATGGCTAGGAATGAGAAGAGTAAATTCAGTCTGTTTAGTGAATTGAAGTCTATAGGACTTAATCACTGTCTCTGTCACATATAAATAAACTCCAGTGTAACAGGATTTGCAAACAAAATTGCAATAAGGATAATTGGATATGTTTTGTTTAGTGTTGGGATTCATACTGGTCATTTTCTGATGTTGTTCCTGACCCTGGTTTTGTTATGTTTTCTTCAGGCTTATAGCACTGGAATGAGACTGAGATAGGAAAAGCTCAGCCAAAAATCAATTTCACCTGAAATCATTAAAAAATAGTCACTGAACATGTCAATATGTAAGACTTCAGGTACCCCAAGAGGGAACAAGGAGGGAATGAATGCTGCAGAGCTCCTGTCCTTTATTGCTTAGCTTGCTTTAAAGAATTTACTTATCACTCGTGTTGAAATGTGATGTTAAAACTAAAATGTTATCTCCAGGGCATAAAGCCTTAAGATATTTGCTGGAAAGAAAAACTAGAACTAAGCTTAGGTTTTTGAAAGAAAAATAGCAAGTGTTTTGAAAAAGAAGGAAAGACCTTGTGAACATTACTGGAAGTCACGACACTCCATTTAGGTTTTGATAAGGCTTTTGTGTGCCTTCTTATACAGTGGGTTTTGATAGACCCCCTCCATAAGTAGGTACAGTTGATGAACGGATCTCCTGGACGAACGTGGTGAGGGGAAGGATGACAGTTCACCTCATCTGGAGATATCATTCCCCAAAATCTTAAGTACCCCTCTTTAACTTGCTCATGCCCCTTTGCCTCTCCCCTGCCTTTCCTACATGGCAAATGTCATTTTGTCCCTAATACAGAAGGCTGAAAGAGTCGCTATCTTGTTCACCGGGAAGGAAAAACAGCACGTCGTTCTGACTGAGATGTACCCAGGGTGGTCTTCAGCGCAGTCCGTGGGTGAAGGATTGCAGACCAGGATCTGAGCTTTCAATGACACTGCTCAGTTGCCTGCAGGTTCTTCGGTTAAGTGATCTGTCAGGGTTTGAGACCCACAGTGCACTGAGTCCATTAGCAAGGTCATCGGGACTGAGCTCATCTTACTCCCCTGCTCCTCACCTCCTCTTGTTCTCCTGCCGGTTTGTTTCCAGACGCAGAGACAGAAACACAGGAATGCTCAGCCAGGGAAGTGTGCAGTGATCTCAGGGCAATGTAGCTAAAGCCATTTTACATACAAAGGAGCTCATATCCACATCCTTAATCACCCGTTGATTTACTTTGGGTAGATCCATTAGGTAAACGCAAAAATAATGTAAAGTTGACAGCAGGTAGGTACATAATTTTGAAGGCCATCAAATGAAAGGAGAATTTACTACTAAATATGCATTTTCCTAGAAAACGGGTTTACTTGTCTAGAAGCATCCTGGGTGCCAAGAACTCGTTTGCAAAAGACGAATGACTCTGCAGGAAAACGGAAGGACTGTGCAGGCCGTGCTCTTCCCTTAAGCTATTACAATGATTGACTCAAATGGCTTGTTAGTTTAAGAGACTTCCAGCGGGAACTGGAGCACACTGTATACTGTTTATGTTCTAAGAAAACATGGACTATGTTGATTTACAGCTCTCTAGGTTTCTCCTTTAAGCAAAAATACAGATTCCAGATGAATTCCGTGGAATTAAAAAAACAACAAAAAAACAAAACCAAAAAAAAAACAAAACCAAAAAAACCCCCAACCAACAAACCAAACAAACCCCCACAAAATTCAGCAGAAAGCGCTGTGAGTGGAGTTAGACAACATTCTAGTCAGGTAAGGAGCAGCATTCATTTTCCCAGTTTCACCATCTGCTTTTTAAATTCGCTCCCTGTGTGCAAAGCTAAAAATTTTAGAAGGGCAGAGGGTCACCATTACTTCAGATAATTGGTATTTTAAATATGTTAGAAATACCATGAGGGCTGGCAGGAAGCCATTAGCTGCAGACAAGGAAACAAAATTTGTCTTCTCAGATTTATAATGAAAAGTCCGTGCATTACACTAAACCCTTGCAAAGAAAGAGTCTTCAGAGAGCAATTCAGTTGCTCAAAGTTTCACATTTTCATCAGAATATTCCACTGCCTTGTATATCTTAAATAGCTGTTTGTACAAGAGAATTCATAACCAACAGGAACAGAGTTCATACTACATGAACTCTGACTTCATACCTCTCAGAGCAAACAGGAACTAAAATCCCTACTTTTAAATGCCATTTGCATTGGGGCTTTTTTTTTTTTTTTTTTTTTGGTGAATTGTGTTAATCTTGTCATTTCCTCATTTAGTAGCACAAAAATTTGCTTTGGGTTCACGAGCACAAAGGCGCTTCTTCAATTTTGTCTAACTGTTAAGGGACAATTTTAAAACCTTTAGCCACTGTATCACAGAGTACAATGACTAAGCCTCTGAAGTAGAATATGCCACACCAAGATACTTTTCCACAAATAGTTTAAAAGCAAAAAGCAAATAAAGCCAAGCCTTTCAGCATGCAGCGCAGCCCAAAGCCTGGCGTTTGAGCCCAGGTGAGCAGAAGAAACGTGCACAAAGGTCCACACATAGGACATATCAGCAAGTCTTTTTTAACAAATAAATTTCTTCGGGTAGGCACTTTGGAATGACATCTAGGATAGCCTGACTGAAGAAAATAGGAATTCCTGCACCCGTTTAGTCTGAAGTGAGAGTTTTGCACACATGAATGAGACTTGGTGCCCCTTCACCAAGTCACATCTATTTTCTTTCATTCCAGGGAGATTTCATCAACTTCAGTTGAATGGAAGAGGAGCATTCAGCAGCATGAACTTTAAAAAATTCAACATAGCTTCTACTAGTCCATTTTTAATTCACTGCTGCTTTCATGAAAATGGTACTTATTAGGTAAACTTTCATTTGTCCCGTATAATTAATTTGAACTAATATTGCTTGGATGGTTGTTAGAAATGTGATATTAGCGTTGGCAGAGTTTCCCCTATTGTCTGCCATGTTCTCTAAAATTGCGCCAAACCACAAACTAGGTCATCACTGCTTTTATAGGCTCAAGTAAAGCTAGCTAGCAATAGTATGCTTTTGGCAATTTTAGAGTTGCTATTTTAAAGCTCCTTTGCTTGGAGCTATCTTGTCTCAGGGGTTACAAAAGGAATCCTAGACTTTCTAAGGATGTACCCTGAATTTTCGGTAATTGAGAATAGCCATAGGATTAGACCATCATTCGATACCGTGTTTGGATAAGGCCCTCAATTTAGATGTTATCCATCTCAGATGTTTATTTTAAAGTGAAGCATATTTAGGGTCTCAGTAGCTCGAGCCAGATGCCACGTCAGCTTTCTCCACGCTATACATAGCCACCGTCTGGCACAACTGCATCGGCGCAAACCCCCAAGGCTACAAACTGCGGCTCTCCGTGGCACCAGCGGAGCTTAGCGTGGGTCCGAGCAGGTGCGACCGCAGCTCGAGCTGCCGCGAGGTCACTGCACGGCTAGCGCGAGAGCGGAGCACGGGTTGCCCGTATTTAACGTGCGACACCGAGGCTAGCATCAGCTGAAGGTCGGACGTTTGTTCTCTCTTTGTCTGCCTTCGTCTCAGTTATGGACTGAAGAGCTTTAAATTGGCCATCATCGTACTTAAATGAGACTGCTAGGCCCATTTGCTAACATTCATAATGCTGACTTAGCTTACTCATGAGCAGGGGCTTACCAGTCAGGTCTCTAGAAACAGCCTGGTGTGTATGAGAATTGTGTTACAAGGAACTTAATAAGCACAATAAACTCCATGTAGATGAAAATATGTCGTGTTGGGCAACTTAATCGGTATTCATTAACTGTGTTCACTGTTGACCTCTCAGACTGATCCGGAGTATATTGGCTGAATCTGTTACATGAGGTGTTGATACTTGAAATGCTCAGAGCTTCACCTTTTGGGGTAGGTAGTCTTGAGACCGCTCTTCAATACATCCAGCCGCAGCTCTGGCATTAATAAGTGATACCAACTAGTTTATGCAACAAATAAAGATTAACCATAGATGCAAAATACACAGCAGTCTGCACATTAATGCCTGAACTATCGTTATACTTCTTTGCAGAAGCCGTGATGGACTGTCCTTTAAAAAGCATACATTGGCTATTTCTATTTCACACGTAGCAGGAACTTCCAGCCAGACCCCACAGAACAATGACTTAATTGGGCTATTAGGTAGACAGCCTGCATGACCAAACTGACTACATTTTCTTGCTCCCTTTGCAAGGATAACTAATTAGAAGCAGCTCATCCAAACATATTGGAAAGGAGCTTAACACGACGCCTGCTGTGCATAGTTTGTGTGCTGCATACACAAACAGTGCAGAATTGCGCAGTGGAGAAAGCCAACGTGTGGTGAATGAGTGACCCTGCATTTGCAGAACAACAGAGCTTTTAGCATTTCAGATATACTGAGGAAAGTGGAAGTCAACAATTTTGAAATTAGGTATTTTATACTAAAAAACAAAATAGCAGTTTGCTGTTTGATTTGCATTCTGCTCTGTATTGTGATGTAAAACTGAAAAAAAAGGAATAAGAGGGAGAACTTTGTGATATCCTTAGAGAAATGTTTATAAGGGGCCACCCTCGTGGTTGCCAGGACAGAAAATGGTGTAACAGTTCTGCAGGGTTATACCAAAGGTACAACCAGCCTCACAGGTAATACCTAGGAAAGAGTGTGGCAGAGCCCTCATGTTGTGATACATTCCCAGAATATTCTCCCATCCTTTAGCACTTTGCAGTTTGTTAGCTCCCAGAGACAGATGTCAGAGGCTTTGTATATGATAACTCTTGATGGATACTCTTCCATGAATGTTTGGTCGCTTTCTGAATGCACGTACACTACCGGTATCCACACCACCCCTTGGCAAGGGATTTCTTGCAACAGTTTAACTTTACACTGGATGAGGAGCTACTTCCTTTTCCTTTTATTTGGAACCTCCCTACTTCTAAGTTGGCACGATGACCAGCTCTTCTTCTCTTGGAAGAACTGTCAAACAGCCATTCACCCCCTGCACCATCTCCAGGTTGCTCATGGTTTTGCAGCACTCAGTCATCTCTCTCTCTCTCTCCGGCTATCTCTTTTCCAAACTGAAGACTCCTGGTCTTAGTAGGGAAGCTCTTCCACACCTTGCTGGCTTTCACTAGACCTCTTCTACATTTGTTTTATCCTTTTTGAGTTGACAGAGCAGAACTGCACACCATGTTAATCACGAGGGTGTGCCATGGAAGTATTCAGTGACATACTGGTATAGTCAGATATAGATATATTAACTATTTAATTATCTATGCAGTGATCTTCCCTTTTATGCAAAGGCTGCCTCATTTCCTTAAGAGCTTTCTGGAAATCCAGGAAGACTAAATCAACCACCTACTTGACTGCATCTTCAAAAAGTTCTGAGAGATTTATGAGATGAGACTTCCTTTACAAAAAAACATGTTGATCCTCTAAAATGTGTCATTTATCTACGTGTGCACTAATTCTTCTACTGATTCTACAAATGTAGCTCTGCAGCAACAGCCGCCTCACTGATCGAGTTTCCTGAATCTCTCCTGGGATTCTTTTTAGCAAAAGCATCGAGGAAGTTTATACAGATAATTTTAACATGTTAGAAAAAATCTGCATGCTAGCCAAAACAAATCAAGATATTTATAGCTTTCTTGCTGAAATCTTCTACGGACTGTATTCAGGAAAACAATAAGCTAGCATGCAAAGTCCTCTGCATCGTCCTTCACGGTAATATTATAAGCAGAAGGGGAAAATGAAGAAAAAGCTGATAGAAAGGAGATAAAAAGACTCTCAGAAGCCAATACATGGTTCAAGGGAGTCTGTCTTTATCTATAGCAATGATTACAGACACATTAGATATGTTTGTTCCTCTAGAATCAGTATTTTCTTAAAAGGTATATCAGCTGGGGATGATAACTCCTATGTTATCTCACTTTCTCACTGTGAGAAAAAAAATTCATTAATGCTTGAGCATGTGGGGATCCTGTGATGTCCCTGAGCTGAGGAGGGATGCAAGGCACCATAAAGCAGTAACTGACTGATAAAGCAGATATATTTAATCTTGTATTACAAATATAATACTAGTAAACAAAGCACTGAGGACAGATTGTCAGAGGTCGCAAGATCCCACCACCCCTGATCAGGTGGTATTTCAGATGCTTCAGTTCCCTGTGAATTGGGCTTTGTGAACATTTGCAAACATGCTGACCAAACACTGCAAGAGCTCTTCTGGGCACTTGGTTCTGAAAAGAGGATTGTTATGTGTCTACACTTCTTTTAAAGCATAGTCACTTGAAGATCTTCCTCATTACCTAAATATTTCAGTTAGAATATTAGTTGTTGCCACTGACAAACTGGAAATACTGCAACAGAAAACGTTTTTTGTTACCTCAGACTCATCAGCGAAAATCCATAAGGTTCGATTACAGTTTGAAAAGAGAGCT
The DNA here is from genome assembly GCA_025311575.1 of Elanoides forficatus. NCBI lineage: Eukaryota > Metazoa > Chordata > Aves > Accipitriformes > Accipitridae > Elanoides > Elanoides forficatus. The sequence continues at coordinate 4,894,491 of JAOBAS010000028.1, read as the reverse complement.
GTATGTTTTGAAATTTGCATTCATTGGAATACTGCTGCAAAAAATGAATGTCAACTTACTTCAGTGCTGCAGGGCAGTTAATCAATGGGGCATGACTACATGAACTGTGGTGTGTAACTAACACTTAACTAACTCTCACCTTTAAGTAGGATCTAGAATGGAACGGGGAATGGAACCTTTAATCTCGGCAAGGTCTTTGTTGTACTCCTCTGATATGTTGGAACAATATCTGCCGTTGTTCTGGGAATGAATCTGGTCAGGGACAAACTGCCAAATGTAAAAAGATTTCCAGGCAATCTAAATATATCACCTCACCAGCCAGAGATCTAACCGTTACTGTTATCTGACTTAAGCTTCTGACTCTGAAACAAGCCTGTGCATATTCATTGTCTAAACTACAGCGAAAAATGTCAGAAGTAAGAAAAATTTTTCTTTAATAGTGGTGATTTGCTAAAACATGGTTTAAAATCTTCCTGAAGGATCTGAGAGCAGCTATGGAGTTATTGCCAGAGAGGACTAGATGCTACACACTCGGGGTTTACGCCGCATGTGTGCAAGAACTTTATTTACTTTGTGTGTGGTCACAGTTTGACTAATGCTGATAAAGCATCCCCTTGGACAAGCGAATGGAAAACAAATCTATCAAATTCTGTTAAATAAAAAGACACGTCTTCCTGATCAGTGAGTCTCTGAGCCACAAAATGCTGGAGGCTGGGAGAGCGTTTAGAAGACTTGTCATCACATAATGGCCCCACTCTTGTATTCCCCCTATGTCTGCTGTGGGCTATCGGTTTTCCCTTAAGCACAGGAGCCAGTCCCCACAGAATACCAAATGAGGATCGAGAAACACCAAACGGGAAAAGTAGACACGGCAAGCTCAGCAAAAAGCACCAGCGTTCCCACAGGAGACAAGTGGAAAAAGGATGGAGTGAAGGATTAAAGAATCAAAAATGCAAAATAGCCAGAGGAGGTGCTTGACCAAGGTCTCCAACAGTGCCCATTGCTCCATGAAAACGTCTGAGGAACCAGTGGATGCTGCCAGGGTGCTCTGCTTGGAGACGTGACAGGACAAGGGAACAGAAATAGGATCCGCAGTTGTGGAGGTCTCCCCTTGTCATGCTGCTTTTTCCACTGCTGCGCTGGGTGGTCAGCCTGGTTGGGACAAGGAGAGCATGGATGGGGTTGTCTTGGGACTTGGTGGGCATGAGAAAGGGGCAGGTGTCAAAAAAATGAGGAGGACGAGTGCGGCCAGAACCTCAGCAACAGGGTTTGGAGTCGGAGGAAAGACTACAGCCTGAGGCACTCCATACACTGTACGGTAGGATTTCTCCTTTGCCGCTACAATGCCGTGAGTCGGGCAGCACAGCCATGCCTGTCACCCTACGGTGGAGTTTCCAGCTTAGGTCCCTGTTCAGCAGTGCTTTGATCTCAACCAGGATGGCTGTTCTTACATTTACTAGCCAATACATCTGCTGGCAAAGCCATAAAAATCACAGTCTGAGTGCTAATTCACAAAAATTAACCCTATGTAATGCTTCAGAAATCTACACTCAAGATGCTACCGCTGTGCTGCGTTGCACATTATGAACCTAGTACGGTGTTCCATAGCTCCAGGTTTTAGCCAAACACAGTTTTTCCTGCAACCTCCAGCCCTCTTAAGTTCAGCTAGAGATGCGTGCATGCTACTACATAGTAATGCCAAAGTTCAAAAAAGGCAAGGAAATATTTTTTCACTGATTTTTCAGAAAGTGGGACATGTTTAGTTTTGTATGATGTATTACATATTACAGCTCATAGACCTGTAGAAAAATGTACATCAAACATGTCACATTCTAGCACCCCAAATCACAAATCCAATAATGAGAAATGTTTAATAGCCTTGAAAAAATTGTCCAAGATAATGTCCTGTACTATATAGTGCCTTTTCCAGTCACAGAAGACAGAAGGAAGCTGTTCTGAAAGCACTTGGCTACAGTGAATTAAGAAATGCAGAGGGTATGTTCCTGATGTATAAATTGTGACATATGGGATATTTGTGTTAGCCGTAAAGCTATCCTAATGTTTTTGTGGTTGGGCATCCAGTTAAAATTACTTCTGTAAAAATTCTCCCTGTAATGTTACTCCTGTGTCTCTCAGGTATTGTGAAGGTTGCTTCGTTAATATTTGTAGAGCACATCTGGATTTCTTGACAGAAAAATATTGAAACGGTAGGTACTATTTTATCCTAATTCTTTGCTATTGAACATGACTCTAACACCAAGAGATCAAAATACCTTTCACTATACTGTAGAGCTTTCTCTTCCTTATTTGAAAGTGGCAATAATACCATAATTTATTTTTAGAAGTAAGATTGCATTTGTTTTAGCTTTGTCTGTTTAGCCTTCTTCGTTCTGACAGCATCATCTCCTGAATTCATCCCCTTTTTGGTGAGTATGTGTCTGCATTTACATAGCAACGCTATCGGAAACAAGAAGTTGCATCTTGGGAACTCTACTGTATATGGATGAGACTTGAGCTCTGCCCTTAGATGCAAATGATAGAATTAACTGCTTCTTCAGCATATTGGTGAGAAATGCTTTGAGCTGGTTGGCTAAAGCTCAATCTTAATTTAGGTCACTATGTTTTAATTTAACATAACCTTCCTGATAGGCTGAAAAGAACAGCTAAAATAACATTGCTTCCCCAGCATCACCAAAGCTGTTGTTTTCAGGAAATGACATAAAATGGAGAGGAATTCAAATTAAAATTGAGTCTGAGTAGCTGCAAACATTGCAAGTGTTGGGAGTTCAGAATCCAAACTTGGCACCGTCTGTTGTCTTTGACCCTGAACGTACGAGTCGAGCTAATTGCACGCATCCGAGAACCACATCAGTTTGGAGATCACCTCTCCTGTTTTTCCTCTCCCTCAGTCTAGACCTAGTGCTCATTGCCTCTGACTTCAGATCTGAATTCTGTACATGTTACCGCAGCTGTGGTGTGTCTCTCGCCGGGAAGCCCGACCCCTGCGGTCCCTACCCAGGGTGCGGAGGAGCAGACGTGTGAGATGGGAGCTGCTACAGGCATCGGACCATATGATCATTCTCAGCCGGTGGCTCATATGAGCTCATTTTCCTTCTCTGTGTGAATAAAGGGTGCTTTGTTTGTACTGCAGAATCAAAGACTACATGCAGGCAGTTCCCATGGTATAGTGGGTTTGCAGAAACTTGGCAGGAGGAGAAGCCGGTGCCAAATACGCCCTGTAGCTCCAACCAGCCTGCAGCCTGGTCTGCATCCCACAGCCACCTACTCTTGCAGACCAGGAAGCCTAATCAGAATTTTCTTTTGAAGCGGAGGACAGTGAAAGGGAGCCCAGATCTACCTGTCGGCAGAAAAAAAGCACCTGGAAGAAAGCCCGGTGCCCCGAGCCAGCCAGCCTTCCTCCCCGGGCTCTGCCACCCCACTGCCGTGTCCCAGCTTCGCATCCACCTTTTGTCTCCTGGGCTCCCCTCCGTTGCTCATCCCTAAGGGCAGGGAATGAAGATCTCTTTTTCTGGCTGGTGTCTGACACGCGCTGTCGCTGCCAAGAGAGAGCAGCCCTTTTCAAACAGTACTCATTCTTTGCTCTGTGCAAAGACAGCGCTTAATTGATTTTGTAAACGGCGCAGCCTGCTTTTCCAAGGATTATAGCAAACTGTAGAGTTTGAACTTTGCGCTAAAACTTAGTGGAGGGAAAAAAAAAAAAAGGATTCACTATTCTCAGGCCTTGAAGAGTTTCCGTACTGGATGGCGAGAGCTGCCTGTGCTGACAGGAGAGAGCATTGCCAACTGCATGTGGCAAAAGATGAGGAGTTGTCCCACGCCGAGGAGCAGGGAGCGCTTCTCTTCCCAAGGCCATCCTTGTACGTTAGGAAGTAGCAGCTTCTGTTAAAAGAAAACATATTACAGAAGTACGTGATTGTAACCGGGAATAGGGACTGTTACTAATCATCCCTAAATGCAAAAACATTGCAAACGGTTTGATACGAACTGCCGCATGTGGGTAGGACAAGACTGTGCAGTCTGAAATCACGGACCCGTATTTTAAGGCAGAAGCTGGGGGGGGTTTAAGCTAACCAAATGTTAATAGCAGTCCCTTGACAGAGGCTTTGGAGACTGACTTTCTGAAGACGGAGAGACTGTCAGTTATTTTTCGCTTCAGAAATTAAAGGCAGGGTACTCATTAGCTTTGAGAGCAGGTTAGATGATACCCTAACCCAAACCCCTAGTTTCTTTCCCGCTCCTCAGCTCCAAGTGCAGTTGCATTTCACTGCTGACTTCCACATGGCAGTACGATGATTGCCTCCAGATTTGGGGCCTCTGAGAATAAGTGCCTATTACTGGTCTTTAAATACAGGATTGATAGAAAACTGTAGTTGCAGAGAGCTTGCATGCACTGTCTTAAACTGGAAAATCCAAAGTTTATAAGACCTTGAGAAGGATTAAAGGATCTTTTGCATGTATGTTTTCTTCCTTTTTAGCAAGCTTCCTGATACTTTGGGCTGCTGATATGTATTTCAGTTTTTCCTCTGGATTATTTAATTAAAACTGAATGAACAGAGAGGGAGAGCTGACAGCAAGTTGTCAGTATTAGAAGGCACTGAAGAAAGGATGACATAAACTGTTTCCCCTTTGATGACAGCTTCAACGCGTGAGTGAAGTTTAAAGACACGTGGGGCATTAGTGTTTACATTCTTTTCTTTTCTTGGTATCTTCGTCCCTAGTTGAGAACATTAGCTAATGAAACATAGAAGTGAAAACAACCTTGGTTTGCAGAAGACCTGTCCTTGCCCCTCATAAAATGTCATCTTCTTTATACACTTCTGGTATGTTTAAAAAGTATATAGTTATAACAAAAGGGTATTATATAGTAATATAGTAATATATAATATAGTTATATAGCATATAGTTATAACAATAGTGGTGCCAGGTCCTCCATCCTTTCCTCTTTGATTTGAATCTATATCCCTTTGTATATTAGTTTGGAGTCAACAGGATACTGCATCATTAGCCTTCCTTGAGGGCAGCTTCCTTTATTTTTCTGAAGCAGCTGCAATTGCCACATGGCAATAAACTGCTGAAACCAGCTCCTAATATTTACCTTTTTTTAATACTAAACTTAATACCATGTATGGTGTCTTTTTAACTTTTAAAGTTGATATAGGCAGTGAACTTACCATCACTGTATCTGTGTGAGATAACAAAAATATTGTTAAGGAAATTTGGATTTGTAAATCTCAGGCTTTTTGTCTAAGCTAGCAAGCACTACGCCCATTCTATGAGTGGCAGAGAAAGGAAATTAACATCTGATGACACAAGTAAGTTGTTCTTTCCAGCATGGGGAGCATTCAGTTCCTGGCTGTTGGAGCTCCCATCACAAATGCTCCTGCACTGGAGCAGTGATACATCCCTACTCCCCCTAACTTGTTAAAGGACTTTGGATCTTCACATGTATGAAGAAGAAAAGACACATTATAGAGCATTTGCTTACAATATATGTACAGGGAAATATTCTTGACAAATATTCTTAATAGGACCATAATTATATCCCCAAAGTGTAAGACCAAAATCAATTTTTATGAATATAAAGATCAAAATGTGGAAATATTTTATTTCTTGATTTCATTCAACTCCAGTATGTTGTGCCAAGGTGACACAGCCTATTTTATAGTGCCTTTCTACTGGGGATGCAATAATTTGTATTCATCTTGTCATTTTTTTAAAATTGATAAGTCCACAACAGTCAGTGTGTGAGAATTACTAGAAACTAACTAAAACTCCATCAAATTGACTACTGCGGGTGTTTTCGTTGTTTACTTTGAGAAGTAAGAGTTTGATGTAATGCCTGTGACTGAAACCTCATTAGTACCTCTTACGGGAAATGAGCAGTCACTCAGTAAGCCTTCGAGATGGGCAGAAGTCCCTGCTAGCGGAGGGAGGGGGGGTCTGCCACCGTACAGGTGGGCTTGGCTGGGCAGGCCAGACCCCGTTTGCAGGAACGTTTGTGCTAGGACGGCTAAGTTTTAAAACTGGGCTCCCTGCTATTCATCACCACCGAGACCTTCCTGCACCCCGCAGCTGGAGGAGGTGAGTCCTTGCAGGGTGACTAGTGAGCACGAGTGACGAGCAGAGTACGACAGGTAGCTTAGCGAGAGGGATAGTCACTCAAAAGCTTGAGAGGAGAGCTCAGCACAGGGCTTTACGGAGGTGCCCAGAGGCCAGGGGTCTTGCTGACCGCATGTTTGGGTGTTGCTGGTTGTCGCGGTTGTTCTTTGCCCAGGAAGGCTGTGTTCACGTTCGGGTCTGGCTGAGAGCTGGTGATTGAGTGCTCAGCAGGAACCTCTGGAAAGCAAGTCTGGTCCTTCTTACTCCGATACAGCACAGGGTGACAAGCTACGTCCTTTTTTTCTCTGGCGTGTGAGCAATGAAGATTGAATTTCATTTTTGTTTGTTTGTTTGTTTTAGTTTATAGTGCTACATCACGGTACAAATGAGGGATTTCTTTAAAATATTGAGGGAAGTGATTAAACTGTCAATGACTTTGACGGTAGACCTGAACAATCAGCATGCAAAGCAGAACAGATGCTAAAAAATCAGTTATAGGTGGCTTTTGTTTACTTTTTCTAACTCTGTTTCTACATACTTATATTTTGGTCTGACTGTACCAGCATGCACACGAAATGGGTTAGTAGCCACTGTAATGGCAGCTGAGTGGAATACTGAACACCTGTTTTCATCAGCGCTCATCCACACAGAGAGAAGATGAGCATTTTCCTAGACAATGAAATAAAGCAATAAAGCCGAGCAAATCCCTGGAGAACAGCATCACTTGTCACAAAATAAATAATAGCATCGTTACAGATGCTTCCGTTCTTCCAGGAGTTAAGACTCTGTGCGACATTATGGCTATAACAGATTTTGGATGCACAAAAATGAAGAAAACGAAATTGAGAAATGGATCTCTTCTCTTGTCGGGAGTGAACTCCCCACCCAGTTTGCCTCAATCAGGACAGGTCCCCCCACCCTTTCCCTGCTAACTCAGCTGCTGCAACAAGGAGTAACTGTGTAGTCTGAGAAAACGTGTGAGCTGGGTGTCCTGGTGTCAGTTGGGATAGAGTTAATTTTCTTTCTAGTAGCTGATATAGTGTTATGTTTTGGATTCAGTATGAGAAGAATGTTGATAAGGCACCGATGTTTCCAGTTGCTGCTAAGTAGTGTTTAGACTAAGTGAAGGGTTTTTCAGCTTCTCCTGCCCAGCCAGCGAGAAGGCTGGAGGGGCACAAGGAGTCGGGAGGGGACACAGCCAGG
>JAOBAS010000028.1:4865942-4886962 GCA_025311575.1 Elanoides forficatus | reverse complement strand
CAACCCACGAGCTTTACTTTGTTCAATTCTCTCCCCCAGCCCCCTGCTGGGGCGGGGGGCGGGGGGAGCGAGCGAGCGGCTGCGTGGTGCTTAGTTGCCAGCTGGGGACAAACCACAACACTGGGGATTTCCAAGGTCTCTGAGGATATAACTGGTATAAGAAAAATTGCCAGACGACTTGAGTTCAGAGGTAGGAAAGTACAGCAGGCTCTGGTTAGCAGGATGACTCCTCACTAAGCCTCAGGGGAGGCAGGGCTGCCTCCCTTTGTACATCCCCGGAGATGTGCTGTTACACACCGAGGTGCTCTGCACAGCACTTTAGTCCTTTAGGCTGGTGGACCTTACGTGAAGTGAAATGGTCATGTTGAAATTGAGTTCAAAATAAAAAAAAAAAAAAGTTGAGTTGAAAACATTCTGCTATTACAACTACAAAAATAAGGCAGTGAAATGTCGTGTTGGTCCTCACGTCCAGGGTGACTCAGGTGCTGGACCTGAAGTTCAGGGAGCAACAGGCAGCCTAAGGATTCTATTTTCCAGCCTACCCTAGGTGGTCAGAAAGAAGACCAGAAAAGTGAGTTTTATCTTCCCTGGGCATTTCTACGTTATGTTTGTCCTATTACCTGGTCTTGCTCAGTGGAATGGGAGATGTCTGATTTTCATGGGTTTATCTGGGTGGAAGTGAGATTGTCCTGCAATGCCTGGTACCTTCATTAACGTGTTGGGAATGCGTGATCCAGCCATACTCTTCCTCCAAGAGAATAATACGACTTTCATAGGTATGAACTGAGCCAAATGAGGGAAGGATTTTCTCAGTCATGCTTGCGTGGAAAGAGAGTCGTAGGAGAAGTTTAGACAAGCAGTATTCCTCTAGTTACTTTGTCATAAAAGTAAGCTGGTTTTGAGACAGAATTTGACCTCTTTGTGCATGGAAACTGGGGAGTTCAAGCAGGTCATAAATTTAATGTTTTGAGTACCTAGCGTAGCTCTGGCAAGGGAAAAAAAAAGGTGACCTATTTTTCAGGATCATTTTTTGTTGAATAAATACTAGTGGATTCTGTTTTCTCTCTCAGTTTCCTTGAGTAATTGGGCTGGGCAAGGAATAGCCAACACCTCTAAATTGATTGTTAGCGTGAAATTTGCAGTGGTAAATGTTAGGAAATATTTGGATACATACAGCCCAGAAACGAACAGCTTTAAGGTTACACTGGGAAAGCCAGGCTTCAGGTATATATTTGTTAATGAACATCAATGTATAGAAATATGAATGGGTTCCAAAGCCTTTAATGAAAGGGATGAAAACATTTTACTCTTTGGTTACTGGGTCTCAAACCCTCAGACTTGTGAAAGATCGGACCCTGACCGTGGTTCATCACTTGCCGTGCCTGGGGACCCTGATACCAGCCTGATGTGGTCAGACCCTGCAAGAGAGCACCCATCAGTACGGGCACCGAGGAGGACCCCAGCTTCTCCTCCCTCGTGGACCAGCCCCACTCTCGCTGCTCCCTGACACTCTCGGGTCGGGTCTTGAGGTTAAACAGCTCAGGGATGCTATAGAAGAGCCCCTCAGCAATGTAAAATGACAGTAAAAAGTGCAAGCGAGCCTCACAGCGCTAAGATCTTTTTTGCTTAGCAGGAAATGATCTATGTTTTAAAAGGACTGCGTTGTGTTCCTTCATAAACAAATTCCTCTTTTGAAGAATTTTTCCTAAGGCTTTCATTCTTAGTTCTTTATTTCTGACGTGGGATTTTGCCAGGAAGTTTATGCACATGGAATAATAATGTTCTAGAGGTTGTGTATGTCACCCTGACACAAACAAAATCTTGCTGGATTGAGCTGGCTCATATTCGACCCTTCTGTTGTCGCTGGACCAACCAAGTAGCTGGGGAGTTTGGTGTGTGTGGTTTGGATGCTTCCTTCTGGTTTTTCCTGTCTCTTGAAACTCAGCATTAAAATTCACAGGTATGGCTTCTTAACAGAAGAAATAATTTCTATTGAGTTTCCAGGCAAGGGTGAGAAAGAGAGATTAATAATTCAAAGATTTCTGCTCTTTTCAGAGTTTCAGAAGCCAGGTGTGTTGTTTGGTATTTTCCAGAAGATCAAATACATGTAGTTATTGCCAACGAAAGGTTTCGTATTTGGGTGTTATGACTGCACTTTACAGCAAGTGAGCAATAAAAACCCAACAGTCAATGCATAGTTAGAAAGTTTGATTCATCTTGCCTGTCTCTCCTGGAGATGATAAGTGCAGCTGTATCCACTAATTGTGTGGCCAAGGGAACTGTGGAACTGCTCAAGAAGAGGAGCGGTCTCAGGCTGACCTTTAGCAGTGTTTTATCAAGGACTTCTGCACTTGTATCACCCCATGCTACAAGAAGAACATTTCCAATACATTTTCAGAGTAGTTCTAAGGGGAGGTGGATGGGCTTTTCTGGTAGGATGGGAGCTTTTGCTCAGAAAAAAGGAAGGACCAGCGTAGCCTTGTTCGTTCTGCTGCTTTGTGTCCTTCTAGCATATCTGCCTCTAGCAACTCTTCAAAAGACAGCCAACTAGCTAAAAACTGGTTCTTCTACGGAGAGACTGAAGATTTGTTTAAAAAAAAAAAAATTGCATGATTTCTTGCAACCTGTAGCTAACATTCTTTTCATAGTGGTAACAATGTAAATTGAGCATGTGCAAATTACTTTTATCTTTAACACGGCAGAATAGCCATAGCCCAATGCTGCACCTAAGCATGTAAGCTCTGCTCACAGCCATGAATTTTGGATAATGACATGGCAGAGAACACAAAATTTCTGCAGCCACGGTTGGTGAAAAAAAACCCCAAATTCTCCGCATGGCAGAGACAGTGAAGAAAGTAAACCCTAACTGTAGGGTTGGTATAGCGGTAGGAACACCTGAACTGACAAACTGTGGGAGTCAAGACCATCAGAAGTTGGTCTGTATTCTTTTTCCAAGTCTAATTAGGCTAAAAATCTTGCAAGATTTGTGTTTCTTGCAAGATTTCCGGTAATATGTGATTTTTGGCTTGTGAGGAAACGCCATGAGAACAGTCTTCTCATGGACATTTAAGTAGTAAATTTTGGTTGGAACCAGCAGCACAGAACATGATGAGGTGTTTGCCAAAAGGGAATTGGAAAAGATGAAAAACTTCAAACATTTTTAGGCAGAAAAATAATGATGGGATTTAAGCCTCAGGGAAAATTCAAACTGTTTCCTATATTATCTAAAGAAGTTTCCTTCTCTTTTAAGGTGATGGCAATGTTCCTGTTGTCTTTGCTGTGCTTTGAACTGTGCCTTGAAGGACTAGTATAGTTCCAGTACAGTTGTTCATTATGAATACTTTAAGTGAAGATTTTGAGGACAAATATATTCTTCCCTCTATTTTTTCTTCCTTACCATGGATACATCTTCACCTCTTCCATATGCTTACTTTCTCTAGAGCTGTCTTGAGTGTCTGTTCACTTACTCATGAGCACAGCCATACCGTTACAGTCGTTAACACACTTTCTTTGGGCTTAGCTGCACCACTCTGCCAGAAAATACCATGGCTTTGTATCTTAGCTTATAATGCCAGTTTTTGAAGGGAAACAATATTTCTGTGTAGGGTGGGGACCTATTGGTGTCATGTCACAGTGAAGTTTCCTAGAGCGTGTAACAAGGCCGCAGATGGGCTACCTTTTACAATATTATTCTTGGATATTAGAAGCCTGCTGCTTTACGGTAAGTGATGGAGAAAAAACTATTCCTTCCCAGAGCTTACTGCAGATCAACGGTATGGAGTGACGAAACTAAGTCAACAGAAATAATGGTGTGTGGACTTTCAGTCTTTTAGATAGCAGTGCATTTGGTTGAGAGATTGGGGAATGCAAAACCATACTACTTTACATTCAGGTCACAAATCAGCTTGTAAATAAAATTATTTCCAGACAAATAGTTCTTGTCTCAGCCATACATATGTGCCACAGCATGAAAATCTGCAAATAATGCCATTAATTATTTTGGTCAAATGACGATAATTGGAATTCAGATTAACTTGAAATTTATCTTGGAAGAAAAATCTAGGCTGAAAAAAATTGTAATTGTGAGCTATATCAATTCACTTTATTTTGAACCATGCTGCTAAGCTGAGGATCAGCATTTGCTTCTGGATTTGCTTATCCTCTAAAGAAAAGACAGTACTTCTAACTGCAAGATGAGATATATTTCCATCTGCACTATTCAGTATAGAAGAAAAAGCATAATATGTCAATTACAGAAAAAAAGGATCAGTGGAAAAGATTTTCCTGGCTTAGAATGGTGTTACAGAATATCAATGATCAGGTCTTTAGTCCTCTGTAACACAGGGTAGATGGTAAGTAAGCTTTTACAATGCAAAATAGTTTTCAACTCTTTCTATTATCTACTGATACTAGGTAATTCTATGTTTTGGCTTAGTTTATGAAAATATTTTAAGTTTCAAAGGGCTTGGGGGAGGGAGGGCTTTTATTTTGTTTGGCTAGTCTTCAGGAATCTTTCTGTAGTTACCATTATTAAAGGTAGGTAGATGAAACCAAATGATTGCTCACGACAAGTCACAAGGGATCATCCTGTGCCTTCTGTCATTCTATCAGCTCAGGTCTATCGTGACTGTTCCACTCTACAGTGATAATTTGTACTTTAATTTCTCACCTAATGAAATTATGTCCTGTTTAGTTCCTTGAGAGAAGACAGTGATTACACTGTCCCCAGTCAGCTGTGTCCCTATTCTCCCTTTGATTCTTTGACAGACATCAATCAAATTTACCAGAGACGAAAAAGTCTACAATAAATACTGTCAGCTTCATAGAAAAGAGTGACTCGAAAGTTTCTACTTGGATACCTACTAGCATTTTTCGACTTCCTTATCAGACACGAGGAGCCCCATCCAGAAGAAACACTCGGAGGTGAGAGGACCAGGAGCACACTGGTAGGAAATCAGATTTCATTAGTCCTCATCTCACAGCACCACTGGTTCCTAAGGTGCTCTGCAACGGCTAGCTGTAGACACTGTGGATCCTGTCCTTTTCCTTTCCGAGTATGTCTCATTATTCCTGTAGGACAAGGAAGCAACGAAAGGAGGAATGAAGCCAGGGAGCAATATATGTTCTTGTTCGCTTCTTGAGTAAGATCAGAGCTAGCAAGGACCAAGCAATACAGCTGAGGGGAGTTTCTTGTCTTGCCCAGGATAACTACAGTCATCATCCTGCTCCCTGCTAAATCCATACTTACTGTGTAGAGAGATCTGGATTTTCAGAAATTTATCATTTACTTCAAAATAAAGTGAGCAAAGAGGTGGATTGTACACTCTTTGAGAGTGTAAGATGTTTTTCTTCCCACCACAACTGTTTTCTTTCATTTTGTGAGAGGTTACTTGATGTGTTAAGTCACATAGTAGCAGAATTCCCAGGGCAGGGGACTCTGTCTTAACCTCCCCACCCACCCCTCCTGCAACTATGCAAGATTTCTAATTCTGGTTTTAGCGTGATAGCTTTCCCTAATGGCTTTGACACAATCCTAACACAAAAATAGCTTTCATCACTGTGCAGTCCAACATAAACACTTTCCCAACTTCCAGCAACCACTTAATATCCCCTTTGGATAAATTTTTGCTGTAGCGGAGTTGCAGAGAATCTCTGAATTTATCATTTACTTGTTTGACTCTTACAATTCTGCCTTCAGGTCTGCAAGTTGTATTAGTCCTACTGCAAAGTGAGGTTACTGCTCTAAGCATTTTTTAAGCAAGCATGCTTTCCACCCCACACCCCCCCTTCTCCCAGTACTATGCAATTTTTACCCAGAGCATCCTAGATTTTTCTAGAGTCTTTTCCTTCTGATTCTCTTAAATGAACATACCCTTCATTGATATTATAGTCCCAGATTAAGTGTGGATCCAAGCGTTCTTGAACTGAGTGGAAATTCATACCCAAATTTTGGTTCTGAACCAAACCATAATCTTAGATGACAATCCCATTCTCAGGAGTAAAGTTAAAATTGGCTAGAGATCAAGCTCACAGATCATTAGACTGTTTTGTATAAGCTTTGTATATGTTACATTGTGACTAGTAAGATTTTCTTTTTTTCCATCTATTTCCTTTCTCCTGATGCATTTTGCAGTGTTGTAGCCATAATGGCAGTTAGCAAAAGAAAAGGGAAATAAATATTGGTGAGAGAATCTGAAGTAAGTTTCATTGCCCTTGAATCAAATTAACTTCTGCAGTCATGAACTAATCAATTGCCTTTCTCTTCTGTATGATTCAAGCTGGAACTTGTGATTTAAGTTTTCTTTAATTTAGCATTCTTTTTGCACAGAGGCTTTAGAAAGACATAAAATTAACACATAGTAAAATGAAGTGTTGAACTCGTACCATTGAGAAAAAGAGCTGTAACACACCCACATATATAATGACTTATGCTGAAGACCAAAAATAATACTAGGCATGCCTAATATTGCTTGTCCATTATTCTTTCCCTGTAAAAAGTGAACACTAAATATTATTATTTTATATAGTAATGTTAGAGGATTTGGATGAAGATGTTGGAGCTGTTACTCTCCTTGGAGGGAAATTACGTTTTAACACAGAACCAGGTAGAAGTCATCACAGGTAAAAGTGGTGATGTCAAATGTGGAAAAGAGTTGGAATCCGGAAGAAGAGGATTGTCTTTTATTATGTACCTTGTATTGGGAGCTAAGGCAAGGAATGCTGATCACTCTTCAGACCATGTGTCTGATAGCTGATTAGCAAAATACTTCATATCACATTTGGTCTTGGTGCTGGGGGGGAAGAACAAACAGGATTTGGAAAACCTAAACGACATAGAGTTGTAGTGGGGAAAACAACCATCTCCAGAGCAACAACTGGACTAGTGACTGAGACAGCTAGCTGCTACCCATCTCTCATTAAAACACTTGATGGCCAGGTGACTAAAAGGTATGTTTAAACTGCAGAATCTGTCACCTGTCCCTAATTTAACAATGAATGTTTCACCTGCTGAAACATTAAGGAGAGGCTTTGGTGCTTTTAATTGCCATATCATTCCCAGCTAGCCAGTCCCGCTGACAGCGACTCCCAGCTCTTCTATAGCATGATGCTTACAAACATCAAATGCAAAAAAATTTCTGCCCTTTCTTCCCCAATATGCAATAGGGTATGGTGGAAGAAGAATCATCAAGACGTTGGCATCTAGATCTAGAGATATCTGAGAGAAGCTTTTTGGACTATCCTAAAGCAGGCATTTGTGCAAACCTGATGATCATGGTATTGACAACTGATGGCCAGCAGAGACAAGAACTGTCCTTCCCCAAAAACACCAGCTAACAGAGCCCTATATTCACACAGGTCCCAGTCCTATGGTTGAAAGAGTGACTTGTCAGCAGCTTTGGAGAATAAAGGAAAGTAACTGCAACAGCCCAGGCTTAGGCAGGCTTCATTTTCACTGATGTTCTATTATATTTGGAACATTTCTGTTAAAGATAGCTATATTTTAACCTTGGATGAACACTTATTTGCACTATGCAGTCAAGCATGCTGCACTCTTGAGAAGTTCATATAAGTTCAGTATCGTGGACTAGAAGCCAGCCACAAAGTATCAGAGCCTAGATGAGTTTTGGTTTTGCAACCATCTGCATTCTTTTGTGTTTCTGGGAAACTGGTCAACAATAAGACAGGATCCCAGTGTGGCAAGGTCTTAACTCTCAATGCTTGGTTACATGCTGCCAAAACCACAGTGCAGAGGGCTGTTCTGTTTTGATGTGGTGGGTGAAGTTAGTAGAGGGGTGTTAGGCAAAACCGTGAACTGATGGCAAGTACGTTCAGGTAGATTTGAATAAGATGAAGTATAGAAAATGTAAGGATTATGCAGTTTTCAACTTTGGTAACAACACACATTTTGGCTTTGATAATTTCACACAGTACCCCAAAAGCCCAAGTTATGCTTTTTGACCTCGTTAGCACAGGCAGCAGTCTGAGCATGGGCTTCGGGTTTTTCCTGCGGTGTTTCTTCCCTGCACACTGAGATACATTCATTCTCCCAGGAATCCTTTGTTCATGTGCTTCTGTGACTTTGAAAATTTCTCAATGGAGAACAGGTCCGGTCCAATCACATGTGGGTTTTGGCCTAAATTATGTTATTTTGTGTCACAGAGCAACAAAAATGTTTATGGTCAGAATCATCTGCACTGAGACATGCACCTCAGTAGTACTTGGGGCAAATCAGTGAGACAGCTAGTATCGTACTGCAGGCCTTGGGCAGCCAGCCAATAGCTGTTAAAAAAAAAAAAGAAATTGAAGCTCTGCCAGATACAGAGCTCCAACAGGAACCTCAGATTCCTGTGTCTTGGTATGGCAGTCATGGCAGTCACTCTCAAACTGTGCAAGTCAGCAAAAATTAGTGGAAAGGAATCCTTTCTTCTAACCTTTACAGTATAGTACAGGCCAATTAAGAGGTAGCAACTATAATTTATACTAAGCTGGCTGTGGTAAGACCTAGAAAGAAGCTGTGGAAGACATGCAACTGTCTTATTTTGTAAGGATTGAGTTGGAATTAGGCTGGGATGTAAGTCATAACACTGTCACCCCTGAGCAAACCTGCTTGTGTGAACTTCCCTATCAACAAAGACAGTTCAACCACTCATTTTTTCCTTCAGCAGATAAAGAAAGTAGTAAAGTAAATCTGGGCTGTAGGAGCTCAAGAAGCCTCAGCTGTATCATTTTCCAGTTTTCATGGCAGAAATTCTCACACAATCACAGAAGCATTGGTTGGGGTGAGCATCTGGATGTCATTCAGTCCATCCTTCTGTTTAAAACAAGAACTATCGCCATCGCTAGATCATTACATCTATCACCAGCTACCATTGACTATCACCAACACTAGAGCAATGGCTTCGCTTAGCTGAACATTGAAAAGCAGGGAAGTCCACCCACTCTCTACCTAGCTGCTTTCAGCACCGCATTATCCTGCTGGTGAAGAAATTCTTCCCAATGTCCCATGTGAATATTCCAAGTCAGGACACGTGCCCCTTGCCCCTTGTTATGTTCTCTGCTACTGCCAAGAGAAGTCTGACTTTGGTATCTCTGTAACTTCCCTTCATGTAGTCACAGGCTGCTGCTCGCTCCCCCTGTAGCTTCTCCTTTGCCAGACAAATGAAGTACAACTCGCTCAGGTTTTCCTCATAGCTCATATGCTCTGTGTCCCTGGTCATCCTGCTAGGCACCTTATAGACCCTCTCCAGGTTTTAACATCCCTCTTGAAGTGTGTGTGGGCTCCCAGAAGTGAACACAGTAGACCAGCTATGCCCCGCTCCCCCGGCAGCAGATTAAAGCAAGGAATAAGCTCCCTTGATCAGCTGGCTGTGTTCCCCCTGGGGTAACCCTTAGCCGTTTGCTTTATTCATGATGGGAGCACACGGTTGGCACAGGTTCAACTTGGCATCCACTGTAATGTCCGAGTCCTTTCCATTGAGGCTGCTGCTCTGCCAGCCAGCTCCCAGCCTGTACCGATGCCCCAGGTGTACTTCTTCTTACTGAATCCCATAAATATTCTGTTGCCCCAGTCCCTGAGTTTCTCAGGTCACTGGGAACTAAAGTCCTGCCATTTGTCATGTCATTCCCCTAATTTAGCATGGAAATCGTGTCCACATGACTTTACTGATCGATTCGAGAGATGCGTTATACCTGAACGCTGAGAGTTGATCCTAAGCTCTCCTGGTTTGCATTGTAAAACATCTCTCCTGTATGGACTGGACCCTAAGTGAATATTGCTGAGAGGAGAAGGTGACCTGTAATACTCACCAGATGGCTTCAGCCCACACTGTATTTTTCAGAGAAGGACTTTCCTGTGCTGCTTTCTTACAAGCTGATCTACTTCAGCTACTCAGAAAACAGCTGTGGTAGTTCTTAAGCACTGTTTACTGATTCAAACGGTGTAATATTATTAGCAACATTTATAAGCATTGAAAACATAACAATGTTGAATGATCTAGCATCTTCATGGAACAGCTGGTGTGCTGGTACCATTCTCTGAGATATGTTTTTCAGCTGTAAATTGTGATTAAAAGAGGGGGGAAAATGAGCACAACTGTGGGAACTGTTCCAAGGGCAGCGATAACGATCTCCTCCCTTGTCTGGAATTGCCCTTTAAGCCCTAGACTCTTAATCAGCAGCAAAAGGAAGCAAAAGCTTCCTTCCCTGACTAGACCTGATTTCAACTAAGATGTGAGAGTGTCTTTCACAAAATACTCCCGTCACAATCTCTGTAAGAGCTGCTTTAAAAAAAGAAAAAAAATTAAAATAGCTTGGTCTTTTGCTTCCTTCAGTTGTTAGACTAAATAATAAGAGACCAGCACCCTTTCTGATGGTCCCTTTCAGGAATACAAAGCTGCCCCTGTTTCACTGAGATAAAGCAGCTTCAGCAGTGTGTGTTCTGCTTTGCCAGATAGTTTATCTTATTTAGACGATGACATTTCTGCAAGTAATCTACACCCAAAAAGTGAAATCTACTCATTTTTATAGGAAAAAAGCCTAACTGAAGTTTGCTGGTAGATGGTTGTATTCTTCAAAGCTTCCCATCCCTAGGAAAGTTTTCCAGTCCCAGATTTGGCAGGGAATTAGGACCACTGTCCTAAAGTAGATTTCATACCACATCATGTAAAGAGCATAAATTTCTGTCTTACTGGCTTGGGGCAGGGAAAGAATATGGGACAGACTAAAAAGCAGAGGCACATCTATACCTCATTACTGTAAAAGAGCCTCTGGCCTTTCCAATGCTAACGTAGCCCAAAGACAGGGAACCTAATGGAGATGGTGACTAGATATCAAGAATGATGGATCCATATGGAAATGGGCTTTGTGAAAGGAGTAGAGGAAGACTGACAGGAACTGGGATCAGAGAGAGCAGCAAAAGGTAGTCAGCTGCTGAGGCAGAAGAATGTACTTTATGTTTTGAGTGTGTGGCTTGGCGGATTGCTTAAATACCCTCCTTTGAAGACACAGAGCAATGGGGAAAAATACAAAAGGTTTGTATTTAAGCATTTAAAGGTATGTGAGTGATCTGGTCTGAGTGAATTAAGGCAGGACTTTTCCTGGTAGAGCATCTACATGTCGATATCGAGGGGAACTTTTATTCCAGGGATAGTTAAGATTTTGGGTACTTTCAAAAAGTCCCATTAACCACTTCTGTGAATCCTTAAGTGGTGACAGTAGTAGGTTTAGGCACTTGAGAAAGTCTTCTGTTTCCCAAGGAGAAAGTTTTTGTGGGTTATACAGGATAATCGTTATTCCAAATACAATGAGTCAGGCTGTAGATCTGTCATGGAGAGCTTTGAACTTACAGCAAAAAGCCATAATTCATAGCAGTTACATTTTGGAATACATACTTAGGATTGCATGTGGCTGTGCCACTGCAAAGAATAGGAAATGTTGCTAAATCTGGTACGTCAAACTGACTGTATTATAATGTGTTGTTCCCACGTTTCTTTTTTTTTTTTTTTCCACCAGTCAGCTCAGAACTAGAGTCCTGAATCTGCCTTTCCCTAAAGGAAAAACATGGTTTCCCTTGGTTTGCCTACCCTTGTTACTTTTATGACCTTTGGCAGCTTCTGAAAACTGCCACATGGAAGACAAAAGAGCTATAGTCTCTGCCGTATGACTGACGAAGTAGGCATGCAGGCGCGTCCATAAGAGTTGGAGAATGGAGCTGTATCATACTTCACGTGCTTCTATCCGGGGCAGAGTTGACTATTACGTTAAATTAGGTTTGCTGCCGAGTACCTCAGATCAGTCTGTGAAACCTCTTTTCCTGTGAAGGTTTGCTAGCTTTGATGTTCTTATCTACAGTACTTTCAAAATGCAAAGTCAGCCCAGGGAATTTCAACCTCTGAAGTTAAGTGTGAATTTAAACCAGTATAAACACCCCCTTTTTCTTGGAACAGTTCCAATGGCCTTTAGTATTGTTATTTTGCTCTTGCAAAAATTGGTGAAATTTGTGGCTTTGTTTGCACAGTCCACATTTTTGTTCCTGACAAGTTGTCTTAGTTTGCAGCTGATACTCAGGTTAAGTGCTGGTGAAAACACTTTACTTAAATATTAATTGGAGAGAGCCCAAAGAATACGTTTCAACTAAAAAAAGCTGACAGTTTAAAATTCTGACCCAAATAAAACATTTAAATTAAGCATGTTGTTCAGTGTAATATGAAAAAGATTTTAACTTTGCAGCAAAAACTTATTAGCTCTGACAAAAAAATGTTTTCACACAGCGTGATGGGAACAAATTCTGTATAACTGAGAGGCTGATGTTCATTTTCCCCGCCACGTTCCGTAAGACGCCTTAAGCAGACTGCGCAGTTCAGCCGAGGCAGAGTGCAGACGGAGTACGCCTAACTCCAAGTAAACCTTTCCCATCTATTTGTGCTCGTTGCTTGTCCTGCAGCTCTAAGCCAACTCCCAAATGACAGAAATGGGGCGTTTGAGAGGTATTAGGAGTTGGCGAGGAAAAGAGTAGGGAATTAATGAGCGAGCGGGACCGTTGTCAGTTGGACACTAGAAGGTGCAGGGTTTACAGGTGGCCGTGGGATAGAATTGTATCTGGTCACGCCAAGCGGATCAATAGGAAAGAGCTGATAGCAGAGCTGCAAAGGGCAACGGGTTTCGGTGAGTACAGGAACAGGGCTGACAGCGATGTTCGCTTACACAAGGGTAGTGTTGTTGCTGTGGGTTTTAATCTAAGTTAGGCGCATGAATACAGATGTCACTAGGAAAGAATTTGAAATGTTCGGGTTGCCAGAGGTTGTGAAAGAAATTAATAAGGGGTGATAATGTGATTGGTCACATGTTTGTTCTCGAAGTATTTTTTCCCAAGACAGCATTAGTCTGGGTTATTCATGCCGGGTTATTCATGTGGAGGGTGTCCATGATTATTTTGACTTTGCAATGTTCAGTGTCATGCAGTGCTCAATTCAGAGCAGTAATCATGAATTGTGGGGTTTCTTACCCATGTATCCGATTGCCATTCATCAGCTCTGGGTTTGGGAGGGGGTTTTGACATGAAAATAGAAGCATATACAAGAGAACGTATGCCTGCAGGGTGCCACGGTTCGTCCTTGCCTTTTGAAATTTTCATAAAAAATACCAAATTGCCACTTTCTCCGCAGAAGCTAATGCGTTGCACAGACATGACTGGGTGAAGGCAGAGCCGGGCTGCAGACGTGGCAGTGAGGGGGAAGGTCAGCTCCTAGATTTAATTTTTAACGATTAGATTCCAAGCTAAATTTAGAGGGCCTTCTTTATTACAGGCTTTCCTGCCACTGGCAAAGGGCTAGTTAACTGTTACAGACAGCTTGGTAGCTAGGGTTTTGTATAAGCTCCTATTTACAAAATGCTTATATTTGCCAAATGCAGTTGAGATTGAACTTCCTTTAGGTATTTCTCTAAGAAGAAAGGGCTTTTGAGCATCAGCTTAAATCTTGCAGTTGTTTCTATGACCAATACCAGAAAAAATGACATCGTTTTGTCAGTAGAAATAAAGTAAATTGGAGAAGATTAAGGAGACAAGAATAAAGAGGATAGGATGGGGTAGCAACAGGGATCAGAGCGGGGAGGGAGGATAGTAAAGAAAGGGACGAGAAGTGATGCGGGTGCGGGCAGAGAGAAACAGAAAAGGTCTGCAAAAGTAGGATAAAAGAAAGTAGGCACTAGGGATGAGGAGGAACTAGTGATTGGACTCTACTATCTGAAAAGGCTCGGCAAAAGCCATGTGCGTCTCCTCCAGCGAACTGTCTGAACCGAGAAGAGCAGTCTGCTGTGAATATTACTGTTGGCTCAAATGACAGAGGTCTGTGCCATGATATTAAAATTCCAGCTCTGCTGATAGGCACTGCTAGGATTGTCTTTTATAAAATCTGGAAAATGGCATGCAAAATACTGCACGTGAAGAATATTAAGTCTGTAAAATCAAGCTCTCTTCAACCATGCCAGGAATATTGTTACCTGTACTGTTTTCAGCCCCTCATCTGTAACATACATCATCATAGTTTCTAAATAGAGCATAGTATGACATTTTTCCCCCTCAATGGCTTCATGGATTTGCCTAGCATGAATTATGTTACCTGTAGTGACTTTCTGGGTTTTTTCAATATAATGAGAAGTATTAGTAAAAACTTTTGGAGGCACTGCAAGTAGCTTTAGAGGACTAATGATTTCTTATACCAAAATGCAAATCTGAGCCAAATTTGTAAGAAATTTCTTTACTGAATAATATCTTGAATTGAACCACAAGAAGATGTTTTCTGTGTGAAGTACATTAGAATTGCTTTGTTTTCCTGACAGGATTCAGCTTTTAAAAAGGGAAGTCACCCATAAAAAAATAAATGTATCTCACAAAATGGCTCTGACAAAAGTTAATTTGATGTTTTCAAACTACCATGTTCTGTAGGTGTATCAGACGATCTAGAGAGCTTGTAGGGATTTAGTAAAGTACCAGCTTAAAAATGAGCTAAAGAATGCTTAAAGTCTCAGCTTTCTCACTGATTACTGTGTATTTTTAGTGGCTCCCTGTTTTAACTAATTAAAACTATGGTTGACATACTCCAAATAGCATATGTAACACATTAGAGTTAATAAAGAAGGGATTGTTGATCATACTTTATAAATGGCACTACTAAATAAATGGCAAAAGGACACTGCTCTTAATTATATAAATTACTCTTTAACTTGAAGGCTGCTAATATTGCTAATGTAGCCCATTGTTGAATTCAGTCCTACTACAAGTTTTTAGTACCCCTGACTTTCATTAGGCTAAAATCCTTGAGTAGGTCTTAATCATGTTACTGATTTCTAAGCAGCTTTGAGACAACAACAGAAATTATTACTCCTTTAAAACCAGTAAGTCCTGAGCTGTAGTTGTTAACCCATCCCTCCTGAGACACAACCAGTGTTGATTTTAATGGGAGAAAACAAGTCCTAAATTCAAATTTCGCATCCTTAAAGAGGTAAAAAGGTCAACCTCACCCCCCACCATCACCACCCCAGTGGTATACAGCTTCAAAAAGGGGAAATATGTGAAAATGAGGAATTTGTTAAATTGAACCTAAAGGGAGTAAATCTTTGCAGGCTACAAAGAGGTTACTGGAAGCCCAGCAGTAGTGTGTACCACCTGTTAAGAAAGGCTTGAATAAGGGTAAAAAGGAAGCAAGCGTGTCTAATCAGCACAGTTAAGTAGGTTATTAGAATAAGAAGACATCTTTCAAAAACCTGAAATTGTATCCAAACGAGGAAAAGACAAAGGATTGTAAACTCTGGCAGATTAATTGTATAAATGCAATAGTGCATGTCAAAATAGAGCTCAAGGAACAATGAGCAAAAAGGATCAAATGAATACTAAATATTCCTTCAGACATATCAAGAGCAGAAGCGTACCAGAGAGGCTATAGAGCCAAATAGTGCTCATGGCATTAAAGGAGCACTGAGAGGGCAAGACCACTGCTGAGAAGCCAAATGAATTCTTTACATAAGCTTTCACTGTGGACTAAATTGTAGATCTGTGTTGGATTCCTTTGGAGAGGGAGGATGTTCCTCAGAGAGTATGTCTGACACTGAAGAGGCTAAAGATGTTGTGGAAACATTGGCAATGCAAATACTAACCGGTGATGGACAGCGTTCATCCAAGCGCTTTAAGAGAAGTCAAGGATGAAATAGCTGAATTACCAATGGCAATGTGTAAACTCTCAGTTTAAAACTATTTTGGTACATGAGGACTGCACCAATGGCAAGTGTCATGCCAGTCTTTAAAACAGGTTCCAGGGAGAATGAAGGAAACTACAAATCTGTAGCATGAGATTTATACCCACCAATTTAGTAAAACTCTGAGAAATAACTGAATTAGCGGACATGTGAATGTATGTGATCTATGTGGGAAGAGACAAAATGGCTGGTTGATAACAGTCAAGCTAGTTTCCTTTAAAAACTCTTGGGAATCCAAAGAGCCATGGGGTAAGACATGGGTTGGCTGAGACAGGATTCAAAGAGTGGAAGGAAAATGTCAATTATAGCAACTGAGAGAAGTCACAGAAGTCTGTGGGGGTCCATGCCCAAACCTGTTCTGCTGAAACGACTGGGGAGGGGGAGGACAAGGGAGAGAGTGAGCGAAAAGTGAAATGCTTTGCAGAGGTTAAGTTGTTCTCATAGTAAGGATGAAGACACACAGTGAAGAAGTATAGGAGGACTTTTTGAGAATGGTGACCAGGCAATAAAACGTTAGACAAAATTCAATGCAGGTAAAGGTAAGGAAGAAAAAACCCTTTTTACATAAAATAATGGGTTCTGTGCTGACCAGTGACATTTCAGGAGTGAAGCCTTTGGATTATGAGCAGCAATTCAATGGAAAATATCAATTCAACGTCTATTCAGTAGTGGTCAAAAAAAGGCAAAATAAAAGTTAGGTATGATTTAGGAAGGAATGAAGAGCAAAACAATAGCATTGTTTTGCATGCAAGAATGCATTGTTTGCCCTCAGCATTAATACTGTGTGCAGTTCTGCCTCCCATACAATAAAAAAAGGTTGACTGTGAAACCAGTCAACTGGAAAAGGCCCAAGGAAGATAAACAAGGATGATTGAGTATATGCCAGAAGAATGACCGGGGTAGGGTTTGTCAGTTTGGAAAAGAAAGGGTTTACAAGGTAATATGATAGAGGTCTTCAGAATCACACCTTGTGTAGAGATAATGGTAAGGATTGACTGCTCACTGTCTCTTGCAGTATGAGAGGCTTCTTGTAGGAACTGGATCTGAAACAAATGAAAGAAGGTGGGTTTTGGCACAGTGGGTGGTAGACTTTTAGAACTCCTTTCCAAAGGATGTTGTGGATGCTGAAAGTTTACGTGAGTTCAAAAGGGTAAGTATTTGGAGGAAAGATCTATTCAGGGTTGCTAAGCAGACAGATCATGTTAGCCCTAGACTACATCGATTTGAAAATATGTGGCAGATAGGAGAATATTCGAGATAAGTATCATGCCCTATACTTACTCTTCACTGACATCTGTTTATTGCCATTGTTGAAGAGAGGTTATGAAGGAGAAGGACATTTGGTCTGTATTGGATTCTCAATAAGCATGCTTCACTGTATGCTTTCCACTGTGATTGTTCTAGGAGGATAAAATATATCACTGTGATCAACCTCATTTGTCTGGAGTCTTGAATGAATTATCTGCCCTGAAACAAATTTAATCTGTGGTTTATGAAGGATATTCTTAAAATTAGAGAATCATTCAGGCAACATGCTTTATTATGGTCAAGGTTGCCTAGGGTTTGAAACAGTTAGGTGTGTCCAATACTCCAAAATAGAAATGATACTCATTATTTAGCCGTTGCACAATGCTTACTGTTGCCAAAAAGTCATCGTTCTTCAATCACAGGTGAAATTGGACCAACTACATGGTGGCAGACAGCTTTATCTGGTTCAGGAACTGATTAAGAACATAAGGACAAATATGCTGATTCATACTAAAAATCCATCTAATATCTTGCCTGTGACAGAGGCCAACAGTGGATGCCTAGGAAAGAATATAATAAGGTGTAAGGAGTACCTTCCTGAAGTATCAAGGTCTCTCCTCAGCCAGAATGGGTCCAGGGTTTCTTGAATCCATCTATAATTCTAGTATCAACAGCAAAGCTGTGAATAGTTGCACAGCTTAACTGCATGTTGCATGAGGACCATATCTTTCTGTTTTGAACATGCCATCTACTAGTGTCATTACTTCTCCATCATCTCTCTTTGAGCCTGAAGAATTCTAGCCCATTTAATCACTTCCCATGTGGAAACTGATCCACATGTTTTCCCTTCTCTATACCTTTTCCAGTTCTCTTGAATACATTTTGAGATGGTAAGAGACCTATATGAAGCATTTAAAATGTAGGCATACATTTAGTAGGAGTATTTAAAATGTAGGGGTTTGTATAGTGGCATGATACCTTCTGCCTTGTTCTCCATTCCTTACTTAGAATTTCCTAATATGTGGTTGTTTTTGTGTTTGCTACTGGACACTGAGCCAAGGTTTTGGGGGAAGTATAACCCCTAGATCTTGTTACGAGGTGGAAACATCGAGTTCAGATCCTATACTAATGGGTATATAAAGTCAGGATCGCTCTACATTTATCTGAATTTCATCTGCCATTTTATCACCCACTAAACCTCACACCATCTTTCAGTTAGATATTTCTCTTTATTGACCTCAACAACTTGCCTTAGAAGACAATTGTCTTGTCTTATCCTTTGTGTGTCCCTTCATGGTGACCTGCAATGAAGGATGTCTCCAAAGAGAGAATAGATGTTTAGAGCTCTGCTTTATTTAATGTAGTCCTGGATGTGCTGCTAATCCCATGCTTTCATAGTGCACTCTGTCAGAAGTATTTCCTCTTTGAACATTAAGCCATGAAACAATAAGTACACATGTAATGTAAAACAATACCATTTACCACTGGTTTCACGCTATGCTCTTCTACAGCAGACCAGCAAATGCTCTGAAATACTTTCTTTGTGGGAACATGAAGGCTATATTGCTTCAAGTTATTAAGCTTGTGACTGCCGTATTAAGGAAGGAAAAGCTTCAATGGAAGTCTGTGACATTTCCCACAAAAGTAAAATACTTTTTTTAAACAGCATTGTTGGGCAGATCCCTTCAGGATCGCAATACAATTGAAATGAACTGGGTGCTGCTCGGTACTGTGTTTCTCATTGCATGATAACATGCCATTGTGCACCATTGTGAACTCTGGGAAGAAAACAATATATAACATGTTCATTATTCTCCTCCAAGAACTTTTATGGTAAGTGGCTTTCGATACCGTCAGAGGAAAATAAATGCTGGTGCAAAGCGAAACCAAATATAGAATCAAACGGAGATCGGCAGCTAAGATTGCATACACTTGAAATATTGTTGTCTATGGCTGGGACATTAGCCGCAGGGTATGCATTCAAGGCAGCCCAAATTTATCTAAACCAGCACCGGTACAATCCTCTCATTTGCAACAAAAATATCGCTTAGGTGATTTCTTGGTAAAACAGTTCTGGGACATGAAACCAATCAAAAACCAACCTGACAAAAAAGTTAAAAGATTTATTCTTTTTTTTATTATGGACTGGTTTACTGCCAGATCAAACCAGCACAAGCTTGTGCTAGAAGGGGACTGGGAACATGGGGCTGGAGAAGTGGGCACCCATAGCAGTTGACAGACTATAAGATGTTCTTTTCTCAACATATTCTTGACATATAATGCATGACTGCAGAAGTGTTTTTACTTTGGTACCTTCCTTCCTTCCGCAATTAATTTTTAAATTGGCAAGAGAATATTTCTTATTTTGTGGATAGGTCATTTTTCTGACAAAGCCATTTCTCAAATTTGCACATAAACAAGGCGCAAATACTGTACTTTTCCACCTGTAAAAGTTAAAGGACCTCATTTGCTTTGATGGATTTTCCTTTACGCTACTCACTTTTGTAAGCAGTATATAATATCCATTTTAAAGAAGAGTAATTACAGGGGGTTAGCAGTCCCATTTTGATGGTTCTGCTTTGCAAAGATATAACTTCCAAGTGAAGAGAGGACCATTGCACTTGTCGGTACTGCACATTCTCAGATCAGGGATGATCCGTAAGGAAGGATAGAACAGGTCCACCTTGGTTGAAAGCCCAGTTGACAGTAGCCAGAGCTGAAACACAATGCCATCTCTTTGTTTCATTCTTCCTGTTGTTGAACTTGTTGAATTTGTCATAAATAACTGCAAAAAGCGTGGGCAGAAAGGAATTTAGATGATTCATGATATGGTCACGCTGTTCAGCCTCTGGTTTTTAGGGGTGTAGAATTTTGCTCCTCTGTACCTACAGCCTGGCCTTAAATCCTGAGATCACAGGCATTGTGAAACTATAAAACTGAAGGCTTTTTATTAAAGTTGCCTGTTTAACAGTTGTGTCAGTCAGTGTTTAAGCAGCCTGGGAATAAGATTTGTGCTTTAGTGCTGTGCTGTGAGAAGTTTGGATAGCAAGCATAGCAAAGACTGATTTCCTTTCCATGGAAGATAAATGTAATCTCTGTAAAGAGTGATAGACTTGACATAATAAAGAAAAACTAAAAGAAGTACAGTTTCACGATTAGTCAGGGAAGAGGGAATTGGGTTTCCTATTTGTCTTCTGCTTCTGCCAACGTTTTATGGTACCACATTGGATGAATTGCTCACTTCATAGAGAAGTTATACATGATAGTGGGACAGTCTCATTTGTTAAGTACTGGAATGTACCTGCTGATGAACAAAAAATAGTTAAGGCAAGCTGTGTTTCACTGACCTGTCTAAAACAAGTTTTCCATAAAGAACAGAGTTAACAAAGACTGGTTTCTAAAGGAGTCCCATGTTCCCTATATCTCACCGATAACATTATCCCTGATTTTCTGGTCAGAGATCCCCGCTGTGCACCAGGCAGGATGCACTGTGCCCAGCCTGGAGCTACCAGCCCGGTCTCCTGCTTTCAGCTGGCTGGCTGGCAGTGGGGGTCAGCCTCGGCTCCTCTCCCTGGGCACCCTCTTTCCAATCAGTTGCAAAGGATGGGGAAAGAAAACATTAATAGAAGTCTGATCACAGGTATTATTTTTCTGAAGTCAATTAGAAGCAAATTTCCTACTTAAAACTCACACACAAAAATAGAATTGGCCTTACTAAAAAAATGCATTTTGGTTATGTTTTGCCACGTGAGAATGAATCGTGCTTCTGTCTCAGGACTTTTAACCAAGTATCTATGTAATTCTAGATGAAATTAAAGACTTTCACTTACTTTCTGTAAAGCATGGTTGATTTTTCACTTCATAGCTGTGGTGTTAATAGCACGGTTTACTTAAATGCTTGCGATACGCTCGGGACGCCGCATGGGTCGAGAGCACCGCGGGCTCACCGAGTGGGTCCGGGCAGGAGACGGGCCCTGCCGCGGCATCGCCGGGGCTGCCGGGGGGTCCTGGGCCCTGGGCAG
>JAOBAS010000028.1:4827299-4851044 GCA_025311575.1 Elanoides forficatus | reverse complement strand
CCGGCGCGTAGCGGCTTAAAATGGCGGGGGCGGGCGGAGGGGAAGGCGGGCCTGCAGGCGCCCGCACCGCGTCCCCGCCGGGGCTGTGGGCGGATAGCGGTCCGCCCCGGGGCCGGGCTCCGCTCCCGCCGCGGCCGCCAAGTGACCTTCAGTCCTGCGGGCGTCCGGGCGTCAGGCTGTAGCTTTGCGGGCTGCGGCAGCGGCTGCCGTTGTCGCGGTGACCGTGGGAGGCTGAGGGGCGAAGCAGCCGGCCTCCCCGCCTGCCTGCCCGGCGGCAGGCCAGCCCCGCAGGCGGGCAGAGCAGGCGTTACCCGTCCTGGCCTCAGCCCTTCGCGCTCCCGCTGCCTCTTCGCTCCGACTCGACGGCCTAGAAGGACCCTCGGGGCTAAGAGCGGCCGAAATTCCCTCAAAATACAAACCCGAGGTTCATTGAACCTACCTCCTGGTTTGAACAGAGGTTTAGCCCAGGGCGCGGGCGAAAAACAGGTTGTTTTTTAAGGGGATCGGTCACAGCGCCAGCCCAGCAGACTCATTCCAGGCAAACTTCGCCAAAGGAAAACAACCTTAAAGCTCCCGAAGAGCCACTTAAACCTTGTGGCAGGCAATGTTCAAGTCTGGCTGCGCGGTCACCTCTGTTGAAAGTACTGAAAGTAGGCTGTTCGGCGATCGGAACGTTTCAAGAGATGCAAACGTATCCCCATCCTTTAATTTTGTTGGATTCAGGATAACTTGGAACACTTTGTTGCTTTAGACCTTCATGTAGACCTGCTGTTTACTCTTCAGTCCCTTACACTTAACTGTACCCAGCACAAGGAAACAGAGGAACTAGCATAGGATTGTTGTCCCAAAAGTGGGATGGTTTACCCGGTGTGCAAAACGCCAATATCCTCACCGAGTGGAGGTATTTTATTCCAATTCATGTTTGCGCAAAGATGGGGGCTAGGTGGTAATCCACAAAGCTAGCACCCCTCGTACATAAACGGGCAAGCAGTTTATACAGTTCGGTTACAGATATTTAATTTCCAAAGTTCTTCCCCGAAACTATTACTGGTACTCGCTTATCTACCACAGTTTCTATTGGGCTAAAGTTTTCCCCACTTCAAATGAAAGGTACGGTGTTATTTTATTCTACAGCGCATGCTCAAGGAGGGTGGGGGGATAAGTGTTTCTGGCCTGGAATTGAGTCGGTGGTTGTGATCTCCCCCTGCTGCCTTTATCTTTACTCCGGTTATCGAAGATCTTTGCTGACTTCATGCCTGTTAGCAATTATTCAACTTTGGGTGCCTGCTGGGGTGGGATGTTCCCTTCTTATCAGTCTTGTAGCTCTTCTTCAGGGCACAGTCGTTAGCAAGGCATGCATTGGTTATACAGAGGGGATCTTGTTTGAGGAGACCTTTGGTGGCCTTTTTAAGGTGGCTTAAGTACATCATTTCTCAAGTACATCAGGATAACCTTAAGAGATGGAAGAATATGATAATACAGAGACCAGAATATGACAGTATGGAGAGCAACTTCCTTAGTATATATGAAAAGTAATCATAAAAAGGCTATGTTCAATTTAATTTCACTTATGCCAAAAGCAAATAAAATGTCTAGAAGTCACTGCCAAAGAGAACTGAGAAATAGAGAGAGGCTTTCCAGAGGCAGAAGTCAGAGCCAGTTTGATTGCTAATCTACTAATAAACTCCTTTAAGCAAGACACGATAATTGATTTTATCAGTAAATATGTCTAGTTTCCTTATCAGAATAACAATATTTTGTGTAGGTTAGGGTAATTTTACGTTGTTAATAACAAAATAAAAGAAGAGATACCTTCCTAGATATGGTTAAGCTGTATTTTGACCTGTTATTACCTTCAAATCTTCTTTGAAAATTAGTCTCTGAATTTACAGAAGCAAACCTTTCCTAACTTACATAATGGGTTAGCTACCTGTTGGGTTTTAAAATAACACTCTAGTTTTTAAATTCGAACACTTTCTGTTCACTTAATTACTAAACTTAGATGTTCAGTATTGCTGTAAATCTCTATTATTATAAATCTCTCATGAGATATCATTTCCTATTATTGCTTATTTATCCAACATATGCACATTTGAAAATTCAGCTTACCTTTTAAAAAAACATATGTTGCTATGAAGGCTTAATTTTTGGGAGGTGGATTGCCTGAACTCTTCTGGTTCCCTAGTGATTAACGTTTATGATTTTTCTTTTTACTTATTGTCTATGTGTTCACTATTTACAAAAACAAATTACTCTTTTGTGTGTGTGTGTGTGTGCATGAATGGTAACGTATTGGTCAGTGGCGAATGTATTCTCCTTTGTATGGTATCACAATCCAGACACTCTCTCAAGTATTAGAAACTATACCCAACTTACAGGTCTTACTGGAACATTAACTCTCTCTCTTCATAATCCTATTAATTAGCTCATTTTAGCATGGCAGGCTGAATACCTAGTCCCAATAGAATTGTTCTCTGACTAAGGCATGAGTCCAGGATGTCTGGGTTATGTGTCCCTTTTTGCCAAATTACTCAACCTCTTTGTGTGTCACTTTTTCCTTAAAATGGGAACAGCACATGGAGTGTTTAAGGATATTTAATGTTAGGAAAAGGCTTTGAGATCCTTGCATAAAAGATGCCATGGAGAATGACAAGCTTTAGACTTTTTAGGTTCTTATCCATGAGTGGTTTATTTCCAAAATACTGTAGAGTTCCAGGTACCTGTGTATATTAATCATTTTCAGTATGTTTTATAAACTGAAAATAAAAACCAACCCTAAATCTCCTTGAATACATCACCAGCTCTAACCAAGCTTATGCTACACTCGGTTTTGAATTAAAAGGGTTCTTCTTGCTTTTGAATTGAAAGGGTTTTGAATGAAAAGGGGTTTGAATTAAAAAGGGTTTTATACAGAGATATGGCTAGAGATGTAGAGGTAAGTGAACTGATGCTAGGCACTGGGAAGCCCATGTAAATTACCCCAGACGGAGAGCCCCGGGGATGTGGTTATACCAATATTTCCCACAGCTCAGAGTGCGTTCTCGCAGTGCACACCCAGGCACAGGCACTTGGCTCCCACGGGTGTCCGTGCTGGCTCCCCGCTGGGGTTTAAGTCCTCTTGCTTCCAGTGGGGCCTGCAGGAAGAGGGATGAGCACTGGCTCTTTCAGCCCCTGCCTTCAGGCTGTTGGGTTACACTTAATTTAAAATATTAGCTTATTTTAGGGAGTGTTGGTATCAAAGCAGTTCTGTAAAATGCTGAGGTGTGGTGTTTAACCTATGTTAGCTGGGAACGTCAGCTTGGCTTGTATGTCATACCACCGAAAATCACCTTATTCTTACAAGCAGAACTCCATTACGTTAGTTGTAAACCAATTTAAGTGCTTTATAGTACCATTAAGCTTTAATTTAAGTTTGGAGAAGTCTTTAAGAAATGTAAGAGGTATCAAAATACCAAGAAGTGAATATAACACCAAGGTTAATGAAGACTGCAAAGCGTTGATGAGTTGAGTTGCTGACCTGGAGAACAAGCTCAGATCAAGAAGCTGAAGGAGCAGTGGGGATGGGAGCTCCGCTATCAAAGCTGTTTATCAAAATACATTAATGATGCCATGCATAAAATATCTGAAGTATTGCTACAGTTTTATTTCCCCATGGGCCAAATCCTGTTGCTATTTTCACAACAAAGAAAGAAAAAAATGTGTTTACCTGAATGGGAATAGTAGGATTAGTTCATTCTCATGGGGAAATGAGAAGAATGCAGAAACACAAATGCTGGTTATGCATATAGATGTAAATTTGATGGGGAAGGTAATTCACTTTCCCATGTTCTTTTTTGCCATTTGGTATCCGGTGAATATTATCCAAGCACTTAAAGCCCTGGAAAAATGTGGGCAGAATTATTAATTGTTAGTAAATAATTTCTTATTGTTTCTGAATTGATCAATTTCCAAATAGATCAAACCCAGAGTTGGTTAGCTTATACAAATGTAGATTATCCCCCCAAAAAGCTTTTTTTACTAATCTTTTTACTAACAATATGCACTATAAATAATTCAGTCCATTTGCAAGAACATGAAGTGAATTTTGACCTCCCAAAAGTAAATTTAAATTTGCTCCTGGCATGAATAAGAAAACAATTAAATTAATAGCAAGAAAATCACATTCCCTAATATAAAGCAGGATCTGGACTTCATTATCCCACACAGCAGATGAGCTGCCTTAACCACCAAACTGTTGGTTCTTTTGGCACATGTCTTCCTCATTTCCACTGACACTTTATTCTGGACTGAAAATATAATTAAATACACTACGCTTTTTTCTTTAGTGTATGCTTTAGAAAAAGCATTTTGTCCAGCAAAATTTTTTTTAAAGCCTCTTGCAAGTTTCTAATCCTGTGACTAGAACTATTGAAGTGAATCTCTATTTTAAACCTTTTGGTTACAACACGCCTGGATTTTGCCTTTGTCTCACATGCGCATTTTTTTTTCACATCGCTGCAGGAGGTCCCCTGCTGCTCCCCAGTGCTTGGAAGAAGAGCTGGGGGGATAGAAGACACGCAACCTCCCCCCACCTCCTTCTGCTCCTAGGCATGGATTGAGTCAGCTGGATCCAACACTCTGCATCTTCCTGAGCAGACCTCAGAAGTAGAGTCGCTATGCTTTTAGGTGGCTTTGGGCAAAATCTCTTTGTTTGCTCGTTTGTTTGTTTTTAATGCCGAGCCCCTAGCACTTCTTTGCGCTTAACAGAAACTACCGTAAGTACTCGTAGAGTACTCTGGCTTCTTGCTGAAGTAGTGCCTGCCAGTGGAGGCCGTACCTGGCTTCTAGAGGAATCCCGATAAGGCATTCTTCCGAGAATTGTGTATCGTATTTCAAAGGTAGTTACGATCCCTTTGGAGAGCTAGTTAGAGCAGGAGGATGCCCATGCCAGGTCAAGTCCAGAGTCCACCCACGGAGCCGGTGGCCAGGGGAAGGCACGCGATTTGCTCTGCGCGCCGGGGTCTGCGTCGCAGCCTTCCTCCCTGCCCGGCGAGCCAGTTACGCGCAGCCACGTGCTGGCCCTTGCCTGCGCCGAGGGCTCTTTGGCAAGCAGGCCGTCCAGGAGCTGCCCAGCAGTCTCCGTAGGGCACCTTCTTCCACAAGCTCTGCGGGCTCCACGCCTGCTCCACCGCAGCCCTCAGCAGGGATCCCCCCCACGGGGAAACACGGTGGGGCAGGGGAAACAAAACACTGCCTCTGTGAGCGGAGACAGACCCACCCTGGGGAAACCTGACAAGACAAGATGCTTTTGCTTTGCTATCGTAATTTTAAAGAAGAAAAAGTAGAGGCAGAGAGTTGAGGGAGACTTTGTCCTCCCTGCCTTACTGGAAAACTTAGAAACAAACGTTGCAAACCAACCAACCCAATTTTCAGTGTCAGGTGAGGTGTGACCCCTGTCCTGTAGTTTTAATTAAATGGATGGATTATCTTTGGACTGGACTGATGTTTTCAGTTGATTTTAAACTCCACACTGAAATTCATATTTCAAATCAGCAAGACTGTATTTGCCCTCCAGTATAAAAGCCTTTGGATCCTCTTGTAATGGGAGATAAAATAGGGAAAAGAGATTGTCATAAATACTTCTTAAACTCTGTGATTAATAACCTGATTTTAGTTTTGAGGCCAACATGCTAAATTTTAATGTGAAATCTGTTGCAAGGGATAATTGACCCCAGAAGAGACATGAGGGATTATTAATGGATGCCTGTGCTCTGCTTGCCTCATTCTTCCGAGCCTTCAAGTCCAGAGACAGAAATTCAGAGGAATTTTCCAGATGTTGCAGTCGTTGCACATCAGCTTGCAAGGTTCTTAGGTGTCTCCTATGCTTGATTTATTATTACTTCATCTTTTCTATTTTGCTTATTACTCTTGCTTGTGTACTTTTGTATTTTCTTTCTACAGCGGGTACCCTAGACTCATTTTTCAAAGACAATCCTTTTGCTTGCTTCAACAGTAATAGATCACAGCCTCCTACTGCCTTTTGAGTAAAACACAGATTTCTGCTTTACAACTTTGGTCCACCTATAACTGAAAAATAGTGAATTTGACACATGTAGAACCCTTGTATTCACAAATAAATAATGAACTGGCTGGTTACTCAGCCAGCATGCAGCAAATGCTACAATTTAGACAGCATGGGTAAACCTTTTATTCCTCTGTACCATCTTTACTTTTGTAATTTCATGCAGAAGTATTTATCTTGGATAAATTAGTAGCCGATTGGCTCTTTAGTACTTAATATTTCATAAATGCTAATGCAGATATTCCTCAATTGCTCTAGAAGCTCTTAGCCTGATTACTAGCTCCACTGGCTATAGAGAAGAGGAGGGGATTATTATTTATAGTTTTAGTACTGGGGAAAACTCCAGTTGCTAGTCTCCTCAACACAAAATCCTAGCGTAGCTAATCCGGTGGGGGTGGGGAGAACAACCTTACTGCATTTCCAGCTGCAGTCTCTCTAAGAAATCACAAAATCAGCAACAGTGTTTGCTATAAACAGCGACTATACAAACAGTATAACAGTAACTGTTCCTCTGTTGCCTCCACATTTGTGAGGGTCCAGGGGAACACTTTCTCCCAAAAGGGACTTCATAAAGAAATTTGATTTGTCTTTGAAAATGTTATATTTTGAAAAAACATTTTTTGTGTATTGAAAATAAAATATTAATATAATTAATTTTGTTTCCAGTTAAGCGAACAAGCTCTTGTTTGAAAAATAAACTTGAAGGCTAGGAAACCTTGAGAGACAGAGCTTGGTAGTGGTCAGGATTAGTCTTCTAGCAACATAGCTGCTTTTAGATGTATTGAGAAGTTGGATAACTTGTGTCAGCATCCTAGAAGTATCATCTCTACGTAAGATGGACTGTTCACAGAGGTTTTTGTGCTTCCTTTCCCTCAGTTTTTCCCATCTTACAAGTGAAAACTGAGTGCATAGGAACTATGGGGTTCTTGTCAGAGCTGAAAGATCAGGACATTTCCGTGTGGGCTTTACCACTGGCTTTTTTGTTATTTTTCCAGCACAGACCGCCTAGATACCTTAAACTTGGTGGTTGCTTGTGCTGCTATAAACATCTGGCGGGGAAGTCTGCTGAAGGAGAGTCGTAACTGTGTGATGACAAAATTAAAGACTGCACAAATGGAGAAAATTAAGGTTGCCGGGGTTACCTTAAGGCATTTCCTGTCCGCTCCGTGCTTTGCTCTGCAGACTGGTTTGTTCATTTTGATACGGCATCTGTATGTACGTAAGCTTCAAGACTTTAAAACTGCAAACAGAACTGTGTCCTAAAGTGAAAGGTCCCAAAGATAATTCTCCCTCTCTTTTTTTCATGCAACAGTTTCCCAGCTGTTCTCACCACAAATGAGGAGCCGGTGCTGCAGAAAGCAGCTGTGCTGGGAGGCTGGGTCTATCGAGAAGAGTCAATAAAGGATTAGGGCCTGTCATTGAAGGAAGTTGTTTTTCTCTGACTTTTCTTTGCTTAGGATGAGTTGCAGGAAAGAGTATCAGCTAAAATTTTAGGTCTTTAGGTTTGTCAGGGACACCTTTGCAAAGAAGGTAATCATTCCTTTGAGGATCCAACTATGTGAATGGATGGGGATGCAGCATTGAAGGCCTGATCCTCCCACACATCTTACTAAGTCCCCGTGGGAGTCAAGTGTGTCTGGCAGCGTGCCGGCAGACGTTCTTAGGGAGTTGCCCAAGGTCGGGAGGAAAATCACTGGCAAACTCGCGTGCAGAATTCAGGTCTCCGCTTCC
This sequence comes from Elanoides forficatus, assembly GCA_025311575.1. NCBI lineage: Eukaryota > Metazoa > Chordata > Aves > Accipitriformes > Accipitridae > Elanoides > Elanoides forficatus. Next base: position 4,843,252 of record JAOBAS010000028.1, on the reverse strand, counting down.
CACGTCGCATAGGCATACATCGTTTTGGTGACGCAGATGCACTGTTAGGGTTAGGTAGTTCAAAAAGCACGGTAGGTCACTGATCTTGATAAAAATGCACGCATTATGCCAATTAGACATGTTGTAGATGATATTATGAACAATGTAGAACATTAAGCATGGGCATAAATCTCTGCAGTGTCATAGAAAACTTATAGTATGAACTGCACACAATGAACAAATTAATTATCTTCCACTCCAAATTTTTATGACCTGAAGATCATGTTTGTTATTCATATATATTTTACACATCTTTGCAGTGCTTGAAACAGAAGGCAGTAAGTGGGAAGAAGGCTGACAGATTTTTTTCCAACATGCACATTTTAAAATGTTACCATAATTTCTGTTTAACACCACATCCTGACACAGTGGCCACTCAGAGGGGTTTTGCTTTGTCTCTGCCAGTGTACAATGCTTTTTGATAGATACATTTTCCACATTTTTTTCCATCTAATTCTTCTCTTGGAGAAATATGATTAGTATTATATTAAAGAAAAAACAAAGTCAATATAGCACACAACCATCTTGGTAGGAGCTTTATTATTGCATTTGCTGATTTGACTTCAGTTGGTTATTTTAACAATAAGTTAGTCTAGGTTTTGTATATGATACATCAAAGATGTCCTTTCAAAAAACCTGAATCTTCAAAAATCCCAAACCTTCAAAAAACCCCACTTTTCTGCATTGTTGTAAAGGCTCGACATAAATTGGACCATGGTTCATTTTTGTGAAATTTTCCATTGACATAAATGGGACTGTTCATGTGCTTAACACTGAATGTATGTTTACTCTGAAAAATCAAAGCGAAGATTAAAAATTAATATGGCTTTTTTGTATTGATTTATTTTCCTCTGACCACTTACAGTCCGGAGGAACCAATTCACTGAAATTAGGTTATTCTCTTATGCCAGTTTGTGCTCTTTCTCCTAAAAAATAATCTGTAGATAAGCTGGTGGTGAAAAAGGTATACTATCGGTACGGGGAAATTATCTGAGCTTTGCTAATCCGCTTGGACTAAGGTCATATGTCCAACAAGCTGTTTGTTCAATGGATGTTTACGGTCTGAATAAGTGCTTTCTATGAAAGGTTAAAATTGTAAATCAGGCAGATGTGGCTTCCATTTTAAAATGGAAGGTGGCCTGCAGGTTCTTTGAAACGCTTTTCAACATCAGACCTCAAAATGGGGTCCGAGATCTTCTGGTCTGCAGAGACTTTCCCTACTGTTTAATTACTGCTAATCACACCGAAACAGAGCTAGTGTCATGAGCATTCATTTCACTTTGTGAAATCCTGGACTTGCGAGCACAGACTTTGATGATGTGCAGTGCCCCTGCACTAATTGCAAGGGAATTTCAAGAGCAATTTTAATTTGTTCCTTGGCTATGATTGTGCACAGCTGTTGTAGTTCTGCACCTGTATAATCTGTTTTCAAGTGCCAAATTATGCAAGTCCTGGCTTTTTGCAGCTCTGGATTCTGGGGTTTCATTGCTAGCTATTAGATTTATTTAACCCTTGCTAGCTATTAGATTTACTCAAACTTTTCAATACAGCTTGAGCTGCAACATTTTCAGAAAGCTACAAAAATCTTAAATTGTGAGCATTGGGAAGACAAGCTGGGGTGTAACTCATCCAGGTGTAAATTACATAAACAGTATCATTTTATTTGTTGACATTTCATTAAAGTGTGGGCAGGCGTTAAGCGATACGACTGAGTCACGCTGTGCTTGGAAATTGTTTGGCTGGGTAGCGGTGGGAGTCCTGCCACTCCGGTGACTCGCTGGCACTGGGCTGCACCTACCGGAGTACTGTCCGCTAACACGTAACCGGTCCTTCCCCTTGGCTTCCAGGTCCCCTGACTCTATGTGAAAAAAAAATACTATGTTAAATATCTTTTCTTTCCATGTTAGAAGTGGAAGGAGCCACGTGTGTGGTTACTCTGATATATCCTTGCTGAGAAGAAAAATTCCCTTCTGTCCTGTGCCGTGCAGTACAAACTGGGCAGGAAAATGCAAAGTGGATCATCAGAAGGACTAGATTTCCGAATGAGCTGGCTTGCCTCTGCCTTTAAAGAAGGTGGAAGTCCTTTCTCCCAGGGTTGTGGTGGCCAAGGTGGGACAGACTGCCAGTGCCTCCTGGGAATCTGCATCAATATAAACGGGTGTCAGGACGGGGGTCACACCGCATCCCAGATACACCATTTCTCCACCCAGAAGGTTAGCACAGACACTTTCACTGGCGGGTTAAGCCGGTTCGCTGGCCTGTGAACTTGGGTGTATCATGAATTGTCCCACGTTTGCTTTTGCTGACTTTTCTGCAGGGGGCAGTTCAGTGATAATGTAAAATAGAATAGACAGAAATTAGGAGTCATGAGCCTTAAAATTGCAGCTGAGCCAATGATTATAGTTGCCACTCAAAGCAATATGGCCCAGTATGAAGGGATGTGAGGAGTCACAAAAAGGAGGGAATGATGAAGCAGGATCAGTTGAGAGAAGGGAATCTGGGCAAGGAGGTGTGTATGTATCGATATTTCCTCACATAGAGCTTGTATGTAAAATTGCAGGTAAGGTGGAAGTTAACAGATCTGTAATTCCATTGGGATTTTAGTGAATCAGGCTTCTCTCCTGTGGTTTATGACATTACCTGAAGGTTTTGATAGAACAGCAACCCTGTAATTCACAGCTGGTTGTAATTCATGCGTGATATAAATATGTCAAGGGCTTTCAAAGATACTATAAACTATAAGAGTACCATTCAAAATTTAAAATACAAATCTTGACGTTGTTTATAATTGGACAAGGTGCTGGCATCCATTAATTTTCATAATATATGGGGAAGATGAAAACTCATATTTAGATGTTAGGTGCACATGTAAACATACATGGTGAGTATCATTTCTTAAGATCATTCTGTGCTAATCAAGAGACTAATTTTTTTTTGCAGATCTGTATCTGTGCATCTCATTGCATTGATCGTTGCAGCTCATCCGTGCATCATGAGATTCTGAAGCATCACAAATGTATGTATTCCAGCAAACTAGAGTATTTATATATAACAAACATAAAGGACATCTGTCATGCTAGCTGTCACCTAGCAATAAGCAAAAGCAGTAAATAACTGATCTGGGAATGGGTCAGTGGGTATTTCATTGTCCCTGAGCCCAATCAATGACAGCTTGTTTGCTGTATCTCTTGACATCTTCCCTGGAGTCAATGGTGTGCTTTATTGACCTTAATAACTACTATAATAAATCCAGTAGAAATGAAAAAAACTCTGCTCTCTAATGAAAATCTGATAGCTTCTCTATAGTGCTGTCCTATGTAAAAAGCTATGTTCATTCTGCCCTGTCCCCCAGGACATTGTCATTAGATATGTTGCAAGATTATGAACTACCACAGAATTTTTTATTAAGTTCATCTCAGAGCTTTTCTATACAGTGGTGTTTCTCCCAATCTCAGTTTTGATTTTTAATAAATTGAATCCAGTTTGCTTCTGTCTTTTATTTTTATGACTTCTTTAACTGAATGGATTTATCATCGGCGAAAAAAGTGTAAGTGAAAGAAAACTAGGTCCCCATTGTACCTCATCACTTTCTGTTTAAGTAAAATCAGATGATCATCAAAAGTCTTATTCAGAGATCAGTTCCCCCATTCTCACTGCATAAGTATCAGCACAGGAAGCAGCTCTGAAGTGCACATTTTCCATCGCTGCCTAACTGAAGTACCTAAAGCTACTGATTTTGAGAGATCTTTTAAAATATAGTTTACCTTCAGAATTATTTGGACTCCAAGTCATTAGGTATAAGTATGGTGGTACCAGTTTGGGGATGTGAATGTTTACGGGCTGTTTCGGAATTTCTATATTGGCAGTGTTTTCTTCATTTCACCCTCATTTAGTAGAAGGAGACCATTTGCTCATTTTCTATAAAGTCTGTACTTAGAGGCTTCAAAAATCTGATGTTGTTTGACCGTCACTACTTGGATGACCTATTCATGTCTGCAGATCTCGGTCTCGTTGCCATCTCTGTAGACTGTGAAGCTCCTGACAAAGCACAGCTCTCTAAAGAAATGCCAGCTGCTTCACAAGCTACAAGTGTACTTACGTGCTGCTATCAGGAATATTCAGTACTGACCCTTTGCGGCAGGCTTCCAAGCAAAAACTGGATTATATTTAGAGGCTGGGTTGCACCTTGTTAAGTGAAAAATCTTCCTAAATACTTTATTTTGAAAGATATCAAAAGCTGAATTCTACCAGCAGTTGAGTCAAGAAAACATTTGCTGATTTGTATTTCTCCATTGCATAATGTCCAAGTTTGACTCAGGGTAGTTAGACATAATGCGCCCTTTTGGGCTGCTGTTTTATCATGGTGAGCATAAAGGCCAACTGCAAAAGATGTCATGAGATTACTGTACTGTGAGCACTGATGCCATTCTGTCAGCATTTCAAATTTTGCTACAGAGCAACATATAGATAAGTCTAAAGCTGAGGTCAAAGCAATTTAACAATAAACTTCTACAAAATGAAGACAATATTCTCTTTGTTGGCCTGTTTCTCAAGATGAGAATGCCTCAGTCTCCATTCTGTTTCCTGCTGGCATTATTTTTTGGAATAACAATTCTGCCTTTGTGAATTTTTTAGGAATAGTGTAAGACTGGAAGAGGAAAACTTAATGAATGGATCTGATGTAGTTTGGACAAAAGATGCTGGGGGAGGACTACAGAGGAAGAAGTGGTCACTGTGAGTGTCCTGATCATGCCATCCATTGTATAGTCTGGGTAATTTAAGGTCACTCAGAAAACAAAATCTCCCATTCCCCCCAAACCAAAAAGAAACCATTTTGACTGACAGTTTTAAAGCAGTAGAGACCTCTTAATTAGAAAACACTCTTGGTATGTATGAACTGGGAAGCCTTACGGCGAATTTATGCTCTTACAGACCAACCCACTCCCTTGCTGGGCCAGCACAGCATTGCGCTTTGCGGTGGCACCGCGCTGTCACGTTGCACAGGTCAGGGAGCAGCTCCTGGAGCTCGGGTAGGTGCAGAAGAACACCACGGGACCCAGGGTGTAGCACAAAACCTTCCTCTTCAGGGGCTTCAAACTGCAGCACAGAGGATAAGCATGGCTTAGCCAGAAATGAAAGGATTTATGGATTTGCCCTGCCCGTGAAGCACCGTGTACTAACGAGCAGTTGCAGACTGAGGCTTCAGCAGCAGTTACTTGGCTGAAATTGGAGCTACTTTCCCACTGCGTTGCTGTTCAGAGTACAGTCCAACTGTTTGACTGTAATTTGTCTCTCAGCTACACAGCTGTAAATCCCAGCACATTTCTAATAAGAGTGCAGGAGTAACTTCCAATTAGATAAAAATAGCATCGGGTGTATTTCATAAACGTCGTTATCTCCTGTAAACATTTAAAACAGGAAGGATTTGAAAATTAACATTTTAAATTGCTCACACATCACTTCGGGTTCCTGGGTTTTATTGCTAAACAGTAGTTAGGCATTTTAAAGGCCACCTTAGGCAAGATTACTGTCACTCGATCCAGTTCAGTGAAGACTTAAGCACAAGCTGATCTTCCTGCAGCTGAGACATCATGCCAAGCCAGACGTGTAGTGTGAAGTGTGAGTCTGTGAACCGCTGCCCGGCCTGCCGGCTGTTGCCTACGCACCGGACTCTCTGCCTTAGCAAGGGCTCCAGGGAGTTTCAAAGACCCACTCACGGGGCAATAATTTGGAAACCAAAGGTATGTAGTAGCAAAAGTAACAAAGAGGCGGAGGTGAGCATGTGAGGAATGAGAAGAAAACCCTAGGAGTGCTTCACCAGGTTCCTAGCTTGGGAGCATCTTGAGGCCATCTTTTGACTGCATGCATAACTAATTTGCTCAACAGAACCCTGCTCAGACTTTTCAGACAATTAACATTTTACATCTAAATACGGAAACCTTTTTGGTTTTAAAGTTTCTTCAACATGGGTCCTTTTAAAATCACTTAGACTATTAAGAATTATTAACTGTCGCTACCCATTTAAAATTGAAAAATGCATACTTTTTCTGTACGATTAGTTCTGCTTTTAAAGCCAGATCGCTATCTTGCTGAGGTCAGGCCATGTATTCGGAAAACATAAAATGCCAGTTCTGACTGAAGTACTCTGACAAGGAGAACTCCTTATCATCCCACTGTTAGGAAGGTCCATTTCCTACATGCCACACACTTAGTGCAGCATGAAGGCAGAAGAGGCCTTACAACTGCTACCCCACTTCAACAGCGTCAGTGTCACACAGTGGAGACGTTGCAACGATTGTGAGTGCTAGAAGGTCCCAGTAAACATCAAGCACAGTGGTAGAAGAAGGTGACTTTCAGTACAAGGTTTGAATTATTTATCTCCTTTCCCTAAAGGCAGGTGCTTTCCACAGCAGTAATCCTGCCACCTGAGTAACAGGAAGAGTTGAATTTCTAATCAAGCTAAAACACCCAAGTGTCAACACAGCGCTGAGCCTGAGATGTGCAGCCCTTTCACCGGGAACAAAAGAAAAACAACTGCAAGTGTGTTAGCATCGTGCAAAGAGAAGGGACAGGAATTTACGTCAGAGAGAGAATCCGAAGGCAGGCTAGATGGCTGCCAACAAACCACGCCGGCGGGCTCCTCAGCTCTGCTCCTCGGACCACGGGTGAGGTCTGTCTGTGCCGTGACAAACCCCTCCTTGCAGGGACGGGGTGAAGTGCCGACTTGCAAAGCCAATCCTTGGCCTGACTGGTGTGAAGGGACTCAAAGGCTGCCGAAACCCTGATCGTTCCCTGTTGGAAAGTCTCGCCGGTAGCTGGATAACCTCACGAGATGATAACTTGGTCCCTTTTAGAGAGTCCTAACTTGAGCGCTTCGCGGCCCGTGTTTCTTGGTGTTGCAACAAATGGCAACTGGATCTGGAAGCTTCCTTATGTAAAGAAAAGGGAAGAGCTTCCCTGGTTCTAGGATTATTGGCTCAGGATGGGTCCCAAACCACAAGCACTTCAGTCATCGAGTGAGTCAGTATCCTCTGAGGATGCCATTAATAACAGGAAAGACAAAACACACAACCCTAATTTAGCACACATTTTGTTCTTAACACACTCAGCTTCGTCTTTTGACATTTATTTTTTTAATGTTGGCTTTTTCCCTGCGAAGGGATTCACCTATTTTTCTGAAGATAAGAGGAAACCTTCTCCCAGCACTCCTAGACAAAAGCTGATTCACTAAATGAACTTACAGAACTGAACTACTCGTCCCTTTCAACTAGTAAAGTTTATTTAGGTCAGTCAGCAGCAAAGGCTGCTCTGAATTCAACCAGACATTTTTATTTTTAGTCAGGACAAAATATCCTTCAGATTTGTTGTTACCACGAAATTTAGTCTAGATCAGACTTTAGCGATTGCTTCTCCCAGCCAAGGCAGAGTCATGCTGCCAGATTAGCGTTCAGGAGAGCAACAGAGGCTGCAGCGCTTCACCTGTGCACAGAGCAAGGAAGGGCTTGATTTCCTGCAGTTTTTACTCTGATAACTGTGACTAGGAGGAATACCACGATTCGGCTCACCCTCCAGATGTCAGCTGGCTCTTCTGCCAGATTTCCCTCCCTCTAACTTGATTCTGCTGGGATTTTCACACAAATACATTAGTCTTGGCTTCCTCTGAAGAGGTTTCCACTTGCTTTTGAAGTTTTTAAACTTGGAGGAGAATTTTTGCTAAATGCAGAAGGAATTAGCTGTGCTGCCGGGTTTCTAGAAGGCTTTGGAATGCTTCTGAGTAAAAATCTCTTGCAAAGAGTCAGTAGTTGTCTTAATGGAAAAAATTACTGACATAATAACTGACAGGCAAAACCCACATATACCTCACTGTTTTATTCAAACTTCTGCCCACATACACAAAGAAAACCTTCCCAGTTGTGGAATTCTGAAGTAGTTAGGGGGAAAAAAAAAAAGAGAAAATAAGGGTCACTAGTCACTGTATTCCACTGTATCTGGAATTCTACCTATTTGCAGCAGCTGGGCAGAAAAGGCGTGAGGTCCTGGTAGTGCACTTGCTTGGATGCATCCCCACAGGTGTTAACTGTTTTGAGAAAGATTTTGCAAAGATCCAAATGCAAGTTATTTCCCAGTTTCCCTTTGAAAGCCCATTGGAATTAGCGGGCTCACTACTGTCATGTCGTTGAAAAATACCTGTTTTGCTGCTATGGTTGTTACTCAGATATTAATGACTGTATTTATGGAATTGTTCTCTACTTCATTTTCTGTTTACAGTTTGCTGCTGTATCCTGTGTAAATCCTGTAATTCATCGCAAAAGAAAAGAATAAGCATTGCTACAGTTTTACGGGTGTTAGGGGAATGGTATACGGTAGAGCAGTTGGGATAAGAATCAAGGGAAACAGAAGATACGGTCTTATATATCCTTTAACGAGCCTGGAACTAAACATCACTACCATGTCTTTCCAGTCTACTAATTGTCATATGCTGCAAGTAAAAACAAACACCAAATATTGCTACAGGCAGAATGCATGCCAGGAACGTAGCTAGCACTGGGCTTGCTAACTTCCCCAGCTTCCTCTAACATCTCAAGCTGAAGTGCTTAGTATCTGTGTACACAAAACAAAGGTTTTCCTATTTCTAAATAGGGACATAAACTACCTTAGCAGCCTTTGATTCTATTCCGGGAGGACAAGCTGATGTAAGCCAGGAACTTTGCTTTTGTTTGTACCAAAGAAATAGCATGTTTATTCACTTGAATGCATTCAGTAAATAAGCAAACCTATAAAGTTACAGTTCAACGGAGACCTAAACACATCCTAAAATTATACACGAATGAGATATTAAAGCGTAACAAGTGTATTTTGGCAAAAATTTAAGCTACCAAAACTGAACGGATCACATCAGTGCAATACCAGAGAAGGTTTTGAGAAGATTTCAGGCAAGATTTGTTAAGGAGTAAATGTGATTATGAAAGGATACAATGACCAAATTTCATTTTTGTATTATTAAACACAGTTTTTAACACACTTGCGGAGAACATCTGCCTCTATAGTGTGTGGGTTCACAGATTCTGAGTGTCTCACTAAGACTGTGGCGTTGTCATTTAAGTCCTCCCAGAGTTTGTGGGAAATTCTGTCTGCTTTGAACTGAGTATTTTGCTCTCCTGTGCTACGATGGGATTGCTTGATTTCAAACACAGGAAGGAATCGAGGGGCAAAGGGGAAGAATATTTCTTCCCATGGCAGATGCATGGAAAGAAACTTCTAACAGAAGGGCACTCACAGATAGTATTAATTAACCCTCAGGCCGATAAAGTCTAAATATCTGAAAGGTGTAAACTTTCTCTGGAGCGCAAGAGGCTGTGAAGGTTCTTCCTCCTGGCTCTTTGAAGCTGTGACCTGGTAGGAGGAACAAATGCTAGCAGCAATGCAGAGCACCCTTGTCCTTGTACCTCTTTCTGTTGCAACAATATTTGTTTGCAAGGTATTTATCTGAACCTGCTCAGGGAATTGGTCAAAATCAAAACTTTTCTCTGTCAAGTTTTTGTTTTAAGAATACAAAACCAGGACTCAAACCATAAGAAAACGTTCGGATCAGTTCCCCCATCCCGTTTGCTGCACTGACCCATGGCGACGTAACGGCTACGCTACACAAGCAAATAGTGCAGGGAAATAGGAGCGTATCCGTAGAGTGAAACATCATGCTGGGCACCCATTGTCCATCCTAGGCGCCCTGCAGGAGGCTGTATTTCAGACTAGCTCTAATCTCGTCCGATGTCCCCATCACCCTTTAGCCAGCAAGAGTGTTTCTGAAGCGTATTTTTTAATCTTAATTTCCTATGGAGGGCACACAGTTTGCATGCTCTGGGATGGCTCCTCGGCGCGAGCTGAAGCACGAGAAGTGGGAGAGACCTGGAAACTCACTTCTAAGGTGCCGAGCTACAGTGCTGATGTACCCTTCGCACATACCACAGCCGAGGGAGCAGTAAATGGTGGGGATAGAGCGTGGGCATTGTTTGATCTGGCCTGACACCGCAAGCGAGAAGGCAGCCTTTGAATTATATTTGCTGACTGCACAGCTGCAGTGGCTTAAGGTATGACTGGCCCTCGCTGGGGTTTGCTGCCCTTTTACCGAAGCTTTTTCCTTCCGTAGCGCCGCCAGTGGCAAGCAAAGCGTGGGTGTTCCTTGTTTGCCTTGGTAGAAACAAGGATGACCTAGTTTAAATTGCTAGGGGAAGTGTTTTGAACTCACCTGGCTTACGCAGCACTGAGGCAGCAAATGTGCCCTCGTGGGTTCCCCCCGCGGGGCTCTGCTCTGGGGGTGCTGACCTTCAGAGAGGGGTAGCGATGTTCTGCACAGGTCTGACTGCCTGATAGATGAACATGTGCACAAACTGTGGCTGCAGGGTTTGCAACGAGAAGTTGCCTTTAAACACACGTCTTTAAACAGGCTTCCTGGGCGAAGACAAGGAAAACACATGCGCAGTCTGATTCAGAAGAGGATGAGAAAAGCTTTCATTGCTTTTTAGGCTTTTTCTTATGCTTTCCCACTGTCTTTATCCCATAGCTGATTCTAAGCTTTTTGATAGCTTTTGTCTGCCACTCCTCTGTTTTCCTTCCAGCAGGTATCTTTATGCGATAAACCAATGTTCTTCTACAATACGACATTCTCTGTTGGCATTTTCTCTAAAACCTGATAAATAGAATTAAAATTAATAGGTTGCACATAAGAGAAGAGCCGGATTAAAAGATGCTGGCAAGGAAGAAATGCAGCAGCGGTCTGAAATGAGATGAAGGGTCGATGAGGCTCGGACAGCCAAGGGTGACAGAAGCTGCATGTAGGGAACGTGAGCCTGCCGCCACGAGCAGTGATGCTGCCTGGAGGGCCCAGAAGGAAGCAGGTCGCTTCAGGAGACGAGGGATGGAGTGAAGAGGCAGCCTAAGGATCATAAGCAAGGGAGAGCAAGGCAATGCCTGGGGAGCTGAGTAGAATTCAGGACATAGGTAAAACTATGGGGAGTTAGAAAGCTGTCCATCTTCACATGAGTGCTGCCAGCTGTTAAATCAAGAGGTGGCTCGGCATCATTGGGAAAAAAAGGCTGAGGTCTGTGAAACTGTATTTCGAAATCTTGTAATAGAGACCGTTTTCTTACGTGGAAAATAAAACTTAGAATCTCCCAGGTAGAGGTTCTGGTCAGAAACCAGGTGTGACAACACATACTTAATGCGCTTCGCCAGACCCCAAGCTGAGAGGGTTAAATGCACTGTCGCGTGGCAATCCAGCTCCATGGTAACAGTTTTGGATTTGTGCATCCCAAACAAGGGATCGGCCTCCTGGTTTGGATATGTGGTCAGCCCAGCAGCACGGAAGGTATCACATCCATGGTGTCTGTGATTCTTGTGGGGGACCACTACCGCTGTTATTTTTTTTCTCATCCAGGACTGTGTAAAAGTACTTGCACTGAAACTACAGTCAAGGGAATTAGGGTGTAAGGAGGTCAAAGTGATGGAAGAAGCTGTTGGGATCCAGAAGAGAGAGGGAGGCTGAAGAAGCCAAGAAAATGTCTCCCAGCTGTTTTTTCTTCATTCCTACTGGGAGGTTGTTTACATAAAAAAAAAATATGTTGAAATGACTTTATGTTACAGTAGCTATAAATGAAGCTGTTAGAAAAATCTGCCGGCTCTTCACTTTTTATTTATTTATTACTCCTAGAGGTTAATAACTAAAGTTCATCTGTGAGCATGAATAATTCATTTGATCCATTGCTTGTCATGCTTAAGGGCTAGGCTCGTCCTGGCAAGATGTGGTTCAGCATAACAGGACCTAACGCTGAAGCACCCCGCATCTCACGGAGTTCACAACTGCTAGTTAGACACTTAGCTCCCGGTACAGCACACGGGGAGAGCTGGCTTACTGCAAGCGGGATTCAGAAGAAGAGGAAGGCTGTCCAGCCCTGTTGTTGGGTATTCATTTGAAGAGAATCCATCCATTGTTTTGAAAGCTAGGACCATGACCTGGAACTGGCTTTGAAACCTGAGCACGTGCTTGCGAAGGAGTTACGATGAACAGGAACATGGGGAATCTGGGGTTTTTGCTCTGCACAGATAGTGACAATTTTGGCTGGAGCAATCTTTTCTTTCATTGTATCCTTCAAAACTTGCATGGTAGCAAACTGTGCTCTGTGCTAGCAGTCTGCCTGTACGCTGTCACCCACTACAGAAATATTTGCTTCTCCAGTAACACCTTGCACTTGAACTCTGAGGTTTTGTTGGACAGTGTCAATGCCAAACATCTTGTCTACCATAAGTCAGTTAGGTGAAACCTTAGTGGAGCTCGCAAGTGCAATAGCAGCCCCAGAGAACAAACACAAATAGTGGTTAAACTCCTCTTTTGGAGTAAGTTTAAAGAAACAGGAGTTCTTACCAGAAATGTAGACCATATGCAAAGCCACTCTGAAAATGAAGTATACTGTGGACAAAGACCCCATGGGGAAAAATCTGAGAGCAAATTTTAGAGAGAGTACTGGATGAAATGAAGCCTGGAGCTGTGAGCAAAGAAACACACTGCCTCTTTTTGGTGAGAAGAGAACTTTAATTTAGGCTCCTTTTACTTAATAAGATTGAATTAACTGAACAGATCATTTAATTCTTTGACTGAAAACAATCCACATGTCCAACAGAAGGGGTAGCAGTGCCGTGGGGTAAGGCAGGTAACCTGCTTCGGAGCAGTCAGTAGGGAAGGAAAGCTTCTCCAGAGGGTGATGCAGAGGGAAAACTTTTGTGCCATAAACCTTTTGTCAGGCATGCAAAAGCTAAAATCAGTCACTTCAATGATACCACTGTGGAAAAATGGCAACTCAAAAATCAGTTTGACAAGAACAAGACAAGAACAAAGCATCACATGCATGTAATGAAAACTCATCAGCCTTTTTATAAATATAAAGGCTTTTAGCACAAAGATGCTCCCCACAGATTTTGCATTAAGGTTGGGGCAATCGAACGAGTCTTTGCTTATTGAATGGGGAGCAGGATTTATAAAATGCACAGAAACCAACATCACGAACACTAAGACCCGGTAAAGACGTGGGACTTGCAACAGAACAACCTGTTTGGTTTCAAACACGGTTACTGTCACGGTCCCGAGGGCACCGCCAGCCCTGACCGTCCCTGAGCACTCACCCCAACCGGGCAGAGGGATATTCCATACCACAGACCGTCATGCTCAGAATAGAAACTGGGGGGAGTTGGCCGGGAGGGACAGATCGCTGCTCGGGCATCGCTCAGCGGGTGGTGAGCAATTGCGTTGTGCATCACTTGTCTTTCTTGGGTTTTATTTCATGCTCTTTTTGTTATCTTCCTTTTCATTCCTATTACTTTATTTTATTTTTTAATTTCAATTATTAAACTGTTCTTACCTCAGCCCACAAGTTTTACTTCTTTTTTCCAATTCTCTCCCCCATCCCACTGGGCAGGGGGGAGCGAGTGAGCGGCTGCGTGGTGCTTAGTTGCCGGCCGGGGTTAAACCACGACCGGCCCGCTGGCCAGCCACGTCACCTCACCACCGACCACCGGCGCAAGGTGGGGAAGACCTTTCTGGCCAGCGAGGAGGTGTCTCATCGGGGAGGTGGAGGTGAGCCTTTGGTCCATTCCTGGTCCTCACCCGGGCTGAAAACTGAGCCGGCATGCGTGTGAGCGAGCAGCTTCAAAACTGAGCCGGCATGCATGTGAGCAGCTTCAAAAGGAAGCAATTTACCTTAGGCACACAATCGGTGAAGGAATTTCTACCGATTAAAAGAAAATTGGAGCTGTGTAGAACTGGCCAAGTCCCCAGATGTTCATAGATGTATGGAGCTTTGTACAGCGTATCTGTGGGGTTTTCCAAATTCCAAAACAGTTGCATAAAATGAGTAAGAAACTAGTTTGGGGTCATTTTCAGAGCGGGAAAAGGAAACGCTGTGTTTCAAAACCCCTTTCCTATGAGACACAGATGCTAGCCCTTACAAACTGTGAGCGGGACTGCCACAGAAGACAAAGAAGGAGAAAAGGAAGAAGCTTGTTGGAGTGACTGTACAAAGTGCTCTTCCCTTCCCCTCTGCTCCCCAAATCCCTCTTCCTAGACCCCTCCTGCTCGCGCTTCTTTGCTGTTGTTCTAAATCCTAATAAAAGTCTTAAGAGTTATTCAGTCTTTTGCAATACATCCACACCACAAGAGAATACTCATTCTTTCTGCAGTGTATTTTTAGGCTGCATAAAACTGGTCCTATTCTGTTGGTAGGGGTTTCTTGTCACTTACTGAAATGCTCATTTAAAAAAGCACAGGCTGCTTTTATTGGATAACAGATTCAAGGTTTTCGTGAATTCCTACGTTGTTGTACTTCGTAGACCTGAGTACGTGCAATGCAGTAGCCAGACATGCGCGTTACATTCCAATAGCATGGTGTCAAACAAAGTACTCAATCAGAAGTCAAAATAATAAATACCTCTGATCTGACTCAGCCCTCCCCAAATTAGGGCTTGTCTGAGTGGGGAAGCTTTCTGGCACAGTGACTGTGGAAAAAACCCCTATTCCCCCAGAGTAACTTTGGAAGCGCACTAGTTTGGAATAGAGTTACAGAGCTTCCACACTGGGATTTATACCATCTAATCTACAGTGGAGTAGCTATTTAGGCTAACTCCACTGCAAGTTAGTAGTGAGTAGACAGGCGAATTCAGGTGAAATCCTCTGCAAACCTTGAGTTTCAAAGCAACCGTAGGAAGGTACGACCTGTATTCCTGGGTGTAGAGACTAAGGGGGGTGCAGAAGAAGGGTGGCCATGTCCGAGGCAGTTGTGCTGAAGGCTTCCCCCCACCTTGTTTCTGTCTGATGGGGTGGGCAGCCACAGCCCCCAGGCAGGCTCCAGCAGGTACCCATTCCACAGAAAGTCCCACTGGTGCTGGTTTGTCCCAGCTCTGACCTTGACGGCACAGCAGTTTGCCTGGACGTCGCCATGTGAACCTCCGTGACCAGCAGAACCCCGTCTTGGACATTACGTATCTCAAAGCCAAACCTCTTTTGCCTGCTCTCCTCTTTATTCACATTGTGGTTGTTTGGGTTTTGGTTTTTTTTTTGAACACAAAGATGAAGGAAGAATGTTTTTCCTTGTGTCGTGTATGTATTCTTAAACTTGCCTTTTTTGCGGTGCTTGCTGTGCTCTACTCATCAGCTCCTGTGACACCCTAAGCAAAACGAGAGTGGCACACTCGCGATTATGTCTGGTATCGAGGGCTGGTCTCCCGTATCACTCCTCACACGCTCAAACTCCCAAAGCAACGTTCGGATTCTGCCTGCGACCAAAAGACTGAATCCCGCGTTCGCTTTCTTTACGGCTCTAACTTATTTTTTGTACGTTTCTTTCCCTAACGTGAACGAAATAAGCCCGCGTCGGCAAGATTTGATTCTCCTTCGCCCTGTTCCTCGTTGCCCACCGTAGGGCGAGGGTGCGAAATGATGGAGAAGAAATACGTCCAAAAAAAAAAAAAGATATAAAATTCTGCTTTGCAAAAACGTCGCGGGCTGGGGCAAAGCCCACAGAGCGAGCTGCTGCGGGAAGGCGGGCGGGTGCCCAGGCGGCGGCCCGAAGGCGACTTTCCTCCGCGCCATCCCCCAGCGCGAAGCAATGGCCGCTGCGCTGCGTGTTGAGGGAAGCAGCAGGGGCTCGGCGGGCAAGAGCCCCGTAGGCGAACGTGCCGGCAACTTCAAAAACCCCCTCGCTGCCAGCAGCGGCAGCCCGCAGGTACGTCTTCTGTCAGGGACGCTCACCTTCCCTCGCTGGCTCTGCCCGGACGGCGGCGCTTGGCGCGGCTTTGCCTCCCTAAAACCAGGGAGGGACCGGGGGTCGGGGGTCGGGGCACCGGGTGCTGCCCGCGGCCGGGGCCCCGCC
>JAOBAS010000028.1:4801507-4820227 GCA_025311575.1 Elanoides forficatus | reverse complement strand
GCCTTGTGAAGTAAACTATATCCATGCTGAAGAAGAAATTACCACTTTATTACGTGGAAAATATGAGTATTATATTGGAAAAGTATAGTGGGAAAGGTTCGTTAGGACAGAAGGAATGAGGAAAGATTACTACTATTTCTAAAAGTACCTGTAAGAAGTAGGAGGATGTTGGGGGAGAATGTACTGTCTAATCCCAGACTCATTTCTGCAGAGTCAGTGATCAAGAAAATCATCTCAAGTAGGTCCAGATATGGTTTCTGCTCATTTTTGATGTCCTCAGCTGGACAACCGGTGTAGAGCCAGGTCTGGGGGTGTCGTTCTGTGGACATCGAGACTGGCCAGGCACTTTCCCACTGCAAACCAGTGACTGACTGGGGAAGGCTGCTGAGTTGTTTCAGCTGTAAACATGCCACACTTGTGCTTGTTTTACTGATAATTATAAATACTTGCTCTCTATTTAGGTGCTGTTTTCCTTTGCAGCCAAGTGACTGCTTTTTCAGTGTGGCCTGTAAAAGCCTTCTTACTTGGTAGGAAGTTTAGAGGGTTTAGTTTTGTTTTTTTTTTTTTTTTAGTTGGAATCTCAAACATGAGTGATGTTGGAGGAACTTGATAATGTATGGTTTTCCTTGTTGAATAGCTTAGTAGGAGCAGACCTGATTTTGGTTCAGATTTGAAGCATGGCAGAAATTGGTGTGTGTTTGGTTTTACTGACCAAAGTTAACATTTCCATTTTGAATAAACACCTCTGTAGAGGGGTTTAACACACAGTTTCTATATCAGATCTTGTAATTTTTCCTAGTGAGCAATTATGCTTAGTTATTTTTTGCTAAGAAGGAGCAGTCACAGTCAGTAACTGGAAAAAAACCCAAAGAGCACTCTAGCCCTGTTAAGGCTTTGTGGAGAACTTTTGCAGTTTGCCCTTGTGTATGGAAGGAAGCCTTCAAAAGAAAAAGGTACTGTTCACTTGTATAGTTTTCTGAACTTGCACTGAAAATTCAGATCCAATACTTCTTAAGCTGGATTTCTTATGTGTGTCAGTGGCCCTGCCCCCAGAGGGTAAATATAAGCATGTTGGAGCAGAGCCTAAATGCAGAGGTCAGTAGAATACCTTTTAGTCCTTCTAGAATTAATGGCATGATGAAGGAAAACATCCTGGAGGACAGACTTTATCAATCTCCTGTACCGTCCAGTGGCCTGCCAGACTTGAGAGTTGGATAGGGTTCCCATATTTGTATGTCAGTACACTTTAGCAAATACTTAAATTGCTTTGGTGGGGCATTTCGCCTGGTTTATGGTATCAGACTTTCTTTTCTTTGGAAGTATGTAATCTTCATCTTGTGGCAAGCCTTGCTTGAGATTTTTGAGGGAATATTAAGCAAAGGCGAATATTGAAGAAGTCAATATTCTCTTTAACCCATCTGTTAGATGGGTTAAATCTTTCTCTGAAATTATGTGGGGTTTGGTTTTGTTTTGTTCCAAATGAGGGAAAGAGGAAGGAAGAGAGGGGAGCTCAGCGGCAGACGGCAGGAGCCAAGCTGTGCCTTCACATGTGATCCTGGCCGATGGCATGCACAGGGCTGGAGGACTCGGGAAATAAAAGGCTAAGTGCACTTTGATGTGTTGGTGTTGCCTCTTCCTATATATTCTTGGGAAACTATTCATAATCCTTTATTAAAGGTCAGTGATACAAGAGCTTGTTAATATGTGTCTCTGTTTTGTTTTGGAGAATGCCCTTATGGCAGATGCTGTAAGGACAGCTTAGCAGGGGAAAATGTTTAGTTGTTGCTTTTTCCCCTGGGGGCAAAACTACATTCCCACCCTGAGCAAGTTCACCCAAGGGCTTTTTATCGTGGCACGTCTGCCTCTATACTGGGGTAGTCATTAAAAAGTACTGAGGTCGTTTTGGGTTGTTTTTTATGTTCTTAACTTCTTGACATGGTAATGCCAGCAGAATGGCACCCTGCTGCCCAAGCCTGGCATCACGGTCTCAAAGTCAGGATTGATTTTGGTGCCTGTAGTATAACCTCGGGTAGAGACCTGAGGCTCAAATGGTTGATGAACGCTAGCTGCCAATAACTCCAGCTGGAATTGCAAAGCAGAGTATTTCTGAAAGTTGTCATCGAAGTTAACACCCCAAACCATTTGGCCCTCTTTCTCTTACAAACCTTCAAAAGGCTTTAGAGAACTCATTTTGATGAACTTTCCAGCATCTGGAGAAAACTTTTCTGTAGTTCTTGAAATGATGTTGGACTGCGAAAGTGGTGCTGCTGGCAAAGCCTTGCGTAGTTTTGATGTTGTGCGCTGCATGCGTCTATTATCCTCCTTCCTGACCTTGCTAACAGAAATGCAGGATTTCTCTGGAAAGATTCTCACGCTTCCCCTTTGCGTTCAGCCAAACTGGCCCTGGTTTTGGAGACCGGAGATAAGAGAAGTTTATTCCTTGTTTTGAAAAAGTATTGATGTTTATAGCATTATCGGAAATGGATTATTTGGTCCTATTTTAGTTGCTGTTGTTTAGTGTGCCATTAAAATGTTTACTCAGATAAGTTAAATATATGTGTTAAGGGAATGGGATTGTTTTTCTTATGGAGTTGTTTATCTTGAGGAAAAGTCAAATCCCTTTGTTTAATGTACCCGTTTGGTTTACAGAAGCAGTGGAGATCATTTCTATTTGACCATTTTAGTGGGTCAAAACCCAACTGTGTTTCTTGATTAGGGTATATTTTTATTTGCTTCAGGAAGGAGCCAAGTTGGCAGGATGCTGGAGTTCACGTCGGGACGAGGAGTAGATGCTGATTCTGTAGGTCAGGCTTCTTGCTTTGTTGGTCGTCTTCTCGGATCTCTTCCCCTTATTAAATATAGACTGTGGTTTTGGGATTAGGGTTTATCTCCTCATTACAGTTCTCTGGTGATGGGTGCAATGGATAGGTTGGTTTGGTGTGTGCAATTATATTCCCTAGAAGAAAATGAGAGCGTCATTTACAGCAAGGCTTTGAAGGGTGGCATTTCCTGCTGCTTTTCAGACTGTGTACCAGGAGGAGAGTCTGATGAAGCAAGCTCTTTGTTGTTGAAAATCCCAGTATCAGATTCTGCTGTGTGATGCTCGATAAGCTATTTCCAGGAATAAACAAATGCAGTCGATCCGTGCTAGAAAATATAATTCATGCAGCAGCCTCCTTTTCCCTTGCCCCCTTGCAATTACATTTCTAACATTTTGCGCGCTAAATCTGAGAAGTTTTAACAGATGGCAGATGGGATTTTGCCATAAAGTTGCGCAGCGCTTGCAGCAAAAGGGCGATTCTCTGTTTTGTGTTAGTTTTGCGAGTCTCTACTCCTAATTTCTGTTTCTTTTGTGCCGTTTCTGCCATCATCTTGCTTTGGTGATTCGGTACCTTAAATGGCTACAGCCCTGGTGCTGTAGTAAACTCCCTGGGTTTTTGTACAGAAGCCCATGAATAAACATAATTGCAATGTAATGAAATACTTGTGTTAAACACTTACTGTATATTTACACCTTTGTCAGTAGGATGCCTTTGTACTGTGCCGTTAAGGTGGAGATGCCATCGGTAGCTGGTGGAGGACAGAAGGTGGTACCCAAATCCGTGCATTTTCTTGTGAGCATCCTGTGGTCCTTCGTTGGTAGCTTGTTCCTTAGCAGTCCTTACTGGGATGCTTGAGTGTGAAGGGAAAACGTTGAGTTGTGGGATCCTTCTTCTTTGGGTAGGGATTCAGCATTTACTGCATTCCAGGTGCTTCTGGAGTCGGGCAACTGCAAGCTGTAATCCTGAATTTTGATTTCTTGAGCTTGTGCGCTGCTGACAGAAACACTCCTTTATATTGCTTGCAGATATTTGATCTGAAAAGTGCACAGTCCCTTTATGCAGTCAGAGAGGCCACAAAAGCTTTGCTGTTTTCCTGGGATTTTGGCTTTTTTTTTCTGCTGGAAAGCAGCAGAGCTTTTGGTACGCAGCATCAGCTGCGGCGGTCCCGGAGCACAGGGATGCGCCTCCGGATCGGCGTGTGGACAGGAGTCGTCTCTCCTTAGGAAAGAAGAGTTGGGTGAGCGTTAATCGATGACTAAATTGAAGGGGCAAGAAGGGCTGGAGGCAGCAAAGGTCCGGCCGCCCGCAGCGCTGCGGGGGTGTCCCGAGGAGTTCCTGGGGGAAGCGGAGGAGAGGAGCTGGCGTCGGGCTCGGAGCAGGAGTGGAGGCTTTAGCAGGACTGCTTCTCGAAGGGCTCTCTCCTCGCCGGACCGGGCACTGCTTTAAAATGCAGAAATTAAGCTTTCTTTTGGCTTTGCAATTCCTGTCGGAGTCGGAGAATAATCTTCTGTTGCTGTCCTGAGGCCAGCTGGAGTTTTCCTAGCTGTAGGTTTTGAGTGTATTTTTTTTCTGGTTGGGTCTCTGGTATTATAAAGGCCAATGTTTTGGAAAGTCTGGCTTTTCAGGATGGTCATTTTAAATATTTTTTTTTTTTTTTTTTCTTTTTGGTGGTATTGAGCAATGGTGTGCTTCTGGATAGTTTCACGTAGGCTTATTGGAGAAATCTGGGGTTTTTCTTGAGAAAGCTGCAGTAACTTCTGTCCTAAAAAATAAGACTTTGGCGTTTGTTAGTACTGCTCATTGGTGGCAATATTATTGTAGTAAAAATTGCCATTTTTACTTTTATTGGCACTGAAATTCCTACTTTAATTTTGTTATCATGTGATCATCTTCCCCCCCTAATTTTGTTCCAGCCACTGTACCAGAGTAACTAGTAGTCAGTGAGTTGTTCTGTCTCTCCGGAAGAACAGTCATGGTACTACCACTTGCTCTGCAGGAAACAGTTGGATTTTTATCAGATCTTTGTAACTGTTGGAAGAGGGAGAAATTTCAAGAGATCTCTGTCAGATGGTGAGAGCTTTGCCTGAGAGAGAGTGCCGGAGGTAGCCTGTGCTTGGGACCATTGGGAAGTCTGCTCTTTGCATCTTCCTCTGTGGAAGGGTCTGAAAACACCTGGAAGCTAGGATGCTCCTTGTATGTGCCTTAAAAAAGAAAAGACTATGTCAGTAAGCTCAAAGCTATGGCTGTGTGAGCTGCTGCTTATTTTGTGGGTGTGTATATTTATTTAGCTTGCTGATACTTTAGTGTACTCTAGCTGCAATGCTGTGTGCCGTTGATTTCTTTCCTTATTACCAACGAAGAGGAGAGGGCTAGGGGAAAACAATACCTTGTACTCTTTGCCAGTGCAGATCCAAATATGATATTTGTGCCTTCTTTTTATATTAATCTGTTGTTCCTTGCTAATGCTGACGTTTCCTAATTTTCTTGTATATTGCACGTGGTTTTTTCCATTTCTTAAATTCAAGTGAATGATTTGGCACACCTGGGGAATGTGTGCATAGGAGGAAACAGATGACAATGAGTTGCTTTAGGATTATTTCCAAGCAAAAAAATTGCAATAGGTTTGTCTGTCTGCTCCGTCTTTCTGACTTTTGTAGTTGGAATTAACTGAAACAGTAAAAAAAAAAAAAAAAAAAAAATTGCCTTTTGTTTGTTTGTTTATTTTTCAATGACCTGGGAAGTTTGTTGACAGCTCAGAAGCCATGCTGAGCAAAAATAACAAAACCATCTGAATAGCTGAAAGCTTAAAGTCCCTGCTGGAAAGGCGGTTTGTTGAGGAGCAAGAATAAGTTCAGAAGTGGTAACCATTAGTGGCTATAAATAAAGAGCTACTCATTTAGGCTCTCAGATGAAAAGAGAAGTTGTTCCAGTTTTTCATCTTTACCGTGTGGTAAAAAGTAAGGT
The DNA here is from genome assembly GCA_025311575.1 of Elanoides forficatus. Taxonomy (NCBI): domain Eukaryota; kingdom Metazoa; phylum Chordata; class Aves; order Accipitriformes; family Accipitridae; genus Elanoides; species Elanoides forficatus. The sequence goes on along the minus strand of JAOBAS010000028.1, from coordinate 4,814,441 downwards.
ATGTCATGCCCTGCCGTTTTTTAGATAGCTTTAAAAATAGCTGCACTTGTGCTGTTTTCCACTCAAAGAAAGGTCTTCAAGTATACTTGCATAAAAAGCAAAAGCTGTTTGGTCCCAGTCTGAAATAAATACATGAATTTATGAATAATTTCACTTTTAATAAGTTGTGTTCCCTGCAGGGCAGCGTCGCTATTCTGTCAGTACACTTACAGTTTTGATAAAACACTGCATTTATTCTAAAACAATATCTGAGATCATGTGAGCAATATGGAAACAGGGTAGGGAGTAGCTAATGTGTACCTAGTGGGTCAGTAGGTCTCGTCTTTTGGAAAATAAAACCTGGTCTGCAACTTCATGAAGGAGCAGGCCGGTTTTCTTCCTTGAGGACAGCTGCTGTGGCGATGAGGAGGATGCCACAGACCAGGGTGAAGTAGCGATGCGCTGAGGGACCCTGGAAGAGCCCTCCAGACCCTTTCCCCAGGTTTGGGAATGGCTTTGGTGGGGAGGCAGGTTTTCCTAGGCTCCAGGTGTTGGGATTAACCTTTTCCAGAGAGGCACCTTGTGCAGTCTGGGTCATTGGGTTTCTTTAGTTGTGCTGCATAGGGTACTGATCCCACAAATTACACTTTTAGTTTAAAGTCTTTGTTTAAAGAAACAGCTGCCTTTTACGCTTGGCTGTGTTTCAGCCTAATTAAGTGAGGAACCTGGGGGCTTGCAGGAATAGCTAAATAATAATTAACCTCTCCTTGACTTCGCTGATGTAGAACTAGGACGTTCATCTTCAGACCTAGACATCTTCTGCCTTGGCGTTGACTGACCAAGCACTGACACTTGTCGTGTCCTCTTTCTCCTTTAACGCCAAGCATGTTTGTGGGCACATTACGCTTCTCAGGCTCCTTTTGGAAAGTAATAATAAAGATGCAATGCTCTTGGGCTTATCCTCAGTCAGAAGAAGTTTGGTTTTGAGTGTCTGACTCGCTGTGGCTCCATAAAGTGCGTTTTGTGGAGCAGCTCTCCGGCAGCGGAGAGAGCTGTTACAAAGGTCTCTTAGAGCTGTGGGAATAGAGGTGAGCAGACCGGTCCCGATCGTGAGCTTTGCTTCTCTTATCAGCAGACGTTGGCGCTTTCCAAACAAGTGGCTGCGATAGCGGCTTCTGGCTGGGCGGGAGGGGGAACTTGTTGGTGAAGGAAAGGCGTGCGGGGTGGGTAGGTTTAAAGGCGCAGGAGAGTTTTTAGGGTTTTGGGGATCTATAGCTAAGCAATGCGATCATGGCTAAAGATAATGAACCCAAAACAAGCAGTGGGAGAAAGCGTTGAGGCTTGGGTTTCTAAAACGTGATGCCTTGACTTGCATCGTACTGGGATGTGTAATTTTTTCCATGGAGATTTATCTCCTGGAGTTGATCTACTTAAAATAAGTAAAGAGGTCTTGATTCAGCGAGGTTGGTAATCCCAGGATGAATGTGGGACACACCGTTCCACCTGAATTAGAGAAGAGTTGTAAGGTATTTAAAATTAAGCATGTTCTGTAATACCTTGTGGTTTTGGCTTCTAGCTGGGCACAAGTCACTTGGCTTCCTACACATCACAGTCCAAGCTTGCCATGGGAGGGTTAATGAACATCTGGGGAAAGATGTTCCTGACCGGGGTGTGTGTGTGTGTGAACTAGACGATCTTTAATGGTCCCTTCCAACCCAAACCAGTCTCTGAGTCTGTGAACACCATCCCTGTTGGGACTTGGGGAAACCCCCAAAACTCTACTTAACAGTAACTGGTCAAAATGACTAAAATCCAGTCGGTAAGTACCTCTGATCTTGGTACAAATTACGTTTAAGTAGCAGTGACCGTGGTTCGAGCATAGCTTCTGCAAAGCTGCTCTCAGGCTCGCTGCTGAGCGCACGCGGAATCGCCCTTCTCCGTCGCTGCTGTGAACTCCCAAGCGGGTGGCAGTGGGTGACGTTGCCCCGCGTAAGGCTTGTCCTGCCTCGTCCCCCTTTTCCCCAGGAGTGCTGGTGCAGCCGTGTCCGTACCCTCCGGGACGAGGGCAGGAAGTCTCTGCCACAATCGGGTCTCTGTGCTCTCCGCACAGATGCGGCTTTGTTAACAAATAACTTGTCTAACTTACCGCCGTTTTTTAACCCGCCTCAGGATCAATGTTACGTTGATTTGTACATTGTAGAGCTTGCTCTGTTGCAGCCATGTTCCTGGAAAGCTTGAAATGATTTTTTTAATTTGTACTTAAATTTTTTTTATTTTTTTTTTTAATGAAGCCATCTCCTTACCAATGCAGCGCATGGCATGTGTTGAGGGAAGAACATTTACCGCTGGTGACTTTTGTAGTGGAGATGTTCAGAACTGACTCTGAAGTTCCGTAGGAGATTTTTTGGCTTTTTAGGAAGCTGTCCTTAAAGAGACGATTGGCTTTGGAAGAGTGCAAATGCTGCTACCGTACCAGCCCACAGAAGGCTGAGTTTTAATGATGCTTCCTTTAATTTAGCGGAAAGGAAGCAGAGCAGTGTGTGAAGTCAGGAGCAAAGGAGAATGTGTCTTGTAGTGCCTAACTCTTCTGAAGAAACTGAATTGCATTAGGACTGGGCAGGGGTAGTTACATGCCAGCCTGTGTCCTTCAGGCACCAGATGGTAGCATGGGAGCTGCTTTTAGGAGAAAAAAGTCTCAAGTTGGAGGCATTGTGTACAAAATAGACTTATTGGGCATTGCTCTCTCCTTGAAACGAGCAAGACGCTGCCGCGTATGACATTAGACGTTATTGTGTAAAGTAAAGTAGTAGCTGAGTTTTACAGGTCAAGGGATGTTCCACACCTGTGGCACAGCACTGTCCGCGTTACTCACCCAGCTGCCTCGGGTTCACGACCAGTCGGTGCTCGCTCTTGAATATTCAAGAATCGACTTGCTGGGAAAAATTTCTGCTGGAAGCTTCTTTTTGCGACAGGAGGACCATTGAATGTAATCACATCTTTTATTTCTGTAAATGTGCCCATAAATTATTTTTAGATGAAAAATAAATGGATACAATTTTATCCGAGGGAGAGACTTGCACAGTATGTTGGAGTAAAAAAAAAAAGAAAACCCAAACAAACTTCTTGCAAGTTGGCTGAAGTTGTGTATTACCCCTGGAAGCTGGATATGTTTGAGATGGGTCTTAATGTGATCTGGAGGAATTAAAATGAAGCTTGTGTCTCTGCATACTTCTAGCTATGGGCCTTGATTTTGTAGTTGTCCCGTACAAATGGGATCTTGCTTACGTGAATGTGAGGTGGGGATTTAGCTCCTAGGAGAAGAAAACATCGTGAAAGCATGTGTATATCTGAAAATACACACAGAAGTTCTGACGGTCACGTTTGTGTATAAACAGACATGCTCGTGGCTATCTGAAGATGAAAGGGAACTGAAAACGTGATCAAAACACTGTTGTATAGGTGCTCTCTTCAAAAGATCTCGGTTCAGTGATAAACACGCTGCCAGAGTTCAGCTGTGCTCGTTGTACGCGTGAGCAGCTAGAATTATGATGAAGCTATAGGCACTTCTTCAAAACAAAGACAAGTTGGTACTTGAAACAACAGGGAAATTGTAGGAAGACTGGCCTGTGAGCAAGAGGGTAGGTGATGTCATGTGAACGCTGTCGTGGGATTTGGATGATTTAAACTGCATCGATGCATCTGCCAAAGGGTTGCAGCCCTCAACAAGTCATTCAGTCTGCTTTTGCCTTGGTTCTCTAGTTGCAAAATACTACAGGATTTTTCATTTCCAACATCTTTTTCCCCTTTCCTGGGTAGAGAGGTGTACTGCCCTCCCCGGGTCCTTGCGCCGATGCAAATAAAACCAAATCTACCGCCCGTGCTAAGCAAGGAGCCAAGTTCTGGGTGACTTCCTTGGTGAAGGAGCTGGCACATGGTCCTTGTGGTTTGTAATATTTTCCGCTGCACACATAAAGGTGGTGTGGAGCTCCAAGGACTCAAAATTCATTTCCTTACAGGTGAGGAAATCTCTGTTCCTCCCTGCAGAATGAAGTGTTTTATATGCTGCTTAAGGGGTTAAAGGTAGTTATGTGCAGTAAGCAGAAAGTTAGTGTTCCATTTTGAATTTCTTTTATGCCTTCTTTGGAAAGGAAGTTGGTTCTATTTAAGGCCAAGTCTTTTTGACCAGCCAAGTCAAAGCTTGGAGGAAGCTAATACAGAGCTGGCAATGGAGGAATGCATTGCTAAATGTATTGCTACTGCAACATTTATTTGCAGTGAAGCCTAAGTGGCTTTTCATGATTCCTGCTGTCCTAGAGTTAAGGAGCGCTGCAGGGGCACGAGCTTCAGCAGAACTGTTGCGTGGGGTTGGGTTTTCTTGTAATAATGAGCAAGATGCTTCTCAGATGTTCTGCTGCTCTGAGATTAATGGTAACAGGCTGTTTTTTTGATTTTTGAAGAGTAAAAATACCATTTTGGCTAAAGCAGTCTGAGTAATTGGTAACATGCTTAAAAACATTCACTTTTTTTGAAATGACACTTCTGAGAGTAATTCACTATGGATAGGTACCCCTCCAGGTGACCAAGTTTGAGCATTTTTCCCAAAGGAGGCCAGGGCTGAAGAAGCACACATTCATTCTTGGGTGTGCATCACGTTCACATCAGCTGAAATCAAGTATGTGTTCTTTCTGAATAAGGAGGCTTTCCTGAATCCTCTTGTGTTCTACAGTAATTTGTCGATAATGCTTCTCTTTGTACAATTCCATGCTTCAGCATTTGTGGAAAAATTGTTTTTTCGATACTGTTTAGGTCATTTTATTTTACCTAAGGGTTACTAAAAAAAAAAACCCCACCACCCAAACCCAACAAATAGCTGTTTTGTTGACTCACAGTGTACTAATATGAGGAGTGACTTTATTACTGGTACGAAAAGTAGTAAAAGATACTGGCTGTGTTTAGGCAGAGGAAGACATTTATATTTGTTTTAGACTTGTGTTCTTTAGTGCCATAAAAATCTGATTATGAGTAAGTAAGGTTAAATATGTTTTAATAGCACTATGTCAAGCAGTCATGGAAAATTCCCAGTCTGAGCTTGTACACGCGTTTGAATACTATGAAGTCCATATACTTTGGGTTTGTTTGGTTTTTTTTTTTCTCTTTTCTGTTTGTAGGGTTCTTTTTTTTTTATTATTTAAGAAGAAGCACCTCTCTGGTCAGGGAAGAGTCAGTAATACTGCATTTTGGGTGCTGCTACACTTGCATTTTAATTTAGGCACCCTACTAATTTGACTTGAACTTACTGTGCTGTCACCTTCTTTATAAATAATTTAAAGAACATCCTTGTGGTGGAAAGCCTATAAATAAAGCCTTCCCAGGTTTCACAGACTGGGGAACTGCACAGTGCTGTGGGAAGTAGATGTTTATGGAATTGTCTGGGCTGACATTTACAGAGGAGTTGGTTGTCTTACTTCATCGCCAAGTAAAATAAATCGCCGTGTAAAGGTTTGGGCTCCTGAGTAGACGCACTTTCAGAGGTAGCTAAGAGAAAAGTCATGGTTCCCTAGACTTTGGGGTCAACAAGGGTGGCTCGTGAAAGCTCGCTGCCCAGTGCGTTGACTCGTAGCTTCCAGCACACCTCTTGGGTGGCAGGGTGAGGGGGGGAGCTGGGAAATGCAGAGCAGGGATGTGTAAACCTACTGGAGCAGCTTCCTTCCAGGAGAAAAGCGTGCTTTTGTCAGGCTTAAGGTTGCTGCTTGTATGCTCTTGCTGGCGGCACGATCCCCCTGCCTGCTGGGACATCCCGAGCGCTCCGCAAAGATACCCCTGCTTCACACGCAAATACATTTCGCACCCCTTAGGTCTCAGCCGTTACTTTCACCAGCCTTAAAGTCTGCTGGGTTCCGCTCTTGAATATCTCTGTCTGCAGGCAGCTGCGTTCTTGCCAGCTCCTTCTCTGGTCTCGCATTGGTCTTTCTCATCTGGGGAAGCACGGCTCTCCACGGCCGGCGCTGGTGGGAGCTGCTGGCTGGGGGAGATGCGGCTGCTAGTCACGGCTGGCAGGTCTTTGTGCGAAGGAAACAGGATCTCTTCCCTGGATTTAGACCAAGAAAGTTGAGTTTAGCGTCTCGGCCCAAGTAGGTCACGTCGGTAGTAAAGAGTACGGTCTGATTTCAGACCTGATCTGGAGAACTGGAGAAAAAGAATCTCCCTTTCTGCTGCGGCGGTGCTCCGCTTCTTTCTGGAGCTAATCCTCTTGGCTAATGGGAAGAGCTTGGGTGCAAGGGGTTCCCACCTAAATATATGAGCAGTGTACCTCTGGGAGATGGCAATGTATAGTCAGAATCGCTTGGCTGAGAAGGTCCTTTGCCTGCTGAGAGACACGCAGCTGTTCAAGCCTGGTTTTATTATGCTTTTGCACACTGGACGTGGTAAACTAGAAGAGAGTCTCAGCCCAGATGCATTTCCTTGTACTTCTTTATCTCTGGGATAAATGGCCGTTTTGTCGGGTGTTAGTGCTTTAAATCACTTCTGTTTGGTTAAGCTCTTCTACTCACTTTGTGGTTTAGTTTCGGGTTAATTTTTTTATCAATCTGCAGTACAGTAAAACACGCGTGCAAATAAAAAAAAAAAATTACAGAAGCAACTGCTCTGTTTCTGCTTTTTCTGCTTCTGCCACAACTACTAGGTTAAGGTAGTCATTTTTCCTTTTAACAATTACCAGCCCATATAAACATGCATTGAAGAAAAAAAAAAATAAAACAAACCACCAATAAAACCCCTAACAAAAACCAAACCAGTGCCAGAGTAATGCAGGAAATGTTCATCCCTGTCATGAAAACAAGGACGCAGAATGGGAATGCGTCAAATCTCTAGGTGTGCCTGCAAGTGAGGAAGCCTGCCACACCTTTTTGTTGAAAGGTGGAGTGCAGATTTTAAGCTTTGTTGGAAAGATGCTACAGCAACACGCCTTTCCTCACGGCTTGTACATACAAGGAACCTGTGAGCCTGCTTTGTGTGACCTGCCCTGGGGATTCGTCTATAGGTGTGAGATGGGAAGCAGTATGGAATTACAGGGCTCGGTCCAGTGTGTGGCATGAAAGTATCTATGGCAGGAGGAGAGAAGGTTTGCTGATATAAATACCTGCTCCGTTTCTGGGTTTTCTACTAAAGGTGTTCCCTTCTGGCAGTGTAGTGCTGAATGAACTTAAAAGGAGTCAATTTTTATTATATGTAATGAAAAAATCTCAAGAAAAGAAAAAATGACTTGTGATAATGACTCAGGTGACTCACCCTGCAGACGCTTCATTTTATAGTTGCACAAATGCAGAAAAATCAAAACAGATATGCTAATAAGAGTAGCATTACTGGAAGGAAATGTATCTGGTCAGAGAGAAGTGGACTAAGCAAAAGCTGGAGATTGCATTTCCGAGGGTTGTGACCTTGAGGGGCTGAATATAATGAATGCAGTGTTTCAGACTGCCTTTTTACCTTGCAACTGCTGCATACCATCGGTATTCATCAGCAGTGATGGGACTCTGCAGCGGGAAGCCGTGCGAAGCATCGACCTCGTCTCTGAGAGAAGTTTAAAGCCAGTAAAGTTGCGAAACTGTTCAAAATGCACGCAGGAAATGCTGCCTTTTATCTGAACCTCATGGCTTTCTAACTTTACCTAAAAATGTGAGCTTTGTTACTAAGTTTGCCTTTGGTATAGATCCCAAATTCTCTTTTCTACTAAGTTGCACCTTCTGTATGTGTTACAGTGGTGTAAAATGCCACCGGTGCAGCCTGCTTTGATGTCCTGTAGGCTCTGGGAAAGTGGAGATTAGCCCTGATGGACAGTCTGCTGCTCCCACCATCCAACAGCTGAGGGAGATTGGGCTGGGATGAAATTTCTCTTCTGCTACTGCCACCTAATTTTCCTTGTCCCCTGTGTTGGGGAAGTGGATTAGGTGTTTTCAAATGCTCGTTACAATTGATTTTTGTTTAAAAACATTTGATCGCAGGTTTGAGAATTAATTCATGAGCAGCTATTTCATATCTACTGACACTTTGGTGTTTGTTTCAGGGTTGGTAGATTAGATCCTATTTATGAGCTATTTACATATATGAATGAATTTTGAATTGAATAGTAAATTATTTAAGGCTATAGATTTTTATCCTTCACAGTTTGATACATGCTTTTCATGTTTCAAGGGGGTGGGGAGGTCGTTTTACATGGAAATACAGCAGTGATCAAGTCTTCCCGGTTTTACATCTCAGTTCACGGCTGAGTGTTAAAATTTGCTGGGAGTCTTCCTTGAGTTTCTGACCGGGGAAGGAGAAAAAGGTAATCACTGGAGAAGGAGGAGATGGGAAGAGCTGACAGCCAGTCCTCCTGCCTGCTCCAGACCCGAGAGAAAGGTCCACCAAAGTCTCAGGGGGTGATTCCTCCCAGGCGTCCCGGACTATCGATGGGGGTGGGTGGGACAAATGAAAAGATGACTTAGGAAAGTGGAAGAAAGGACACCTCTTCAGGGTTGTAGACAGGTGCAGTAATTTCACAGGGTCCTGTTAGTATCATTTTTTCAACTGGTGTGAATGCAAATTAATTCTAAAATAAATAGAAAGTGGAATAAACTTTTTTCTTCTATCTGTGTAGACCTGTGGGCCTCTTTACAGGTCTGCTAGGGAGTTTAACTGAGGGTCACCCTTTGACTCTTCCCCCCCCCCCCGCTTCTGAAAATAGAGATTATCTATTTAAGCAGTGTATACCCTGATTACTCTTTTGTTAAGGTACTTACTTTTGTCCTGTTGGTTGAAGCTCCCACAACTTCCCAGCAAACAAGCTCGCCCCTTTCTGTGTAGAACTGTAATACCTGTTAGTGGGTTGTGAGTGCTTTAATATGCTGCTAGGATTTAGTTGAAATACTGTTGGCTGCTCGCTTTTGTTTTTTAAGACATGCATTTTGTTGCCGTACGCCAGGCAGTGAGCCACAGGAAGTCGGAGGGCAAAAGGCATCGGATATCACGCACCGTAAAAAGCTCAAACGTCCTTCTGAGTTACAAAATCTTGCCCGTCTTTGGGGCTATTGCCTGGATTTCATGTCCACCCTGCTCTGAGCGCTACCGGGATGCCTGCGGTGAGACTGGCCACGCACGTAGCGTGCGAGGAGCTGGGCTGAGCTCGCCCAATGCTCGCCGGGTCGGGCACGGTGATGTACGTCTGCATCTCCCGCGCAACCTGTCCAGCCTTTCTGCCCCAGGTGCGTGGGAATAAGCCAGCGCTCTGCCCTTTAACGATAAGCGTGCCGTTGCGTTTTGCTTAATTGGTTGCGTTTTCATCAGGTGATCTCCAGACAGGCAAGTTGGAGTTGTTCGGTGATTATTGTGGTTTGCAGCGGACAAATTAGTGTGGGAAGTCGCTAAGGCTAGCCTTGCAACTTAGGTCTTTGGTGGCAGGATCGGCTTTTTCTGCACTCACCTGAAGCAGGAGAGGTGAGGAGGGAGAGCACAGGCTCTGCTCGCCATTCATCGGGACATCCATGAGTTGCTCTGGCAAAGGATCATCCCATCTTCCAAACCTTCATGTGAAAGCCAGGCACCACAGGTGGGCTTCGTGTGCAGCAGGGTGAGCTTCCCCAGGGCAAGTTGCTTATGTCCTGGATTTTTAGGATGAATTAATTTTTATTTAATTAATTTTTAAGGATGGTTAGGTCCTGGTTATGTAGTACTGGTTCGCCACCACCTCAAGTTTTCATAACCCACGTTGGACTTGTTTTGTGTGAGGGCAAGGCTGAAACGGTTGTTGGGAGATGCTACTGAAGAGGTCCAACAGCACGTCCTAATTTACCAGCTCTCCAGTGTTCTTCATCTGCTCCTCCTCTTTCTGTATTCCATTAGATATGAACCATAGTAAGTCCTTATTCTACAGATGTTCACCCATAGGCAGGGTCCTGTTGACATCTGCAGGACATGGTAGTTGGGCAAAGTTAGGAAAGGGTTCTGGCGTTTGTAGGGCAAACCCCATGTAGCTTGCCAAAGGAGATTGATTAAAAAAAACAACAAACAACAAAAAACAACCCAAAGCCCCTTGAAGCATGAACTAGCAATGTAAAGAAATAATTCAGTGCAATTACATGCTTTAAATATTTGCGTTCCTGTGGTGAAATAGAGGTATGTACTGACCGTACTGTGAAAGCAAAGCTGCAAAGACAAATGAAGCTTGCTTAATCATCTATTGTAAACTCAATGCGAGGGGATCAATACAACTTAGGAAAAGAAGTTACGACCTGATATTTAAAATTCTCCTATTTTCAATAATCAATGTTTCTGTTAGGGAAATAAATGAATGAAAGAAATATGGGCTGACTGGTCCATTATTCTCTTTTCTCCCTCCTTTTCACACTTACTTTCTCAGCCTTGGTTTTGCTAATTCTTACGGCACCAAAGTGTGAACTGTGTCTCTCCAAAATCCCGAGTTTTAATTTCAAGAAAATACGGAGCTTGGAAGAAGAGGGGAAAAAACCAAACAAATAAGCAAACCACTTACAAAGAATGTGGGCTGGGTGGGTTGGTTTGTTTTTGTCTTAAGGCTCTGATCTTATAGCTGTTTTCTGCAACAATTAAGGCTGGAAATATTTTCCCTTCTTGCCCATCCCTACTCTAACCCAGGAAAATGATTCATGTGTAAACTGATACTTTTGAGTTGCAGGGAGACATAAACAAAGCAAAAAAAAAAAATCCCTCTAATGTTGTCAGACCTGTAAAGGATCATGAAAATTGACAACATGGAAGTAAGAACTAAAGTGGAACCTTTTGTACTTTGATGCCAGTAACCTGCAAAGTGAAAGCTGTGATATTACTTTTGGGAATAATTTTTAAGTATGCTTGTTACCTTGCAGTCTGCTGCTTGATATAGATTATCTTTTTCACACAAGAATCCCACTTGACTAAAGGTAAGTTTTCCTGGAATTGCCTGCTTGTTTGGTATGGAGGGGCGGGGAAGGAAAAGACAACACTGAGCTTCCTAGAAACCAGGAATAGCCCTTGCCTTGCTAAATTCAATTTCTCCTGTGTGCTTTCCAGTGCAACACTGGCATTTTACTGATGGTGCTTACTGATGACACAAGGCGGCTTTGATAAATACTACCAGAATAAAATCAGATGGCTGGAAGGAGTGGTCAATGGTAGAAAATGTATCTTGATTAGAAATTTCATCTGTTTTGCAAATTCAAATCAGGCTGAATCAGTATAATGTCCCTCTAGACAAGGCATATCCATGCTTGTGTAGCACAACTAGTATCTGTGGAAAAACTAGTACTATGTAGTTGTTCCTTATTAGCTTTTCTTCTAAAAAGTCATTGTCCAGGTACATGTAGAACAATGTTAAGAACTGAACAGTTCCTTGACTGCTGAGCCTAATGGATCCATGTCTTGCGAAAATAAGTGAAATGGCTCTTTTCAGGACTCATGTGTCAAAGGAATGTTTTGGTTTTTTTTTCCACTTCATCGGCTTTAAAGTACTCAAATTTAAGATGTCCCTCCTAAACAAAACGTTTTGAAATGAGACTTGAACATGTATCTTTGCAAGCAGGAGTCCCCATTTTGCAAACAAGACTCTCCATGGGCTTTGCAGGCGGTGAGTGAGAAACATCTTTCAAGTTGAGTCTCACACTAAACCTTGATGCAGAGCGATCGGTCTCTTCCGTACCGCGTGGCTGGTGCTTGTCACTCAGCTCCCCTGGCCTCTGCTCTGCCTTCTGCTCAGGCAGGAGAGGCAAGAGGAGTGTGGAGGAAAACTCCAGGGTGTTTCGCAACTCTTGTGAAGAATGGTTTTGAGACCCTTAGCAACCTGTGGCAGATGATTAATTTGGTACCTGGGAGGTTTTAAGGGCAAAGTTTCTTAAGAAGAGCAAAACTCTGTGGCTGAGCCCCAATAAAGAGGGTAGTGAAGAAGAATGATATTTCTACCATTGCTTTGGCTCATTGGTCTTTGAGATACCAGTCCCAAGAGGGTAAAGGAAGGAGGGAATGAGAAGAGGGTGCTAGCATGGCTTCACCAATGTGCATTTAGAAATCCTTCTCCACCTTGATGTGAGTTTATAAGCTTGTTATGTAGCATAAGCAAAGAGCTGCCAAGCTGGTAGCTTTTGGACTGGGGACTGCCAAGCACAACAGAGCATGGTGGATGAGCCACAGGCATTTTGGCAGGCTGTCCTCTTGTCCCCAAGTCAGTGATAGAGCTGCACAGCAGTGTAACAACTTATTAGAAAATATGGAAAAAATTATGTTAACAGGAGCTAGTGGTGATTTAAATTGGCTTGTTTGGGCAGTCATGCTGGGATAACTACTCCTGCTGTATTGCTGTAGGCTTTGGTGAACAGTTGTCCGGGAAGAGTCTCTCTTCCCCTGCTACTTTTATGTGTACTGTCCTTCCTTGGTTCTGTCTGTCTTAAAATACCTGTTGAGGTTAAAAAATCTCAATGCCATGCATGAAGAATTGGGGTGTGTGCATGTATACAGATTGGTTAAATTCAGTTGGTTTTAAGGAAACAAAGTTTGGGGTTTTTTGTGGCTTTGTGTTTGGGTTTTTTTGGTTTTATTTTTTTTTTTACATTTGTAGTCATGAGTAATTAATAAAAAATGTGGTTTTGGAAAAATATGAGTGCTTGGCAAAACTGTGCTGTCATCAAAGACAGAACTGCAAGTCCTGCTGAAATCTGTGAAGGCAGAGTTAGGGCTTGTTTGGTTCTTAGGGTAAGTTTTGGGGGTTTTGTGAGGATATTGTATATTCGTCTTTAGGAATTCCAATAAGGGGAGAGAATTACATGCTACTTTAAGATGATCATGAATGTACCAGGAGATCTGTCATTTACCTGGCCGCTGCTACCCCCTGCCCCGATATAGACGGAGATGGAAAGGTCTACAGTGGCCCCAAGCTCTTTTCCTCCCGTGTTCTTTACATCTCCCCACTGCCATC